>OX335663.1:7146790-7769189 GCA_946894095.1 Incurvaria masculella | reverse complement strand
TTTATGAGCCTGCTTCAAATGTCAACGAGATGTCGGATTCATTACCAGGGACAAAAATTCGCAGAAACGCTCCATATAACCCGGTGTCAACTAATTAGGCGGAAAATTAAAGTTTTATTGCAAGCCGCTCATGTATAGTATACCTATACTACGAATCTATAAAATTCTATTGTGTATGTATGCATGAGTACGATATTTTGATGACATTTTCGGACCATGTTCAGATTAACCGACCGGGTGATCGTGTGATGTTTGGTAGCGATCGGATCAATAGATTTGTTTAGTTTTATGTTTTTCGCAAGCAAATGACATCCGAACCGCAAGTGAGCACGGAACGATTTTTTTTTCAGTCCTTTTAAAAAAATAGTCAAACCGGAACTGTCTTCTGATACAGCGTGCACTTATTTGGAACGACCTTATTTCTGCCACAGAACGATTTTTGAATAGATATAGTTCAGTGACATTGGCTACTTTTTATGCCTACTTAGTTACTTACTACTTATATCTACTTTTTATATATATATAAAAAATATGATCGATACTGTCCCGAGCGGAGCCGGGTACCGAAGCTTCTTCTTCTTCATCAGCCTTTTGCTGTCTACTGTTAGACGTAGGCCTCCCGCTGACTTGCCCATGCTGTGCGGTCTGCCAATTGTCACCTGTGTTCTGACGGATATCCTCTGACCAACGTGCTGTTGTTTCAATGAATGTGACATATGTATATGAATCGACCGTGACACAGGATACATTATTTGAAGAAAGAGCCCAGTAAAAAGAACTACTTAACGAATATACTGCCAAGTTGGACCCGAACCAGCAAAACATACCATTCCCGGGTATTGCGTCTACAATTTTTTCCACCTGCTGTATACCCATAATTTGGAATACTCCTACAGTCCCTCCTCCCGTATTGAATGCCTCCTACTAACACAGTGTTTAAGATTATACCTACATACATTTATTTGACGCTTCATCTGCGTTGTGGACAATGACTTCAAAGATTGAAAATTCAAGCATATTACATACATAACATCACAAACATATAGATTCGCTGTTGTTTACAGACGCTTCTTTTACGTGTGTAGGATCTCCATATCAAAACCGCAGCTATTAAGCTTACTTCCTTGAGCTCATATCGCAAGGACACTGAAAAACGTATCCAAGCGATTCTAAACGTACTTTAAATGATCACAAACAACCGCAGCACGCCGACGTCTTGTAGAGCCGTTCGCGGCGCTAGCAAAAAGTCACTTTCTATCGTCGAACCTTGATCCAAGGGCGCGGCGGCACGCCACCGCTCCACCGCGCCGCCGGTCACGGGTCACCGGGGAAGCCGGCAGACAATACCTCGCTTGCGACACGGATTGGTGTCAAGATTAACTAAGCCATTAACTCTGACGTGGTGGCGGGCGCTCTTGTCCTGTCGCGTAGCGTTCCAATCTTGCGATTGGGTTTTTATGAGGTAGCTCAGGGACGCTGGGAGATGCTTCCCATATTAGTAGGCAATTTCTTGTGTTAATAGCTTACATTTTGTTATGTTACTGGTCATGGATGGCTAATAACACATCAATTTTCATGACATAAGGCACCATTTTCGGTTACATTGAACTGAATGGAAAACATGGGCAATTTCAATTGCCGCTTCGACCATCGTTCATTCAATGCGATGGTACCAGCCTGGGCGGCATTTATCATACCATAAGCAGGGAAGGGACACTACATTGTACGTGGAATTCAAACCATGAAAACTGAATCGCTTAGGGGGCTCTTACGACTTGCACGGGGCCCAATTGTATTATTTTTAAGTGCCGGAGCACATACAGAACATACATAAGAAATACATACTCTCGAATCTTCACTGAATCAGTAAATCACTTGAGATTACTCGTGATTCACAGAATTGGTCTCCAGAGTTTGGCAGAGCACCATTTTCTGAGTTGGATGAGGGCATTGTCACTAATGCAAGCTGTTCCGTTGTTTGAAATCCATGTAAAACGGTAGGTTCCCGCCCGGATTGGTACGATCGCATGATATAAAAATATGGTCGAAGCGGAAATAAATAAAAAGCCCGTATTTAAGCCGTGCAATAAAAGGAATAAGGATGCGCGACAAACCACAATCCAAACAATTGAATGACCTCGTCAATCTTTGCGCTAAGAATCTATATTTCCTGGAAATATCGTGCATCACAGAAAACACACATGTGAGTGACGATGTTCGAGGGCGGAACTAAAAAATAAAACTAATTGGGTGTCTCGGCGAGAACTTGAATTTCGAATCGCGCGCCATTTTCGACTGTCAATTGTTGAGTCAGCCATATTTGGTGTTTGGTTCATTAAAACATGGACAATTACTAAAATGGAAAATATAGCTTGGAACAACTTTTTAAATAGTGCAAACCCATTAAAAATTAGGAAAATGTTATCATGTATTACATCAACTTCAGCGTTCATAATCGACCATGGCTGCCTGCTCTTGAAGATAAAAACATCGAAAAAATTGAGCGGTTGAAGGTCTAAAAACATTAAAAAGATATATTTTTTTTGTTTTAAAAATTAAAAATGTTTCGTAATTGTTTTATACAAAGAAAAGCCCGGCTAGGCCCATGGCCTTTTGAACTTTCTTGGGGCCCGCGATTTGGGGCGTCTTTCACATTGCGTTTGAAAGATACCAGGTTGTACTTTGACAGAAATACCTCGGAAGGGTTTACCGGATTACACAGTTTACAGAAATAATAGGAAACTATTATATTAACGATCTAAAGGATCAGTTGGTTCTTATAGGAGGAATGTAGGTAGTGAATTGGTGCGTATCCGGCCTGTGCGCTTAGATAAATAATAAACTGCTAACTAGATGAAACTCATACATACATTCTTAGGGTAGACTTAATATAATTGTACAAGTGTTTGTTTCATCTAATGGGCTAGACTAGTATACCAGAGGTCTGGGTTCAATTCCTCACCCCGACATGCACCACTTTCTTTCTCTTTCTGAGTTAGATAAGTGCGTTTCGTCACGAATGCGAGCTGCTACACGGTTTAGAATCCATCTGTAGGTCCCCTTGCCCTACTAGGTGGTAGGGTTTAACTCCATCCATGGTTGGTACCATCGCATCGGATGAAAAGATGGTCGAAGCGGCAAAGAAAAATTGTCCGTGTTTTCCATCCAGTTCAATGTAGCCGTGCTCATAAAGGTAAGGTGGCATGGCACCTAGTTTTCTTTGGGAATGTGGTGTATTGGGCTAATATCATAACAGTAGTTGTGTGGTATTAGCTATCTATGTCAGCTTGCATAAAAAAAATCTTATTCAAAGAATGTAATATGTATGTATGTATAATCGACCGTGAAGCAAGGACAGATTATATTCACGGTCGATTATACATCGGTAAACAAGGACTGAACTCCCTTCCTAGGTATTTCCCCAAATTACGACCTGGGGTCCTTCAAACGTGGTGTGAAGAAGCACCTGGCCGGCCGGCATGATTTTCGCAGCACCCCCTGAATGTTCAAAAACCCATGGTTTTCTTCGGGCACCTTAATAGGTCCTGGCGTACGCCATATTTTTTCTTTTTTTTTTTTCATTTATTTAAACTTTTTGGTAGTCAAACTACACCAAGTTACGTCACAAAGATCCGCGGATTCGATCAAGCCAGTAAAGAAGAACCCGCAAAGAAACTTCACGGGTTTACATAACATGATTATGCCGCTCTTAAAATAAAAAAAATCCTTGGAATAAGCGACGTACGTGCTCAGTTCGAAAAAGAATATTTATGTACTTAATATCCTTATCCAGTTACGTAAATATAAATGTGAAAATGTCGTAGTATATGTTGAAGTAATTACCAAGATATGTCACCGTGAACCGCGACCCAGGAAGCGGTGTTCTACCAAAGATAATAATAATAATTACTGTTCTACGTCCATCGCAATATATGACTTTATTGCACTAGGTTTTATGACAGGTCGTAAAAATGGACGCGCCATGCATTGTGGTTCGACGTATTCGTTTCGAGTGAGCGGGTCGAGCAAATAAAAAAAAACGGACAAGTGCGCGTCGGACTCGCGCGTCGAGGGTTCCGTACAAATTTGAAAAAATGAAAATGAAATGAAAAAAACTTTCTTTGCAAGCGAATATGGTTTACAAAAAGACGGAATGAATGCCATGAGGCATTCTCTAACATTGTATGTAGGTAAGATACGTTTTCGCTCCAGGCATGTACGTCGCTTGCGATATGTGAAATGTATTTAGAATCTGCCGTGAGGCAAGGACACATTAATTAAAAAAAGAAAATTGTAAAAAACAGAGATACTTTATGAATATAGTGCAGGACTAGCGAAATTGATAGACGCTATACCCGCAAAAGATATTTATTCCTCAGGTCCATCCTTGCATTATATTCATAAAGCACCTAATATTTGTACAGTTTTCTTTCTTTGATTAATGTGTCCTTGCTAGATGATTGATTCTTCTTACTTTATGAATATACTGAGAGCCTTGCAGTGTATTCATAAAGTAATTCTTTTAACAGTTTTCTTTCTATAATTGTATGTAGATAGTTCGTTCAATACGAAATGTTTCTATGCGATATTACTAAAAACTTTTTGTGCTGTGATTTTGATATTCATTCAAACTTTATAACCCCCGCTTTCCCGAGAAAAACGAATTGATGGACAACCGAGGCATTCTATTAGGGTTTGGTTTTTTCCTTTTGAAGAACGGATCCCTAAAAGCGTTATCTCCGATAGATTCCTTTGTTTCTACGCATAATGAGGCGCTTTTTCGATTTCACATCAATATGAATAATTAATATGTATGAATCATGGAGGTGAAGAAATAACTGGAGAAATAACGTCCATACAACGAGCGCGCAAAAAATGACGTAACGCAACTTACAACATTTTATTGCCGTACAAATTTGTAGCGCAATGATGAAAACGGAGAAAAATCCAATTTTAAGTCTCCCAAATTGGTAGGTAATCCGATAAAGATAAGAATTATTTTTTAATAAACCAGATGGTCGTTACGTCATTCCTCATTCGTGATGATGACAGCGAGTGCCGAGTCAAAAATATCTAATAAATACTGGCTGAATCCGGCCGTCAAACCCATTGAAAACTACATGAGTTAGAAAGATGTTATGCAAACCATAGCCAACAAATAATTTGGTTGCAAAAATTTGCAAAAATATTGCTCATTAGAGCAACGTGGTGGCAAGTGAAGCTGGGGGTAATGCCGCGGCGCTGAGCGGGATGAAAACATCACCGTCCATGCATCCATTTGTAAATTGTTGTTCGTAATTACTTTTCTGAAATAGTGAATAACAAACAAATATTTTGAAAAGGCGTTTTATTTGCATGTTCTTATATGTATATGTAACACATCGTAATAAGAAAATAATGAAAGAGAATCTCCAAATATAAAAATAAATTTAGGCGATTACATAGCCTATGTATATTGGGTTTGTGACTTCGGTTTTTTTATTAAACAATTATGTAAAGTTTGTAAACTGCCTGAATTCGATAATTTTCTGTATCTAATGGATACGACTTTACCGTTATTTCATTAATTTGAGTTTCAGCGACAATTGAATTTGAAGCTAGTTAGGTAATCAGATTTTGAAAATAATTAGAAAAAGGTTTTTTCATAATCTGATTACCATTCCTGCATTAATTCAAAGATTTATTCGGTAGAAATGCTGTTTCATCAGAATTTATAGCGAGAAAAGACAATGACTAACAAATATACGTAAGTGTGTGAAATGCATTCTCTGTTAAATGCGCCAATGTAGCACTAATCCCGTATTTAAGCCTAACTGGACACTGGCAAAATTGTCTAAAAATAGGACAGAGAGGCCTTAATTCGAAACAATCAATCAATCAACATAAGTATAGTTTTAGTTTTTAACCGACATCAAACACTAAAAAGTGGAAAATACCCGATTTTTGGGGTCGGTGCCAACCAACCAAAGAATAACACCAATATGTCACCGACCCAAAAATGGGTGTTATTTTCCACTTATTAGTGTTTGAATTCGGTTTTATTACGGATCCGTACCCAAAGGGTGCCAACGAAACCCCAATACTAAGCCTTTGCTGTCCGTCCATCCATCCGCCCGTCTGTCCCTCCGTCCGTCCGTCTGTTACAGGGCTGTATCTCATTAACAATAATAGGTAAATAGTTGAAATTTTCACAGATTGTGTATATTTATGGCCGCTATAACAACAAATAGTAAACATTTTGAAATATTAAAAATTAAAGGGGGAGCCCCCTTACGTGATTTTTTTGGGTGAAATCATGTAAGATGGTACGGAACCCTTCGTGTACGAGTCCGACTCGCACTTGGCCGGTGTTTTGGTTAGTGATTCCGGTACAGGCGCACTCCTTTCAGGTACTAACTTTACGTAATTATCTTGACCTTGAACTTTACGTAAATATCGAATAGACTTGCGTTATTTGAGTGCTCCAAGCAGAGTGCCCACTCAAGTCCTCAATGGCTTTTCATAAGCGTATTTTTATTATATTTTGTCTTAATGATGGATGCCAAATTTTTCAAAATGTTTACCAAAATAAGTTGGCACTGTTTGCTACAAATACGCAATTATCTTTTAAATATTCGTCAAATATCATTTCATAATGATAGATTCAGTATATTATCAATATAAGGTACAACTTTTTTGTAAAAAAAATTATTAGGTCAACATTTTATCGTGCATATTCAGACTTATGTATATTCAAATAAGAGTTTTATTTTAGGCTGGTTCGTGCAAATAACATAAAATATAATTTAAGAAGTATTTCTATGGGTAAGCATAAATCCAGCAGTAGACATTTCAATTCACAGACAGACATACTAATTGCATGCTATATAATATCTATTTCTGGCTAAATAGAGGAATTCTGCAAAGAAATGAAAATAGGTAGCGAATTGAGATTATTTTGAGTTCGTGTTGATTGATGGCATAACACCATCCCCATAGAAATATTTTCAAGTGAAATATCCACTATTTCGAATATTTAGCGTATACTTACAGGTAATATGATATTCCTGAATGTTTTTTATGTCTCGTCAAGTTGTTTATGCATCATTTTACAAAGCATGACGGCATATTCAATTACAATTCGATCTTACGTCAAACTCGCCCGCGACAGCTAGCGACGCAAGACTAAAATGGCCGCAGGTTCTGTCAAGATGACACGCCCCCCGCGGCACAATTGTGATAAGGCCATTTTTTTAGTTCCATTCGTTCTCCTGTTATTTCTTCACCTCCATGGTATGAATAGGTGTTATGATGTTTTATTGACATCCTGGTTTTTATCTGATCGAGATTATTCACAATGTAATTAATTATTTAAATTAGATTGTTTTCGTTTTGGTTAAAAGAAAAAGGTGAGTTATGGACCTGCTATTTCTTTTATCGTTGAAAGTACACATTTTACACACTCCCTAAATTTCATTACATATACAAAATTCTTTGTGCGTGTGTTCGTAATTATTTTTTCTTGTCCTAAACGACTTATCTAAATTTGACGAAAATTTGTTTGTATTATGTTTATTTTTCATTTCATTTCATTTACTATAACTTTTTGGTAGTCAAACTACACTAAGTTACGTCACAAAGATCCGCGCATTCGATCAACCCAGTAAAGAAGAACCCGCAAAGAAACTTCACGGGTTTACATAACATATTTTTCCGTCCACAATTATGAAATACACACTTAGATCGAAATGCTAACTGCCAAACAATTCCTTGGTAGAACAGATTAAGGCAAAGAACAATAAAAACAGCAACCCTCAGTTTAAATGACTTAAACTAACGACGTTACTAATGCAATAATATAAATTAATGTAATGTTTATTCATATGTATTGTGTATTCATCATCATAGGCAGTAAGTACGCTGCACTCGGATTTGTCATCTTTTGTCATGTGATTACCTGGACGGTTCTAAGCTTTAGTTGGACCCGTTAGGGGACGCTGTTGTCGAGATACAGATTTTTACACTGGCCTATAATACCTCCCTCCTCCGTTATCCTAAATCCTTTGTCTATGCCATAGCTAAATGATAGTAGGGAAAGATTTATAACGTCATACAAGTGTTGAATACGGATAATAAAAGTCAACAGATGGCGTTGCAATTCACATTTGAGAATACATCAAATACAAACAAATTAAAATCAATGATATTTCTTATTTACTTTACTTAATTCATAGTTAAAATATAACGTTTTCATAACGCCTGCCTAGGCAAAATTTTGAATTAAGCTTAGTACAATAACGGTGTACTAGTTCTGGCAGTGACGGGAGATGGCGCTGGTTAGAATGTCCTAGTAACAGCGAAAATACGAGTTTTGTACGTTGTATGTCGTTTGCAGTCTATGCCTATGCTAAGTGATGCTGTAGGATTGATTTTTAGGGTTCCGTACCCAAAGGGTACCAACGGAACCCTATTACTAAGCCTCCGCTATCCGTCCGTCGGTTCGTCTGTCACAGGCCTGTATCTCATGAACCGTAATAGGTAGAGAGCTGTAATTTTCGTAGAGTATGTATTTATTTTGTCGCTAAAACAACAAATAGGTTAAATAAAAAAAATATGAAAATTACTATACAATTAATTAATTAAATTAAGTATTATGCAAAAAACGTGATTTTTGTGTTAAATCTCGTACGATGGTACGGAACCCTTCGTGTGCGAGTTCGACTCGCAATTGGCCGGTTTTTTAAAGTACTCTCCGATGGCCGCCCCGTGTCGCCTCAGCCTGCGGACACCGGTAGGTACACTTAGCGGCTGGATTCCGAGACGGGTTCAAGGACGGAACACAAAGGCGCCTTTCCCTTCGTCCTTTCGATTTCGAAACGGCGCGAGCGGTCAGTGATATTTACGATGTGTCAGTACACGCACAGCACATCCCACAGTAGGGTATTGTGTTGGGCTCCATTGTGTGTCAAACATAAGGGGCCGTCCATCAATTACGTTAGGCGTGTAGGGGGAGAGGGGATCGAGACGGAACTCACCCAATCTCATGTTGAATAGAGGGGGGGGGGTACCAACCCGGGCAGGATTAACCCTACCACCTAGTAAGTAAGGAAGGGGACCTATAGTTTTACGTGGAATCCTAACCACAGCCAGCCTCAAACGGTTGAAAATGGTTACCCATCCAGATCCTACCCGCGCTTAGAGGTGCTTCCCCAGCTCATCAAATTGCAAGGTGTCGCACACTGAGCTACCGAGGCTGACGTATTAATTATCACGTAATTTATTTTTCCGCAAGAAACAGTTTAAAATGCCGAGAAAAGTGGATTCAATGAAGTTAAACTTAATTCTCACAAAATATCTCACAGCTCGTGGTCTAGGGGCTATAGGACTTGTCTTTCATGCGAGATGTCTGGGTTCAAGTCCTCGCCCCGGTCGTGCACCTCTTTCTTTCTCTTTCCGAGTTGGATAAGTGCATTTCGTTACGAATGCGAGCTGTTTCGGAACCCGTGTAAAACTGTAGGTCCCTTTCCCCTATAGGAATAGATAAAACTATGGTTGAAGCGGCGTGGAAAAATTGTCCGTGTTTTCCATCAATGTCAAAATATAGAAGTTTACCTCGTCAATTCTAATGATTATGGTAACATAAGATAACAAAGAATACGCATTTTAAAAAATCTCACGTGAGATTAGGAGACGCGTCACGAAGGTTGGGGGAAGGGGTCAAAAATCGCCAAAAACGCATCACGTAACGAATGGACGCCCCCCTAAGTACTGTATAGTTTTTCTGTGGTCAAGAAGACTGACGTTCGTTGAAGGAAAATCGAAAAGGAAACGATCCGTAACTCTTCTAAACGAATCCTGATGGAATCGCGCGGTGTTTGTCTGTCTGTCACGAACAATTTTCTCTAGCCCAACATATTACATTTTCGAAGGAATTATAGTTATTAAAACTTGGCTTGATCGCTGTGACAGCTGTCATCGAAATCCCGCTCATGAAGTTCTGAATCTTAACGCTATTTATGACCTGTGGCAACGTCGTACTTTCTGGGATTGTATATTTTCAACATCGTCCCAGCCCTAATCGTGTCACTTTGACAGCTGTCGCAGCAATCAAGCTAAGTTTTAAGAACTATATAGGTGCCAAGCTACACACGCCGATGGTACTACCTGGTCAGGCTTAACCCTTCAACCTATTAAGGGAAGGGGACTTATACATTTTCATCGATTCTGAACCATGAAACAGCTCACATTCGTGAGGAAATTAACTCAGAAAGGGAAACAAAGTGTGGGAACGAACCTGTGACTTCGGCATAGAAAGCAATTCCCCGCGCCCCTGAGCTGCGAGCCGTTCAAAACGAGCCGCTAACGATAATTACTTAAACGGACGTGATAAGCTTAATTCGGATTTGACCTTAAACTGAATCGACCGAATTGGCATTCTAGCCTGATCGCGAGTGCAAATCTGCCGAGTGCAATTTGGCAATAGGCGGGGTGAAAATTCGGTCAAGTGTACACTCTGTCACGCGCAAGCCTTCCGGGAGAAAACCTTGAATGTTTCGACAGCGATCGCCTTCTATTGTTCCGAGTTGTCTTTGGTTTTTTCTAGAGCGCACGACATGTTATGGTGTCCTCGCATATAGAATTAAATGCTACGGAGACCACGAGTTGCTAAGCTGCTGAATAAAAGCATTTTAACGCCCGGTTAAGAACCCCAAGGTTGTATTATTGTGGAAATACCGAGCTATAAAATGTGTTTTATCCACTACTCAGCCGTACGAAGGATGTTCAAACGCGCTTTGTACTCACATTTTCGACGAATTGCAATATAGCAATGAATTGTGCGTAAGTGATTTAAATGTTCATTTTAGTTAAGATTTATATTTTGTTTTCTTGATAAACACTTTCATGCAAACATGTTTATCGGAACAGACCGATTCCCCAGATTTTTTCATGTTTTAATTAATTGTAATTAATGTATTTAAATATTTTCAATGGCGACATTACATAATCGATTAGTCAATTATAATAAAATACCCTCAGCGCTTTTGTTGTAGCATTTCATGCTCGTCAAAGTTGTTCAAATCAGTAATTTTAATGGAAAGAATCTTAAAAATTTCGAATGCGTAATTAACTGATAATCATATGAAACATTATTTTTTCCCGTTTGGAGGTTCGACCTTGCTTTGGAATTATCTATGCGTATTTGGTTATGCCAATAAAGCTGGTAACTTTATAAATATATACTCAATTGACACGCAGTACTGATAAGACAAGCCACACAAACGTAACCTACAAATATCTTCTCACTATAGATAAAGTAAACATCCCTCAAAAACCGAATTATATTTCTCGTTTACCTTAGCGCTTACCTGTCCAGAAACGTTCGGAATCGAATCGGTTCCATTCTCCTCGCTCGATCGGATCGGACGCATTCTAATCTTGTCTGCGATCGCGACCAATCGAACTTCTCGAAAGGCAAGCATTACGCAAATAAGTAATTTATTCTCGGTTGCGGTTAAAACAATCAGGGCTGCAATCGTTGCTAAAATGGCGGCGCTAAATTTCAGTTTGACAGCTCATAACTGAGCCGTCAAATCGATTCGAATTTAAAACAAGCCCCTAGTCCGATTTCTCACCTAAATTGGCGTTTACTCCAAACCGATCGACTAGCGTTTTTAAATGTTTGGAGAATCGATGACCGCGCGCAGTAGGCCTTAAGCGAACTCAAATTTCCGAGTCTTATTTTGATTTAACAGCTTACTTACCTCGCCGTTTACGGCGACTCCGCGTTTTCATACAAATTGGTAGTCCGAGTTAGATTTTAGCAGCTTGAAGAAGTAAAACCATAGAATAAGTAGTAAAAATTGTATGGGTTTTGACATTTTTATGTAACTTTGAAGTTCCGTAAACGCCAATTTAGGTGAGAAGTCGGACGAGGGGCTCTGCAGAAATAGAAGTAAAGAGGATGTCAAAAATATTCAAATTTGGAACTGGAACGTTAGTATGGTAAAGGAGAGATCGACAGATCTTCTTTGACCTTTTTAACCCCACAACCAAACTAGAATCTCGTAGTTTCTATAGGAGTAACATACAACAAAATATAATATATACAAGCCGCTAAGTGCTGTCTTACTTGTTTTGCGCTTGTTTTCGTGAAGAGCCCGGCAGCATCGCACTTGTCCCGTAATATTTGCACTCGGGTGAATAGCCAGCGGAAACGTTTCAGCGGATTGTTTTTGCTTCTAGACTCTTCAAGTGTCGTCGGCCACTGACCATTTCGTCCGTTATGTGTGGTTCTACGACATTGCAAACAAACTCACGGGAATTGTAATGCTGCCTGCCTACAAGTATGTTTTAGCTTAGTGCAAGGTGTGTACATATGTAAGTACACAGATATTATTAGAAATAGCTCTAACAAGGACTATTGGATTTTAACCTAACGGCGAATTATTGTCGTTTGTTGTTTTATGTATTTGCATACACGTCTTTGAGCAAACGACTAGCGTTAGGCGAACATGTTTCTTCTATGGTGATTTAGCTAAATTCTCCCGTTTAACATTTTCAATCGTTTTGAAGTCGATACATACCAACGGGGTATGTCATAAATATATTTTTTATTTTAATTAATCTTTAAACAAGCATATGGCTCCTCAAACAGTCAATGACAACATCATGTTACTACTACAGCTATATTTAGAGTGAGTGGACTAACTTCTGGACTAAACCGGTTTTTGGATGGTTAGTCCTTTGCTAATCTCGTACTGAGTTTTGACTGGTTCTCTCTGAATAAGACTGCTAATAAATATTTGTAATGTTGAAATTCATAGAAGTTGCTTGAACTTGGAATGAAAGTATGATTTCCGACTGTAATTTTGGCTTAAATGTAAGAAAAACGCCAGAATTGACGGTATATCGGTCTCCTTAGCTGGAATAGAACCAGCGATCGCAGTCTGAACGTAATGAATGCAAGCACATGCCAGCACCAGCACAGGTCGCGAAACAATTTATAGTCGTATTCAGAGGGAACTGTCAACAATTACTACGCGGACTAGCACCGGACTAACCATACAAAATGCTATTGAGTCCGTTGATAATTTCCCTAGTAAAATTAGCCGCCCACTCTTCAGACTAATGTAAAATGTTTTGTTTGTATCTAAACCTTTTGTTGCACCTTGTTAATTTAATTTAGGCTATGTATATTTAACGTGTAATTCTATTTACATTAATTAAGAACGGCCCGTAAGCTAGGCTCCCCATACAAACGTAGTTTACTAATCATTTGGAAACCGCCATTCCAATTAAATTTATATTTAATATCTAATATCAGGTAACAACTATCTGTGTCTGCATGCTTTTGTTTATTTGAAAAATCCAAACCGAATGAAATGAAAGCAAAAAGAAAATCTTCATACGAATTTTGTTTTCTCTGTGGTTTGACCCAGAATACATTTACCGAAAAAACAAGATATTTCGACACACACAGATATTTTTAGCCTAATATTAGATACCAAATATCAAGTAAGTTGGAACAGTGGTCTTCAAATTATTAGTAAACTACGTTTGTATAGGAGGCGAAATTTTCAGGTGCTTACGGGCCCACCTTAAGGTATTTTTTTATTGTCCAAATTAAATAGTTTAACTAGCGTATTTGCGTATAATGGAATTGTTATCATATTATTTTTTACATGCAACAATAAACGTTACTTATTTCTCATTTCTGATTATATAGGAGTACGCTCACTGTGAATATGACTGTAAGGTTCTAGGCGTTTATAAAGGCTGAGGTTTGTCATGATATGAGCACGTTTTATGCCTTCCTGCTCCTAGTAATCGGGTACTTTACATGCGTGCACCTTCTCACCAGCAATGACATTTAGACACCGGCTGTTGTGACCCCTGTGGTGCATTGAATATGCATTGGTTATCGGATAGGCGGCCTCATTGCCGTGAGGTAAGCTCTTTCTAAATGCCCAGTTATACACGCTTCAATTGGGATTAACCGAATTTGGGAGTCTCGAAAAACTCTTTTTGACACTTTAATTCTATATGTTACGGTGAAGGCCCGATGTTGGTTAAAGTTCGAAATCTTTTTTCCTTTTTCCAACATCGGGCTTTATCCGTTATATGTATATAACTTTTCATACGGTGTTGCCCTTATCGTTCGAACCTACCCTAGGTGAAGAAACTTATACTAAACTTACACTTACATCCCAGCTAACAAATACATTTGGGACCCTATATATCAACCTTTACATCATATTTACGTGTGATTAAAAGCGTTTATTTTTGTGAACCATATTGAAGGAAGCTAAGTCCACTCTATGTGTTAAAAAAAGGGATTTGTTTAAGAGTGAATTCATGTCGTACGGACTGTTATGTCCATTTTTGTGGACAGGACTGTATTTTTAATTTATTTACTGGAATGGCGCTCTATCATATCTACCTATCCCTCCAGAAAAAAGTAACTGCGTTCATATTGTACAGGCTGTTATGTCCATTTTTGTAGACAGGACTGTATTTTTTATTTATTTACTGGAATGGCGCTCTATCATATCTACCTATCCCTCGAGAAAAAAGTAACTGCGTTCATATTGTACAGACTGTTATGTCCATTTTTATAGATAGGACTGTATTTTTAATTTATTTACTGGAATGGCGCTCTATCATATCTACCTATCCCTCCAGAAAAAAGTAACTGCGTTCATATTGTACAGGCTGTCATGTCCATTTTGGTAGACAGGACTGTATTTTTAATTTATTTACTGGAATGGCGCTCTATCATATCTACCTATCCCTCCAGAAAAAAGTAACTGCATTCATATTGTACAGGCTGTCATGTCCATTTTGGTAGACAAGACTGTATTTTTAATTTATTTACTGGAATGGCGCTCTATCATATCTACCCATTCCTCCGGAAAAAAGTAACTGCACTCATATTGTACAGGCTGTTATGTCCATTTTTGTAGACAGGATTGTATTTTTTAAATTATATTACTGGAATGGCACTCTATCATAACTGCCTATCTTTTCGGGAATGCCGCGTAAAGATACATGCAGTCAATAGGCATATTTTAATTCATTAGCTAACTAAAGAACAGAACCTAATTAAATAAAACCACCATGCTTCAGAAAGCTTACTCTTCTGTTTATCGGATCTTTCAGTTTAGCTCTTCTGTGGTTTAGAGTTCACAAGAAGTATATATTTGTTCAAGAATAGGCATTGCAAACAATGAGTGGTCTCCACTCGAGAGCTAAACTTCTTGTATGTGTGCGACTGAGTGTACAAACTATGGGTGAAAAAGCTGTACAGTCAGATATTTTTTATTCTTAGCCATCTTTAACTATACTTTAGGTTTTCGCGTGTGAAACTTACGACAATGAATGTATTTACATGTACAAATATGTTATTTTTCAACGAAAATGCTTACGGTTAATTGAAATAAAACAAAAAATGAAATGAAATGGAAAAAAAACTTTATTTGCAAGCCTGCAAGCATGGTTTACAAAAAGGCGGAATTGATGCCATGAGGCATTCTCTGACATTCAACCTTAGAGACGTAGGAGAAGTACGGTGTGGCGGGCAAAAAATAAACTAAAAACCTATTAAAATACTGAGTATCTTAAAAAAAGAAGTCAACCCTAATTTTAGAGCATTTTTTGCCATTTTGAGAATGATGAAATTTTGTTAATGCTTTCAACTTAGTGACAGGGCAACTTTGAATTCCTCTTCCAGTACTAAAAATATGGTTAGACATATAGGAAGCTGACCTCAGCGGATCCGATTCGCAGTCAGTTTTGGTCTCAATTTTCCACATATCAATTAATACATACAGTTTTAATTTTGTATGTAAAGCCCCTAATGTCGATACGAACTCCACTGAATTGAGCACATGACCCACGCCAAACGTTTTGATTTTTCCGTCAGAATTTCCAACCCATTTGATTAAAATTACTGATAGATACCTTCCCTCCACGTTTCGTAAATATTGCCTGAAGCGACAGCGACATATGATAAGAAAAGAAATGCAAACCTCTTTGGATCCAAACAATCGTTCGCTTGACTGTACGTAAACGTCGTCGCGCCGCGACCGCAGCGCCGCGAAGGTCGCTGCGGCGGAGCGGCGAGGCTGTTGACAGATGTGATAATTGGCGGGACGCGCCGTGACGCGCCCCCGCCCACGCGCGCATTTGGTTATCGACCTTTTTACCTGCTTTGGCTCTTTGTTCGTTTGGCTTGCAAACGACTCTCTGTAATTTGTTATTGGAAAAACATTTGACAGTCACGAGGGCTCCAATCGAGCGAGAAACCCGTCATTACGTCTTTACATTGTAGTAACACCTAATAAAATTGTTGCCTGTCGTGTCAGCATTGTATTCTTTTGTGTCAGGAATGACCAGAGTTTAAGGTGGCCCTTCCCGGCGGGACTAACTCTTCGCGGGCACGGTACAAAACCGTGTTATTGCGCTCTGGGACCTTCTCTGTTTAAAAAAAGACAGGCTCCGTGATGATGAGAATGCAACATGTCCACAAAGCAGATAATGCGTATGGTGTTTGATTTGGTAAGATTTACGAAAATTTTAATTACAAAAGACTTATAGCTAAAAGTAAACCACGACCGCTGTAGTGAAAAATTAAGCAAAAACCAAATTGATAATAAATCCTCATAAAACAAGATAGTTCTGATGATCTTTTTAAGCTGTTTTTATTTAATCGTTAAGTAATCAACCTCAAAAGTTATTGCATAAAATGCGCAAAAGATTCGGACTTTCGGACCTTATAATTTCGAAACCCAAAACTATTTTACAATGCCAATGGTTATCAGACATCTCATTCGATCAAAAAAGGCTGTTTTGAGTATAATCGAAGTAATTATTAGTATTATCTTTGGTATAATATTGGATCAATGACATGCAAATGTGCGCATGATCTTCTTTCCACGTTTGTACGGGGAGTTGAGCGGGAAGGCCCACCTTAAGACAACTTCATAGGGTTAAAAAAAATCAACATGACAGAGGGAAAGTGCTGGTCAGGCGCGCTCTTCTCTCACGATAACCTACCGGGATCCTCGATAGATACCGTAAAATACCGTTCAGAACAGAATTAATGACGGCCGCGTCGCTCGGACTTTAGACACAACTGATTCGCGGTGGGGTATTTACGCGCATCTGTGATTTATCTGTCCATGCGCTCATTTCAATATTGAGTCAGTCGTGTAAGGCTACGTAAATCACAGAGACCTAAGAGGGGTTTTTACGAATTAAGGAAAGCTCCGGGCTTCGCAATTGGAGGAAAAAAATAAAGAGTAACTGGTGGACCAAATTTTGCCGGATTCAAAGTAAATCAAATGCAACACATTATCTACAAAAACAGATTCATAACAACTACTTCGTCGTTGTTTTGCTATTATAAACATATGTTAAGATTTGTATCGCGTTTCCTCCTTATTGACGGATCGAACCGTCTCCGTCTCTACATAGACTAGGAGGTCGCGACAAAAATGGTAACGATAACGTAAATAGCTGAAACTGGGTTCATGGGGATAAAGTACAACCCTCTGAAGCTAAATGTGTCAGTCTGCCTGTTCCAAGTGGTTGCGTTACGTAGATAAGGCGCCTGAAAAAGTAGTGATGGTGACAAAAAATACATATGATAAGGTAAATTGATGCAAATAACGAAGCTTGAAAGTATCAATTCAAACTTGCTTAGCAATACAAAAACTGAACAAATCTTTGGTTGCATTAAGTAGTTATAAGCGATTTAGGTTACAGATATAACTTTAGGTATATTTAAGTATTTAATTAAGTAACCGTCTGGTTATTGTTGTATAATTAATAGGTATCAATGTTTCCAGATAATCAGTATATTCATCAGCAGGTACATACCAGCATCTGTTTTGTATAGCCAATCTAGAAAACGCAACCACTTGGGACGGGCAGACCGACCAAACATGTCGTGATCTCCCGGAATAACAGGTCGCATTTCTCATCCGATTCTCGTGAAATGTTGTGTACAGTTTCAATAAATGCATTTTCTTTGTCGATTCAATTTGAGTTTCTTTTTTCAAAATGGAGGAGCCATTTCGAAAAAATGTCACAATTTGTTTTGTGACAAAGCCTTTGCGACAAAGGTCTAATTCCAAGGATTAAATAACAACAATATATACCTGTTCAATGAACGACTAGGCTTCAAATCAGCATCACTGCAATATGAATTTCATAATACTTTGACATTTGCCTGTTTTCTAATATATGACAATGCTGTGTAGCCGTTTCTTAAGGTGGGCCAACCCGGCGGGCCTAACTCATTCGCGGGCGCGGTACAAAACCGTGCTGTTGCGCTCTAGGACCTTCTCTGTTTCAAAGAATAAGACAGGCTCCGTGATGAGGAAGATGCAACATGTCCACAAAAAAGACAATGTGCATAGTGTATGATTTGGTAAGATTTACGAAAATTTTAATTTAAAAACGACTTATAGCCAAAAGTAAACCACGACCGCTGTATTAAAAAATCGAACAAAAACCAAATAGATTATAAATCTTGATTAAATAAGCTATGTCTGATGACTAATATTTTTAAGATGTTCTTACTTTATCATTGCGTAATCCACCTCCAAAGTTATTGTATAAAACGCGCGAAAAATGCGAACTTTCGGACCTCATAACTTAGAAACCAAACACAATTTTACAATGCCAATGGTCATCAGACATCTAGTTCGATCAAATAAAGCTATTTTGAGCAAAATGTTGTATCTCTGACAAGAAATATGGGCGTGATCTTCTTTCCCCTTTTGTATGGGGAGATGAGCGGGATGGGCCACCTTAATACCTAGTTTTTCTAGGGTTCTAGATAATATTCGTAGCGCCGTAAGCAGTCGCCGCCGACCGCATGCGTCGTCAGCTGAAAATGACGCGACAGTGTAAACACAGGCACAGATTAAATTAATACATAGGTCCGTTATTAACTAAAAAAGATCTTATATTACATTTAGACGGTGGTTTAAATCACGTTTTACAGAACAAAATCCGATAAATACCACGTTTTTAGGTAAAATCGTAGGCAATGAAAAATAGACCTGTCATATTCAGAGTAATTCGTTTTCGGGCTAACTTTAGTGCGCGGATTATTGCAGCGGTTTTTATTACGGTGCTACAGTCGTATTCAGGGTGAATCTGTCAAAAATTTGTACGGGATTATCACCGGACAAACCATACAAAACCGGTTTAGTCCGACCTTAATACGCGTACTAAAGTCAGTCCGCCCACTCTGAATACAGCACCCAGAGATTTAGCTAAATCAGAGACATGTACTCTGTATTTCGTCTTCAATTCCGTCATTCATTTAATTACCTCCGACTTCGAACACACTAATTAGTTGTCATTGTACATAAAATTAAACTTAACAAGCCTGTATTGATGCCTCATTATGATACCGCCGTGACAATGGCCTGACAGAATCGGGTTTATCAATGGTCGTGCGACATTCAGACGGACACCTCGGCACAATCGCGCGGCAGCCGGAAGCGACGGAAGCCTAACTCGTAATTATAGAAATGTCAACAGTGGTATTATCGACAGCTCTGACCTTGAGTGACCTTAGTATTCGCTTTTAGATGTCAAGGGCGATTCGTGTAGGTCACTGTTGAGGAAGTACCTTTTGTTACTCTGAGCTTTCGCGGAAATGCACAACGACCGTGGTTTGAAGGAATACCTATTGAATGCGGATTTACGAAATATGGTATAATATTTTGGATATAATTGATTTCAGAACTGTGAATGGTCGTCGAACTGAATTTATCCTATCGGGTCCAACTTCTTATCTTAAGAACGGCCAGTAAGCTATGCTCCCCATACAAACGTAGTTTACTAATCATTGGAAAACCGCTATTCCAATTAAATTGATATTTAATATCTTATATCAGGTAACAAATATCTGTGTCTGCATGCTTTTGTTTTTTTGAAAAATCGAAACCGAATGAAATGAAAGCAAAAAGAAAATCTTCATACGAATTTTGTTTTCTCTGTGGCTTGGCCCAGAATACATTTACCGAAAAAACAAAGACATGCAGACACAGATATTTGTAGCCTAATATTAGATACCAAACATAAAGTAAGTTGGAACAGTGGTTTTCAAATGATTAGTAAACTACGTTTGTATGCGAGGTGAAATTTTCTGATACTTACGGGCCGACCTTAAGACACTTGATTATTCTTTTCGACTACATTTTACATAACATTATTCGCCGTTGAGTATAATTCCCATTACTTTTTGCACATATGTATGTAGTATTTATGTTAGTTATTCGATTGTAGAAAATCCATTTGACTTTTTCATCACCGATATTATAATTAATATTGTTTTCTTGTTATTGTATCTTTCCTTACATTATTTGTTAGGTAAGAGTGGTTAATAAAGAAAACATAACATATAAAAAAAAATTGTGGTTTTTTTTTGCATTTTACTGTACATTGAACCGACCCATGCAAAGTGATTGTACACAGAACGCATAAAGTATAGCACTATTAGCCAAGAATAAATTATAAATGTTAAATATACCCAAAGTATTTGTGGCAGAAACATTTTCAGAACTGCGATTAGAAATTAAGAATATTGTATTGTATAATTACACCGTTATATGGCGTTGAACTAAAGGTAATTTCGCTTTGGTTTTTCGAGGTTGAGCCGAAATCTAGTTTAGCCTGCTATTACTGCCACATTAAACACTAAATTTCTTGTCACTTTCATACGTGGTATGACGCCGGAGATCGTCACGCTACGTTTGAATTGACTTCGTCAGCGTCAACCATCAAAATGTCCGCTCGTTCCAAATTTGAATGCGCGACGCGCGTTTCGAAAATGGAATCTCTCGCGAGAAACTCGACAATGCTATTCTGTGACAATGGCGTCAAAACGTGCGTAGGATAGCATATCTGTGATTGAACGCATGGTTATAGTTGAGTAATTTTAATTTAGTTAGTTTAGTAATCAATGAAAAATATTAGTATTTAGTATGGATTCTGTACAATATATAATAAGTATATTTTACTATACAGAAAGCGCAAAATAAAAGTCTATCGATCCACGCCACATAGGCACAGAACGGACCGTGTCTGTTGCGCTATGAAGCATCTGTTGAGGAACTTTTGATGGAACTGAAGTTGTATCCATACTAGTATTAGAAACGCGAAAGTAACTTTGTTTGATGCGTTTTCACGCCTAAAACTCTCAAGCAATTTTGAATGAATTTCAGTACGGAGACAGTGTGGACGTTAGAAAAGGACATAGGCTGCCTTGTGTGGCGAAATTTAAACTCATATAATATCCAGGAAATCATTCAGCCCGGTACCCCAGCAAGTAGCATATAAATAAATACATCAAAAACGATTTTGATCATCCGTTCAAAGCCCCGGCTCAAAACAACTGAGTGGTCAATGGCTTATTTTTTGCTTGCTCAAAGTCTTCAACCGCGTAAACACTTCTGAATAGTTGCCTTATAGACTAGGAGGTCGCGACAAAAATGGTAACGATAACGTAATTGGCTGAAACTGGGTTCACGGGATAAAGTACAACCCTCTGAAGCTCAATGTGTCAGTCTGCCTGTTCCAAGTGGTTGCGTTACGTAGATAAGGCTCCTGAAAAAGTAGTTATGGTGACCAAAAATCTCGCCAAAAATACATATGATAAGGTAAATGGATGCAAATGACGAAGCATGAAAGTATCGATACATACTTGCTTAGCAATACAAAAACTGAACAAATCTTTGGTTGCATTTAGTAGTTATAGGCGATTTAGGTTATAGATATAACTTTAGGTATATTTAAGTATTTAATTAAGTAACCGTCTGGTTATTGTTGCATAATTAATAGGTATCAATGTTTCCAGATAATCGGTATATTCATCAGCAGGTACATACCAGCATCTATTTTATATCGATCCCCGGCGCCTCCACCATTGTAGCGCCATAGATACGCTTTGGTCATGTTTTAATTTCTATGATGCAGGTACTTAAACACAAATGAAATTCGAAGAATATTTCTTGTATTTCTGAACGAAAAAGTTAAACGTTTACAAATTAGGAATAAAATCTAGAAAATTGAAATACAGAAAACGGACATGATGTTTTTGGAAGCAATTATTTGACCCCCAGACATTTTAACTTTTTATAAAACTATGACGACAGGTTGTCCGAGATGGCCAGCCTGACATCCTTCCCCGTGTCTGTGGGATGTTTAGGAACTGAACATTTCCCTGGTTAAGAGAGGTTGGGTTACTTGTTACTTCCATGTGCGAAGAAAAGCGGAGACGAAGAATTATGTTGCACAAAATATGTGTAAAATCGTAAAACTGTACATATAGCCCTTGAGAAAATTCTTATTTTCCGGGCTTGATTATTTGCCATGTTTGGAATTATCATGACCAGTCGGTTTCTCGTCGTGGACAGTAAGGTTCTAATGGTCAGGATCTTTCTTCCTCCAGCCGCTGTGAGTGAGGGTTGGTGCTCGCACACAACTCATCACTTGGCAGCCGTTAATATACGAATCGAGTTCTAATCGTTGCTGGAGCTCCTCGCATCCGTAAAATGCGACGAGGTTCTTTGGCAAAACCCTCCGAAAGAGGTTCTTAAGCAATGGAATCCTTGCGTTACCACTTCTGTGACCTCTTCCGGTCCATTCTATCCTGACCTCGCAGGACGAAAAACATCTTCGTGTTTTAGCATGCACGAAGATATCGCGACAGTGTCTTGAAAATCCGCAACTCTCGTCGGCGAGTTTTCAATTAAATTCCCGGTAAGCAATGTACATGCTTGCAAATAAGAACATCTTCGATTCTTCCGTTTGACCTATGTACGTTTTTCCAAAAATATATTTTGAGAACATTTTCTGTCCAATTTTTATTTATTTACTCTTTGATACATACATGTAAAGGGCGAGCTTATCGCTAAAAAGCAATATCTTACATGATTCTCCATCTTGTTTTTCTTTCTTACGCGCATGTCGTCCGCGCACAAGCAACCCTATCAATAATTGTATTGTTAGCACGATGATGAGCACAAAGTATATATTGATGAGGACATCATGTTGGAGATGGTTGGGGGCGGTTACTCACTTCCTTAGCGAGACGTACATACTTGGGTACCCGGCGCCTCCACCAATGTGGTGAAATAACCTTTAAACTTGGGGGCGGAGCTCTGGTGATTGTAATGAAACTCCTTGATCTCTTGACTTACGTTTATGTAATTAATAAAGAAGCTAAAAATAATAAATTAAAGAAAAAATACTCCTGAAGAAAAAAAGTCCTTTTTGTTTTAAGGTGTCGCGAGTGACATACCAAAATTAGCTATATATACGAAAAGAACTTTTTAACAATAATTATTAATCGCCAGGAATATCTGGCGACACTATTCTAGAAAACGCAACCACTTGGCACGGGCAGACCGACATATTTAGCATCAGAGGGTTAGTCTCTAACATGTGAACCCAGATTCAGCCATTTACCTTATCGTGACCAAAAATGTCGTGACCTCCCGGAATATTACGTTCTACAAGAAAGCGAACTCAGTTCATACTAAATTAGTATGATGGAACTACTACAAAAGAAACACGAGAAGAAATTATGCACATTTAGGTTCTACACGTGCAGTAAGAAAGCTAAGCTTAGCGGTTCGCGGTTCGAATTTTAAAATTTGAACGTTACATCCAACCCCATCATTTGAATTCACTCAAAGAATCACGTTCGCTCCAGGCAGCGTGGATGAAAGGCCCTCCTTCCACTTGACTTACGAACGCCTTCAAAAGGGTTGAAGACGATGTTAAATTCAAACTTATTCGCATACATCATAAAGCTTATTTGGTGCTATGATGGTGTCGAATGTGATAGTGTCGGATACAAATGCTAAAATCTTTCAGTCTTCTTTTAAATTACTCGTTTACATACCTAAGTGATATTCGATTACCGGTACAGCGTGTCTGACGTTTGAAAGCTGCTCATTTACCATAGTGATCCATGACGGTGTCCATGAAATGGTCCCAGTTTCTCCAGTGCTTATAAAAACGAGGTAACTAAATAAATGAAAACAGTTAAATCAAGAATCTCTACTTATATAAAAGGGAACGTCTGTCCACATCCACGAGGTAATCTCCGTAACCACAAAACAGATCAAGATGCGATTTAAACCAATTTAAAGAGAACATCGCTGGGAACGCTTTAACGTACATACCATTACGCTAAATATCCAAAGGGCTGAGCAATATCAATGAAATTACTCTCAAACAAAATTAATACTATGCCGTGGCGTATGGTGGCGTTCACTATTTTCGCACCAATGTTCAGAAAGCGGATGGCGCAGGGCGGAATACCGACTCTTCTACACGTATATTGTTCGGGAGGCTGTAGGTTCGAATCCTGGTAGCCTCAATTTTTTTTATCGTTTTTTTACATTTTATTGTTTATGGGGTCTCGCATATAATAATTATAGCATGGATTAGACTTATCTCTACTTATATAAAAGAGAACATCTGTCCACATGTTCGAGGTAAACTCCGTAATAAATATTATATATTATATAAAAGGGAACGTCTGTCCACATGCGTTTACACATGCAAGAGTTTACAGAAAATGTCGCTGGGCTCACTCTAGGATACATACCATCACGCTAAATATTCTAAGGGCTGAGCAATATCAATGAAATTACTCTCAAATAAAATTAATACCATCCCGTGGCGCATGACGGCGTCATTTTGCCAGAACCGATTAACAATTTTCGCGTTAAATGTAGAAAGCCGGTTGGCGTAGCGTGCATAATTGACTGTTTCGAATATATTTTGTTCGAGGGAGGCTTCAGGTTCTAATCCTGAAATCTCAGTTTGTTTTTCTGTTTTTTTTTATCTCGCACATAATTATAACATGGATTCGACATAATAAATCTAATTTTGTTTTTTGTTTTTTACATAACAGTTTAATGGCAAAACTATTTTCCTAAGGAACAATTTTAATTCATGGTAGTCAGTGCGCGAAATTTTGTTCCCGAGTACGGCTGAGTTAATCAATGTTCAAACACGTCACTTTTAGCGAACCGCATGGAGTTCCTTCAATACTGTCCATACAAAGTGACGTGTTTAATCATACGCTGACATTGATATTGATATGCAATTTTACAGCGCCATCTCTACCCGGATAGAGGCGTTTGTACGATTAGAAGTTGGACACCGTTATATTGGTTATATCATAGATGGCGCTGTAAAAAATTCTGAAAAGATAAAAGAATTACAAGACCGATATTCTGCAAATATTTTCGCCGCAACTATTTACTATGGGATTATATAACTTTATAATTATATTATTTGCTTTTGTGTACAAAAACTTTCTATAGGCCAGAACAGGATTAAATTAGGCATGGGGAACTATCTTTTGTCTCGAAGAAAATCTTGAAACGTATGAAAAGGTGTATGGGTAACCCATAATATCTTCAAACTAGGTATAAGAAAACGCACCTGTTTTTTAATGAATAGTTTCTATGGTTTGGTCAAGAATATGAGTTTGGTGTTGGGAAATATATAATTAGTTGATATTTAACGACGAATTCGATCTCACTTTTACCTAAATGGGCCTCCATGCAAAATTATGAGAGGGGTGTGCAAATAAGCAGTAGTATGAAATGCTTATAAAAGTTCCACGTCTAGCCTAATTCTGCTAACAACTTAAAAGCTACATGAAATAACTCTAAATTACCAGAGCGGTGAGCATTAGGGTGAAATGCTTATAACTTGAGAACCACTCACCCGATTTATATGCGAATTGTATCTACGTTTGGCATCTCTGAGTGCGCTCGAGTTACGGATGGGTGACCGTTTTAGGTGTTTAGGCTAGCTGTGTTTTGTATAGAGGCATATGTCCAGCAGTGGACGCAATCACGCTGACTGACTGACTGACTGACTGACTGACTGTGTTTTGTATGCCACGTAAAACTTTTGTTCACCTTTCGTAGGGTTAATTCCACCTGGGATGATACATGCCATCGCATTGAAGGAATGCATAATCGGGGCATGAATATTGTCGTGTTTTAGATCCATTTGAATGTGGAAGTGTCATTGCGGGAAGATCCTGGTGAACCTGGTACTCTTCGACAGCCTCTTCTGGTGATGACAATCGTTGGCCACGTATTGGTTAAAACATTTTGGGAACAGAATAATGTCACAAGGTGCCAGGTTGGGGCTGTATGCAGGATTACTCATAAGTTCGACGTTTTTAACCTTTGAAAATTCGTATGTCTGCATGGCCGTCTGAGAACTGGCATTGTTGTGATGCAAGATGATGCTGCTTTTACTGTTATTTTTACGGAGTTCGTCATTTACTTCCATCAAACAGATGGTGTTATACAAATCACTATTCACAGTCTCCAAAGCAACAGTCTGCATGCCTGTCTGTTTCATTTTACGGCGCACATCATTTATCTTTTTGTTGCATAAAGCTGTCCATCACAAAATTAGTCACAAGATTGACGCGATAGTCGCCTTTCATAGTGTTTCATCGCCAAAAGCAGATTGAAGCCGAGCAAGGCTTTGTAAACTGTCAAATTACACTTAAAATCCTATAAAATAATACTACGAAAATTTTCATAAGTTAATATCATGGTGATATAGACACACATTTTTTTAAATGACACCACAATGCAAAAACAAGTGACAGTAAGACAAAACAAACATGACAAAACTAAGAACCGATTGCACGAAGAGAGGGATGAGTAAACGATGTTCATTTTAGTGAACCGCATAGAGTTCCTTGCATACTCTCTATGCAAAGTGACGTGTTTAAGTTGACGTGATTTAGATTTTTGCCCTTTCGTGCACTCGGCCCTATGCGTTATAATACCAAAATATTTAATTAATTTTTCGATATTTTTTAGCTAATTGGGCAGTTCCGAAAACTTATAGTGTGCCCCACAGAACTGCCTCCTCAATATTCCGTGGTGTGCCCTATGTATTATAAATGGAAAATGTTATAATATTTCTTATTTCATTAAGGTATATCGGCACCATCCGTTATGATTAAATAGTAGCAGATAAATTACATCGCTATTGACCAGCCTTTTCGACTAGTCACTTTTAGCGACTTTTTATCTTCTAGGAAATAATTCAGCTCGACATCAGTCTAAAACGACATGGACCCGAGCGGAGCCGGGTACCGCAGCTAGTAATCATATATTTTAATAATGCGATTTCTAATCGTCGGACTGAGCTTATTTGCGGTGCCTCCGTAAAATTCGCGTATCGACTAGTACAAGCTTGTTTCGTCTTCCTTTCGTGACTCATTCGATCTCAGAATGCCTCGAGATGTTCTAGTTAGGCCTTGATTATCTCCTGGAACCGATTCCCCTTACAAATTCTCATCAAGTTGCACTAATCACTAACTATTATAAAATGCACAGCCTGTCTTTCTATCCGCTCATAACTTGAGAACGAATCACCCGATTTCAATTCAGCTTATATCTACATATAGCTGGATTATTCAAATTAATTATAGCTCACTTATTATCAGGCGAAAGTACCTAAGGGGTAAGCAGTGAATTTAAATGCGAAAACAGTCGGGGAAAAACCGAGCCGCAGGCACCTACGAACAATTTGATATTTCTGAAATCCTAATAACATGATTGCAGTGACAGGGGATCCTTTATGACCGTAAAAACAAAACAAAATACAAAATTTGCGCTCCAAGTCAATGTGTAGCCAAAAGAGAATATCGACTTGTGATTATTTTCGGAAGATGACTAACTCGGGTGATTGGCACCGGAGCTCGGCGAAAGACATGCACCGTGGAGTACTGAATGTGTGGAGTTACCGTATTGTTATCAATAGTTTAGTTAAGGACATCTAGCGATACTGAATACGAGAAATACAAGTGAGATTTAAGAGGATAATATAATAATAAATATAATAATATAATATAATTTTCAAGACCCCCGTGAATTCGAAGAATCGTGTGATTTAACACCATTGCATTTGTTTGCAGAGTCATTTGAAGTCAAAGGTCTATGCCAACAGCCTCTCAACCACCCATACTTTGAAGGAGGAAAGAAGCTGCATCAACGAAATTAAGCCACATTTATGCAAGATGGTCATGAAAATTTTCGACAAAACAGTGCGTATGTGTCAGCAAAGCCTTGGGAGCTATTTGTCCGATGTGCTATTCCATACATAACCCTATCCTGTGTACTTTATGATTAAAAAAAAACAATACAAGGCAAAAAAAAAGTGTTTTCTGTTAAATTTAAATGTTGCGTTATTTTTGGGACACAGTATATATACGCTGGCGGCTCAAGACCTCAACGAGTTCCGTTCAGGGTCTTGATAGACAAACATACTGACGCACAACAAAGTGATCCTATAGTCGTTCCTTTGTTCCTTTTGAGGAACGGGACCCTTATAAAGAAGCGACACCCGACTTTTATTTACTCATTGAAATTGAGTTTTAATACCTATTGATATGGAACATTTTCAAGTGACTTGTGATGCTCTAGAAGTTATGTTTGAATGAAATTGGCAAGCATGTTTTCAGTCTTGTGCGTTCGCATCTTCTAATTCATAACTTCATGGCGCGTGCGGGTTCTGTACCCTAGGGCTATACCTCATACTTATGTTGTTAGACCTAACAATAGTGGTCAACGATCTTTGCCAAATTTGACATTCGTTTGGTGATTTTAGATTGCAAATATTGTTGTGTCAGCCAGGAGAATATCAGTCCCATAAAAACGTTTTATAAAAAAAATAACGACTAAAAATTAAGTGAAAAAAGAAAATAAAATTATGATTAGCATTTTCGGGGCCTTTTTCATCTACTACTGATTAGCTTAATCGCCACATACATATTAAGAGCTTAGCAGCTTGCAATCAGTATAAGTACAAGTTAATCAGTACTTATTATTATTAAGTGTCGATTAAAATTAATTTGCGCTTCGTGAAAACCAGGCTTAGTCGTAAGGGCGTGATAAGAACTGATTGCGTTAAATTTAGTAATAACTAAAACTGATATTTAATTATGTTCAAATACAACGAATTTCTATACAATAAAAACAATTCTAGCTATTACGAAAAGATAAAACTGTAATTATTTGCTACTTTCATTTCTCAAATTAGGCAAATATGAATAAACAAATAATATTTTTCTAATTACTAATTGCCTAATCGAGTTAGTCATAACAGAGTGGTGCACGAACGGGGTGAAGATTTAAACCTATGACCTCTGGCATTCAAAGCAAGTCACCGCTCCTTTGAGCTATCACTTTCACGGATGCAATACGAGAGCTCGCTTCACCCGGAGTAGTGTCGAGTTCAGGGAAGCGGCAACGGCGCGCTTGCTTTTTGTTTCGAGCTCTGCTCTTATACACGCTCGGCGGTTACGTGTGCCGACGAGAGAACCGCAAAGCCTCTTCCGCCGGGCGCCGCTTCCGCTTGCGAGATAAGCTACGAGACGTGGGAGCTACCATGGTCGATTAACTCGCCTGATGAACAGGCAAGTGAGTGATTACATGCCAAGTTTGGTTACTACCACACTAACTGGTCAAATTCAGTTCACGTGGCCGAAGAACATGTCGGTTGACAAATTAGAAAGGCACTAACTAATACAGTGAGAGAAATACAAACGAAACAAAAATAATTTCCTTCGCGGTGAACATTTATTCGTTTAACAAAGTTCGCGATGAACATTTATTCGTTTAACAAGGTTCGCGATGAACATTTATTCGTTTACCAAGGTTCGCGGTGAACATTTATTCGTTTAACAAGGTTCGCGGCGAACATTTATTCACGTTTGAAAAATGTTACGACGAAATCATAGTTTTTTGTTCATGTTTCAATGTTGAGACGACTGTCGTCTGCTGCGTACGAACGTGGCGGATGCCTCCTCGATAACGGGCTGAATCATTGGCTCGAAACGTCGGAGAATGTCGCTTCCCGCCGCGTGAAAAGCCGTGACATTTTTCGAGCATGTCTAACGACCGCGGTAATCTCGCAAACATTTTTGTTTAACAAGGTTCGCGGTAAACATTTATTCGTTTAACAAGGTTCACGGTTTACATTTATTCGTTTAACATGGTTCATGGTTTACATTTATTCGTTTAACATGGTTCACGGTTTACATTTATTCGTTTAACATGGTTCACGGTTTACATTTATTCGTTTAACATGGTTCACGGTTTACATTTATTCGTTGAACATGGTCCACGGTTTACATTTATTCGTTTAACATGGTTCACGGTTTACATTTATTCGCTTAACCAGGTTCGCGGTGAACATTTATTCGTTTATCAAGGTTCGCAGTGAACATTTATTCAGATTTAAGTTATGCAAGGACGAAGTCTATAGCTCAGAGAACCACTAATGTATTTGATATCGCCGTCCTATTTATTAGCTAATCTTCGGTGTCACCGTTTCTTCCTGACAAAGTTTGGCAAATTTTGATTTGGGCCTTCAGTCCAGTTTTGACGTCCCTGTGATCGTATTCTGTGCGTCGCAAGTAGCAATATTTCGGATCGCTCAGTCTGTTCTACAGGTACTATCATGGACGTTGCTCTGCGGAGCTTGCATCTCTTATACCTACCCATCCAACCTATATCCGGAGCACCCGCTGCAGATAATCAGAGCACCCCCTTGTAGTTGACATTAGGCTCTTCAGAACGAACCGTTTCTCAAAGTAATTTCTCTGCCGCACCCCCAGTATATGGCAGGCTATAACCTATACCTATAGGTGAGGTGGAAGAGATTGCCATAAGGCAATAACATCACCCATTGGATGAAGGAAAGTATGCAGTAGGTAGCTAACATTTATAATATGTTTTTATTGTATTGCTTAAGTAGATATATATTTTTTTCTCCTTTTTCTCTTGTCTCTGCATTGTATGTTTTACTATTATTTTGTTTTCATGTATACTTCTGTCTTCTTCATTCAATAAATGGTTATTATTATTAATTTTATTACTATAACCTGGGAGTCTTCAAACGTAACTTAAACAAGCTCGATAGCCCAGCGATAGTCCGCAAATCCGCTGGTATGGTACCTCGCTGAGCGTGGTTTCGCGAGGTGAGGCGGATTTGGCTTTTTGAGTACCTTTGGTCTCTCAGCACAGCCACCCATACCGATTTTTCATAAAAAAATATATGATTTAGCCTGGTTTTCACCAAGTGCTGATTGATTTTAATCAACACTTAAAGGGCCTTTATGACTAAAGTGCAGATTATCTTTTACTGGTATGGATTGCTGCTACGAAAAGACCTTAGTATGTGGCCATTAATCTAATCAGCAGTAGGTAAAAAGGCCCTTAGACTCAAAGATTTTAAATTCATTTAAATCTCTCTTTATACTAATAAAAAATGGTCCTCGCCATTAAAATTCAAGCCTTTAACTTATATGAAAAATGGTGACGCGTGATAACTCATATAACATATGAGGTTAGGGTTTTTTAATTTAAATTCAATTACATTGACTAATCGTCATCGCCATCAAAATTTAAAAACTGTTCGTGAAACCTATACATTATTTAAAACCATAGCCTGCTGTATTGTTTTCTGATTGTGTGTCTGTTATCACACAATAGCAAAAACAATATCATCATTTACTGATAATAATTATTGATATAATATACATATATCACTATACACCAGATTTAGGTTAAGTTCAATATTCATAATTCAGAATCATAATCAGTGTTTTTTTTTTTATCTTTTGTTTTTTTATATTTATTTTTTACGTTTCTCCTTATGTTTGCGAGCGGTGGCATTAATTAATCAACTACTTAAGTTTTAAACTTATTTTGTGACTGGCAAAATATGTTTGCCAGTTCTTATGTGCATGGAAGTATGCGACATTTATATTTTTGACATAGACCTAGCATAACGATTCTTGACATGTTTAAGTGTAGGTTACCTACCTATGAATGCAATAAAACAATACAACAATACAATATCTTAATTAAATAGGAAAAGATGAATCCATAGAACAAGACTGGAATCAGCTTCTTTCTATAATATTTTAACCTCAGCTCGATACGTGTCGAAAGAACCTTTATACAATGCTAAGATGTCGGTCGGCCTGCCACTACCTGAAAATGAGACGCTGCTAATCCTACTTCACGACTTGTAACACAAACACGAAACAATACAGCAGGCTATGTTGCAACAAATTAAAACAAGCGATTCTGGAGGAATTCGTTCAGAAACGTGTCAACATTGGACACAAAGGATGTCCAACGTTTACACGAGACAATATGCACAAGTGTGTTGGCATTTTGGACTTTGAACTGAATCCCTCCACTTTAGATTAATTTGATATCAAAGGCAATACTTTCGATGTAAGTACCGCCACTCTATTCCTATTCACCAGTCTATCTATAATAGTATGTAAAACATTAGTCGCTTATCGTCTATGCTATTATAAAACAATTAGAACTGACAAACGCGATCGAGTTTGTGACGCAAGATTGTATTCACTTACGTTCGTTCGGCTGCAACAAAACCTACATAATTGTAATAATGATAAGAATACAGCTGCATACCTCGACTTATCGAGATGTAGGCGTACATTCAGCGTCCATAGAGCTATTCATTTGCGTAGAAGTGGCATTGGCCTCTGGTTAGTCGACTCACAGTGCGTTTATTAGTCGCAGACAACATATAATCACATTTTTATTAAACTAGTGGCTCTCTGAGCTTTAGACCTCGCGATACTGTCTTTTTTAACATTTGTCATTTTTAAAGATGTAGAACTGACTCGGCTAAAAAATTCTATGACATTATCGAACATGCTCACAAAATTTAACAAGAATTGTTTGAGAAATGCGACCTGTAAAGGAGAAAAGCGGGACATACGAAAGTTTTTTTGGCCAATCTGAAACGGATACGCTACGTTTGAGATTTTGCTTTTCGCTCGGTCAATAATAATATGACCGTCATGAATAATCAATCAGTAAGATTTGACAATAGTTAGAATGTTTACGTTGACTATAGAAAACATATTTTCTTCAAAGACTTTGATGTGTAGGTGAGAATTGATTTAGGTCAATATGAATAATTTATCTTCATCTTTATTTATTCGAAACTTAGCTCACACTGTAAACAATATTTGTCTTAGCCTGGTTCTCACCAACTGATGATTTATTTTAATCGACACTTAAAGAGCCTTTATAACTAAAGTGCTGATTGTCTTGTACCGGTATCGATTGCGAGATGTTAAGAAAGGTCCCTTAATGTGAGGATTAAGCTAATCATTACTTGGTGGAAGATACCCATAGGGTCTCTTCCACCAAGTACTGACTAGCTTAATGCGTACATTAAAGAGCGGTTATTAAAATTTTTACAAGATAAACCAGTACAAGATAATCGGCACTTTAGTAATAAAGGCCCTTTAAGGTGGCCCATCCCGCTCATGTCCCCATACAAAAGGGGAAAGAAGATCACGCCCATATTTCTTGTCAGAGATCCAAAATGTTGCTCAAAATAGCTTTATTTGATCAAACTAGATGTCTGATGACCATTAATTGGCATTGTAAAATTGTGTTTGGTTTCTAAGATATAAGGTCCGAAAGTTCGCATTTTTCGCGCGTTTTATACAATAACTTTGGAGGTGGATTACGCAATGATAAAGTAAGAACATCTTAAAAAGATTAGTCATCAGACATAGCTTATTTAATCAAGATTTATAATCTATTTAGTTTTTTTTTTCGATTTTTTAATCCAGCGGTCGTGGTTTACTTTTAGCTATAAGTCGTTTTGAAATTAAAATTTTCGTAAATCTTACCAAATCATACACTATGCACATTGTCTTTTTTGTGGACATGTTGCATCTTCCTCATCACGGAGCCTGTCTTATTCTTTGAAACAGAGAAGGTCCCAGAGCGCAACAGCACGGTTTTGTAACGTGACCGCGAATGAGTTAGGCCCGCCGGGTTGGGCCACCTTAAGTGCCAATTAAAATAAATCAGCACTTGGTGAAAACCAAGCTTAGTCTCCACCAACCAAGACGGACCTTGTTGACAGCCGTAAAAAAAACAATACCAAAATGGACTATATCTGTAACTATAACTGAAGGTATTTGATATTTATGGATTTGCTATCTTATTGTCAGATTATTCGCATTTAGTCAATACATTTCTACATTTTAGCGTAAACAATTACAAAATTTCGTGCCACGTCGATCCGATGCCGCCTCTGCGCGCTTCCGAGCGCGCGCAACGAAATCGAAAGTATCAGACGGAACGAAATGGAAAGTGATTCGGAGCGAGTGGAAGTGTTCCGGCCGCGCCGCGCCGCGCCGGCTGCACTGCGCGGGGCAAGTACTGTAGGAAGTGGGTGCGTGTGAGGTAATGTCGAGTGACATCGCGTAACGATTTTTCGATAAATTGAGGTTTTCAGGGCACGCTGAGGCCGGTTAGCGACTTCGACTCTTGTTAATTGTATGTTGTTCGTAGGCCATTCTCTATGGTTATAGGCAATGCTGATACAAAATAAGAAAAATAATCTATTAATAGGATAATGTGGTTAAATCGAGTTTCATACAATGGCTGGGACCTGTTTCCTCAGTCGAAATAAGATATTTTCTGAAATTTTGCACATTAAATAAATCAACTGAAATCTATGCCTGTTTACGTGTTAATTTTTGTAAAACTTGACTTATATCCATGATAAACATTTACTACTTATATATACTTTTATATATTATATTATATATATTATATATTATATTATATATGTTATATATTATATACTTAAACATTTTGATACAATTCTTTTAGAGGCGTATATCATGGATATATGAACAGATATCAAAAACATCTAAACACACGGACTTAGCTGGCAGTTGATATAAATGTACAAAATTTCAGAAAAATATGTTAAAATTTGACTGATGCATCATCCCCTTAAGCTGTTCGTACCTAAGGGGCGCGGTGACTTGTCTCATGGGTTCAAATTCCCACCCCGTCCATGCACCACTTTCTTTCTTTTTCGCAGTACGATAAGTGGGTTTTGTCACGAATGCGAGCTGTTCCCAAGGAACGGCAATTAAAAATCGTCCGAGCCTTCCATCCAGCTCAAGGTATATGCTCATAAAGGGACGATCATGGCATGGCATCGAATTATTCCGGTAATGCGGTGTGGTGGACTAATACTATGACGGTGGGTACGATTGGCTATCCATATCCTGCAACATAATAAAAAAATTACTTAAATGACTTAAAACGCCTCTAAATAACAAGCAAAACCACTTAGTAAATGATCTCCCTGAAAATAAATCCTTCCATCGTCTCTTTATTTTCGAAAAAACGGTATAGTTATATGTATGCACTAGGTCCGTAGAAAAATAGTCTATTTTTTACCGACTTTTCTTTTATTTAACCCCAATATTCACCCCATAGGTAATTAAGCGGGATGGTAAGCCTTGAAGTTACAGCAATCACGTTGTTTCGTTGTTGTAGAAAGGAACCGCTCCAAATTCGGCTAAGCCATTCCGAAAATAGTAGTGAGCAGACAGACAAACATACATACATACCATTGATTTTATTCAGACGGAACAGACGGAACTGACAAATTGTGTTAGGTAACCTAAAATGGTTTTAAAATATTGGAAAAGCACGGCCCATGAACGGACTGCTCCGACGCAAGAGTACCGAGAAAACAAACAATACAAATAACCGACTTCCCTTAGCCTTCCAAGTGAGGTAAATAACATTGTCAAGCCAGTGTCCTATGAGCTGTCCTTGCAATTGCATGCCTCTGACAAACACACGCACACGCGAGCAAGGATTTGGAATTTGTGTAGAAAACAATGGCGCTTGGAGGTTATTCCGTAATGCAACAACGATCGAGTCTTCGTGTAATAGAGATATCTATTACTTTTACGATGTCTTGAACATATTCTCTCGTTACTTCTCTTCCTGTAATCGGGCCGAAGTTAATCAATGTTTAAACACGTCACTTTAAGTAAACCGCATAGAGTTGACTCAGCTCCTTGCCATGTATACAATCCATAAATGTGGCCTGTTTAATCATACTTTGATGTATTAGGATGAACTCGGCCCTTAGACGTCCCTTCCTACAATCGAGCCTTTAGCTATTGATCAGAACAAGAAAGTATTGGCAGCGTGCTCTAATAACTATGACTTAAAAAAAAGGTCCATTCTGTGAGGGTTAACTGAGATATCTAAAGTTAAAATATATCTAAAGGGTTAAATCGTTATGTCAAAAAGCATATGACCGTAGGACTTGGTTTTTGCAAACCCTCAAATCGAAAGGTTCGACGCCACGTATTTGATAGGTTGGCGTACCTACGCAATCCGTCTCATTTGACATATAAAAGTCGAAGAGCATTCTCCGTGCTACAGTCAATAGTACACTCAAGTATACGTTACAGCCCTACCTTACATATCTACGTATTTATGGATACATATGTGTAATGAATTTGTATAGTTAATTGGCAGTGCGCGAGATATCTGTCGAAAAAAATTAACTCGATGGTTAACTACAGAATGACTGCCATAACGAAATGTGATATCTCTCGCAAGGTTCGATCGCATTGACATTTTGACCTCGCGAATGGCGCCGGTGTCACCTGTCAACTGTCATTGGGCGCTATTGACGCGCTGTTTGCACCGGAAGAGATTTTCATAGACGGTGAATTTGGTTCAAATGTCAATAGATCATGTTGTAGTTGCAGTCATGTTCATGTCATATGTTCTGTTTCCGGCTTTCGTGAATGTTTGGACAAGCCAAATTTTAGTAAATTGTAAGTTTATTTAAAATCTTTTAGATGTGCACTATGATATTGTAATTCATGTCGTGCTCACTGCTTAAGAGTATATGTTTGACTATTTTTAAGGGATTTTTGTATGTATTATGTGTAACATATTATTCTGTTTGTGGACCAAATAAATAAAAAAAGCCTTCCTACTTCTCATTGTATTTAGTGGGACAAGCAACGACGCGCAGCGCCACATCTCTTGTTTATGGTTTTTCCCGCTGCATGTTTCATACTGGGCCATATAATGTTATAGTGTACAATCAACTGTTGAGGATTGGCAGCCTTACTCAGACAATAGAAGGAAACGCCAGATAAGGATGACTTTTGGCGCGAAAGTAAAAGGTGAACTTTGCCAAGATTTTACGAAGCGTTCGCGTGCAGATATACTGTGCCAAGAATTCTATAAAGGATTTTGGAATATTTGGTGTTAAATTTCGACTTCTAATATTTTTATTATATTTTTTTTGTTCGCTGTAGTTACCGCCTTATACTAGGGTCGAAGGTGTGGCATTGTTTTGACACTTTTGCAGTATTCTATGCAAATTTTGCGCAGTACTCAACCTCCTGTCAAGTGCAACTTGTTGCATAGTTACTTAATCCTGTGGCCTCTAAACGGGAGCTACGCCATATTTCCATCTTACATAGCTAAATGCGCTTGGATACTACCTGTATGCTCAGAAAATAACTCGGAATGATTTCGTCACGAACTAAACCTTACCTAACTGAACATACGAGGAACTTGATTATCTACGAATAGCGATCGTTAGACATGTTTGAAAAATGTTACGGCTTTTCACGCGGCCGGAAGAGACATTCTCCGACGTTTCGAGCTAATCATTCAGCCCGTTGTCGTCTGCTGCTTACGAACGTGGCGGATGCCTCCTTGACAACGGGCTGAATGATTAGCTTGAAACGTCGGAGAATGTCTCTTCCCGCCGTGTGAAAAGCCATAACATTTTTCAAACATATCTACGAATCGACCTACGAGACGAGAGCTTTGAAGTCAGTCCGCTAATAGATAACTCCACTCGTTAGCGTTATGGTCACACATTTCTGTGCTCTGTTGCACGTCTAGAACGGGACTTCGCTTCTCCATCGGTGAGCGCCTTGCACCGCGGGTCGGTACCGATGCGAAGCCGCCCGGATCGTGATATGGCGCTGGGACCTATTACGAAACTGCTCCGACTCTACAGAACCCACACGAACGTGGCCTGATTTACCTAAAAAAATGTTGATGAAGAATCGCGCTGCTCAATTCAACTTCCCATCGATTTTTAGGGTTCCGTACCCAAAGGGTGAAAACGGAACCCTATTACTAAGCCTCCGATGTCCGTCCGTCCGTCCGTCTGTCACAGGGCTGTATCTCATGAACCGTAATAGGTAGGCAGCTGAATTTTCACAGAGTGTGTATTTATTTTGCCGCTATAACAACAAATAGGTAGAATTTTAAAATAATAAAAATTGAAGGGGGGCCCCATACAAAAAACGTGATTTGTTTGTGTTAAATCTTGTACGATGGTACGGAATCCTTTTTGTGCTAGTCCGACTCGCACTTGGCCGGTTTTTATACTGAAAATCTACGTTTTGACATAAAATAACCAGTTTGACGTTTCCTATTATGAAGTTATGAGTATACTAGCTTAGGTTCCCAGCTCCGCTCGGGTCAATTTCGTATTGGACATTCACCTGAGCGAAGCCTGGTAAAATCTGATTAGAAACTTTCGCGGCCGTGCAATTTGGAGATTTGCTCTTACATTTCGTCGAATTCACGTATAAAAAAAATTAGCAATGGAAAAAAGGTTTTAAAGTTTCATGTTTTCGAAGTTTCAAGGTATTTCTGTAAGAGGAATTAGGTATTTGCCTGCGCTCCTGGAATTTATTTCCTGAATTTACAGACTCACTCCCGACCACAGAATTGGATCATAGACTAGAAATGCCTCTTGTCTCGCGTCACCACCGCGGTGGTGTTAGGTCTGTATATATAGACTATCAATGCAAGCTCAGCATTTCAGGGATGTAACAGTACCTAACTTTGAAGTTTCGTAACGGCCAATTTAGGTGCGCAGTGCGACTAGAGGCTCCGTGCTCCCGACAGTGGCATTGAAATAGTTTTGTGACTTTTCAAACGTTCGCGTGCGCGTGGGTTGGCGTTGAACTTTTCACGCGAACACTGCAATTTTTGCGTCGGACACGTCAAACTGTCGACCTCGCTCGATATCCAGCACCATTAGGGCGGCGCGAGGCAAATGCCTGTCGAAAACCACAAGTGTCACAACCTTCCTAGCAACTCCGCAGATTAATTAATAGGTTCGAGCATGCCTTGTTTGCTGGAGAGTGTATTTGCCCACATGCAAGTAGATTTTTCTGTCGCAGTGGTATTGTCCTAGCCATGAAAATTAATTTAGTGAAATCACGAATTAACCACCATTGACCATATCAGTTTTTAATAGCACTAGAGTTATATTGATTTTAATGGACAAAGTTGGTTAGGTGAGGTAACAATACAGAAGGTTCGCTTTATCGTAAAAAAATTTGACTATTGGCAAAAGTCGGAATTTTAAAATGACCCTACTTAAATTAAACTAAAAAAATACAACAATATCCCTGCCATAAACAAAGTTGCTGAGAGACTAAAATGAACTTTTATGCCTTTGTTTAGAATGCCAAAACTACCAGATGTATCGAAAGGCGAATGGTTTTGGTGATGTAGTTTTTATAAATTAATACAATTTCTTCACAATTTGACAGCGCGAAGAGCGGCCCTGACAACCCGTAATGTCAGCCGTCGCGTCTAGTTCCAAGGTTAAATTTTGGTTTCTTTGAAGGTTATTAATGTGTAACTTTATTTAGATAAGGAACGGAATTTGTAATACCTAATGGTGCTTCTGTTCCAATTATGTATTTTATCAGGACAAAACGCCTGCACAGGCTGCATAGTTGTAATGACACGTAGTTACGCATATCGCCGATTTCTGCGCACGTAAAACTAAATGGATGTGGCTTAGAAGCCAGACCTCCACCCGATCTTGATTTGTCTTCATAGGGAGACTTGGCGCTCCGAACGTATTTAATGGTGGCATCTGTATCACACACAATCCGAGTTCACACACAATCCGAGATCAACACGTTTTTGAATTGCAAATTGATTCTGACTATTTTCTTAAGGCAGCAGCCCTTTTCAGAATCAAGCCTATCTATTTAGGAGCACCGGAAGGCATAGCAGCAGGCAGACGTGGTGTGAAGAAGCACGTGGTGGTCGTTATTGGAAATCTATTGAGACTTGCCCACTCGTCGCTGGATCTGGTCCGAGAATCACGGTTTCTCATCATCATCAACACGTCTAGTTTTTAGCATGCACGGAATCTTGCCGCATAAAGGTTCTAAAACCAACATAAATACGTAAATTGAGTTATTCGATAGGATCGGATTAACGGTCTCCTTGAAGTCGAGCCAATGTACAGCATTCCTCGATTCAATTTACCTCAATGCTAAATCGGCGTGTTTTGGCGCGAAAGTGTGACATTTGGTTGGCGGCGCGGCGGCCATGTTGAGCCGCCATCTTGGACTGTCGATGACCTTGCTCTAGAAAGAAAAGAGGTTCGATTTATTCGTGCGTTCGTTCATATAGTAGAGCACTGCAAATTGTCGGTTTTATAGTAGATCTAATTGGAAATGTTCATAGCAATGGGTACTTACGTTGTAAAACAGCTATTTGGAATGATTTATTGGTAAACTGTACCTACTTATGACTATTATTTTAAATAAGTAGACAATGGCATGAATTTAGCTTAATGAATTTAAGATATTTTAGTGAAATTGGTCTAGAGAGGCAGCAGTTACACACTTTTGCCAATTTTACGTTTACATTGAAGGCTTCATTTTTGTCTCGTAATTTCATAGATGAATAAAGGCTCCCCAATGACTGGTAATCATTATAAACGTGATAGAACTGCTAAAGGACAGGTAAACGTTCTGTGTTTTTCTAGTGAAACATGTAAAGAGCGACTTAGTTAGAGTATAATAGTTTATCGTTGAAGAGAACAAAAAAGAGGCATATCACTTCAACGAACTCAATGCACGTCACCCAATTCTTTTCACCCACGATTCTTGATCTAGTGTTATGGTTCCGTTGCACAATAAATGATTTTTCCTTTTTCCGGATCGCCCCATGGTGGTGTAAATGTATCTAAGTCAGAGATGTGTATGTATCAGAGATTTATTTATTTATTTCGTATTAAGGAATTCAACAGCGTTATCTAAGGTTAGTTATACAATAGTTCTTAATCTAAACATTATGGCCAATCAAAGAATTCCATTGATCAATTTCGACCATTGGAAATGCATGCGAGAAAACTGACCACAATATATATCTTCATGTATCTTGATAATTCTAGACATCCTAAGCCAATTGGGATCGGCCGCCTCTGTCGGTTTTGAGTTGTCTGAGTGCGTTGGCTCCGTGATTTACCCGCCGGTATCGGAACCAGTTTGTCGCCGTGTTTGCGTGTCCGTTTGTTTGTACTCGATCTGTGTGCGCACACTCTGTGCGGCTCTCCCCGGGGTCTGTCGAGGTACTTATCTGTATACACGGAAGAACTATTTTTCAATGAATGTATATAGATTGTTTGCTGCACGTGCTCCACGTGCCGTGGCGATATCCGCGTCTCATTGCGAATATTCGTGGGAGGGTTTAATAATTTCATGGCCAAAAGTAAGTTATCCCTTCAATGTTCTCTGCACCATAGTGTACTTAGGTATTACGAAATGCATTTTTGGAACCATGACTTAGACGAGAAAATGTGTTTGACACGTTTCCTGTCAAAGAGACAGCGACACTTTTGCTGTCAAAAATACAGAACTACAGTCCTCCCGTTATTGTTGTCCGTGAGAACCGTTGGCAGGGCAAGCACGATACGAACTTCGCTCTGTCCCATCAAAAAATACTCGTATCTGAACTTTCATGCCATTCTTCGGCACGTCACTTCCTGCACTACTATGCGGTATGGCAGACGGGATTGCGTTATTCTGTGGCGTATTTTTGTTTTAAAATTGCATGAAAAAAACCCGTGCGAATAATTTATAGCGGAAGATAAATCGTTCCTACCGCGTGTTCCTCGCCATTCGCTGTATAAGATGCTGACCAACGCTTAGAATCAAACAATGCTTAATTTATTTGTTAGTTGTTGTTTCATATTACACGTCGACACTCACTTATTGGTAATCTGTGACTCACTCTGAACAAGAAACCCGATAGGCGGTGTACTGGACGAAAATACAGAGCGGTAGGGTCGCGAGCTGGGCCGGCCGAAATTCACTTTCTACACAATCGCTCAATGGAAGCCTTGAGCGGCGCACGACGCTCGCCGGACCGCAGTATCGGCCGCTTCAGATCTGGCCAGGGTGCAGCGAGGTCCCAGTTAGGCTCCTTGAGTGACACACAGACACGAAGCATACCACCTAAGTATCCAAACGACAGTATATACCGAAGGAATTGTAAAGTACTATAAACCATAAACAGATCATCACAAGTGCAATTTCTGGCTCCCAAGAACTGATATTTTGTCTCGGGTTGCCCAGCAGCTGTCTAATGTCAACTTATTTTATTATTTTAGGCCTATATAATGAATGTGCATCCGAAGTGGTGTTAGGCTTTCTAGTAATAGCTAAAAGCAATAGCAAACAGCATTATTTTTACATGTGTAATGCACAGCAGATTGTCGAAAGACACAAGGTGATAACGGGGGCCCCATTTGGCTTCACCGTACAGATACGTGAATAGACGACATGGGGTGATAACGGACTTGTTCCAAACTTTAACCAAGTATTCCTTGTCATATTTAGAATAATTGGGTCGATATCATTTTGCCTAGCGGTTTGCGCCCCCGATTGCTTCGTTTAACAAATTGTTTCGTACTTAGATGAGTAGAACGTCTTCACACGGGAAATAACCGCTCACGAAGACTGAACAGGAAGCCTGTATTTCTGAGCTATGAGTATTTTGTTAAGAATGCGGGCTCGATCCTTGATGGCTCGGAATTCACGTTATTCCGGGTTGGTTACGTGGTGTTTAGTCCGCCCTGGTTTAATCCACAGTAATGAAACATTGTCTGTATTTTTCAATCTAGCCGTGTCCATAGAGGAAATAATGGCACCTTGAACTCATGAGGTGTGTTGGGCTCATATGACCTACTAGAACTATTGGAAGATACTATTGAACTAGACACCAGGTAAGTGGTGTGGTATTAGCCATGCATGCCCAGTTCCATTAATACACAACTTTACTGGTCGTCACGTCGGTCTCGAAAAATATGCCTTACTTTAATTTTATCAATTTCGATTAGGTTCGAACAAAATACTAACTGTTATAATCATAAAATGCCACCGTAAATATAAGGCAAGGTCACCTTTTTCCAGCAAGCCATTTTCGTTTCGTAATTGTAGTTATGAATAGAAGTTGAAGTTCGTCTAACAATAAGTCGAATGGTTATGAATGTAGCTTATATTCCTTTAAGTCCTAACAAAAGCCAATTAGATGAATAATGCAGTATCCTCGAGACCTCCATTTCCTACCATGAGCCAACGCACGACTGAAAATTCTGTTAGGAGTTACCTTTTATTGCCCACTAAGAGCGAACATTAAAACTAGTTTAGATTTCAAGCAAAATTCGAATATTGGTAACAGATATATAATCAATATTAGTGTACAGTGCATTAAAGTTTTAGTGCCCTTTTGGTAACTAGCCTACAATAGGGCAAGTCAATGTTAGGTAATATGTTAGTTTTGTTAGTTGTGCATTGTCTTTCATGTGTCATTAAAGTGCCGTTGTAAATGCTAAAGGGATCACTATGTGAGCCACATTACAGACAACCCTCTGTGATGTGATCCATCCCATTTCGTCTCAGAAGTTCTAGAGGCAGCGTGTCTTACCACGGATCCGTGCTTGTTGGCTGGCCTCGCTCCTGTATTACCTGGACGAGTTTTTCTGCGCCTTCATGTCACGACACATACCAGCAAGTTTGTTAATCTTTGACACATTGCTGTCAGTCATTTCTAGATGAACGACATATTTATTTAGTAGACAATGTCATGATCAATTTCCCAAAATTGTCCGTAGTTAGTTTAGTAGTTAGTCCTGTTTAGTGGAACGGCGAACTGTTCAGAGTTATCCCACCATCCTCTTTTTACTTTAAAACTACCAGCGCCAGACAGGGACTGCATTGTTTCATCGTCGATGCATACAAACCGAATAGGGCGATCGTAAATTGTTCGCACTACTTAACTCTGGACTCTATAACTCTTAACAACATGGTGTTCTTTAAGAAGAGCGGAAAAAAGATCCTATAATCCGGTGACGCATTGGTTGCTCTCGCACATTTATGAATGCCAATGAGCTCCATCGCTGTCCTAGACACTGATGTACCTACCTATGTGCTTTCGAATCTCTATTTTAACGCTTTCTCTCTGTCTTTTCAGATACACGAACACATGACGCCCGAGGAGCTCCGAAGCGTGTTCCACGTCGACCATCCTTCGCTGGTTCCAGACTACCACCTGGTACAGCTGACGCACCACCTGGCGAGGCGGAACGTCGCCTCCGGCCACCACTCCAACGCCGCCGCAGGGCCCGGTTCCAAGATCCCACACGAAAAAACCCATCAGCCCAAAAGGAACAGATGGAAGACCGACAAACCGCCACCTTCGCTCCTAGACGATCAGATGTTCAAGAGCGCGAGGGTAAACATCAAAGATGTCGACATTATAGGTGAATTAAATAATACAGTGTCAGTGCATTTCGGTGAAAGTGACAGTGATTCGAGTGATATCAATAGTAACAAAGAGCCGCGTAGGGTGGACGTCGATTTGGAAGATCTGAGCGACCGGGAGCACGTAGACGAGAAGCAAGATGGCGATACTCATAGGATAAACCTGGACGCGTTCGGGGAGGCGTTGGAGCTGGTGTTAAGGAGACAGGAGGGGTTGCTGAAGAAGGACGGGCTGAAGGTGTGGAATCTGATGAAGAATGACACGCAACCGGGTGGCGTCAACTTCGAGGAGATGGAATCTGTAAGTGTTAAAGAAACTTTTCTGTACTGTATATTGCTCATCTTCCTGCTCTAAGTGTTTGAATTCACTATCTGCGTAATTAATGAATAATGGTGCCATTTTGCCACGAAATAGAATTAATTTCAATATTTTTTTATGCGACCTGACATGGGTGGCTAATACCACAAAACGACCGTTATGATATTAGCCCAATACACCGCATTCCCGAAGGAATTAGGTGCCGTGCCAGGATCTTTCCTTTATGAGCACGGCTACATTGAACTGGATGGAAGACGCGGACAATTTTTCATTGCCGCTTTGACCATCTTTTCATCCAATGCGATGGTACCAACCCGGGCGCGCTTAAACCCTACCACCTAGTAGGGGAAGGGGACCAACAGTTTTACATGGATTCCGAACCATGGAGCAGCTCGCATTCGTGACGAAATGCACTTTTCGAACTCGGAAACAGAAACAAAGTGGTGCATGTCAGAATTAAATCCAGAATTCTGGTACGCTAGGCCAGTCCCCGCGCCACTAGGCTACGAGCACTAGAGCGTTATTATTATTAGTTATGTTTACGGAATTATATCAAGTCATTATATCAATCATGGTTAACAGTCATTGGGAAAATACATACTTATTGGAGATAACGCAGCTAATGGACAGTTTGAAATTCCGGCACCAACGATATTGTGCCTTCATAGTGAATGTTTTTATTATTCACAAATGTTTTTTTTCAATAAGTAAGTCTTGTAATTCATTAAAATTTTGGGTTTTGTTGTTATCTATGAGTAACGTTAGAATAAACCAGATGGATCAAAATTATGGCAATCATGTATTTTTTAGCGGACAGTATTTGTTTCTGAGTTGGATAAGTGCATTTTCGGGCCGAATAAGAGCTGTTTCATGGTTCGGAATCCATTTAAAACTATCTCCTTCCCCTACTAGGTTTATCTTGCCTGGGTTGGTTTCATCGCATTGGATGAAAAGATGGTCGAAGTGGCGGTGAAACCTTGTCCGTGTTTTCCATCCAGTTCAATAAATCCGTACTCTTGCACGGCACCAGTTTTTTTTTGTGAATGCGGTATTTTTGGCTGATTTTAATATTAATCATTAATAATAATTACCCATCCATGTCCTTAACATTGTTTTTTTAATGTAAACAACCAACAAATTGGTATGCATTGAGTAATCTTAAAAAAAAAATTATTTTATTTTAAAAAAAACAGCGGTTTTGTGGCAACTGCCATTCAAAAACTTATTTTATTCGTTTCCTATCCAAGCGCCTCATAAAATTTTCGGGAAGAGTTGCAGATGAACTAATATATTATTGAATGTTATGACCGGAACCCACATAGAATATCCCCCGTAATAACTCTTCATTTCATCACGCAATACACGTGTTTGCAGGTTGAGTAACTAAATGAGTCGGTAATGTGTCATAATGAGAGATATAGTAAGGAAAATAATTTTATGTTTTGACCCGGGTTGTAGTGAACATTTCATACGAACACGGTCCATTGTGAACGTGGATGCCAGTACGCGATGAGAATGCGCCTTTACTTACCGAACGGGGCCGGAAACGCGGTTAGATAATGTTATAAATGCCATGGAGCTATGGAGACCACGGGAGCTGTCATCTTAGATTTTTTTTACTGGAAAATACAAATATATTCATAAAAATAATAACATGCGGACATAGAATCAAGCGTTCTGAAGTAATTTTTTTTAGTTAATATGTGACCACTTTTAGGTGTAGGGAACAGTTAGGGCCTGGAAGACTATTTAGCGAATTTAAAATTACGTTCGAAAATTTTCGAGCAAAATTGTGCCTTGGCAAGGTGACAAAGTAATCATATTCTTATTTTTTATGTCACGATAGTCCCAAGGCTTATATTTTATTGGCAAGGTCCAACTTTGAGTAGTCTAAATCATAAAATGGTTCAATGTCAAGTTTTTTCGATAACCATAATTGCAGAAAAGCGCTTATTAAAGGAGCACTGGGACCCGACCACATTCAGTTCCATAAGATCGGAAGTGAAAGCACATTTTATTTTTATTTTTTAAACATAATTACAATTGATTTTGAAATAAAAAAAAATAAAAAAAGATAAATTGATTATTTAGCTGTATTTAAAACGTATAATATTATATATCTAAGGATCCCATTCTTTGTTCAAACTTTTTTTATGTATTTTTAAACATATTTGCCCCGATTGAGCAATCAAAGCATCGAGGTCTTAGAGTTTTGTCTTTAAATTATGGATAGAACATCAATCTACAAATGTAGTTTTTATATTGTCGAAATTCGTCGTAGTTATTTTTAAATAAAATTCAAGGTATTCTTTAATTCAATAAAATAAAATGCAATTAGATGCTAACGCTCCCTTAACAGAGTCATTACCCTAAAAATTCCCCATACTACGGGCGATAACGGTTTTCATGCTCTTAATATTTAACTAGGTTAGGAATGCAATACGGTCGTTCTAGGGTATAGGATCCTACTATGCACAGATATTGTCCTATGTCTCCCCACGGCCGTTCTAGATGCTAACGATGCCCGCTCCACAATTTCTAACGCCATCCTGGCTCCACGGTACTCTCGTTTTAGCGAGACAGTGAATCTGCGTTTCTCGCCGGTAATAATATTATAATGGGGGATTATAAGATGTACTTTCACTGCATACCGTCGTGAGCCGACTTCTTTGTTGGTCTTGTTGTGTGGATGATCAACGTTAAGGAGGAAATTGTGGGTAATGTTGTGGTTAAAATGTCCAAATTGCCCTGATTAGAACGCTTTTGAGGCGGTTACCTTCTATATGAGGTTATGCAATGCTTGTCACGGCTGAAAAATAGTTTCAGAGCGCTAAGGTGTAATTGTTTCTTCTTCTTGAAAAATAAAAAAAATCTGCGCGCCAGGACAGGACTGACCATGAAAAAAATTAGAATCATTTCTTAATTACTCGGAATGAAGGACAAGTAAAAGTCTGTTACAGGTTTTAGAAATAGTATGGCGTTTGACAGCTCACACAGGCAGATACAGAAGAGTTCCTTTTTCAAAAGCCTTCTTTTGTTCAATCGTGTCCGTTTGTGGCCCGTTCGAACGATAGACTTAGTAAGCACATTGCGCTCATGCTAGGTCTGGTTCAAACACCTGTCATTTTATCATGCGTCTTGAACATTCTAATGTAATTATTTTGCTTAAAAAGAACGATTTTGCATCTTGGAGTTGGGTGGGGTGACAATAGGAACAGCATATTATGAGATTGAACTTAATTAAATATCTAACAAGGATTAGTCTGTTGGATTCGATGGGAAAACTTTGGAATAAGAATTTATACATAAGAAACTATCACCTCTGCCCACCCATCAAGCAGCCTGATGGTATATATGTACTCATTAAAACATCTTATTACCGTCGTATTATGTCTCGTATCTTAATGACGCAAAAAATGCCTTACATGCCTGAGGTCTGGGTTAAAATCCCTGCTCCGTTTTTTTTTCTTTCTTTTTCTGAGATGGATAAATGCAGTTGGTCACGAATGCTAGCTATGGTCCGGAATTCATATAAAACCGCAGTTCCCTTTCCTCGACTAGGTGTTAGGGTTTAGCCCGAAAGGTTAGTCCTCTAGCCCCAACACCAACAGCAGTACAAGATTTTGAAAAAGAAAACAGATAACATTTTAGTATGATTTTTTTCAAAATCTGATTACAATTCTTTAACAGAGATGTCGTTGAATAACTTTATAATAATATATAGCTTTTTATAAGCCTCTTGTCTTAAATATATTTCTGCAAAACAAGTATTTACACACCGATTTAGATCCAAACGTCTAAATTACTTTAATTTTTAAATGCGGCATAAAAATAGCATAATTAAGATCAAAACATGACGCGCATCTTGAATGAATGCGATTAATTTATAATCGCCAATATATGAACTAATTGGGGCATTGATTGGCGATAAAAAATCTACGCAATAGTTCACGAAAACATACATATTCAGTGAATAATACACTGTGAATAGGAGTAAGAATGAACACTCGTTTAGAATGCTTAAAAGTTTGGGTTTTGAATAATTTAGAAAAATAAATACAGTTCCTAATGCGGGTCCGAAATTAACTATATTATTTGAAGAAGGAAGGAAAAAATCGTGAATAGTATGCGAATTTCGACAGCTTCAACACTAGGCACGGTGGGTTTTGGATGTGTGACCATTAGGCCGTTGAGACTGCCCGTTGTTCGAAAACCACTTATAATGGAATGTTCCTTGCTATCAGGTTAATCCCCCCGGTTTGGTCGTAGCAGCAATGGCAATATTGTATGTGTTTCCATTTAATTGAATGTAAAGTAAAAAAGTTTATTGTATAAAATTGTATACACATAGTCAAACATAGTCAAAGACTATGGCCGAGCGAGACTGTGTCCCTTGAACTAGTCTATAGACTGTGAAATAAGGGTCACAAAGTAGTGCCAAAAAACATTTGTTGGGCCTTATGAAACAAATAGGCATGTGATACAAGTACATTAGTAGAACTAAATTGCTACTGTGCTAAATTGTATACAATGTGGGTTGGTATTTATAAAGAAAAAAAAATGTATAAAAGTCAAAATAAAATAAAATAGAAGTTCAATAAAATAAAAATTAAAGTCAGTGTAGTGTTTCAATGTGTGTGTTATTTTTTTTTTAATTTGGTTATTGTTAATATGTATTTATGTTCTGTTTATTTTAACTTTGGGTTATTTTCATGTTATTTTACTACGCTTAGCAAATTTTCAATCTGTTCATAATTTTGGGATTGCAGCCATGTTATTATTTGAATTTTGAATTGAAGTTTGGTTAGATTCTTTAAATTTAACACCCTGTTTGCTTTTTTATATACAGGCATTAAAAACCATGAGAAGTGTTGGCAAAAATGTGTTTTCGTCGGAGGAACTTTAATGTCTCCGGCAAACCTGGTTCTAATTACGCTGTCTGTTCTTTTGTCCATTTGCTGTTGTTTTGTTAAAATTGATAGAATATATAGTTTTCGAACACTCAGTAACCGGCTTTCTTCGTAGAGAACATGTGTTGGGAAACGAAAAGCTTTTTTAAATATTACTCTTAAAACCGCTCTCTGAGCTCTTTCTAGTATCAGAAGACGAGTTTTTGTAGCGCCTCCCCAAGATTTTATGCAGTAATTTAGTACGGACTGACATAATCCAAAGTAAACATTTCTAAGAAGAGTTTTATCAGCGATACATTATAGGGCCTTGAAAACATATATAAGCCGCCTAGTGCGACCTGCAACTGCCTCAATATGCTTACCCCAACCAAGTCTATCATCCAATATGACCCCTAGGTATCTTATGGTGTTTACTCTTTCTAATGTAAAACAATTGCAGTTACCACGTCCTGTCTGATCACATGTATGAATATGAAGTGGAAATATTTCAGGTGTGTTTCGAATGTTAAAGCAAATATATTTGGTTTTGTCAGCATTTAGTGTGAGAAGATTCCCGTCATGCCATATTTTGATGATTCGAAGTCCTCGCTCGGCCAGTTCGGTAGCTTCCTCCCATGATCCAGCTGTAAACACGAGAGCCGTGTCGTCTGCATATGTGATTATTTTGCAAACTGCTAATTCAATGTTACAGAGGTCGTTCAAATACATCAGAAACAGAAGAGGACCCAAAACACTGCCCTGGGGTACTCCATAAGAAGTAACAGCTTCTTCACTTAAGATAGTTCCAATTTGTAATCTTTGTGTTCTATTTGAGAGATAACTAGTGAACCAATCGAGTGCTAGACCCCTAACCCCATACTGAATTTCGATTTTTTTAAGTAAAATAGGAATGGAAACTGTATCAAATGCTTTAGATAAATGGCATATTTTTGCCAATACATCGTTGTGCATTATCAAGTTTGCTCGAAAGGAAATCGGTCAATTCTGTTACAGCATCGGCGGTAGATTTTTTTGCTCTAAAACCAAATTGATTTCGAGCAAGGAGACCATGCAACTCTAGGTAGTTATATAATGTAGCGATGTATACAGAAGGTATTTGTATGACACCTATTATTCGTGCGGTTGATTGTGCTAATATAATAACAGGTATCGTATTAGCATGAGAGGACATATAACCAAACTGAGGGTGGCACAAACAAAAAAATTTATATTAATATATAGTTAAGTATGTTATTGTGCGAAACATGGCTTAATAATAATAATAATAACATTAGATATCGTATTAAGCTCTAATGTCCAGTTGACGGGTACATAAGTAAAGGGTAAGAGAGAAAACATACTATACCACATGCACATTAACGGTTTTCATACAAGCAAGCGCGATAAAAAATACATTCCTCCTTGTTTTCAACTTGTCGAAGTCCAGTGTGCCGTTGGTCGGGAACCCTTCCCTACTCTTTTATTCCTTCGTAATAAAGTTCTCCTACTCTCACTCGTGAAAAAACACCAATTACGGCTTAAAATTATTCGGCGTGGGCTTATAACCATTTCCGGAAGGGAATTTAAACCATTGCTTACTTTTACGGGTTCTCTCGTTCTGTTGAACCTTTATTCTGGACTTGTGGAGTAGGAATTGAATGAATTCTTCCTTGGAACCGGAACTATACATTTATACCACCCGCTACAGTAAATTTTACTCATTACCTGATGTGATATCAATGATATCAAACGAACGTAAATGTGACTTGGCACTAACGTAGTGCGTCCAGTCGCATTGCGTCCTTACTCCCCACAGACGGCACGCAAATCATTGCGGTTTCGCTAATTGCCGTTTCTGGGGAAAAAACACGCTGGTCTTGATAACTTCCCAAATGTGTCAAGCATCAGTGTGAACTAACCGGTTTCGGGTTATATGCGTTTCAACGTCAACCTTCCGTTATTTGGCTGGGAAGGGCAGGAAAACAGCTGACATTTAAGGCGGAAACGAGACTCTGGAAATGGCCATTGTAAATAAGAGGCAAAGTCGCGTGGCAATAGCCGTTGAATGCAAGGAAATACCTGCTTCGACTGTATTTTTTTAATTTTTGTTACCTCAGAACTTCAGCCTGGGTGAACCGATTTTGATGATTATTTTTTATTTGAAAGCTGGTGCTTCCCGTGTGGTCTTATTTGGTTTGGTTCTGACAATGATATCCATGAGAAAATCATATAAGTATCAAATTTGCATTAAGTATGTGCGCGACAAATGGACGAATAACTCAATATCACGCCAACCGATTATGACGATTTATTGGAAAGGACGTGTACCTACAAATTAGTTAATGTACTTCAGATTCACTAAAAATAAACAAAAAAATTAACAAAAAAACCGAATTCAAAGAAAAAGTATTCCAAGACCAATAAACATGCATTAAAAAGTATAAAAATAGTTGACATTTTTGTAGTTATGATTATTGTAATTTTTTGAGTCGGTGTCAGCCAAGGTAGCCAAGGTTCTCTTGACTGACGCAGCGCGTACCCGGCTGACGCCGACTCAAAAAGTAACAATAAACGTAACTACAAAAATGGCAATTATTATTTAACTTTTTAATGCATGTTAATTGGTTTTGGAATATTTTCTTAGAAGTCGTCTTTTTTTTGTAACATTTTTGTTTTTTTCGTATTCGTGTTATTTCGTGCTGTGGAATCATAAAATATTTTTTTTTTAATGACATTGAGAACCACATTGCTGAAAATTGTTTCTTTTATGCGAATTGCTATTATAATTCCATTAAAATTGCAATGAGAAACGTCTTGATTTTTAGGGTTCCGTATGCAAAGTGTGCAAACGGAACCATTACTATGCCTCCACTGTCCGTCCGTCCATCCGTATTCGTATCCGGGCAGTATTTCAAATATCGTAATAGGTAGACAACTGAACTTTTCACAGAGTGCCGATATAACAACAAATAGTAATAATATAACATCATTGTATAGATACTTTTAATTGATCTGATTACATATTTGAAATTTAAAATGATGACTTATAGTATATTAAGTATATAATAGTTAGTAAGTAATTGTAATAACATGCATGATTTGACAATGTATCAATAATAATACTGAATAAAAATTCATTCATTAATTAATTAATTCATTCATAAAATTAAAGGAGGAACATAGAAGAAAGGTGATTTTATTGTGTTAAATATTGTACGCTGGTACGGAACCTTTCGTGTGCGAGTCCGACACGCTCTTGGCCGTTTTTTTTTATGAAATCATCCATACGAATCTGTTAGCTCCCGGGGCAAGCATTGCTAGACCCACTTTGACAGTTGCCGTCCCCATTCCATCGTTCCATTGTCTATGGAACGAGCCGATGACGCTGGCTGTCAACTACACGACGCATAATCAGCAAGCGCCTTTTCGTGGGAAAACACGTATATTATGTGATAAATAGTCTCTTATTATGTAAAGTGTGCACGTTCTTATTGCATTATGTATTCGTCGGGTCCCACGCGTGCACGAGACACGACAAACGCGCGCTGTTTGCGATTTTCATCTTTGGATAATGCATGCACGCGGAAACTGACAGATCGCGACAGAAGAACCAGAGACAGGCTTGTGAGAGCAATAAAATTATATTGTGTTGTAAGGGCCGTCAGATTTTGTGCGCGTGCCACGTAGCAGTAAAGTGTGCTACAGTAAAGATCAGCGATATAAATGGATGGGAGCTAACCCTATTTTGGCCTATGAGGCAAAATGGTGTTAGTTCTTTGTCACTCCAAGGTCATCTGACGCCAATGGCCCGCACGCGTGCTTCTTAGCAGTAACACGATTTGACGGAACTAATATTTGACAACGCCATATCTTCCCATTTCATATTCCTTTTATATTACATTATGTTCGTTATATTTTAGTCTGTGGTCGACTTAACGTCTCACAAACATAGCATGAGCACGCTGTGCCTACAAGACGAACAGAGTGTAGGAGTGAGACTTCAACTCATGCACGGTATAGCTGTGGGACTGGGGCCACAGTAATAGCAAAGATAATACTAATAATTACTTCGTAATAGATGGCCATCTCCATACAAAGTGTAGGCCTTTCGCAGTTGTTTGTGCCGGCAGCAATAAAACTCCAAGTAACATGCTTACATCAAATTAAGCTAAGCGCTCTGCCCCGAAAGATGACATTCACTGAGCAGCGCAAAATTGTGGGGCTGTTCAGGGCTGACACATGTTTTGCTATGACGAGCGCGCTGAGACATCATATTTGCATAGTTGAGTGCCACATTAAATTAATATTATGAGCTGTGTTTTCATAAAAGAATATTTAGTCTATATTTTGGTAGTAGCTCAATTCAGGCGATTTTTGAAATACCTTCCCCGTATCGAGTGTCGGGGTTGTCACCTGAATATTGGCGGAGCACTGTTGGTTCTGTTATTTTTAAATTTATGATTTCGAAGGTTCATTCGCGACAGTTCAGCACCGCGATACTAGCTTAGAGCCCATACAAGCGAAATGTACCTGTACTCTTGCACGGACTTTGTATGGAGTTGAGCTACTTGATTTAATCCTATATTATTATTTTACTCAAGGATCTCTACTGTGAGCTGGAGAGACGGAATATTACTACTACCTGATTAGATAACTTTTCGAATCACTATTTGTACATAGTGTCCGCACTCATGTAATGTAAAATGTTTTATGATTTGAAATGATTTCAGTTCTTTTCGTGTCGGCCGGAAAGCCATTTCGTACTCAATTTCTGATTGAAAGATATCTGGCTGTTTATCAGACTACTGAAAATTAGCCCTTATTAATGAAATATTAAATAATGAACATGGAACATTTTGAATGAAAAGGTATGCACATCAAACTGCTTTTAGTCATCTACGAGAAAAACTAATTAATAAAAACATAAAAGATTAGCTTTTAGGATTTGAAAATAAATTCAAGAAAAAAAAATCGGATATGTTTTGATGTAGAAAACAGGTTATTTCAGAGGGCAGCTGCGCGACAGTTTTGTAGATAAACAAAGGGCTTTTCAATTTTAAAATGTAGGCTCTTAAGCGCCCTCTTAACCCATCTCCGAAATCAGTTCTGAAGCGTTCAGGCGCACGTGTCACGTGACGGTCACCCGTCGCGCGGTCGTGCTCACGAGTTAGCCGCGAGATTACATCTCTGAGCATAGTTAAGAGATTATCATACAGGTGCTCTGCTCTCGGGAAATAAAAGCATTCGTACATATTCACACGTAGGTAAGCGTTTGTATCAGGTACGTACCTGACATATACGCCATTCCTACCATTTGATGGGAATGCCGTCTAGTGTTTATTAACTTTACGTCATGGGTTTAGTTACTACCCCGTTCTTGCACCACTATCATTCTTTTTAGGTTCTGGCTCCGATGTCTGCCGATCACACGCATTTTGTCCCGAATTGTTCTCCTATTAATAGTTGTGAAAATTCTGAAACAAATAACTAATATAGGGACACTTATGTAGTTGTGCACCATCTAATAACTTATGCTCAACATGTTATACTTTTGGAGCTATATTTCTGAAGCGTTAATTTAGTATAATTTTGCATAAATAATCATTAATAAGGATGTCCATTTCTTTCATGTCCAGCAGTGAAGGAACCATCGGCACGCTTAACCGAATTTCGAATTCAGCCCGGGTTTCTACCATCGCATTGGATAAAAAGAGGCTCGAATCTGCTAATGAAATCTGTCCATATTTTCCATCTGCATATTTCAATGCAGCCGTGCTCATGAAGGTCCTGGCATGGCATCTAATTCCTTCGTGAATGCGGTGTGTTGGGCTTATATCATGGACAGTATGTACCTAATGTATGTCCGTAATTTTGATAGGCTTTAAAAAGCTACGTAACGAAAATTGCGATCATCCATGGAACCTAAAAATGATTGCTAAAAAATAACATGACTATTTCTGAAGAAAATTACTTAATCATGAAATGATAATACTGCTAAAGGTAATTTCCCCAGAGTAAACCTAAACAACGCTATTTTTATGTCGAAATAAAAAAAAAACATGCAGAAGGTGAAAATGTTTGACATTTAAAATTTAAAATATATCAATCGACTTCAAAAAAGGAGGAGATTGTCAATTCGTCTGTATGTTTTTAGGGTTCCGTACCCAAAGGGTGAAAACGGAACCCTATTACTAAGCCTCCGCTGTCCGTCCGTCCGTCCATCCGTCCGTCCGTCCGTCCGTACGTCTGTCACAGGGCTGTATCTCATGAACCGTAAGAGGTAGGTAGCTCAAAATTTCACAGAGTATGTATTTATTTTGCCGCTATAACAACAAATAGGTAAAATAAAAAATAATAAAAATTAAAGGGGGGTCCCATACAAAAAACGTGATTGTTTTGGATTAATTATTTTACGATGGTACGGAACCCGTCGTGCGCGATTCCGACTCGCACTTGGCCGGATTTTTTTACCTATATTTACGGATTTATCGTAATAATGGCATCAATGTTCATGGCCCATAGTTGAACCACAGAATAAGTAATGTATTAATTTCCAACTAAACGTTTGTGTGCACGCAGGACGAAGATCTCGGCGAGCTGTTCCAGGACGAGGCCTCAGGGGCGGCCCTGCTCATTCGACGGAACCCTAAGAGCGACAAGATCGTTGTGGTGAGTACAGGTCATGGACTTAGAATAGAGAAGACACGCAAAGTCAATTGATGCATGAGACAAAAATTGTTTCATACAAAATGTCCTGTTTTTTTTTATTTTACTCAAACACATCTTTTATCGATCACTGTAACTATTCAATGTTTTAATTAAAAATTTATACAAATACGATAATTTTCTTTAAGTGTGAGAATAACCCTGTTTTAAAAATAATCATGGAAGGTGATGGCTGAACTTGCAACGGAAATACGCGTCGCTTGCACTGTAAAGGAGTTTGAGTAGGAGGCAAAAGGTATGATGTGCTTTTAGGGTTCCGTACCCAAACGGTGCCAGCCGGACCTTATTACCAAGCCTCCGCTGTCACAGGGCTGTGTTTCATGAACCGTAGTAGGCATGTAGTTGATGTTTTTAGAGAGTGTGTATTTCTATTGACACTTTAACAACAAATAGTGAAATATTTTTTTAATTTAAACACAAAGGGGGCCTCAGACAAGCAATATGATTTGTTTGTGTTAAATCATTCACGACGCCGGTACGGAACCCTTCGTGTGCGAGTCCGACACTTCGCCGGTTTTTTGTATGACAGCGTCGTGAATAGCGCGCACGGTATCATAGCGACGAGTGTACAAAACGCAGCCTTAGGACGCCATTTAGTGCGCGTCCAGATTTCCTAAGCGAACTGACTGGTCGGCGCTACCTTCAGTGTATTACATCAGACGTGGTTGCTATGCCGCTGTACGGACGTCCGTCAACACAAGCTTATCGTGTCGGGACTGGCCATGAATAATCGAATGACAGACGTATGGTCCCAAAACATGCAAAAACATTACTTAATTCACATTTTTAATGTTCGTTCACACACCTTACACAGCACTCAAATGGGGACCTCTTTTTTAAACGCTCTCGTTTAATGGCTTGCGATGACGCAAGGAGACCTCGCCTACGTTGTCTTCCGTTCGACGGCTGCCCACTCGCTTAGATCAAAGATGCCGGCGAGACGTCTAGGATGTGCGCGATAACTCGCGATCAAAGGTGATCACCTAGAGCAGTATTTCTCAAAGTGGGCGATAACGCCCCCTTTTGGGCGCTAGAGGCCCACAGGGGGGCGGTAAGGGGTTCAGAGAAAATTGGAGGGCGTTAAAGTGGTTTATGGGGGCGATGGCTGATTTCGAGTTTTTTTAATATCGGTACCTACTTTAAACTCAAATGAAAACCTATCTACTACGCTGCATCCATTATTCTGCTAAATATTATTCATAAAGTTTCGTTCAATTGCCCTCATTTAAGCTCAGAAACAATATATAATAGTAAACTCACGTGGCACACTTTAAAAAAAATATTAAAAATTAATTGATTAAGGTAATTAAGGCGCTAGGACTAGCCAACTACTCGCGCCATACAAATGCACTTTATAACAAATGTAATAATATGTAGTGAAACGCTTCAGCAAATCCAAATAGAACTCCAGACTGATAATGGATTGTTAATATTTTTTTATTCCATCATTTATTTAAATAATAATAAAAATAAAAAAGTTGATTTTTCTCATTAGAAATTTGAAAGTAATTCGATTTCTAGATATAAGCAAAAACAGCATATATGCATAAACAAAAAATTCCATTTGCTTTTAGATTTCTACATTTAGTCAAAAAAGTTCGGAAATGGACACCGTTTCCGCAATGTATTTTGTATAGAAAAAGGAAACATACATTAACGAAAATAATTCGATTCCTAGACAAGGAATCATATATTGTAAGAATGACACTTATAATCGTCAGACTTAGTTAGTTAACTTGGGGTGCCTCGTCTAACTTTGCGATTTGGCTAGTACCAGGCCCTTAATTATTGCGATTGGGGATTTATAAGGAGAATCCTAACATTTTGGAGGGCGCTGGCAAATAATGGATTCTCAAAGTGGGCGGTAGACATTATACGTTTGAGAATAAGTAGCTCTGACCTAGAGCATTGAACAAGAAGCGTTGGGATAGGCTGTTGCAAACTAAGTGTGGAGCACACTATCTCCGATTGATGAACATTTTAAATATTTCCGACCTTATTTTTCGCCGGAAAAAGAAAGAAGATAAATCTTCAAGAAATATAACTGTAATACTAACCAGAGATTGTGCACTCCTGCGTTAGGCTGTATTTACGAATGATAACCCTAGAACACAGAACGAAAATCGATTCCATTCAACTCGAAGCCTTCCGAGGAGTTCTATTAAATTTCTTTGCCCCAGCAGTGTTGTAACTTTACGTTGTGACACAGAGACATAGTTCTATTATAGGAAATCTGTACACTGTGCTAATCAGTCTGCAAACATCGGCTGGTCTCCGCAATAAGGTCAATGGTACAAGAACATGCAATAAAGGGTCCTAAGCATGGTTGCGCAATGGCCAGTGGGGCATTCTGTAAAGCATCGATCGAGTACTCGGCGCTAGCTATTCGATGCAGTTCCTTTGGTATCCACCTCGATCTTGTTGTCTTTTTGCCGACTGTGTCATACAGAATAATCAAAGCTCCCTCCCTCGCGCAGGGTGTGGATAAGTACATAGTTCCCTATTCCATTCACGACGAAAAAACACTTGATTTAGACAAATTCAAAAACTGTGTGCATCACTTGTACCCCTACTTTAAGATAGAATTATCCTTTCTCTGAGCTACTGATAAATAAAAAACACTTATACGTATATTCATCATCCATGGAATTCACTTCAACCGAATTGGTCATATTTACGAGTTCATGAAATTTTGCATTTAATGCCGCATGCAAAAAATTTTGATTAATAAACTAGCACATTTTTCAAAAGCTATGCCCGCCATCTATCATGTTGCCAATTGAAGCGAGCCAGTCTCCATGCACAGCATCCGTTCACAAACATCAATCCGGGTCCAGCCATATTCTTTGACGTAACTTACACCAAGTTGACAACCAAAAAGTTTAAATAAATGAATTAAATGAAATACTTCAGGGAAAAAGGCAACCAGGACCCCCAGAGGCAACAAAAAAATGTTGTGCATATTTATTGTACGCGTAGATATCTGGCCAGTCGATGACTCGATCGTCCGACCAGCGCAGACCGATCGATTCGAGCATTACTAAATAGTTCGATCCTCCATTTCACGGAGACAATATGTAGTTACATCACTTGGAGCTCGAGTCTTGTATGTAATGTTCATGAACAAGCCGATAATCGCCACTCTGCAAAGAGTGGGTGGAGCTCGTACAATATTATGAAGAAAACGACAATATCATAACCTAACGCGCGCTGCTGTCATAACAGACTTGCTGTTGAGTAATATATTTGACATTCGTATGTTGTTAATAGTTCTTGTCAGCCTCGGTAGCCCAGTGGCGCGAAGCCTTGCGATTCGATAAGCTGGGTGACGCCTCGTAAAACTGTAGGTCCCCTTCTTTCCTTACTATAGTAGGGTTAATCCCGCCCGTGTTGGTACCATCACACTGAATGAACGATAGTGGAAAATTGTCCGTGTTTCCATCCAGTTCAATTTAGCCGAGCATCTAGTTCCCAAGTTCTGTGTTAGGCTAATATCTCACGGTCAGTTTGGTATTAGCCATCTGTGACCAGTTACATAAAAAATGTCAACCGCTAGGTACCCTAAGACCGTAAATCACCTCACTTGGGAGCCAGAAAAGGCACCCCCTAAGATGATATTTTTGGTAACTATGCGGTTTGAGGGCTTTTGCGAAAAACGATGGAAATTTTTTTTTCTACGAAAACTTGTTGCTCTGATTGCAACAAGTGATATTCCATGGGGGGAGCAAAAAATAAAAAATAAAAAATATAAATATAAAGTGCTCTATAAAAAAAATAACCAAGGTTAATTTAAATAATCTTCTATGGTTTAACTTCATGTCGGGATGGCGCATCTCGGTTGTAAACGCTTATCGGAATTTATGGGAATTTTTTGCCTCCCCCCGTGGGAGGGGGGATCACTTGTTGCAATCAGAGCAAAGTCGATCCCATCGTTTTTTCGCAAAAGTCCTCAAACTGCATAATTACCATATTTTTTGTACCATCATACTCGCACTATCAAACCATTCTTCCCGGGCTTGATCAGCATTTCCTTGATGCCAAATCTTTCGTGTTCCGTTTACTCGATGAAAACACTAAACACATGTTACAGAGCTAAGTTCTGAATTTCTTACAACCAAACACCCAAACTTCGAGTGGTTATGATTTCAATATTGCTTGAACACGTTCCGTATTGTAACGACGCTGTCAGACGTCTCCAATGAATATGCAAATCTCTTGCAAATGTTAGATCAAATATTATAATGATTAAGTTTTCCCCAGAAAACATTACGTCGTCATTTTATGGGGCATAAAACGATCTGAGGTAGGTCAGTTATTCAAATTGCCGAGAGTTCCGTCCGATGATTGTTTGAGCAAATGGTCTGTTAACACGTCACACCGGTCCATCCGGTCGTCACAGTCGCGTTAACACTGAACTTTGGAGTGTTATATTTATGGACTAGCTGCGGTACCCGGCTCCGCTCGGGTTAGTGTCGGCTAAATTATTTCATGGATAAAAAGTAGCTCACATGGCTGATCCAAAATAGGGTCAAACTAGTCCAGGACAATGTATCCATCTACCAAATTTAATCAAGATCGTTCGAGATGAAATAGCATGATTTAATGAGAAACATCCAATAATTCCCATTTAGAGCTTCGTTGATATTTGGTGGCTATTGAAAAAAAAGCATTTGCCGCCAGAACCTTTCTGCACTTGCACTGCAACATTGTTTACCTAGTAAGTAAGTAACGTGTAATGTAGGTAAGTTTTGCGTGGACTCCAACCCACAGCTAGTCTCAACATCGAAAACCGTAACCCATCTCGAACCTGACTGCTCCCAGAGATCCTATACATTGATAAAATACGCACATGTATCAGGTAATGAAGCGTTATATTATGTAGCCTATAAGTTTTGAGTAGAATCAGGCTACACGTAGATACAATCCGCATCTAAATCGAGTAATTGGTTCTCAAGGATTTTGCCAAGTAGTCCTAAAGTTGCGGGAAATACCAAGCCGTACCCGCCCCCCCCTCCCCGCACCCGCCCCCGTCGGACCGCCCGCCCCGCCCCCGGCCCCGCTCCCGTCGCCGCCCCCGGCCCCGCTCGCCCTGGTGTGAAGTAGCGCTACGGGCATCGTTTTCGCAGCACCGTGAAAGTTCTAAAGCCCATGGGCACAATATCTTTATAAATTGTAGCCTATGTGTTATTCTGATGTATAAGATATATTATTGTAAAGTTTCATTAGAATCCATTCAGTAGTTTTTACGTGAAAGAGTAACAAACATCCATCCATCCATCCATCCATCCATCCATCCATCCATCCATTATTACAAACTTTCCCCTTTATAATATTATATATAATATAATAATATAATATTTATTAGAATTAGATGTACCAGCTGAGGTACCCGGTTCCGCTCGGGTCGATGCCGTTTTGGACTGTTGTCGGGCTGAATTATTTCCTGGATATGATTTGAGTTCCCCGTACAAACTTTCATCCCCTATTTCACCACCATTGAGTTTAATTATCCCCACAAAAGGTAGCCTATGTCCTTCTCCAATCTATAGACTATCTCTATACCGAAATTCATCAAAGTTGGTTCAAAGGTTTAGGAGTAGAGAGAGAGAGAGTTACTTTTACATTTATATTATTAGTATTGATAATTGTGTCATCGGTGATTTTTTTCATGTTTCAAACTGAATATTTTGTATCCACCATTCTGTGTGTGAGCTAATTTCCAAAAAAAAAATCTTCAACAAATGATTGTGCGTTGAGGCCACGCGCGATATAAGTAAACGGTTCGGGACCCATGTAAAACTGTTGATCCCTTCCTCTAACAGGTGATGAAGTTAAACTCGCCCGGATTGGTACCACCGCAATGGATGAAACTATGGTTGAAGAGGCAATTAAAAATTGTCCGTGTTTTCTATCCGGTTCAATGTAGCCGTTCTCATAAAGGGAAGGTCCTAGCAAATCACCTAATTCCTTCTGGAATGTGGTGTATTGGGCTAATATCATAACCGTAGTTGTGTGGCATTAGCCATCCATTTTTGGTTGCATAAAAAAACCTGTATTATACATAAGCAATATTCTTTCGCATTATCAGATTGCATACAACACATCACCTTCCCAAAATTACACTTATTTGCTAACCATTTCGTTCTCAGATATCACTCTAAGATGCATTTAACAAATGTTTCCAGGGAACTTTTAACAAATAATGAGTACGATCGGGTTAAGGATGTTCCGACCCATACAATGTTTTTTTTACACAGAACGCAAAAAGTATTGCACTTTAAGGCACGAATTCGTCAAAAATATTAAATATAGCCATAGTAGTTGCAGCGAAAATATATTCACAATTACAGCTTTAATGGTTTCGTTGTAATTGCCGATTAGAAGTTTTACACCATTAGATGGCGCTGTTAAATAAAAATCGTATTTAAATAAATTGTAACAAAACCAATAATCCTGAAATTGTGAAATTGTTTTCGCTGCAAGTAATATGACTTTATTCAACTTTTATCATTAATTCGTGGCTTAAAGTGCAATACTTTTTGCGTTCTGTGTAAAAAAAACATTGTATGGGTCGGAACATCCTTAACTCGTTACTTTCCGAGTTTATCTTTTGAATTTGCCGTCGCAAGATGTGTGAATGTACGGAGAATTTCAAAAGGCAACACAAGCGGAACGTACGAATCGGACATAACGAAACGGCACGTAATAATTCCGATAAAATTATCACCGACGATCGTGTTACTTATTAGGCATACACCGTTTTTTTATGTTCTCGTGTTTGCGAATAAAATGTAAATACGTATTGCTGTTCTGTTATTTTCGGCTCATCAAAGCACGTATTAGAGGTCATTCGAGTTTAATAGGCCGTGCCAACCGATAATAGGAAAAAAAATATTGGCATATTTTGCGCACCGGCCTATAAATTTGTGTAGTTGCCGAGTTTAACTTACCTCATTAAATTCAAAGATATAATATAGGTAATTTTTTCTTTTTTTTTCTTTTTCGAACTATTGTCAATTGTTTCGTCTTTGTTTAACCTTGTGACTTATTTGAAAGTCAACCAACATTTTGCTTCAAACCGTTGCAACGGCTATTTATAATATCGCCTTAACATTTCGGTGACGGAAAAATTGCATTCTCCCCATACATTTTGGCGAGGATGATTATATGAGTATATGGATCTAATTCGACCGCACACTCTGAATGTCTCATTCTAAGAACAATTAAAAAAAAATATATATGACAATGTTTTGATAATTAACAATTTTTTATAGAAATAATTAATTCCTTGCAGAAATAAATATTAAATACACTTAAGTTTTAATAAATTCTTTACTATTTCTATAACAAATTTAAGTTTCGAATTTTTATCGGATTCTATTAAGTCAGTCATTAAAGACACACGTCACGAAAAATTTGCAACACAACACACGTCAATTTATTTAATATTGTTAAAAAACAACTCATTTTTACAACTGTAATGACGTAACTTTGCTGTCTGTAAGCTCTAGAACGATTCAGTCGAGAAGAGACCAGACAGCTGAGGCTCTGCCGGGGTGACATTTTTACTAATATGCATAAGATCAGGTCTATACGAGGTGTCGTGATGGAATTAGGTAAATATGTCACCTTTTTTATGTAACAGGACATTGATGGCTAAATATCTGACTAATTAAATACTGTAATGATTTGCCCAACACACCGTATAGGCACTAGGTGCCATGCCAAGCCTGCTGCATAATTAAATATTGCACGGTTACATTGAACTTGACAAAAACACGGACAATTTCCAGTGCCGTTTCAAACATTGTTTATTCAATGCGTCTGTAACATTATATTTCCATTTCAATTTATTTCAACTTCCATTAGTCAAATTGCACTGATGCACGTCACCATCCTGTTAATCCGCGCATATAAATAACTCAGCGAAGACCCCGCAAATAAAACATCACTGTTCTTTAGATTATGTTTGTTTTGTCCATATTTATGTTATACACACTTAAGAACGGCCCGTAAGCTTTGTTCCCCATATAAACGTAGTTTACTAATATTTTGAAAAACACTGTTACGATTTTCTTGATATTTAGAATCTAATATTTTACAATAAATATCTGTGTCTGCACGTTTTTGTTTTGCTGAAAAATATAAAGCAAGTCGAATAGCAGACAAAATAATATCTTCATACAAATTTTATTTTCTCTGTTGTGTGACACAGGATATTTTTTTCGAAAAAACAAACACGTGCAGACATAGATATTTGTTGCTTGATATTAAATCCCAAATATCAAGCAAATTGGAACAGTGGTTTTCAAATAAATTAGTAAACTACGTTTGTATGGGGAGCGTAATTTTCTGATCATTACGGGCCCACCTTAAGAACGGCCCGTAAGCTATGCTCCCCATACAAACGTAGTTTACTAATCATTTGGAAACCGCTATTCCAATGAAATTGATATTTAATATCTAATATCAGGTAACAAATATCTGTGTCTGCATGCTTTTGTTTTTTTGCAACATCCAAACCGAATGAAATGAAAGCAAAAAGAAAATCTTCATACGAATTTTGTTTTCTCTGTGGTTTGACCCAGAATACATTTACCGAAAAAACAAAGGCATGCAGACACAGATATTTCTAGCCTAATATTAGTTACCAAATATCAAGTATGTTGGAATAGTGGTTTTCAAATTATTATTAAACTACGTTTGTATGGGAGGCGAAATTTTCTGATCCTTACGGGCCCACCTTAAGAACTAATATCTTACCACTATAGACCAGTTTGAGGCAAAAAACCAAGAATTACATAGAAACGGAAACACTCAATGTGATATATAATTTGAGATTACCGTGGTCAACTTTCATTTTAGGGTTTTTGGAAAACGGCTTGTGCAAAACCCTCAATCTGATTACCAACGGGCGGAAACCTACCGCCTAGTAAGTAAGGAAGTAAGTTCTACGTGGAATCCGAACTACGCACGTCCAATGCCTTAGTCGCCCCAATGGGACCACTTTATCCTTTTAACCGAAATCAAAAAAGGAGGAGTTTCTCAATTCGACTGTACAAACAAAGCTATCTCAATACGAAATGAAGTTTGACATTTGACAGATGGCTGGGTTGGGTTGCCATGTAAAAAGCTTAATGTTATGTTTGAAAAATGCTACGGCTTTTCACGCGGCAGGTAGAGATATTCTCCGACGTTTCGAGCTAATCATTCAGCACGTTGTCAAGGAGGCATCCGCCGCGCTCGTGCGCAGCAAACGTCGGAGAACATCTCTACCTGCCGCGTGAAAAGCCGTAACATTTTTCAAACATGTCTAACGACCGCGGTAACTCCGTAACGCTCATCTCCCCATACAAAAGGGGAAAGAAGATCACGCCCATATTTCTTGTCAGAGATCCAAAATTTTGCTCAAAATAGCTTTATTTGATCGAACTAGATGTCTGATGACCATTGGCATTGTAAAATTGTGTTAGGTTCCTAAGTTATAAGGTCCGAAAGTTCGAATTTTTCGCGCGTTTTATACAATAACTTTGGAGGTGGATTACGCAATGATAAAGTAAGAACATCGTAAAAAGATTAGTCATCAGACATAGCCTATTTAATCAAGATTTATGATCTATTTGGTTTTTGTTAGATTTTTGACTACATAGGTCGTGGTTTACTTTTAGCTATAAGTCGTTTTGAAATTAAAATTTTCGTAAATATTACCAAATCATACACTATGCACATTGTCTTTTTTGTGGACATGTTGCAGCTTCCTCATCACGGAGCCTGTCTTATTTTTTGAAACAGAGAAGGTCCCAGAGCGCAACAGCACGGTTTTGTACCGAGCCCGCGAATGAGTTAGGCCCGCCGGGTTGGGCCACCTTAATGTAAGTTCCATTTTACGCCGATTCTCTTTGCGCACGGACTCTAAGACGGTTTTGATATCATTTAATGCGTTTCGTTCAACCGTCAACAAATGAAATAACCTGCGCGTGCGCAGTGCACGGTATATCCGCTTTCAAAGTGTCATCGTGCGGCAGTGACAGTACACGCTAACACAATTACACGCTAACACACGACCTTACACTTTCAGTCACCTACAAACACACCCACTTCTAATACGTGTCATTCGTTTCTTTCCGCGTATATTGGACGGCATTCGTTATTGGTTATGATTTCGTACGCCTGAATGACGTTAACCCAATTGTGTATCCGATACAGTTTCGGACACACAACTTAGATCTGTTGAGATGAGAAGCCTACATTTTATAATTGAAACGCACATCATTTACATACAAAAATATCGCGCAGTTACCCTCAGGAGAAAACTGTTATCTGCATCAAAATATTAAATTTTTTTTTGCTTGAATATATGTATTTTGAAATCCTAGTACGTAGTCTCGTATGTTTTCATTAATTAGTTTTTCTCTTCAATAACTGATTTAAAATCAGTTTAAATTTGCGTATTTTTTAATTCAAAATGTGAAACATTTAATATTCGTGTAAAGAATATGATAACACTTCATTCGTATTCAACTTGACGGGCTCTGTATACACCTGACATATTATAGGTTAAGTTGACGACGCTTTTACACCAGAGAATACTTGTAATGCTATAAATTACATTAATTTATATTATTGCATTAGTAACTTTGTTAGTTGTAAGTAATTTAATCTGAGGGTTGCTGTTTCTATTGTTCTTTGATCTTTGCCTTAATCTGTTCTACCAAGGAATTGTATGGCAGTAGCATTTAGATCTAAGTGTGTATTTCATAATTGTGGACGGAAAAAATATGTTATGGAAACACGTGAAGTTTCTTTACGGATTCTTCTTTACTGGGTTGATCGAATCCGCGGATCTTTGTGACGTAACTTAGAGTAGTTTGACTACCAAAAAGTTTAAATAAATGAAAAATAAACGAGCTGGATGTAACCCTATATATAAATATTCTGTGCCCATACGACGGCGCCCGCATGCCACTCCTCATTTATTTTCTGTTCTGCGGGTTTCGAGTAGTCAATTCGGTCGGTGATAAAGTTGTTAATGGCTACGCGCGAGCAAGAGATTATTACCTCATGACAATATGGTTGCCGGTTGACCAACAGTAAATACATAATATTCGTAATTTTGTAAGGTTCGACCACATCGGATGGTGGTCACAAATGCGAATACGAATTAGCTAATCCGCTGTCTGGACATTAAATCTTTGCGATGATGAAAATATTAAACTTTTGAAATTTTGGCAAGAATCGTCTTAAATACGTGAAGTTGTAACAATATTCACACCTATTAGAGCCTATTAATTTACTAATTTAGCATATGAGTGTTGTAATATAAAATTTTCTCTTAAAAGAAACATTTGATCAGAATTAAATTTGACTCTTTCACATTGAGCAGTGTATCGCTTTAAGGTCCTTGCTTACGGTTTGGGTTATCTCTTTCCCTAAAATATGGTCGAGAGAGGTATTGGCTGTGCCCGGCGTAATGCTCGTGAACGGGTGCTGTTTGTGGGGACTGGCCCGCTCCAATTGGCAACATGTTAGTTGGTGGGGATAGTCTTTGCTGATAAAATGATGTTTGTCATGAACTGTTGCATACGGCATGAACTGTATTTTTTTTTAAATTCATGTTAAACACTATTATAAATTTAGACTGAGTGAACGTTAAAAAAAAACAGCGGAGTTTCACTCCAGTTCTTCGCTGTGATTTATTTTGCTGAACTGGCCAATGTTAAAATATGACAAATCCGAGTGCAGTGTACTGTCTATGGATGATGAATAAACAATACACAAAAAAAAAACAATACAATAAATTGATTTTGACTAATCTTTCCGCCTTCGATATCGATGTTTTAATCTCCAAGAAAATGTATTTAAAACAATATTTTTAATAAATTGTACGAAAATTGTAACTCAAATTACATATTGTTGACTTTTGTTAATCTTACATAAAAGCCTAGAAGATGCTTAAATTTCCCGGCTCACAGCAAGAGCTTTTTAGGGTTCCGTACTCAAAGGAAGCCAATGGAACCCTATTACTAAGCCTCCGCTGTCCGTCCGTCCTTCGGTCCGTCCGTCCGTGCATCCGTCTGTCACAGGGCTGTATCGCAGGATCCGTAAAAGGTATACAGTTGAAATTGTCATAGAGTGTGTCATTAAATTGCCGCTATATCAAAAAATAGTAAACAAATTCAATTTTCAATTCAAATTTCAATTCAATTTATTTTCCAAAAACACACGTATATACATAATTAACTAAAAAAAACAATATGTTATAATACATTTTACAAAAATCTACGAGTAGTTAATAAAATTATACGTCCTGTTTATATTTCAAGTTATATTCAAATTAAAGGGGGCAGACATACAAAAGTCGTGAATTGTTTGTATTCAATCTTGTACGATGTTACGGAACCCTTCGTGTGCGAGTCCGACTCGCACTTGGCCGGTTTTTGTTTATCTTAAGAATCACCTCGAAGTATGCAAATATTCGTGCAATGTGAAGTATATGACTGCTGTTAATTCACGGCTACGCTTTCGGTATTTCTCCACGCGTTGAAGTCTACGGATGCTACGGTGTCGATGCTACGAATCTCGTAGCGCCTCTACGAAGTTATTTTGTCATTAGTCGTCACGGCTATGCCAATCCAGCATTTCAATGTGTGTGTTCAAACGGTGTATTGTAAATTCACAATAACCTTCTATACTTGAGAAAAACGTGGTATGACAATAAATAAATTGGCCAAGTGCGAGTCGGACTCGCACACAAAGGGTTCCGTACAATCGCGTAAGATTTGACATAAAATGTTACGGTTTTTTTTACGGGCCCCCCTTTAATTTTTATTACTTTACTATTTTATTTATTTGTTGTTATAGTGGCAAAATAAAAACAAACTCTGCGAAAGTTTCAGCTGCCTACCTACTACGGTTCATGAGATACAGCCCTGTGACAGACGGACGGACGGACGGACGGAGGGACGGACGGACGGACGGACAAGGGAGGCTTAGTAATTGGGTTCCGTTGGCACTCTTTAGGTACGGAACCCTAAACACAAAAATAATGGTATATTTTACTTATTCGCTGTTTAAAACGATGTTTATCATAATTTTTCAGCAGCGACCAAATAAAAATGGATCAATTATTTTTTCAAACGTTGCAAGGTCTGACAATCGTTGTGTAGAAGGTTATTTCGATTAATAAGCCATATCGCCTCCTTACATAAGTTTAAATAATCGCAATAAAGCCATTAAGTGCTTCGTAAAACAATAATATTAATAAAACACATGTCCAATAAAGCATTTTTACAAGTTTCAGCCAGTTTCAAGTTTCATAACAATTATTGATTCTACATCGTATGATCCGGACTCTACAGTTTTATATCAGCACTTATGGATATCATGTGTAGATCATTCTTGAATTGAAGGTCGGGTACTTTAACTGGCGCAATGTAAGTGTGTTATTAATTAGTCAATATTATTTTTTATGCAACCTGATATGGATGGCTAATACCACACAACTACCGTAATTATATTAGCCCAATACACCACATTCCCGAAGGACTTAGGTGCCATGCCAGGACCTTCCCTTTATGAGCACGGCTACATTGAACTGGATGGAATACACGGACAACTTTTCATTGCCGCTTCGACCATCTTTTCATTCAATGCGATGGTACCAATCCGGGCGGGCTTAAACCCTAGTAAGGGAAGGGGACCTACAGTTTTATATGGATTCCGAACCATGGATCAGCTCGCATTCGTGACGAAATGCACTTATCCAACTCAGAAAGAGAAAGAGAGTGGTGCATAAACGGGGCGAGAATTTCAAACCTCTGGTATGCTGTTCAAGTCCCCGCACCACTGGGCTACGAACCGTTTAGATATAGTGTATGAGGGAAGCTGGCATGGCACCTATTATTCATTCGGCAATACGATGTATTTTCTAATAACATGATAGTGAATTAGCCATCTATGTCCAGTTATACGAAAAAAATATATTGTTTTTATTTTAAGCGCACCATATGGCATACGCCAGGACTTCACGTAAGAGATGACCGAAGATGCCCATGGGCTTTTAGACTCTCACGAGAGTTGCGATAACCTTTCCTAGATACTTGGAAGTTGATAACAAAAATAAACGTTTGCGTGTATATTTTTCAAATCTCTGATTATATTTCATGTTTTTTTTCTTGACCGGCAATGGGGAGTAAGTAATTTCGTGTGATGACACCTCTATATATGCACACCACAATCACTTTGCCTTTTGGTAAGGTAAGAGTTATTAATGAATACTTGAAAATATGAATGAGTTTATTAAAAATTAAAACTTTCGTTTATTTTTCCGTTTAACATTACTTACACACATCATTAAAATACAAAAGAAAATTTAATACTAATTAACTAGGTATGTATCCAGCACCGCATTTCACATATAATATAAAAATGCAATAGGGCTTATTATTTCACAAAGAAAAACAAACATATCATCAAGATAATCATGAAAAAATAAGATTCATAAAGAAGAAGATATAAACAAAATATATCTGAAGTTTTTACGTTTCAAAAACTGTGCACAGATAAAGTATGAGTGTAACATTATGGGTTCCTTATAAGCGACACTATTGGCTATAACACTTATAAGTAACTATAATAAATACAAGTTTAATGTTCAGTCACATCGTATACATTAAAAATCGTCATCAGAATCGCTGTCATCATCATTGACTTGAAAAATAAGTGGTTGGGTATCACGAACACGAGCTTTACACATACATACACTAACGAGAGTTACATAAATACAAAAACTGTTAGATGACAGACGACTTAATTTTAATTTTCATTTGAAACTTGCGCAGATATAAAAACATTTAATATACTTCCCTAGTAAATATACTCACCATTATCGATACCGCTATCGATAATCGCGCATCCACAACTGGGCTTCACTAGCTCATAAACTTTTATGGCCCCGACTGCACGTTTGGTTTGTAGGGAGTATAGTGCAATAATACAGCATGCGTTATTTTTCTCAAAATTAACTGGTTCAATTTCCACTTGGAAACAATATTTTTTTAAAAATTGAATAATACACTTTAAATTGTCATCAAAACGTGCCCCATGACTCTCCTTTAGGTGTTATTCGCCTTATAGTTTCGGATGTGGCCACGAAGGCACACTTGATAGTACAATAGCCTTGTAGGCCTCAATGTCTCAACGGATAACGGCTGCAGTCCGCGCAGAAGCCGACGGAGCAACGAAAGTGTTCGTATGTAGGTCCGCCGTCACGGCTCGGCAGCTGTGGGCAAAGTGCGTTTCACTGCACCGGCCACTTTGCTTAATGCTCTGTGTTTTTTCGCCGTTTATAATGCTATTGTGCGAGCCGGCGTGTTTACAACCCTGGTGGGTCGGTACGTGCCTGGTGAATTCTTCAGAATGTTTACTACTTCTTGTGCTTTATTAATACTTAACAGAATGCTGAAAACATGCAACGATTTTAGGGATAAGTGTGACATTTTTTCATGTTCGGAATCAAGTATAAAAAAACTCATATAAGTATCGCTTGTTACCCCTTACCTTTTGGCCATTCATGCGTCATTGTAAGCCAAATTTGTTTTTGTTTTTCTTACACTTAATTTTACTTAATTTATTTTCTTTATTGTTGTCGTTTGTGAAACAGTTTTATCGTTTATTGTTACTTCTTTATTGTAATATTATTCATTTTAATTTTCTTTGCTATTTTGATATTGATACATTTGTTTTGTGTATTTTGTTAATTCTAAATACTGCTAGCACATGCTGTGCTTACTACTTGTGGGATGTTTCATAAGATGTTGTTACTATACGTGTTGTTGTTGATTTTAATGTGATTCAATCCTGTATGTAAGCCAATAAATAAATAAATACGTGGATATCTGCGGCAGTTTCCTATGAAGCGTAGGTTAGATCCTGTATACATATTTGTCCCACCTGGGGGATGGCTCGGCCAAGTAGTAGCTTGCATCTTTGGATGCCGTTGAACCTAACCTAACCTAACCCAAAGAAGAACATTTGTAACCACTGCAGCTTCGACAGCTGCAGACCAAGACGTCTTGAGCTCCTTTCAAAATCCGATTACAGTACTATCATGTAGATGTCCCTATTTAACCTCAGACTTGCTGTGTGAGTTCCGGCACGCAAATAAATACAATAAGGCTCACTGAATGTCTTCCCGTGCGTGTAGAAAGGGCGGACTAAGGGATTCACGACATGCACAGGAAGAAATGGAGTGGGCCAAGTTTTATTATTTTTATGTGCTGGAATCCATACATCCTCCTACGTACTCGATTTACTTGAATGGAATTACGAATTACGTAATTGACCTTCACGAAGTACTATATCAATCGCCTGGTTATTCGTTAAGCTTAGTGAGAACCTCTGAGCGCGGTTAGGTTCTGGATGGGTGACCATTTTCAACCGTTGAGGCTGGCCGTGGTTCGGATTCCACGTAAAACTGTAGGTACCCTTCCTTACTTACTAGGTGGTACGGTTGATCCCGCCCGGCTTGGTACCATCGCATTGAATAAACGATGGTCGAAGCGGCAATGAAAATTGTCCGTGTTTTCAATCCAGTTCAATTTAGTCGAGCAATATAAGGAAGGTCCTGGCATGGAAGGTGTGGCATCTGACGGTCCGTTTGGCATTGGCCGTTATATTAAAAAAAAACTCGCCAATGGGTCACAGAGCCAACGGGCAACGACAGATCCACACACTTATAGTCTGTTTGTCTATTCGTTCATCACTCATTCTACGATTGTGGGCACACACAGGAGGGGTCGATAGGTCACGACCTCGTGATCCGCCCGCTGCCGGACTCCATGGCTGCGCAGGCGCAGGACGACGAGATGTTCCTCGAGCCCGACAACCTCGCCGACATGGTCTCCATTGACACCGGCCTGCCTATTCGTGAGTACACGCGCCAAATCTCACAGTATAGGTACCTAGGTTATTGCGACCCTAAACCAGTCCAACGGCGGGAGCACGGACGCAACGAGACGGCTGTATCGATCGATAAATGTGCTTTTGTTTCGATTATCGAGCGAGAAATTCTCGTTACGAGATTTTTTTTTTATGAAAAGCCGGTAAGTGTGGCTGTGTTGAGGACCAAAGGTGCTAAAAAAGCCAAAAAAACCTCACCTCGCGAAACCACGCTGAGTTAGGGATCATGCCATTTCGCTGAGCTATCGAGCTTGTTTAAATTCCGCTCGAAGACTTCCAGGTTACGCACCCGCCAGCATACAGTTCCATATCCTAACGGTGTGGCAGAGAAAAAATGGCATTTATCGATCGATATAGCCGTATCGATATCGACTGCTGCAAGAGTTGTACACGAATTCCGACCAACGTGTTCGAAATATCACGTCAGAAACATGAGAAACATTTTGTGGTTTGATTGTTTCTGGAGATACACGTAAAACCCAATAGCGCCAGCTAACTGAGTAGAGTTGTTGTCGCTACTCCCGAGTATCTGTGAGTGAAGTCTGTAATGGCTGCCAGCGGTTGTCATGTCAACACGATTTGACGAAACCGATATTTGACAATACCATCCCATGTATATCCCTGTTCCTGAGCATCTGTGAGCGAAGTCTGTAATGGCTGCCAGCGGTTGTCATGTCAACACGATTTGATGGAACCAATATTTGACAATACCTTCCCATGTATATCCCTGTTCCTGAGCATCTGTGAGCGAAGTCTGTAATGGCTGCCAGCGGTTGTCATGTCAACACGATTTGACAGAACCGATATTTGACAATACCTTCCCATGTATATCCCTGTTCCTGAGCATCTGTGAGTGAAGTCTGTAATGGCTCCCAGCGGTTGTCATGTCAACACGATTTGACGGAACCGATATTTGACAATACCTTCCCATGTATATCCCTGTTCTTGAGCATCTGTGAGTGAAGTCTGTAATGGCTTCCAGCGATTGTTATGTCAACACGATTTGACGGAACCGATATTTAACAATACCTTCCCATGTATATCCCTGTTCCTGAGCATCTGTGAGTGAAGTCTGTAATGGCTGCCAGCGGTTGTCATGTCAACACGATTTGACGGAACCGATATTTGACAATACCTTCCCATGTATATCCCTGTTCTTGAGCATCTGTGAGTGAAGTCTGTAATGGCTGCCAGCGGTTTTCATGTCAACACGATTTGACGGAACCGATATTTGACAATACCTTCCCATGTATATCCCTGTTCCTGAGCATCTGTGAGTGAAGTCTGTAATGGCTGCCAGCGGTTGTCATGTCAACACGATTTGACGGAACCGATATTTGACAATACCTTCCCATGTATATCCCTGTTCTTGAGCATCTGTGAGTGAAGTCTGTAATGGCTGCCAGCGGTTGTCATGTCAACACGATTTGACGGAACCAATATTTGACAATGCCATCTCTTCCCATTAATATCTGTGAGTGAAGTCTATATGCCAGCGGTTGTCATAACAACGTGTATGTTCCGCAGTGAGGCGGCAAGGGCGCGTGCGCCGGGCGCTTGCAGGCGCCAGCCACGTCATCATCCGGCGGCAAATGGCGGAAGGAGACCACATGGACGATTATGGTGAGATACCCTGCACCCCAATGTCATTAATGGAGACTTACACCATGGTTCACGAGCTAAAGTAAGAATTCTCACAACCCTCCTCGCTCTTTACAGATAACTAATAGATAAAACTAGTGGCTCTTTGAGCTATAGCCCTCGCGAGTTTATCTTTTTGAACATTTGAACATTTTCATTTTATTTTTCAAACTGAAAAAATCTATAAAAAATATCGAACCTGCGTTCAAAATTTAATGCAAACGGCCGGACATACGTAATCATCTTTGCCCGATCTTGAAACGGAGACATTCGCTACACTACTTACAAGTTGCAATTCTCGCGCAGCTACAATGTTTTCCTTTAGTCTTTCCCCATATAAGGATACTTCTGTGAAGGATACGCTTTTGCAAGGAACTATTCGCCGAGTACAAAACGGTCAAATTATCTGTAACAAGCTCTACACAAAAATGATTGCAATCGTAACAGTGACTCTCCGTCGGTAAAGAATGTTGCCACTGATTTTACATAAATGATTATTCAGTGTAATAAGAAGTTTGTTGTTCCCCGGATGACAGTAATCACGCGCAAAACGTGATTATTGGCATATAAAGTAATGTTTATGTTATCTCTTTGCATGTGATATTATCATAATTGACGTAAATTACATAATCATGCATTATTTGTTGTTTTATTGTTATTGTTAACATTTTATCGACTAATCTACTGACATCCAGGGTATATTTAAAGAAAAACAAAGCCAAAGATTTTTTTTCAAAAGACTACACCCTAAATTATTTAAAAAAACACCACACACCAAGCACAAAAGCACACCAAGGGTTCTGTACCATCTTACAAAATTTAACACAACAAAATCAAGTTTTTTGTAAGCGGCAAAATAAATACACACTCTGTGAAAATTTCAGCTGCCTACCTATTACGGTTCATGAGATCCAGCCCTGTGGCACAAGGACGGACGGACGGACAGCGGAGGCTTAGTAATAGGGTTCCGTTGGCACCCTTTGGGTACGGAACCCTAAAAATTAATAGTACTTAAATACAATAGACGTTCTCAATTTTATTTCAATGCTAAGTCAGTCAGATAATTGTTTCCAAAAGTCCAAGTATTTTGACTGTTCATCTTTTCCTTCATCCGTGTGTATCCTTTAATCTTTGGCCGACTGTACGTAGTAATGTCATGGCGCCAATCTCTAACCCGTGACACAAAGACAACTAAGGTAACATCCTGACTACTTGTCATAATAACTTACATCTTAGCTCGGCACGTGCAGTGACTATGTTAATTCACGCAAATCGGTAGCGATTTCGCATAATTTCCTTGCACATGCGAACGCGCATAAATTCGACACGACACGGCCGACCCGTCACGTGGTCCCGCGCCATGCGACAACTGCACTCGTCGAACTCGGAAAGAGAAAGACAGTGGGCCAGAATTGAACCCAGGCCTCTGGCCAGTCCCCGCGCCACTAGGCTACGAGCCGCTCACCTTTAATAACTTACTTGTCTATCGTGTTTTTTTTTCTGTAAATCTATTCAAATCAAACACTAAACGCATTTTCTGCTTTGTGCACATTTTGTGTGCTACTGAAAACTGAGCCTGACTTTTTCTTTGAGCCAGAGACCATCCCAAAGCTTAATTAGCACGCAAGAGTGTGGATTGGGTTTGGAAACCTAAAGGATTTGATGGATATTAATTTGATATTTCCGCGTGTTCCTGAAAAAAAGAATCTTGACAGACAGACAGACGTACAACGATGAGATCCTGCATGGGCATTTTTTTTAAGTCAGTCAGTCAGTCAGTCAGCGTGTTTGCGTCCACTGCTGGACATACGCCTCTCCAATTTTCCTCCAGTCCTCCCGGCCTTCAGCGGTACGGAACCACTGCTTTCCGCCAACGCACTTGATGTCGTCGTCCCACCTGGCGGGTGGTCTTCCCACACTCCGTTTGCCTGTCCACGGCCGCCAGTGTAGGACACGGTTACTCCAACGGTCGTCGTCTCTTCGGCTGACGTGACCAGCCCACTGCCACTTGAGCTTAGCCACTAGTCCAATATCGACTACTTTGGTACGTCGGCGAATTGCCTCATTTTTTTTTGGAATGGAGAATGGATGGAGCCCAAAAAAGACAAGGGGGTGCAAAACCTGGCGCATTTTTCGAATTACCTCCCTCAACCTCTTCCTCAGCCTTCATGGAGCCCGACCACCTGAGCAAGCGGTACCGGCGGCGGCGGTCGGCGGACGGCGAGATAACGCGCGGCGGCCGCAGGAAACGGGAGGCGCCGTACGTCATATACCCGGAGATATTGGTCATCGTCGATTACGACGGCTACAGGTGAGGCTTTTGGGGTTGTACTTCTTTCGGCGCGTTCGGGAAAACGGATCAGAGCCTGTAGTCTCAGTTGACACCTAAATTGGCGTTTACGGCAAACCGATCGAATGGCGTTATCCTTAAAAACGTAAAACTCCAGACAAGTTTTTACTAGATATTCTGTGGTTTTACTTCTTCAAGCTGTCAAAGTCAAACTCGGACTTCCGATTTGTATGAAAACGCGGAGTCGGCGTAAATAGCAACGTCGACGTATTTACGGCAACGTTGAGTAAGCTGTCAAATCAAACTCGAACAGTGTTAGTTCGATTGACGTCCACTACGCGCGCTCCTTAATTACTCCATCCATTTGAAAACGCCAGTCGATCGGTTTGCCGTAATCGCCAATTTAGGTGAGAACTCAGACTGACCACTCAGAAGCCTATTTAATATACCTAAAAAAGAAACAGTTACATTTCTTTTGGCGCGTTTGGGAAAGCGGATTGGAGTGTATTTTTGAAGTTACACTTATTTTGGCGCGTTTTGGAAAATATATCAGAGTGTATTATAAGAGTTATATTACATTTGAAGGAATGTGATATGTATGTATGTATAATCGACCGTGAAGCAAGGTCACATTCATTGAAGAAAGAGCCAAGTAAAAAGAGCTACTTTACGAATATACTGCAAGGATGGGACCTACTTGCAACTTACCTGGTTAGTACGATAAAGTGTATTTACTTATATTTCATTTCGCTTGTGTGGAAAAAGAGATCAGATTGCATTATTATAGTTACACTTCTTTTGGCGCTGAGTTGAGTGCGCCGATGTAACACATATTGTATTCGTAGAAATTAATGTCTCTGGTCGTATGACTCTGTTTTAATTTATTTGAATGCGTAAGAAATAAATATATTTTTATTCACGCCATAGAAGTGTAACTACTTACGTAAGTACATAAGTACAAAAAGTGTATGGACACGAATAGTGAATACTATAAAAACATATCCGGTAAAAGTGAAGCCAAGTTTTTGCCATTAAAAAGGAGTGAAATATTATCGAAATAGGGTTCTCTTGAATGTTGATGTTATCAAATCGATATTTCAACATCATAATTGATACAAGTACAATAATGATGTCTTATACAGGCAGTATCACAATTGACGATGGCATTTAACACCACAATAATTAATATTACATTCCAAATTAATTTAGAACCAGATATCATTAATGTAATCATAAGTTTGCTCCCGCCAATGTAAAAATAATGTTATTTGTGAGCACTTGTTATCTTGAAGTCTATTGTAAACTAGTTTGTAAGTATAAAAAACATCAAATAAATTCTTCGCCAGAGGTAATCGAATCCGGGTGTGTAATGATAAGTAATGAAGTCAACTAAGAAACGATTACTTGAAGAATTGAGAATTAAGGGGCTTGGAAAATACACTGTCTTATGGAATTCAACCTCAAATTAAACGAATGATAGAACTTAACACGTTATACCGCTAATATTGTACAGTATGAAGACGATTACAAAATAATCAGTGTAGAGATATGGAGGCTCTTAAGTACAATTTGCTTTCTGAAAGCCTAAGTCCGCTAATAGATAACTAGTTATGAGAGTTTTGTAGTGATTTGGTACAATTCCAGTCTTAGGAGAAGTTCTGGACTCCACTTTTTTGCAATTGGCAAATAATTTCAACGTGTGCCACATTAATGCTGAGAGCATCCCTGCTCATTACCCCGACCTTCTCACATCCTTCACCAGTCCACATATACATGCAGTTTTGGTTTCTGAAACAGTTTTAAAACCAACTCTACCATCCACTGCTTATTCCTTACCCGGCTTTCAACTCATACGAAATGACCGCACTTTGAAGGGTTGGGGAGGGGTTGCTGTCTATCTTCGGAGTGATATTGCTTTCAAAATTGTTTCAAAATCCCCTTCCGAATATTCAGAATCAGCTGAATTTATAATTCTCGAACTAAACTTTCATCATGTTAAAGTCCTTCTTGGTGTATTTTACTGTCCCCCACGTATAAATTATTTCAGCAAGTTTGAAGAGATCCTTGAGAAATACATTCCGGAGTATGATCATGTCATCATACTTGGTGACTTCAACACTTGTCTAAGGAAAGACGACTCACGTTCTCAGCATCTTCTATCATTAACAAAATCTGTCAATATAGACATACTCCCACTCAATCCCACATATCATACTATTGAATCCCATACTCTTTTAGATCTAGTGCTCACAACTCGATCTGATCTTGTCCACAGTCATGGTCAATTTTCCGCCCCTGGGTTTTCACGCCATGACCTTATTTATGTATCGTATAAGGTAAAGCCTCCTAAATTTAAACCTAAAATACTTCTGCAACGTAGTTTCGGTCGAATGGATGTGCAGGCCTTAAGGGATGATGCTGATGCCATTGACTGGTCACCTCTCTATGACTCGGATAATGTTGAGAGCAAAATCCAATTACTGAACAACAATATAACTAAATTATATGACCAGCACGCTCCCATACGTAAGGTTCGAATGAAACATTTACCTGCTCCGTGGTTGACCGATTGCATACGGCGAATGATGGCTAAGCGTGATGCCCTAAAACGGAAGTACAAGCGTCAACCATGTGATGAAAGTCTTGCTAAATACAAATCTGCAAGGAATCAGTGCAACAAGATGTGTAGGGATGCAAAACGCCGCCACACTAGTGAGTCAATTGAACACTGTCATCCTAATAATCTGTGGAGATTTCTTCGTACTCTTGGTGTTGGAAAGTCAGACTGTAATAGCACCCCTTTCATTGATGTCAATGCTCTTAATTCCCATTTCTCTGCCTCTCCAGTCATTATGAATGCCAGCATCAAAGCTGATACCATTAGATCCTTGCGATCAGTCCCACCCCTCAATTTCGAATCATTCAGTTTTACTACTGTAACTGAGCATGAAATAAATAAGATAATTCTCTCCATAATGAGCAAAGCTGTTGGTGCTGATTCAATGGGTCGAGATCTTTACATTCCGATACTAGATAATATTTTAGCTATTCTCACACACATAATAAATTTCTCTCTGGTATCGGAATCATTTCCCGACTCTTGGAAAAAGGCTTATGTTATTCCATTGCCAAAAATAAAAAACCCTACCCAATTCAACAACTATCGACCCATTTCGATTTTACCTTTCTTATCCAAAGTATTGGAGCGCGTTGTTCATCATCAGCTGTCCAAGTTTCTAACGTCAAATCAACTACTCGATCCACTACAGTCTGGCTTTCGCCCATCGCATAGTACTACATCAGCTCTAGTTAAAATCACTGACGATATTCGCTTTGGAATGAATAATCGTCAGCTGACACTTTTAGTGCTACTTGATTTCAGCAGCGCTTTTAATTCAGTTGATTTTGATATTCTCTTAGAAATTCTCCGCTCCCTCAATGTTTCTCAACCTGTTTTAAATTGGTTTTCCTCCTACCTCTACGGGAGATGTCAGTGTGTACGAGCTGACAATCTCTGCTCAGACTGGTGTTCTACTACCGCTGGCGTCCCCCAAGGCGGCGTACTTTCACCCTTATTATTCTCGATCTTCATCAACACTGTCGTTGCTTTACTTCTGTGTCCCTACCATCTTTACGCTGACGATTTGCAGGTATACAGGCATTTTAACACTGAAGAAGTTTCGGAAGCCGTTGCATGCATGAACAGAGACTTGGACTCCGTTCAGTCTTGGGCTGAGAAATTTGGACTCATCGTTAACCCTGCGAAAACGCAAGCAATAATAATTGGTTCGCCTAAACTTCTTGCAAAGCTCAACTTGCTCCCCATACCCAGTGTAATCTTTAATGAAGTTTCTATTCCATACGTCAAAGTTGTAAAAAACCTTGGTCTCTACATTGATGACACTTTATCCTGAAATAAGCAGGTTGGAGAGATTAGCAGGAAAATGTTTGCTAGCATGCACTCTCTCAAACGCCTGCAAAATTTTATTCCGCTCAGTACCAAGACTATGTTAGCCCAATCTCTTTTACTTCCTATTCTTGACTATGCCGATGTCTGCTACCTTGATCTCAATGAAGACCTGTTAAATAAGCTAGACCGGCTTCTCAATATATGTATTCGATATATATTTGGATTGCGCAAGTATGATCACATTACGGAATACCGGACTAGCCTCAAATGGCTCGATATTCGCCGCCGTAGGAAATCCCACGTCCTGTCTCTTCTCTATTGCACCCTAAATCATCATACTGCCCCTAAATATCTATTTGATCGCTTTTCTTTCCTTTCCTCACATGGCCTTCCACTAAGATCAGTAGGCAATCTGCTTCTTTCAATTCCTTCACATTCTTCTGCTTTCTACAGCGATTCTTTTTCCGTCCAAGCAGCACGCATGTGGAACCAATTGCCACTAGAATTACGACAGTGTTCTACTATCCAGATTTTCCGTTCGCACCTGAAAGAGTTTCTACTCAAATCGTAAAATCTCACGTTTTTGTAATGTTTTATGAGTTAATCGTATTTAGGTATTAATTCTGTTAGTATTTACCTATTCTATATTATTTAATATATGTATGTATGAATATGCATAGTATAATATATATATATATTTATGTATTACGTATATAGTATAATTAGTATATAGTTTAGTATTAGTGTAACTTAATTTTCATTTATTAGTTTTCCTGTTTTTTGCGCCTACCCATTTCTGATTCTTAATACTGTAAGGTAGGCTGGTAGAAAATGACTTTAGGCATTAAGCTCTACCTTTTGTACAATTTTATCGTGCAATAAATGTTATTATTATTATTATTATTATTACAATTTTGTGCGATTCCGGGGTTATCTCATAACGTTAACGCTCGAAAGTCGGGTTATCTATTAGTGGACTTACGCTTTCGTTAGCAGCGTTTCCAAACCGGGGGGCCGCGGGCGCCTAGTTCGCCCAGAAAAATAAATGTTCATAAAAGTTATATCGTTCATTTCTTTAGTAAGCTATAGAAGGCCAATTATTATACAAAGCGTTAATGAAATATATATTTATTCCTACTAAAGTATTTTTGGTGTTGTCATTGTTATATTTACAAATTCTGCAGACATGGTACCGATCTGTTTGTAAAATTCATGTTTTATTGACCGGGAGAAACGGTTCCGTTTCAGTTTGGGAAAAAATGCTTTCGTTTACTGTCCGGCGTCCGGCTGTTCTGTGTCGCATTTCTCTAACGATTCTCGTGAAATTTTGTGAGCAGGTTCGAAAAAAATATGAATTTTTTTATGTAGTTAATTTTAGTTTTTTTTTTATTTTTAAATGACGGAGCCATTTTTTAAAATGTCATAAAACTTTTTTTCTTGTCACGGGACCTAAAGCGTTAGGTTTGTGCCAAGTGGGTAGAAATAATAGGATCAGGATAGGTGAGCGATGAACATTTATTCAGCTTTAAGCTATGCAAAGACAGAATCGCGAGGTTTATACAGTTCAGCGCTCATAGAGAAACTACCGAGATATTTTTCCCAAAGTACTCACAACCGGTAGCGGGAGCACAAACGCAACGATATGGCTGTATCGATCGATAACTGTGTTTTTGATTCGCTTTTCGTGCGAGCGGAAACGAACGGAAGATAGACGTTTATCGGACGCTATAGCTCAATCGTTCGTTTGTGCTCCCGCTGCTGGGGTCCTTCAGACAAAGTGCGAAAACCGGCCAAGTGCGAGTCGGACTCGCACACGAAGAATTCCGTACCGTTTAACCCTTTAATTTTTATACATTTTTTATTTTACCTATTTGTTGTTATAGCGGCAAAATAAATACACACTTTGTGAAAGTTTCAGCTGCCTACCTATTAGGGTTCATAAGATACAGCCCTGTGACAGACCGACGGACGGACGGATGGACGGACGGACAGCGAAGGCTAACTAATAGGGTTCCGTTGGCACCCTTCGTCGGAGCTGCATAACACTGTACCTCCGTCCCCTTTCTACCTTCGTCCAACGCGGAACAGGGAGAAAATGCACTTATTTACAGTCGACATTCCAAAAATTAGAACCCACCGATCTTCTAGGTCCTTCATCTATAGGGTCGGAAGACTATGGAATGAACTCCCTTCCGAGGTATTTCCCCCAAAGTACAACCTGGGGTCCTTCAAACGTGGTGTGAAGAAGCACCTGGCCGGCCAGCATGGTTTTCGCAGCCCCCCTGTAAGTTCGAAATCCCATGGGCGTCGTCGGGCACCTTAAGATGTCCTGGCGTACGCCATATGCCGCGCTTAACATAAAAAAAAACCCACTGGGTACGGAACCCTAAAAAGTACCTGGCCGACCGGCATCGAAAGCTCATGGGCGCCGTTGGGCACCTCTTAGGCTGAAATAAATAGTCGTAACAGTAACTAAGACTAAAGAAAAGTAGTACTTTGTGACGTCAATTCGCATTACTTTGAGATTTCGTCCATACAAAATGTGTCAAAGTGACGTCTACTTTACGTTACTTTACGTTACGACTACTTTACGTTAGTCTTAGTTTCTGATACGACTATTTATTTCAGCCTTAGACACCGAATGTCTTAGATGAGGTTCTGACGCGCACCATAAAATTAATCGCTGTGATTGTTTTCTCCTCAGATTGCACGGCGGCGACAACGTCCAGATAAAGCGATACTTCGTGTCGTTCTGGAATGGCGTGGACCTGCGCTACAAACTCCTAAAGGGTCCCAGGATAAGAATTTCCATCGCCGGCATTATTATTTCGAGGGTGAGTCTTTTGTTTCGCCAATGACATTGAACTGCCAAATTGTGTGATTTAAACTGGTTTTTACTGGCTTTCTGTTTGTTCACTGTTTTTACGGCAGCTTGTTGTCAGTAAATCCATTGTGATAGCAACAGAAGAATATTTGCTAAGTTCATGTGATTATGAAGGTGCGAGAGGAATTCATGTCAAATTTTGTTAACGGTCAAAATATTTTGTGATCCAACAATTTTCGCAGTTTGTTTTCAAACTAGAGGCCCAAAGACATAATTAGATTGGCAATAAACATTACAATATAATTTTAAAACAGACATAAAATGTTATGAAACGACCGCAGTCACCGCTGAATGGAAGATGGCTGATCAAAATTCTGTGAATCAATAGATTCAATTGTTGCTGTATCCTTAATAGACATTCTCATGTAGAAGAAATGAAATCTTTTAAACCTGTAATATGAACTTCTCAAGTGAAGATAAAAGCAATATTATTTATAATATTTGTTAAAAAAAACTATTTTCGCTTTTTAAGGTGGCCCAACCCGCTCAACTCACCATACAAACGGGGAAAGAAGATCACGCCCATATTTCTTATCAGAGATCCCATATTTTGCTCAAAAGAGCTTTATTTCATCGAACTAGATGTGTGATGACCGTTGGCATTGTAAAATTGTGTTTGGTTTCTTAGTTATAAGGTCCGAAAGATAGATTTTTTCGCGCGTTTTATACAATAACTTTAAGTGGTTTATTACGCAATGATAAAGTATGAAAATCTTAAAAAGATTAGTCATCAGACATAGTTTATTTAATCAAGATTTATAATCTATTTGATTTTTGTTAGATTTTTGACTACAGCGGGCGTGGTTTACTTTTAGCTATAAGTCCTTTTGAAATCAAAATTTTCGTAAATCTTACCAAATCATACACCAAGCACATTGGCTTTTTTGTGGACATGTCGCATCCGCCTCATCACGGAGCCTGTCTTTTTCTTCGAAACAGAGAAGGTCCAGGGCGCAACAGCACGGTTTTGTACAGTGCCCGCAAATGAGTTAGTCCCGCCGGTTTGGGCCACCTTAAGGATATTTATACAAATAAGCATTCATTGCTTCCACATGATCTGTGCTCTTGATTTATTCACAGCAAAATGCAAACAACTTTGTCAACTGAATTATCGTACTTTATTAGGTTTAAATTGAGAATTTAACAATTATAGAACATAGACTAGTTTAAAAAATTGAATTAGAATTTAAAGACAATTATAAATACATTTCTAAATAAATATGTGAAGTTCTCTAGAAATTTACGATTATAAATAAAGTTCTAAATAAAGATGTGAAGTTCTCTAGTGGGAAGTCGGCGTGAACTTCACCATCTCGTCGGTCTCCAGACACAATTCTTCTATCAGACACTTCTTGGACCTGGGGTACCCCTCGAGGATGGCGTCGATCATCTGGGTTGCGATGTTTTTGCGTTTTCTGTTGAAAGTACCTCGGAATTAGTAGTGGTCTGGATCGAAACGCATTGGATGCATCAGAATTTAGTTTTTACGGTGACAACTAAGTGATTTCCAACGTTTCACGGATTTTTAGCGTCGCATCGAGCAGCGGGTCTCTGAAATGTTGCGACTGTTCTAACAGAAATTGTTTGGCAGTACCATTAAGATCTTAGTATGTATTTCATTACTTTCTTCTACGATTCTTCTTTACTGAGTTGTACGAATCAGCTATGACAACCAAAAATTTTAAATAAATTTAATTCCCCTTAACATCTATGAATATAATAAGATTGTAATGTTGGTGATTTGGCGAGGGTGTCAAAATGGGATCAATAATAACCACCACAATTGCGGAAAACCGAAATGACGTATTCAATACCTCAATACATTTTCAGGTTATCAATAATATTTCTGCCTACAGAAAGTGTTTGTTATAGACACAGCACCATAACCACCCATTTTGAGGTTAGGAATAGAAAAGTCCTATAACGATTTTAGTTCTATTTTGCCTCCAGAATCACTCGCCGGAGATAGAATACTCTTGGCAGACTCACCCTGAAGAATCGATTGTTTTATTCCTTTTAAGAAAAAAAAAACCAAAACGTTGTACCTATACTCCTTCAAAAGCGAGCCATGCTCCTTCAGGATCCTTGTCCTATCTTCGTCGCTGACGGCTTTCGTGGAGCCCTTAAGCTCCGCCAGTTTGCTCGTCATAGCCAGGACCCTCTGCCTGCTCTCCGCGAGCTGCTCCCGCGCCCGGGAAGTGGTGGGGGCGCTGAGCAGGGCCTTCAGAGCTGCCTCGGCGCTCCTCAGCGAAGAGGTCTGCTCGCCGAGCTGCTCGGCCAGAACCTGGGAGCGCTGTTCCAGCTCTGGGGAATAGATAATGGTAGTAATTTCCGAAATAGTAACCAACCGATCCTATATAACCGAGCTATATCCATAGAGTTGGAAAACTATCAAATGAACTCCCTGCCAAGGTGTTTCCCCTGGCGTCCTTCGAACATAAGAAGCACCTTGCCAGCCGGTATGGTTTTCGCAGCCCTCGTAAAAGTTTGAAAGTTCGAAAGTCCATTGTAGTCGTCGGGCACGTCTTATTTGACTAACCCCTGTTTTCACCACCTCAAGCTACCTGAAATCCGATAGTTAACTTTCGGTTACATTTGCATTTTTGTATGGTGTAACCGAAAGATAACTTTGGGATTTTTGTAACTGGAGGTGGTGGAACCGGGCGTAACTGATGTACGCGAAATCATTTACCGAGAGAGGCAATATGTTAGATAATTCTGTTTGAAAGAGTCATGTACGATTTTGTAATAATTATTCTTTGCTACTTTGCCCTTGGTATGAGGGCATGATAAATATTTTGCAACTACTTTGGGATCGACAACATTGGATCTAATACTATTCCAAGTCAGCGATCAGAAACACATGATAACTCACCCCCAACGTCATCACCGCCCTTCTGGTCCCCGTCGCTCTGAACGGCGGCGTACACCTTCTGCTTTCCGTACAACTTGCATCGTATTTGTGCGGAGTCGCTCAGCGCGTCCAGCGCTCGCTGCACGGCCGCCTTGTTGTGCGCGCCGCGCAGGTTGGCCGTCACGTCCGTGCATGAATACGGCCGGTTCGTGTCGAGCAGATACTTGAGGACGGCCTCGTTCGCCATCGTCGCGGTGAGGACGGCGAGATTGCGGAGATAGACGCGGATGACGACGCGGCTCCCGCCAAAACAGTGCGGTGACGTTTAAACGTCAAACGAACGATGCGATGGATTCTAATCCGTTGCGTCCCCACAGAGTGCCGCATAGTGGCCAAAATCGTAACTAAACGGTCGCCATCTTGAACGGTCATCTTCGCGGTACGGGGATGTGTTGCCATTAACAATGCAAGTTACCCACTGCTTATTCATTTTAAGCTGAGCGTATTTTTTTAAAGTAATTATTAGTTTGTGATGATATGTTTGTGGTTTAGGGTAGCCATACATACATACATACCTTCACGCCGTTTTCTCGGAAGGATAGTAGTAGTAGTGGTTTGATACCAACGCGAGTTGTACTCGAAAACTCCTTGTTAGATTATAACGAAATAAAAAAATACTGTATAAAGTCTAATCTAAATTGGATGGCAAAAAATATCGTTAGACAGAGTTAAAACTTCCGGGATTGACGTTGGGGTTTATTTTCTTAATTTGTTTTATTAAAATGATGAAAGATCAAAATTAGTTATATTTTGAATAATATTATTTACCTAAAATAGTAATTTTCATATCCTCAATTTTTTTTCTTACAGCAGGCTGTAAATATTTTCCCGATCAATGGGGGATTTTTTTTCATGTAGTAACTCTTAAAGGACAGTGGTGCCCAAAGCCAGGTGCAAAATAACGTATGTGGGACTTATAGCTTTGCCGTCATACGAACAAGTATACAAGCGACGACACACCGTACATTGGTAGGCATGATTACGTATATTTTACTTACCGCCAAATTGTATCATAACGTGATGGAACCGAAAGGAGTGTTCCGCACTAAATAATGTTTGCGAAACATTCCAAAATGGTACTTTATGAGGTTTAATCTGTTTGTTAAATCGTGATTTCGTATTCGGCGCGATAGTACCAACTTTGTGCGCATTATTTTCAAATATGATATAAAATATTAAATAGGTTTGAATTTTAGAACGGAACGAAGAGATTCGTATCCATAAAGATACTGGCACTCAAACTAACGTATTTGGTGAAACATCCAACAACGCCACTATTTAGAAAATACAATCACAGAGTAGGTTAAGACCCCTCAATAAACCCAAACAGTAGTATTCAGAGTGGTCGGACTAACTTTTATACGCGTATTATGTCCGTACTAAATCGCATTTTGTATGGTTAGTCCGGTGATAATCAGCGTACTAAATTTTGACAATTCAGAGTGAATACGACTGAAAATGTTTACAATACAAAAATGGTATTTAAAAAGGTACTATCTTATTGGTGGACTTGTAGTAGTGAATAGGACCAGTACATACAATAAATACTAGCTTGGAATGGAGCTAATATTTTTATTTGAATATTGCTCATATAAAAAAATATGGCTCAAGAACTCTCCTCTCTTGGTCTTAATTATTCATTCGATGTCATTTTTGTTTTTTCAGTAAGTACTGTGTAATGTATCTGTTTCGATATGATTGTGCGGTATCATACCGCAGCATCAATAGTATTATTATTATAAAATAACATCCAGAATGGCATGATTTTATTTCACGGATGCGTAACCGCAGCGATAAATTGCGGCCGAATCGCTAGTGTAGATGACCACTTTTTTCCTAAATTATCATAAATATGTAGATAAACATTGGATTACCAAAGATGGCGTCATTTTTATTTTCCATTCACGTTGTTATTAACCGAACGTGCATAATGAGCTGAGGCATTTTTGCGTATTGTCTTGCTTGCAAATAATTATAATGAACATTTTAAAGAGTCCTCTGTCTTTAATCTTTTTTAAATGTAAATCCCTACCGATTTATACCTTTCCGGAATTTACTTCTAGATTGGGATCCGCACTTAATTACACATATAGTCAAACGATAAAGATAGTGGAATCCTGTCTGCAATTATGTTGGCTGTGTATTGTCCCCAATATGACGTAACGCCTTGTGATTTTGCACCCAAACCCTCCGGTTCAATTCTCTGTTCTATTCTCACCGTGTGTGGTGTAGAGATTGTCCAAATTCAATATTCATCGTCGAATTCGTATTCACGTCGACTTTAGCTTAAAAGTTACTAATTCTTTCTATTTCTAGTGTAATATTCTTAATTTCTTTAATTCTTAGCACCGATTGCAAGAAGAGACGGCTGAGTTAATCAATGTTCAAACACGTCACTTTTAGTGAACCGCTTGGAGTGCCTTCCGTACTGTGCAAACGAAGTGACGTGTTTTATCATACGTTGACTTTAATTTTGATTTTTTGTCCTTTCGTACACTCGGCCCTTAGTTTGAAAAGTGCATTTAATTTCTTGTACGCTTCTGTTAATAAAAAGGTACTAAATACTAAGTAAATACTAAGGAAGATTAAATGAAGATCTTTATTTAAAAGTAAGAGTAAGAGTGAAATCATTTAATTTACAAGATTACACATTTTTCAGTTACAAGGCATGGTGGCTGGCTCAGCAAAAACCTGGATGGGTATAATGCCACCAGTCGCTGGTCTTCCGCCACCGCCACAATAATGTTGCATTATTTAACCTAAGTTCTAGGTTTCCATGACCGTTCTTTTTCTCCTTCGGTAGGGTTAAACATGGGAAAGGGACCTACAGTTTTACGTGGATCCCGGACCATGGAACAGGTCGCATTAGTGACGTAATCCATTTATCCAACTCGGAAAGAGAACGCAAATGGTTCATAAACGGACGGGAATTGAACCCATTACCCGTCACATGAGAAGCAAGGCCCTTCGCCCTGAGTTACGAGCTGCTCAACAATAATGAGCATGTGGTTGATAGCATGATATTAGACGATAGTTATTTTGGTCGAACCAAAGATCTTTTAAAAATCTAATAATATTACGTCAGAAATGAATGATACTGAACAAGCAATAAAAGTTAGATTAAAAAAATGTCTTACGTGAAATAGGTAAGCACCAATCTTTTTAGGGTTCCGTACCCAAAAGGGTGAAAACGGAACCCTATTACTAAGCCTCCGCTGTCCGTTCGTCCGTCCGTTCGTCCGTCCGTCCGTCCGTCTGTCACAGGGCTGTATCTCATGAACCGTAATAGGTAGGCAGCTGAAAATTTCACAGAGTAGGTATTATTTTGCCGCTATAACAACAAATAGGTTAAATAAAAAACTTAAAAAAAAGGAGTGCCCCATACAAAAAACCTGATTTTTTGTGTTAAATCTTGTACGATGGTACGGAACCCTTCGTGTGCGAGTCCGACTCGCACATGGCCAGTTTTTTCAAACAACGAAACATAATAGCAACAAAATAATAGGACGGCTTATTACGAAATAGTGGCTAATAATACATTCGAACGGGTCTGTTTGTTATTTAAGGTGGCCCAACCCGCTCATCTCCCCATACAAAAGGGGAAAGAAGATCACGCCCATATTTCTTGTCAGAGATCCAAAATTTTTCTCAAAATAGCTTTATTTGACCGAACTAGATGTCTGATGACTATTGGCATTGTAAAATTGTGTTTGGTTTCTAAGTTATAAGGTCCGAAAGTTCGAATTTTTCGCGCGTTTTATACAATAACTTTGGAGGTGGATTACGCAATGATAAAGTAAGAACATCGTAAAAAGATTAGTCATCAGACATAGCTTATTTAATCAAGATTTATGATCTATTTGGTTTTTGTTAGATTTTTGACTACAGCAGTCGTGGTTTACTTTTAGCTATAAGTCGTTTTGAAATTAAAATTTTCGTAAATCTTACCAAATCATGCACTATGCACATTGTCTTTTTTGTGGACATGTTGCATCTTCCTCATTACGGAGACTGTCTTATTCTTTGAAACAGAGAAGGTCCCAGAGCGCAACAGCACGGTTTTGTACCGTGCCCGCGAATGAGTTAGGCCCGCCGGGTTGGGCCACCTTAAGGCCAATAATCGGCCCTTTAAGCCAAACTGAGTTGGTCAGCGATTGACCCCCGCAGCCTTAAGTATGTAATTAAAATTGAGTTTATATGAACACGTGTCGTCTAAGTGTGTGTTGGGATGAAACTTGTTTCCGATTAGACAAATGCTTCTTGTTAGGAAATCTTATTTCTAATATTAGTCTGGTTTTCACCAAGTGCTGATTTATTTTAATCGACACTTAAAGGTTCTTTATTATTAATATTATTATTATATCTTGTACTGGTATTGATTGCAAGCTGCTAAAAAAAGACCCTTAAGGCGATTAAGCTAATCAGCAGTAGTTGAAAAAGGCCCTAAGGGTCTCTTCCACCAAGTACTGATTAGCTTAATCCTCACATTAAAGGGCCTTTCTTACCATCTCGCAATCGATACCAGTACAAGATAATCAGCACTTTAGTAATGAAGAAAGACACTTAAAATGTAGATTAAAATAAATGAGCACTTGGTGAAAACCAGGCAAATAATTGTTGATTGCCAATAATAATTGCTAATTGTTGATTCTCAATCGACCATTGAGTTATTGAATAGGCTATGGTAACAATTCTTCCTTTCGTTTTAGACTATTTATAATTGTTTTCTTAATTTTAAGTTTGAAACATTTATGTTATCGCTCGGTTGTTCTGTTTATCTGTTTTTCGTTTTTGGTTTTTTCTCATCAGTTAGTTAGATGTACTTAACATTTACGCATGAGGTATTGACATCACGTTGATACACAACTGTCAATATAATAAATAGATAGATTTAGTATTACTGTTTTAAATACAGCCATCAAGTTCCGTAATAATCACCTATTTTTTATCTCTTAGGTTTTTGATTGCTTCTTCCTTTTACCTTGTTTCTCTTTCGTGATAGAAGATATATTTTTTTAATTGCTTTAATGCTAGTCATACTAAATTGCAATCTTATCAAGTAAATAACAGCATGTACGTTCCTTCACCGCTAAATCTCAATCAAAGAATATATTGTGTTTATCGGGATTTGTAGCATGGTACTCTGAATAGACAGCTTTTACATTGGAAACCCATACAGAATAGGCTATTTTCAATACTATCGTGCGAAAAACCACGAAACGTAATTTTTGGTCCAAAACAATTTAATTTTATTCTTTTATAGTTTGCGACCGATACAATCACAGCGTTTGTCTATTAATTACCTCCATACATATATACATGTTTCAAATTTACATCTCAAATCGTGACTTCAAGCAGAACTTAATCATGCCTTACATTTCGAACAGTTCATTATCCCTCAAACAAGTCAATGATGGCACGGTGTTTCGCTAGAAAACTCAAAAGATAAATCCTCATGATCCAGATAACAAGGTCATTGGCACCATTCGGATGACGTAATCATAACACCTGACCATTTAGTTAGTTACGAAAGCGCTGGTCTTTGTTGCGATGTTCTACAGCTTTATCTAGGCTATTTGACATCTCGCAAGCTGTGCGTATCTTGAATTTTGTATAGCACCAGGCTCGGTCGCCGGCTTGTGAAACGTGAATTTCTCGTTATTGGTTAGATATAGTTGGTCACAGATTTTTTCTATTTTTAATTGGCTGACATCTACGTTTGGTAATAGTTTGCTAAATACTGTCCAATATTTTACAATAGGTATCCAATTAACGACAATTTGGCAAACGCTGTGAAGGAGATACCTTAGTCGAAGTAGAATGGAATAGAAATAATCGCGGGTGCTATTCTGGGTCTGGTAATTCGGTTCCCTAAGACCCAGCGGGTTTGCAGTACACGGTGTAATAAAATTAATCTATTAGTGATATAATACCTAACTTTTGAGGTAAAATCACAACAAATCACCCAAAAAGGCAAACATGGATTACCTACAGGCAGGAAGCCAACTCTGGGAATTTCGAATTGATTAATCTAGAGTGTTTTCAGGAGGTGAATTCAATTTAACATTACCTATTACCTTGACATTTAAATAAGCGATCGCAGCACCACACGCGATTAGTTGCACGTAATAAAAAATTTCCACGTGATTCCGAATTCAGCGTTAACGAAAAATTACATATCCATCCTTTAGCGATCCATAAATGCTCCAGAATAGGTCGGAAATTATTCTGATTTTAGTCAGAATTCAAGAGTGTGTATTACGTATGTAAACTATTTAGCGCAAGAGTTGGCCTCCAGGTGGCAACGCAAGAACTGCGGCAAAAAAGCCGTTACCAATGAAAGGTCCGTGGTAGCCAATCAATTAACAAGGCACGCGTTGCATTGCAGGGACGCGACGCTACGCCATACTTGGAACGAAACCGCGTCGGGCGCGATGCGATAGACTCGGCAGCAGCGCTTACCGACATGGGCAAGTATCTGTTTCGGGAGAGGCGCCTACCCGTCTACGACATCGCCGTGGCCATAACGAAGTGAGTGAATTCTCCGCATTACTTACGTCCGTTGTCTATGTGTAGCTAAAAATGATCAAGGTTTGTTGATCTCACTCGCGAGTTTGACAGATCGCCTCGAAACGAGTCGTCTGCATTATGGGTGCGCCGAACTCTGTCACATTCTAAATTTAAAGTGTGTCGGAATAAACCCGATTTTTTTCCGCCAATTAATAACAACTGTGCGTTGCGACTCAAACATAATGCGATCCTAAAATGAATGAACAAAACGATTGTCGTGTTCGGTACCTAACTCATCCTCGAGTGATTGAATGTAACGAATGGCACCTGTGGCGGAAGAGTCGCCGACACAAGGCCAACTGGTATTTTAAGTTATTCCAAATTTTGTGCTCAGACCTTTCCATGGCCCTGAACTTGATCTCTCGCGTTTTTATAATGATATGCGGATTTTTTTAAACTTTTTCACGATTTGAGTCAAGCTGTCCAATTCGGAGAATAATGGCATTAGTATCTCATTTTACGATCGTTTTATTAAGTTCGTTATTAATATTCGTCCGTGATGTTTTTTCTGCATTTTAATCTCTATATTACTGAAAGTTGTTTTGTTTTTATTTCAATGTGTGCAGGACCAGATTTAAATGGTAAGTGTATTCGATTTCTGAGATTTCATTTAGCGCCATTCTACCAGGTTTAGTTAGAGAAATAAAGTCCGACATTAAGTCGTACTAAACATTTGACATCCACCAACAGGTACGACATGTGCCGTCGTCGCAAGGGTGGCCGCTGTACAAAAGGCACCGCTGGTAATGTTATAATCTACAATATGGTAGATACAGTGTTAAGTGGCATCCTCATCACGGCTTTAACCGACAGCTTCGACTCATAATGTTGGCTTTTAAATAATAGAAGGTAGCGGATTTGGTAATGGCGCTGAATCAATTGTTGACTTATCCCACGATACATGTCTTGAAACTGGCGACACATGTAATGTTGGATGTAAGAATTTTGCTTGCACCGGAATACGCCGAGTCGTGTGTTGATTTTGACGCTTGCTATATAATAATAATAACATATTGGCCTTTTCGTATGTACCGTTACTGGTATTCTAGAATCGAGGATCAAGACTGTTGCGCTGTGCAATGTTTTATCGAAAAGGGCAGTACGTCGGTGTCTTGTTGACAGGACTGTGTGCATTATTTTGTTGGGATTTGATTGAAATGTTTGTGTTTTCGTGGATTTCCAGACTAGACATGTGCAGAAGACAGTTTGCGAACGATGCGTGCAATAGGGGAACAGCAGGTAGGCTTAGCCGAATGTAGAGTCTATTCACTCGACGGCACGCCATCCCTTCTGTTTCATTGACTTTCATGTACTCTTACACCATTCTCCCGCGTCTTCGATATATATTTCCAAAGTCACATTTATATCTATAGTCACTGGCACATTGTGAATAATACAAACCTCTTCCATGTGTGTTTAATATACATCTAAAGCGTATATTTACAGTATTATGTACATAATAAGATCCTATTCGATCATACCTGTGTAGACATTATTTATTGGGCGATAATTCTGTAGAAGAAGGTAATAATATGGGGTCTCTAATATTCTTGTAGCGTACATATATATTACAACTAATTTAAAATTCCTATTAATGTACGTACAACATTTAATGATTACATTTGCAATGGTACAATAACTGTAAGTGTGTAGATATTAATAATATGTTTTTATTATTAAGCATGCAAGCAACAATCAAAGTTGTCATTATGAGTAAAAAACAATCCTTTAGAACTTCGAATGACCTGTGGCGAGCGTGGTTAAATATCGTAACGCTAATGGTCTCGGTAAAGTCAAACCCACGAAGCCGCAGCTGGCATTAGGCCAAGGCCCCTAATAGCAAACACCAGAAAAATATACTAGAATGCATTTGCAATGTCTTGGAGTTGCCAGGAATTTACTGTAAATCTAAAGTAAATGCGTTCAATGAATCAAGATCATTTCATTATGCTATTAATCGTATGTCTTTTTTAGATGATTGTATTGCAATAAATGAGTTTGCGAGCATTTCTATAACTCGATGGCATTAAAAAACAGTATTTCCCTAATGACTATATTTTCGTAAAAACGTATCCGTTCCGTTAAATCTTTTTCCGCAAGATCGTTAACTCATTTTGGTCTATTCATACATGATATGCGTATAACCTTTATAGGTAACGATTAGCAGCAGTATTCAGAGTGGGCGGACTAACTTTAGTACGCGTATTAAGGTCGGAATAAACCGGTTTTTGTATGGTTAGTCAGGTGCTAATCTCGTACTTTGACAGGTTCTGTATACTGTATATTTTTTACTTAAGGTGGGAAACAAATTCAGTATTTCCAAATAAAAAACGCCGTTGGCCCTTGGCCCGGTCAGTGGGTCTACTCGGGAAGCGAACATGAGAAGTTCTCGCGTAAGAAGCTGTCAAAGTCTATGTAGAAAAAAATATGCCTACTTTTGTCTGCATAGAGTTTGACAGCGTTCGCTACCCGAGTAGACCCGCAGGCCTATAGCCATATTGTGAAAAGCAGCTAGCCGTCAAAACAAAACAACCTTTATCCGTAAACGCGAATCATCGGCATCCTTTTAATTTTTTTTAATTGATTGGTCGACCCGATTCTCTGTAAATGTCAATAATTTTGTAAGAATGTAAGTGTGCGGTTGTTACGCAACGTTCGTGAGAACAAAAAACGTCGGACCGTCATTATATTCGTCGGATGGCGTTTTATGCAATCGACGATGCACCGAAACCTTGCTCAAGACTTTTAATGGTACATACATTAGAATAGAAGGTCATGTCATATGGTAATTATATTAGACTTTAAAAATAAAAGGCTGGTGGCACTCGCGCACATACCCATATTTGACCACATGTGGAGTAATAGGATTTTTACATTTTTTTTCTTTTCTGTGATTATGACGGATTGGTTCCAGTCGATACCTGAGAACTTGAAATGTCATGTCGGCTTAGGAAAACTTTATTAAATCGTACATTTGCCCAAGTTCTAAAGATAAACAACTGATTGTATATCTTAATGTAAATAATATGAATTCTGTGTATATAAAACTATCCTTTTTAACAAAATTAAAGTAAATTTTAATTGGTGTACTTGCCAGCAACTCCTGTTTTTCAAACATTTGGTAAAACGGCGCCATCTAGCGAACGTTTGGAGTCGTTTTAAGGTGGAAACCAAGATTCAGGGCCAAGTGCACGAAAGAACAAAAAATCTAAATCAACGTCAAAGTATGACTAAACACGTCACGTCGGTGGACAGTATGGAAGGAACTCTATGCGGTTCACTAAAATTGACGTGTTTGAACATTGATTAACTCACCCGTTTCTTCGTTCAACCGGGGCACAATACTTGAAAAACCGTCGATAAAAAAAGATTAGTGGTATCGTATTATCTTTTGCCACGCGACTCTGACTCGTACTTATTATGGCAACTTTATGAGTCTTGTTCCCGCCTTAAGTATGGTTCTAAAGGGCAGTTCCGACGCCGAGTGCTAATTTCGCGGTACGGTTTACCCAATAGAAGTGAGCAAGGCGTGCTCGAGTTGCACTGAAGTTGTCACGACTAAACATTGCCTAATCTAAGCCGCTGTTGTCACACGCGCCAAGTTACGCTGGTTGCCCTGTAATATAAATTTTGACACGCGTAAACAATGACAAAGTTAACTAAGCTTACTTCTATGCACAGAACAAAGATTTTGTTCTGTGCTTCTATGCATCAAAGCACGCACACTCAATGAGGTAGGTAGGTAAAGACCTGTTTTAATGTTGACTAAAATGTTTGTAGGTATGGTAAATTAAATGAAAAATTAAATTAATCTCGTAAATACGGATTTATTGAAAATTATATATGTTTATACTAAGATCTGAATACTTTTTTACATAGTTTCAATTTGTAAGGATCTATTTTTTTTGCTAAATCGATTTGCGTTGTGATCGTTGTTGTGTGGATTAAATATCAGGGAAATACAGATAGGTTTAAACTTAATAATAAAATTATCGTCAGAAACGACACGTTTTCCAATGACTTATTGAATCAATAGTGTTTGTTTTGGGATTTTTAGTTTCTATTGAGTTTAAACTATTAATTTTCAAGCAGTCTTTTGATGTTGTCACAAAGGATAAATATAGTGTTAATGACACCAAAACAGATTTGAGTACGAAACTCACAACGGTTTTTGTATTTTTTTATTTAAAGTAGTAGGTAATCGATTCTGTCTGAAAGAAAAAAACAAAGCAATGCAGTTTTTTTCTCGTTCGTTCTCTTTTTTTCGAAACAATGTTTCGTCCCATATGTTTCGTCGAAGTCAACTGATAATTTTTTGGGGACAGCTAATTATTTTGATTTAAATAAACACTTATTTTTTTTTGTTTTTGTCTCTTAGAATGATGATTTAAATGTGTCCATAGCATTCGACAAACGAATTAATGAAAAGTACTACAATACCCAGACATTGCTTGTTTCTTAGGTTTGACAAAAGACATACAATAATATTGAATTGGACAAGACTAAACAAGCTATTTTGCATGAATATTTTTATTGCATGTGATTGAACCCCAAACTTGGATTTGAAAGGTGTTATGGTTGGTTTTGACTGTGTCATAAAATGATTGTTTTGATCAATACATTGGTTGGTAAATTATTACTCCTAAAGTTCGATTTTTTATTTACCTTTTGCAATATGACAAATTTTTCCAATGTAAATAATATGGTATATTTAGCGTGTTATGTTCTTACTTAACATTCTCAGATACGGTGCTTGGTTAGAAGATATTACTGGAATGGAATATGTTTAATGTAATTATTATGAATATAAAGTAGAACGCCAACTTTGTACAGAATGTTGTGGGTATTTTGGTTGTTTTTTTTTCTTTACTGGAAAATGGAAATCTGAATGAGGGTACAAACCTAACAACTTTTTTTGTATAATACTTTGGGTAATACGGGGATCTAACGCATATTATATATTTAATTGATCTAACACCTAGTTTTTTGTAGTCTTAACTTAACTTAACCACAAATGTCACTTTGTAAGTACATAATTATATTACTTTTATTTTAATATATAAGTACAAGTTACATTGTTAGCACCTATATAGTCATATGTTATTTTTGATTCGTTATTTCATTTATATTTTACATTATCATTTATTTTCTACTATTTCTTGGTCCATGAGACATTTCCCGTTATTCGTTATCGTTATTTTCCGATCCTTCACCTATTCATGTCATTTTACATGTAACACATAATCATTGAACATGGTCCGTCTGTAATTAGCAATATGTGTTTTATTAGCAAGTTGACATATACTTCAAATGACATTATTATAATTTTGTGTGATCCTGAATTTTAGTTAAGAAAAATAATAAAAAAGGGTACGTCCCAGAAAAATCTTACCGGTTTTTATTCAGATGACAAATTCACTGATTAAAACCTGGTCTTGCCAGTATTCACAGGTATTTTTGTGTTACAGTCGCTAATTGCGTCGACTAATTTAAAATTTTAGTCGAAACTATCAAGGCTTTTGATGTTCCAATGACCAAGACTAGCAATGATAACAACTTAATAATTCAGATTTCTAAAGGCGTATGCCATAGGCAGGCGTATACCTTTGTAAACTTGTATTAATTAAAAATGTTTTGATATTTTTCATTTTGGAATAGAGGAATATGTAACGATATTGTAATAGTTCTATCGCACTTGTGACCTAATCTTATGTCCAGGGTTTGCGTACGTCGGAGGGGCGTGCGTTGTGAACAAACGCCTGGAGAAAGTGAACTCTGTAGCAATAATTGAGGACACTGGAGGTTTCTCCGGGATCATAGTGGCAGCGCACGAGGTTGGACATCTGTAAGTATGGATCTTTTTTATGGTTCCATACCTAAAGGGTACCAACGGAACACTATTACTAAACCTCCGCTGTCCGTTTGTCTGTCACAGAAATGTATCTCATGAACCGTAATACGTAGGCAGCTGAAATTTGCATAGAGTGTGTATTTGCCCATATTGCCGTATTGCCCATACAAAACACGGGATTTTTGTGTTATTTCAAAATACTATGCCATTACAATTCTAACGCTAATTTGGCGACGTATCATCAAGGATATTAGTTGGTCCCGTAAGCTTCCGAAAATAACACTTGTATACAAAGTAAGTTTGGAAATCATTTATGTTGTTAATTTGTGTTAATGTAATTCGACGTGCAATAAAAAAAATCCGTCTGTCTGGTTTAATTCCGATCATGTGTTCCAGGCCATTGCTAGCAATAATGCCCATGCTTCGAACACTCTCGTTTGTTGACTCTACTAAACACCAGTGTAAATGTATTTTCCAGCCTGGGAGCAGTCCACGACGGTAGCCCTCCGCCGTCGTACCTGGGAGGACCCGGGGCCGAGAAGTGCCGGTGGGAGGACGGCTTCATCATGTCGGACCTCCGGCACACGGAGAAAGGGTTCCGTTGGTCGCCCTGCAGCGTGCAGAGCTTTCACCATTTCCTGAAGTGAGTCATATGAGTCATCATAAAGGTTATTCATATAGTAGTTCTTTTTACTGGGCTCTGTCTTCAATTAATGTGTCCTTGCTTCATGGTCGATTATACATACATACATATCACATTCCTTATCATAAAGGTTTGGTCAGGGAACCCCCCTGGCGTAACCAATAATAATAATAATATTTATTGCTTCCATACACATGGTACATACAAGGGCGGACTTATATTACTCCCTGGGTGAACAGGCGAGTGATTTTTGGAACCTGACATGGATGGCTAACACACAACTACCGTTACAATATTAGCCCAATATACTGCATTCCTGAAGGAATAAGGTGCCATGCCAGGATCTTCCCTTTATGAACCATAGTTTTATCCAATGCGGTGGTATCAACCCGGACGTGCTTAACCCTACCACCTAGTAGGGGAAGGAGACCTACAGTTTTTCATTGATTCCGAACCATGGAGCAGCTTGCATTCGTGACGAAATGCAACCGGGCTAACCATACAAAATGCTATTAGTCCGGCGACAGTAGCCGTATTAAAGTTAGCCCCGATTGCACGAAGAGACGGCTAAGTTAATCAATATTCAAACACGCCACTTTGGATTTGACGTTGATTTTGATTTTGTGTCCTTTCGTGCACTCCAACAACAAACAAAAAATCAAAATCACCGTCAAAGTATGATTAAACACATCACTTTGCGTGGACAGTATGGAAGGAACTCTATGCGGTTCCCAAAAAGTGACGTTTTTGAACATTTATTAACTCAGCCGTCTCTTCGTGCAATCGGGGCTTAGTCTGCCGACTCTGAATACAGTGCAATAAAAGCTCGTTCGTAATACGTCATCATGGGCGTCTGTCATTGATTCGGTCCGCCGCCGTCCGCAGCGGCGACACGGCGACGTGCCTGTTCAACTCGCCGCACGAGGACGAGTCGCTGCCGCGCGCGCTGCCCGGCCGGCTGCTCACGCTGGACGCGCAGTGCCGCAAGGACCGCGGCACCAGGTGAGCAGGGGACGCCGCTCGAGGTGGCCATACACAACGGGACTTAATTTTTTTCTTTCATTTCATTTATTTAAACTTTTTGGTAGTCAAACTACTAAGTTACGTCACAAAGATCCGCGGATTCGATCAACCCAGTAAAGAAGAACCCGCAAAGAAACTTCACGGGTTTACATAACATATTTTTCCGTCCACAATTATTAAATACACATTTAGATCTAAATGCTACAGCCAAACAATTCCTTGGCAGGTATTGTTCTTTGCCAGATTAAGGCAAAGAACAATAGAAACAGCTTACAACTAACAATGTTACTAATGCAAGAATATAAATTAATATAATTTATAGCATTACAAGTATTCTCTGGTGTAAAAGCTGTCGTCAACTTAACCTATGTCACTCGACTAACTCGTTCGCGGGTCCGGTTCAAAACTGTCCTATTGCGCTCTGGGACCTTCTCTGTTTCAAAGAAAGAGACAGACTCAGTGATGGGGAGGATGCAAAATGTCCACAAAGCAGACAATGCGCGTAGTGTTCGATTTGGTAAGATTTACGAAACGACTTATAGCTAAAAGTATAAAAAAAATCACGACCGCTTTAGTGAAAAATAAAATTGATTATAAATCTTCATGAAACAAGATAGGTTCGATGACTAACTCTTTTTAGATATTTTAGTTTATCGTTGAGTAATCCACGTCCAAAGTTATTGCTAAAACTCAAACTTTCGGACCTTATAACTTAGAATCCAAACACTATTTTATAATGATCAAATAAAGCTGTTTAAATCTATCTGAATGAGAGTGTGATATCAATCTACAATTGTAGTGTGCATAACTGGTAAGTACACCGGGAATAGATTTCCTCAGTGCAATATGATAGTATAGATATGATTAGTTTACCGATAATGTTGCTTCTTTTATAACTTTTGTTTTGTTTTTGTTCTGTTATGGTAAAAAGTTTACATTTTGTTACTAATTAGGCTATATTTTATTTTTATTTTTGGTTGTTAATTTGTCATCAATATCGGGGCAAGAGAAATTACTTTTATTTGTTATACTTTTTAGTTCGTTTTTTTAAACGTTTTTCTTTATTATTGATTACATTTTCTTGTTCGTACATAATGGTAATAAATGGGAATTGTTTTTGGGGGTAGCATAAGCATAAATAATATGTCTTATTATATTAGAATGTGTTCGTATGTACCTATGTTACCGCTGTTAATTCTCTTAAATAACAATAAATAAATAAATAGATAGACCCCCACTTTTTCTATCTGCATTCTACGTCAGAAGTGGGCTGGCAATATAACCTCTAAAACCATTATGTGTGTGTTTCAGCGCGTGCTTCAAAGACGAGCGAGTATGCGCCCAGCTGTTCTGTTTCGACGCAGGAAGTGGTTATTGCGTGGCGTACAGACCCGCTGCCGAAGGCTCTCCCTGTGGGGATGGACAGGTGAGGTCGAACCCTCGTATTCTTTGAGTCGGCCTCGCGATACCACTGGCATACTGTATTAATTGTCCAGCTGATAGTAGCAGGGTATCAATCACTTAACGAAAGCAATTAGTTGCTGGTGCGAAGTCAGCGGAAATCGAAGATTTGAAAATTTTGAGAAATGCATTCTTTGTCCATTGGCCATGGCACAATTTTTCCATTAAACTAGCGAAATCGTCTTCCAGTTCTTAACGGCTCTCTACCCATAAACATTGTCAAATCTTCATCAAAAAATGTAATCACTTGTAAACAGTTACCACGCGTAGCATGGGAAATTTATAGGGTAAAAACTCTCTTAAAGACAATTTTCGTTACTGAACGTTAAGATTTATTTGAAAAATTCCAACGAAATATACCAACCATAATTTTCTTTGACCCTGAAAGACTAGTGAAGCATTTTAATGTACAGAAATAAATTGCACCACAGCAAGGGTAATGGTTTTTCACGTTTCAGTATTGCATCAACGGACGCTGCATCGCTGAACACGAGAACATCATCCCAGACTATTCACAACATACGCCGAGTTACGTGCGGCCTGACACCAGCCCATTCTACGGTGCCAACGCGACCAGGTGAACTCCCCCCTTTAACTCAAACACACTGCACACCAAAACCAGACCTCTTGAAACACCAGAAAATCCTATTAACCTGTTCTCAGTTGCAACCTTGTGAATACCATTATTTTAACACTCACCACGCACATTCCTTGGTCACACACTCCAACCCACAACCAAACATTTCATTTCATTTCAATCTTCGCGTACAGTCGTTTCCTTTGGAACCTATACACTGGAAAAAGAGACAAATTCGAGATCTCTTTCCGTAATATTGACGCCAAGCATAGAGTAAAGGAGACACTAGGAACTGTTTCTCCTCTCAGTGTAAAGATTTGAAAGTAAACGACTGTACTGAAGAATTGTTTCACCCCTCTGCGAGACGGGCCTAGCCCAGTGCAGAGTTGGTGAGCGCTCCTGAGTTATATCTGTAACAACGTGTCATACCTATCAAATATCAAACCCTTTTAAAGCACAAGAAAAACCTATAGATCTCAACTCAGGCGCAACCATGTGGATGCACCCTTCACACAACGCACACCACACACCTTCCCCTCTTACATCCTTCCACGCCACCACCAAAACCAGGAAATCCCTTTGATCTGTTTCTCAGGCACGACCTGGTGAATACCCGTCTTAAAACAACACACACAGGGCACTTCCCAACTTACACATTCCACCCCACCACCAAACCAGACCCCCATTTTTAAGCACTGAAGCATCCTGATGATTTCATCTCAGACAACCAGGTGAACTCAACCCTCAAGACAAACACATCTACCCCACTCCGAACAAACTCGATCCCACACGTCCATCTCTCCGACTAAACTTATCCTAGTCGCTACAGCCGCCATTGCGAAACCTCAAACATCATCCCGACACCTTTACCTGTAATGCTTATATGCGGCAACTTTGGAACTATTTTCAATGTCATGTAAGATTAAGCCCCGGTTGCACGAAGAGACGGCTGAGTTAATCAATGTTAAAACACGTCACTTTTAGTGATCCGCATAGAATTCCTTCCATATTGTCTACACAAAGTGACGTGTTTGATCATACTTTGACGTTGATTTTGTTTTTTTGTCCTTTCGTGCACTCGGCCCTAAATGTACTTATTGAGATATAAGTCATACATTTAGGGCCGAGTTATAAGTCAGATAGATATAAGTCATGCACATATATTAGGCTTTACTCAAACGACTTTACCGTCTCCGAAGTTCTTAAGAGAGAAACAATATTTTGGATTGAATTTCGCCTACGCTTGCTACAGTTAACGCCAAACGTAAATGTGTGTCCAAAGTCTACGCAAACATAGAGCTAAAGGGGTAGGAATGAAGTGCGTGCGGGAAGAGGGGCTTCCAGTGCTCCCACTACCGAATTTCGGTGCGGTGCGTGGATAGTTGTGGGGATGTGTCTCGCCTGGCGACCCGCGGAGTCGTTTCCCCGAGCGTCCCTCTGCCTTTAGGCAGGTACACTTGGCTACAAAAACTTTACAATTGGTTTGAACGTGTTTTAATATTGAAGTTTATTTTAGGGAGTATATATTTGTTAGCCCTCTTACAGCATTTATTTGAAGGATTTGCGCTGTTTATAAAACCACCAGTGAAATAATTTAGTTTACTGTACCTGCTTGAGACTGGACTTTGGGCCCACATTTACGTTTGGCGTCTGCTATAGTAAGCCGACAGAATGTGGAGGAATGGGATGACTAAAACTGACATTCAATAAAGCCCTGAACAGTTGACCCTCATTTTGTTAATTATGTGCAGATTATGCAGAAAATAACCAATTCACAGCACATTAATGCACCGAACTTACTTTACAGCGGCTGGTTTACTATAGATTGGTGGTTGATTGTTTTCTGCGTAAGTATATTGCTATGAGGAGCCCAGAGCAAAAGTATGGTAAGTGCAGTTCTGCAGTATTACAAAATGCACTTGCACAACTGCACTTGGTTGACTTTTCCTCTGGTTTTCTTTGTTCAACCTTTATCCCTAGTCAACACTCATACAACTGTCCTTCCATCATAACTCTTCACTTTTACCTGCAGCCTCGAATTTATACTTTTTGATTATCGATGAAAACTAAAAAAAAAGTATTACAGGGGACAACATAAGACAAATATTGTCTACTGTCCGAATAAATGTGCTGTGACAAAAAACATTAGTTTTGATGGGAGTAACGGCTGTACAGGATAGTGTTGACTAGAGTGCATAAGACATGAAAATAAGATTGCATGATAAAATGTTAGGATGCTGAACGAACTTTACATGTTTGAATTTTTGTGTGAAACCTAAAGAAACACCAGCACAAAAGTGACAAATAAATAAAGCACACATGTTTTATTTCTGTCATTTTGTGTACATTTATTTTATAATCGATTACAAATAATAATCATCTATAAATACCACTGTAGTGACGAAGAGACCACACAACCGTACGCACTAATGTCGCCGAAGGACAACACACAAAACTACTATAATTACGACTACAGCAGTACAAACCCACCTCCAAGCATTGCCTCCTCATCACCAAGCCCTGTGACTACGGTGACCACAGCCAACCCATACAAATTCTTCTACTACACACAGAGTACCACAAAGAATCCATACGAATTCAAGTTTCAAACGGCCGAGACAAAAGCTACGAGTTACACATTGCCATCCAGCAGTATTACCACACAACACCCGTACGTTTACAATAAATATTCAATTACGTCCACGAAAAGTCCGTACGATTTCCAAGACTTTGTAACGAGAAGAATCACCAAGACGACGCAAGCGCCAAGCACAAGCTCAAGTAACAGTCCATACGAGAAAGTGCGTACGAGTTACAACTCAAACGGAAAGTCTACCACGAGTGATCCAAACCAGAATTCAACAGAGAAATCGGTTAAATACAATCCATACGATAGAGCAACTGCGAAACCAAAGTCGGGATTTTACAGTAAAATCGACTTGGACGGTTTCTTCAATAGGACAACGACGAAAAGTCCGTACGGGTTTGGTTTTAATAAAGACAGCAATGTGAAATCGCTATACAAAATCGGCACGTATTACTCGCAACCGAAGAACGATAATGTAATACGACCCGATGCAAATTCGCAGCAGATTCAAATTGAGCCCGCGCGACTGGTTTACTCATTCCAATCTAACGTGACCAACGTCCGAGGGAATTTTGAGACACCGTGCACGGGGCGAGACGCCTATTTGAGAGTCGAATGTCAAACGCCACAGATTGGTAAGATCACGCCTGGTAAATTGGAAGTTTTCCTGGGAATCATTCAGACTATGCGACCATTCTGAGCATTTCACAAGGATTTCTTTATTACATAGACACGGATCACTTGAACATACATTACTATACATTTTGTACTTCTCAAAAACATCACGGTCACTCAACTAACTGAATCTCTCATTACTAAGGATACATACATGCATTGTGATTAATATTCTATCTTTGGTTGCCTTACATGACTATGTATTATTTTATTTAAAACACTTTTGTACTGCTTTACGAAGACCAAAAAAGTTTCAGGTATTAATGAATGTCATTGCCTATATAATATTTTATGTCTATTTACAGCTATTACCGTGCAAATCGTTACCTCGAGGGTCCTTTTCCTATAATTTACAACCGTAAGATTTTTTATTCATTTTTATTGTATTTCTCTAGTGCATTCACAGCGTAGCATTTGTGTGCAATGTAAAATAATAAAAAAACACTGAACAAAACATTATGATCACCAATCACAAAAAAGCTAACAGACTTATACATACTTATTCCATCAATGTTCTATCCATTACTACAAAGAAACTTGCTAAATTTCAGAAATCATACTTACTTCTCAACGTCTACTCAACACATTTACCTTGTCAAACTTTCAAAGTAACCTATTTGTAAAGTGTAATGAAAATATGTAAGTATTTAATATTATGTATCTCTCCATTCCGGGACACAATGCACTGGCCTATGCGATGCGACACAACGTCTATCGACGGCTGCCTATAATCCTTAATGCTAACATGCGGTCTGCCGACAAAATATAGGAGTGACACATATTTCTGTCTAATAAGCCATTAGAGGGTATTTGAGTCGTGAAGCGTCGCATCGTAAATTCACGTCGTAAGACAATGTCATTAAATCACACGGGATGCATTGGAAGACAAAATGTATGAGAAACGCATGTGTTACTTTGGGGTGCCTAATGACGTTGTGTTTCGGAACGTGTAAAATATAGATTTATCGACCTCATGCATAGCGGTGCAAACATAATTTAATGGCGTTTTATTAAAAAGTAGATTAATACTTCGTTTTTATTTGATGGTTTTCGAAGTAAAATGGATAGAATGTGGAAGAAAATGACAGGTGACGTCTAGGCTACCTACCCTAAAAGATCTGTCAAAGCTGTCAGAGACGCTACATAAATAAAACAGAAAAAAAACCCCGGATTTTAGAGCCCCGAAACCCGGACATGTCAACAGGTTTTTTAAACAGTCAGTCAATTTGTATACCTGGACCACAAAGCCCCGCCCGGACGCTCCCCGGACGCTCTCTAAACTAGGACAAATCCGAGGAAACACGGACGGATGGCAACCCTACATTAACATAACCTGTAGGTCTGTCATTTTAAAGATTGTGCTGGTCCATAAAAGTAAAATTTGGTTGAAGACAAATGAACCTTTTTCTTTTTCTCCAATGCTTATTCTAACTGCGTCATGTAGTACCTAAATCTTTCATCTAAAAACTAGTTAATAAAACTTGACAGCAATTACTGTTTTTACGTTTCTAAGGTGAGGTAACTCATGTGACATTCTCTTCCCCAATAAAAGATATTGTAGATGTCTCGTCGTGAGTGTAATTGGTCAGTATACATCCCAATTTTAAATTATGACTATACTACAGGCATTGTTTTTATAACAGAAGTTTACTTTGCTTGACAACAAACACGCGTGTAGTCAGAATAGAGAATAGTAAACGATATTGTTTCTATAAAGGCCGGGTTGTATGCAAGTGGTCGCTGAATCTACTTGTCTTATCGTCTCACACTCAAACATGTTACTTCCTTAAGCTATACATCCTGGATTTACTCTTCTGGATGCCTATGTAATCACTCTGTAATGTTCCTTTCAGATTTTTACACATTTTCAGCTTTTTCAACATTCTAATTCTTGTTATACTTATTGCCATTTCACAATGCTTTATGTGTTACTTGTTCTATGTCACATTTATATATTTCTCAGTGTTTACCTTTTTAAATATAAAAAATGTATAGAATAAAAAGGACCGTTTTAACGCTAAAAACATCGCAAAAAAAAAACACTCGCAAAATTTCATGCCATGCTACGTTAATGTCACGTTGCTAGCAAGTATGCGGAATTTTAAAACAAATTGCTTAAGGCGCTAGGACTAGCCAATTACTCCGATAATGGATTGTTAATATTTTTTGAATCCATAATTTATTTAAATAATAATAATAATAATAAAGTTGATTTTTTATTTAGATTAGAAATCTGAAAGTAATATGATTTCTAGATATAAGCAAAAACAACATATACGCATAAACAAATAATTCCATTTGCTTTTAGATTTCTACATTTAGTAAAAAGAAAAGGAAATGGATACCGTTTCCGCAATGTATTTTGTATAGAAAAAGGAAACATACATTAACGAAAATAGGTTGATTCCTAGACAAGGAATCATATATTGTAAGAATGACACTTCTAATCGTCAGACTTAGTTAGTTAACTTGGGGTGCCTCGTCTAACTTTGCGATTTGGCTAGTACCAGGGCCTTAAATGAAAACATTTGAACCTGCATTTAAACAGTTCTATATCTAATGGTGATATTTTTAAATTGTACCTCTATTTATTAAAAAAATGTCCAAGTTATCCGGTAAGGAATGGTTCATAGCTCCGGTGACAGTTGACAAATTTTTCCTTTTTTTTTGTTGGAGATAATATATTTTTTCTTTCTCTGCCTTCAATGGCCTGCCTCGAAACTTTAGTTATCTGATGTTTGACATCAACTGGCATTAAATAGTTCAGAGTAAAATACCAGACTTGTACTATGTAGTGTATGTGTATTCATTATGTAGGCAAATAAATGTCTGCATTTCTCAAACTATTATGTACCTACTCATAATCGGTCCATACCCCAAAGAGTATGTCTTTCGTTGTAGCTTCACTAAAATATAAAATTTATATTAAATAGCACCATCACCATACCTCACCTGTCCACTTTGTAACACTCGATTATTGTTTTTCAGCAGCCGCCACTAACATATGACAGCGTCATTTAGTGTTCCATAGAAGACTGCCCGCGTTGGATTTCTTGCACCGGCCGCACTGACATAATTGAGGAACTTTTCTACAGTCTCTGTCCGTGTTGTCGACTCGTTCCCGGCGGGAGAACAGCGCGCTAAAGAGCGCCGTTTTGCAACAAGAAAGCGAGTGTGATATATCGTTCATGTGATTCAAGTTTGTGTGAGAACATTTACCATATTTTTAGAGATATTTTTTATCGCCTGGCAGACGGGCGGGCTACAAAAGCGTGAAAATCGTTTTTGAGGCGTGTCGTTTTTGCAGCCGCCTTTAGTGTGATTGAGTCATGTTATCGTCTGAAATACTCTGTATTTAGTACATTGAGCATGGAGAAGTAGCAAATAATTTTAATTGTAAAGGAAACTGCCACAAAGTGCCTTTAAAAGTTAATTCTAAGGTTGTACATACAGGCTGTTTGGTAGATCTTTGGAAAGTTTTTTGTGGGTATATATGTCTGCGCCAAATGACAGAATTGGGCAGCTATATTGCACACTTAGGCCCTTCTGGATTCAGTCAGTCAGCGTGTTTGCGTCCACTGCTGGACATACGCCTCTCCAATTTTTCTCCAGTCCTCCCGGCCTCTGGATTATAGACATCTATTTAAAAAAGAACCTTGACCTTATGTGATTAAAAAATAGGTCAAGTTATTTTATCAAACTCTACATTATTATTCAACTCCTTTCACCTCACTCAATAATTTTCTGTATTCGATCATTTGGCGCAATATCCGTGGTTTTTTTACAAACCTACCTTATCTAACCAAACCAAATACATGCCACGTAATGTAATAATCATGGCAGATACCTGTGTTTTGTTTGTGTCATTTAAAGGTAATTTATGAATATTTTTAATCTTTTCTCTTCTTTTTTTTTCTTATTTAATGTTTTTTTCTAAACGAAGAGAAGTTTTACTTATTGTATTATAAAGAAATTTAGAAAACCATTTTTTACAATAAACAATTAAGCTCACAAATAAACACATTTTTCTATCATTCCATAGATTTAAAAAACAACCTGTACATTGATTTAAAACCTATTTAGAATGATAAACTTTTTTACAGCCTATATTTTACCAATGTTATTTCCGTTTCGGAACTAAAATGGGATGGATATTAGAGGTTTTATTGGATTCAAATATGTTTTGAACACAATTCCGTCGCTATCATATCGATAAAATAACTACTAGCAAAACGATAGGTCTACACACTTCCACAATGTCAAGGTGATTTAAAACGCTCGCTTGTTCTTTAATTAATCTAGATAGTGCCATAATCAGAAAAAACATTGTTTAAATTTGAATTATTGGTTACACGCGTCAAAATTTTTTCTTTTGTGGAATTTTAACACTAAGATTCCATCAATTCAACGTGTTGAATATGCGTTGACGTGTAAAGCGGTGATTGATTTTCTTTATTTTCTGATAATGGCGCCATTTACATTGCGTTTTAAGTAAACTTAAATCTGTACCCGAAGACCCAGTTGTCACCTAAATTGGGGTTTACGGCAAACCGATTGACTGGCGTTTTTAAATGTATGGACAAAATTGAAGAGCAAAATGGGCGTTAAGCGAACTAACATTTGCGAGTCCGGGTTTGATTTGACAGCTTACTCAACATTACCGTAAATACGTCGACATTGCCGTTTACGTCGACTCCGAGTTTTCATACAAATCGGAAGTCGGAGTTTGACTTTGACAGCTTGAAGAAGTAAAACCACAGAATATCAGTAAAAACTTGTATGGAGTTTGCGTTTTTAAGGAAAACGCCAGTCAATCGGTTTACCGTAAAGGCCAATTTAGGTGAGACTGACCACTCTGCACTGTCTATGGTGTAAAATTTTTTTTTGCAGTAACATTGTTTTCGAACTCTGAAAAGAGTAAACCATCGAAGTGTAATTTGAAGATTCTAGAATTTGGTGAATGCGACTGGTTTCGCAATTTTTTTTAGGAGTTTAGTTTTAATATAAATTTTGTGATTCCAACATGTCATGTTCTTTTAATGGTTAAGTAAGATTGACGCATTCAAATAAAGGTGATTTCAAAAGGTGCCTAGTAAGTTACCTACAGACCATGATCGTCAGTATATTTTAAGAACTTGCTTTTTTTCCTTGCGAAACATGAATTTTTAATATATCAAACAAAATCCTTTGTACTATGAAATCTGTACTAGCGATGACCCTAACCGGCGTGTTATGCTGCGTAGAGACTGATAAAAGGTAACATGTAATGTAACATGGAAGAATACGCGAAAAGAACGCAGTGCAACAGCCAATTGCTGGCTATGACGAATGTTAGGGTTTCATAATTAATGATACATGAAGTCATGAAAAATCGCAATAAGACCTCTACGTTGGTGGCGTACAGAGAACTTAGTACTCCTTGGATTTTGTGCTCGCGCGAAGCAATACATTCACGCCGATGCTTTTGCAAAACAGAAAAAACAAAAAATCAAAACAAAAAAACAGTGTGAGTGAAATGCTCAATTTACGCGTGTAGGGCGTCTGCACTATGGAAATTGGTTAAAAAGTGTGTTACCTAGCATTATACATTGCAACAGTGTGGACGGAAAAATATTGTATTGCATGTTACTTTTCATCAATCTGTACGCAGCATAATAAAATGTGTACTTTTAATTTACGACTACATCGTAATGAATTTTTTTGCACAAAAAATTTAAATAATTTAATTGGCATCTAGGCATTCAACCTGATTCGATGGCAGTGATTAATAATTGTGTAATTTAAACAACAAAAAAAAATTGCTCAGCATTACATTTCTGCGACCAAGATTATTTGTTTTATCAATGTTTATATTCTCTGGCAAAACTTGCAACCCATTTCGCCGTTTCACCAGGTTTGTTGTTAGAACACATTTCTTAGAGGCATGTGCCCACTAGATTTTATGATGTAACAAACGAACCGACCGCCATCTTGTAGATATAAATATAAAGTTACCAAATAGTTTTAGAGACACCTCTTCGATCATTTTGTGAGTTTTGCCAGCCTTCAAAAATTTTATTGATTATGTGTGAATTGCTTGTTAAATTGGGAAAGTATTTTTCTACACCATTGGCAACACAAGCGTCGAGACTCGTAACTTGCCTGTACTCACACTACTATTTATTGTACGAACTATTTAAATATACTGTCATAGAACTTCTAAATCTAAGAGAGAACAAAATATAGAAAAGTATGTTTTATTTCATGGCTTTTATTTTTCGCTTCCTTTTGTCTTTTGTCCTTTTCGACAAAACTTTTCTTTTTAAACAAATATACACGGTGATCGGAAAACCTGTCTAACACCCGAAGTATAGTATCAGATACTGAATCGGAATGTTTTTATCGATTGGCTACAAATTCCAATACAGAGAACGACACAAAGGGCGCGTTTCACTGCGACAAAGCCACAATATCTGCGCAATAACCGTAGGTAAGTACATATTAGCACCTTCAGATAGGTACATTGAATTCGAAATAGATCATAATAGCTATTAGATAAAAAGAAATTAGGAATTCCGAATTAAAAAAATCTAGTCTATCCCATTCAATATCTGAAACTGTACTTCTTGTCTTTGGGTGTACGACAGGTTTTTTGTTCACCGTGTATAATCCGGAATGTAGATGAACCCCTTTGTAAGTATTTATTGGCCTACATTTAAATTATACTATACAGCAAGAAAAAACTATTTAATAAGCTTAATTGTTCATTTATTGTTGCCCCTACCCAAAATATACAGAAAAAAATATACTTAATTTATTTTAGAACTCTTCTCAATACCATCACCCATACAATTTTCTCTTGCTTCTCATTGCTTCGTTCCTAGAAACAAAAAAAATGTCATTGAAACGTAAATTCTTTTGCGACAGCATGCAAGCGTGCAATATTAAAATATTCTTAACCATGTAATGGTTGATGGGTGCGAACAGAAGTAGCGGTACTATTGAGTTTCAATTATATATATTATTTTTATAATTAATCACAATCATCTGCAAACTTTGATATGGTCGTTTGTTCTGCATCAAGTCTCAGTGATTTGTGAGTTAACTTGGTAGCAGAGTTGTTTAATTATAAAAATTGGTAATGTGTAAGGTACCAGCAGACCTATGTTTCATTAAAATTGGTGATGTGTGAGGTAACAGCACAGCTCGTGATTTATTAATGCTGGTGATGTGTGAGGTAGCAGCACAGCTCGTGATTTATTAAAGTTGGTGATGTGTGAGGTAGCAGCACAGCTCGTGATTTATGAAAGTTGGTGATGTGTGAGTAGCAGAAGAGTTCATGTTTCATTCAAATTTAACCAAACACACACTCTGCAATCAATTATACTGAGCAATAATTCTGGAACGAATTATGCTGCAATTCATAGGTTCAAGCATTTAGATAAATGGAGAGTTTGTATCATCAAGAAGTTGCCCTTTTGGAAGGTCTAATAAAGATAATTTCCACATGTGTTTGAGTGTCAGCGACCTGCACAACAGTGGCTACTCCTGGCGGCAGCAGGGTGTGGGAGTAACAGTCCAGGTTCCTGTGCTTCGTGAAACAGTTGCCAGCCAGGGTACAGGTAACAGATAGTAGGTACAAAAAATACCACTTCTCATGCTGGAGTTGGGGCATTAAAAACTAGATTATGCGAACTTCTTTTTCATTTTGAGAATATGATTGTGCATGTTAGTTCCGGTGTAAACATCAGTAAATATCATAGTACCACTGAAGGTGAGGTGAATGAGAAAAATTGGAAACAAATTGAACATTCTGGTGAACACAAAACAAAAAAGATTTGTTTGGTTTATGTGTGTTTTGCAAATAAAAGGGAAAATATTGGCCCAAATATCGAATATTAATTCATTTAAATTTTACTAGCAACATTAGCAACCCTTTTTACATTATTAAGAATTAGTTATTATATTTGGAGTCCTAAAACACATTTCTTTCTAAGTAGTAAGAACTTTAAAAAAAAAATGTTTAAAAACAATGTTTCATAGTTCTTTTTCATAAACAAAAAAAGTCTGAATTACTGTTGGCTTGCAGGAATACCATAGTCTGTGCTTTCACTACACCACTTACTTCTACATCTAAATATTTTAATGTCAGAGGAATAATAAAAAAATATAGTGTGTCCATATAGCGCCAACAACTGCTGGTGGATCGTAGACAGGTGACGCATATCACAAGAAAGGGTAACAAATATCGATATATTGAAGAGTGCGTCGAATTCAAGATCAAAAATAATAAGTACGTAAGGAAGTACGGGCATGAATGTTCATATTGCTATGCTTCTTTTACTCCAATGTCGACTTCGCTGAGAGAAAGGGCTCTCGAATAAGTCTAACATATTTTAATACACTTATAAACTTCACTTATTATTTATTGAATTGTTTTACAATTACTCTACTTAAATGATACAATGGTGCCTTCATCAACCCCGCTTCGCCTAGTTTTAGTTTCAAAATTCATTTAGCATTTGATAGCCCGAATCTTTAGGAAGGTAATAGGCTATTTAACACCACGATAGGACCATTACGAGCCAACAAAAAAGAAAAAAGAAAAAATACCAAGCGAAAACGACGTAAAAGCACCGAGGCGATGCGACGCGGCGCATCCGGGGTCAAGGTCGCATTTAACCGGGCTTCGCTCGGGTTATTGTCCAAAACGGAAATGAACCCAGCTGAGAATCAAATAGTATTAGAGTAAGAGTGAACGCATGCTCTGCCATTTATGACAGACATTCGTCACTCGGACTCGATTGCGACTGCCCGTGCCTGTGAACGCAGCTCTGTGATCTTCTCACCAATGTCTACTGTTTCCACCTGAATTCCCTTGCTCTACATTTTATTTGTCCTCTGAGATTAAAACCATTCAAACATGCTAACCCAACAAAGCCACGTATCAGTTGCAACCTCCAATGTTAACAGCGTTAGGCTGGAGTGCACAATCTCTGGTGAATGATAATTTTCTAATTATATCCGTCCTTATTTTTAGCCCGAAGAAGAATGGCGATAGATCTATAATAAACATAACTAATAACGAAATAACAAATATATTTCTATTGAACTTCTCAAACATCCAAAGGAAGAAATCTCTTTGAGGGATAAACCCGCCTTTTCGCCCCACTTATGTTGTTATTGCACTTTCCTTTTTTATGTAAATTGTTTTTTGTGGCATATTAAAGAATTTTCAATCAAACTATAATACTAACCAGACATCGTGCACTCCATCTTAGTAAATATTAAAAGCAGTTCTAAAATACATAAATTCTACGCTACATCGTTGCCGAGCTCCAAACTACTGAACGAACTGGTTTTAACCGGTTTTCACGGCCAAAGGCGGACTCGCGCCGATGTTCTTGAATGCGATCTTGGCGATCATGCCCAGAGACAGAAAGAAGACTAGCCCCGCTGGCATGATCTTGCCCGATTTGTAGTACCTGGAACGAGACATATTCTTGACACGCACTGTATGCAGAGATAGGGACAATAAAAGTCCACAGGTGGTGTTGCCATTCACATTTCAGAAGAGATTAAATAGAAACCAATGAATTTCAATGATATTTTCTATTTACAATGACATTACTTAATTTATAGTTGCAAAACTTGGTTGATTAGTTCAATGAAAGTGTAACTAGTTCTGACATTGAAGGGAGATGGTGCTGGTTAGAAATATTATAGTACCTGCAAAAATAAGCCGTTTTAAAACCAATGAGTTACCGCGGCAGTAAACCTTGGCTCTTTCTTATATAACTGGACATGGATGGCTATTACCACACACACAGCTTTCCCGAAGAAATTGACTTGATATTGAGTTGGATGGAGAACACATGACGGTTTTTAATTGCCATTTCGACCATCTTTTCATTCAATGCGGCAGTGCACCTATTAGGGAAAGGGGACCTACAGTTTCTGAACCATGGAATAGCTCGCATTCGTGACGAAATGCACAGATGTAGGTCACTGGCGCAACACCTTTCTGTTCCCGGGGGTGACCGTATTCGACTGTTTGGACTGGCAGTGATTCAGAATTGTCGTGAAGCTATTGATTGATTGATTGATTGCTTTCTTACTTATTAATTTGGGGGTAGTGTGGTGTTGTGTGCTGTGGTGTTACATACAGTGGTGGTCCATACAGCGTTACATGGATATTTTGGAGCCATAGAGAGCCTAAAAGTATCATACAAGCAAAACATTGATAAGACTACGGGCCTAGTGCACGAAAGGACAAACAATCGAAAATCAACGTCAAATTATAAATTAAACACGTCACTTTGTGTGGACAGTACGGAAGGAACTCCATGCGGTTCACTAAAAGTGACGTGTTTGAACATTGATTAACTCGGCCGTCTCTTCGTGCAATCGGGGCTACATACCGGTGTCCCATAATTCCACCGAGAGCACTGCTGGTACCCAGCATCACTGTATAGTTGGACGGGTCTTGGGTGATTTGGTATGCTCCAAGACCTGCAGGAATTCATACAAAATCAATTGCACTTATTGCTAGCTCAGTAGTAATGGGTATTTAAATGTCCATCTGAGGTCCTTCAAATTTGGCAAGGTTTGCGCAGGCCCTGTGACAATGGAATAACTCTGAGACTGTAAAAGTGCCCTATTTCAGAACCGTACGTTCAAACTTTTCGCCTGACCAAGCAAATTGTCATGTAAAATGTCGAGATGATGTGATGAAACATAATGGAACAGCTAGTTTGCGCAGGCCCTGTGACAATGGAAACACTCTGAGGCTCTAAAAGTACCCTATTACAGAACCGTATGTCCAAAATATTCGCCTGACCATGCACATGTCATTTAAAATGTTGAGATGATATGATGGAACACGATTAAGCAAAGTGAAGACGTCACACAAAACAATAAAATGGACAATGAGCATTAATCAACATATTCAATTATCAACATAGCTCCACAAGAATTTAATTAACGATTATCAATATTTTCCTTGCAAAATTATAAGTGTGATAGCGAAATGTTTTATCTATTCTTGTGGTGGGAACAATCGGCAATATTGTACATCTAATCAGTAATATTACATATCGGAAGATTGGTTGTTGTTTACCCAGCAGGGGGTCACTTCATGATGTAAAATTCCTACTTACTAGGTGGTAGGGTTGGGTTACGTCCGCCCACTGGTTACATGGAAGGGGGGCCTAATCATACCAACAACTAAAACTCCAAGGCTGGAGTGCACCATCGCTGGTTATTGTAATGGTTGGTATCTGTTTTATGCCTGAAGAATAAAGAAGGTATATCTATAATAACCATAACTATAACATTAACCAGATATGGTGCACTCCAGCATGAGGATTATGCTGGTAAAATTTATTAGTGATTGCAAAGTCATTTTGTATAATATATAGCCATTATGTATGTATTGTTCCAAGTATGATTAAGTATAGAAAATTTTGCTTACCTAGAAGTGATCCAAAAACTAGCCCAGATGCCAGAGATGTTACAGAGCCTGGAAGAAAACGTCATTTTGGATATACTGTTGAATAAAATTTTGTCAATATTATCATTTGGGGAGCCTACGTTCTGAGTGGTCAGTCTGAGTTCTCACCTAAATTGGCGTTTACGGCGAACCGATCGACTGGCCTTTTCCGTAAAAACGTCAAACTCCATACAAGTTTTTACTAGATTTTCTGTGGTTTTACTTCTTCAAGCTGTCAAAGTCAAACGCGGAGTCGACGTAAACAGCAACGTCCACGTATTTACGGCAACGTTGATTTATATACAACGCAAACTCTTACAAGGAAGGAAAACATCTTGATGAACAACCATTGGGAACCCTGAGGCCAACTATTCAGTGATCGGGAGCTAGAGATGGCATCCATAAACTTCATTTAGAATAGTTGAGTAAATATGGAAAAGGATTTATGAAAGTATTACAGTTAAGGTGGCCCAACCCGGTGGGACTAACTCATTAGCGGGCACGGTACAAAACCGTGCCGTTGCGCTCTGGGACCTTCTCTGTTTCAAAGAAAAAGACAGGCTCCATGATAAGGAAGATGCAACATGTCCACAAAAAAGACAATGTGCATAGTGTATGATTTGATAAGATTAACGAAAATTTTCATTACAAAACGACTTACAGCTAAAAATAAACCATGACCGCTGTAGTCAAAAATCTAACAAAAACCAAATAGATTATAAATCTTGATTAAATAAGCTATGTCTGATGACTAATCTTTTTAAGATGTTCTTACTTTATCAGTGTGTAATCCACCTCCAAAGTTATTGTATAAAACGCGCGAAAAAATCGAACTTTTGGTCCTTATAACTTAGAAACCAAAAACAATTTTACAATGCCAACGGTCATCAGACATCTAGTTCGATCAAATAAAGCTATTTTGAGCAAAATTTGGGAAAGCAAAAACTCTGACAAGAAATATGGGCGTGATCTTCTTTCCCCATTTGTATGGGGAGTTGAGCGGGATGGCCCACCTTAAATGAAATTTGCCATATCGTATAAATAAAATGTATACGGGACAACTATATCCATTGCCCCTCCCCTCCTGCATTAGCGTCAGCATGTAACGCCACTTCCACTGTTGAGCCGTAGAAAATGTGACAGTGTTACTGTGATAATGATATAAAATAGATGCAACCACGGATAATGAGATAACCGAGCGAGCGCTCGACGTGATATTGATAAGAGTTCGGTATTGCGAGTGTATGCAAAAATATAACCTCAAATCACTCACCAGCTTTGGCGTAACCCATGATGCCACCTGCAGCCACCGTCGCCGCATAGGCGAAGCCTAGAAAATCTACAGCCATTGCTACGTAGTACTGCTTTCAATCTTATTTATTAATTTATGAACACACGTAAATAAATAAATGAATTAAGAAAAAACTATGCACTGCACACCACAGAATTAATATTACCACAGACTATAAATAATAGAATATAGAATATTCTAAATGTACGGCCAACGATGGCTGTGTTAGGGCAACGTGCTCCAAAGTCATTCGGTGCATGAAGGAGGAAGATTATATAAGATCGATAGCGTTTTGACTAATAGAATGACAGTTCCGTGTACCTACCTCGTTTACGTTAGGCGCGGCGGGCACGGGGCGACCCAGGCGGAACGTGCGCCGTACGGGATTAATATTCACGCTTCAACGAAGCTGCATTGGTGCGGGGGAGCAGCCGTGGCGCTGCTTTCGTTCCCGCCTCCACGTAGGCGGCCGTTTTGTGGACAGTAAACGATTTCACAAAATGACCAAGTTTCAGATGTGTGAATTGTAGTAATTGCCATTTTCTATGAAGAAGAGGTCCATTCCAATCCATCCAATCCATCTTCAAAACACGCTTTCTCAAATTCACACGATCGTCGTGGACGGTCCGGCCCGTACGAGCACGAACACGTGGGATTCACGAATGGGACGGCGGCGCAGGTGCAGGGCGGCTCAGGAAAACAATAGCTCGGAAATTCTGACACGGGACCCGTAAGGCACCTGTGTCATTTGCGTGTCGTGACCGGTGTACTGTGAATGCTTCCGTACATTGATTGTAATATGGACACAACGGGCCACGTTTCAGAATGTCCAAGTACATTGTTTCCCGAAGTCACTTAAATTAACTTGCCTACGTCATTTCGTCATTTTGTATCGATTGGAAATAAGTTGAGATGTTAATGAATTTAGATAGAAATTGCTTCGTTTTGTGCGTTAGCCTTATTGTTTATTAATCATCCATAGACAGTACACTGCACTCGGATTTGACATATTTTATCATTTTATCATTAGCCAGTTCTGCAATCCCAGCGAAGAAGAACTGGCAAGAAACTCCGCTAGATTTTTTTTCAACGTTCACTTAGAAACGGCTGAGTTAATCAATGTTCAAACACGTCACTTTTATTGAACCGCATAGAGTTCTTTCCATACTGTCCACACAAAGTGACGTGTTGGATCGTACATTGACGTTGATTTTGATTGTTTGTCCTTTCGTGCACTCGGCCCTTAGTTTACAAAAGTATTAAGTATGAGGTTAAAAGCATTTTGGTTTGTGTCATGTCAAAGTAACGTTCATCTCTGCACTTTTTTCGTTATGGCGTTCGGGCTGGAGAGTTGCTCTGAGCCGTTCCGCCTGATTTCGTTCTGTAACGGACAGTACGGGGATGGAATCATCTTTGCCCGAACAAACCTTAGTCTGCATGAATGCAAAACCCTTGCCTGTCCAAACGGACAAAACAGAAACAAAATATGTTTTTATTCTGTGTTGTAACCTAAAAAATCGGCCATTTTTCTTAAAACTTCTACAATATTTTCAAATTCATTATAAAATGTGATAGATATGCGTGCATAAATAATATCACCCTTATAATCGAGTTCCACGCAATGACTCAGATGAATATGAAACTTTGAGTCACCCCCTGAAATAACTTCAGTCATCGTCGATTTCATCACATGCAGCAACAACTACATAATATAATTCGGTTCAGTGTAGACTTCAGTGTGCCCTCAGTTCTGAAACAGGTTGCTTGTGTGTGAACGCCTGCGTCGTCATTAAATAAACAAGTTCTTCGTATAAGAGGCGCTAGTGTGAGAAACGTGTGAAGTGTTACCTTTTTTTTTGCTAGCAAATTTGGTTGGAGTTCAAGATGCTAAAATCAGCTTCGACTGTCACCATCAATACGGGCAATGTCCTCAACCTAATTGACATTAAAAAAAAGGCAGGACAAAATGTGACTGAAGAGGTATGTACAAATATTTCGTTTCATGTTTCATTCTAAATAGGTGGTTTTTTTCAGCACTAATTACCGTTGATCAAATGTTGGGCATAATGCTTCTGTGGGGAGTATAGAGTGTTTTCCCATTACATAAAAGTGTGTTTGCATTAATTATAAAATCTAAAATGGAAGTAACTATTTCTGTTTGCAAATAATACCTATGTTGGATATTCCAGATTGGATATTAGATTTTTAAAACGGAAAGAGTAAAAAAAATACGGCCTTCTTTGCATTTCTTACAATTATCTATTCCACCTCACTTTTTCGAAAAAATTATACTTGTTTTAATTAAAATGTGGTGGATTACTTATTTTCTTATTGCGCTGTCATCCGGTCCTGAGCTATTTAAATGTTTAAGTACGTATCTTGCTCATCAGGAAGTTTCTTTTGTATTGGATTGCAAAATTATACTGAACAGACAATTAAACAGACCGAAAAGAAATCGAGTTAATAGAATGATGTTAAAATAGTTCACTTGTAACAGGAAAACAGTAGATCGTTGAAATTGTGTTGCGTTCGGTGGCACAGAATTTATTAATCATATAGAGACACACCTCCTGCCTGATTTGATAACAAGTTATTACACTTATGATATCGGAATTGTATTATTTATAACCTCACGGTTAATGGACATTCCCATTACACCTGTGTAGGTTATGCTTTGTTGTATTTATTTTAGACGGATAATATTATAAATATATTATATTAAATATTTATTTAATGTAACTGGACATGGATGGCTAATACCAAACTGACTGTTAGATATTAGCCTAACACATCACATGGGAACTAGGTGCCATGCCAGGATCTTTCTTTCAATGTAGTCGAGCAATATGTTCGACTACATTGAACTGGATGGAAAAAACGGATAATTTACATTGCCACTTCCACCATCGTTCATACATTGTGACGGTAAATCATTCATAGAGCATAGAGCATTGGCCAGTTTAGCAAAACAAAACACAGCGAAGAAGAACTGGAAAGAAACTCTGCTGTTTTTTTTTTCAACATCCAGTTAGTCTAAGTTTACAAAAGTGTTTGTCAATTATTTTAACAAAAACATAGGTAAAACACTAAATTAACATGAATACACAAAATTTACAATCCATCCGTATGCAACAGTTCATGACAAATTACATTTTATTTGCAAAGACAATCCCCTCCAACTAATATGTTGCCAATTGGAGCAGGCCAGTCCCCACAAACAGCACCCGTTCACGAGCATGACGCCGGGCACAGCCATTACCTCTTTCAACCATATTTTAGGGAAAGAGATAACCCGAGCCAAGCATCACCGTAAGCAAGGACCTTAAAGCGATGCACTGCTCCAGTGGCAAAACAACACTGTGAAACACTTGCACATTAGGTTTTAATACTATAAGTTTTGTCATAAACTACTACAGTCAGCTGATCACATAATTACATATCCCTTTAAATGCTACCACCTACAGAAAATTAAGAGTATAATGGTTTGAGAGCAGCCCTATCAATAAAATAATAATAGATTCCTATATGAGATTTTGACCAATACCGAGAAACTAATAATGCTTAACTAAAATAAAAACTAAAATAAAATGCGGGTGGTATAGAGGCCTCGTCATTATTGATACAAAATTGTATGAAATCAAAATTGATTGGTTAGTAGTTTCATACTACTAGTATGAAATTAGTTTTAGTGTCAAAATTGAAATTAGAATAGTAATCAAGGAAGGACTAAAGTTTTACTTGGAATCCTAACCACGGACAGCCAACCGCGCTCAGAAGTGCTTCACCAGGTTTATCGAACCGCAAGGCGTCGCGCCACAGGGCTACCGAGGCTGAGGTCTGAGACTTCTCTTAGTAAGTGATCAGACTGAAATGATCTGCACAATATTTGTAGTTTCACAGTAAGATTGCTCTTGGTAATTTATGATACAGCGTTGGTTGGTCCTTACCCTGAGGTTAGAGCAAATTGATAGATGCCATTAATTCCACCTACATTGTTAACACAAGCAAGACCACCTACGGTAGGTTTTGCTGTCAACTTTTTCTTATGTTACCAATAGATTTTCATTACTTTTCCCATCAGCTTTCAGAAAGCATCAAGCTGACATTGTCGGAATGGAAGGCGGAGGGACCGGGCCTCCCGAATGGCACGGCGCTCATGAACGGTCATCACGAAGACCCCTCGGGCCCGTCCGGCTCGGCGCTCACCATCACGCGGCCGCGCGACGACGCGCGCGACAAGATGGCCGCCGATGAACGAAAGAACTTCAAGATAGGCGTCAAGGTGTTCATAAACGAGGACAGCGTGGAGAGCATGATCGAGTGCTTGGAGAGCGGTGGGTTTCATTATAAACTTAATTTACTAACTTAATGTGGGCCTTCCCGCTCAACTCCCCATACTAACGATCGAAAGAAGATCATTTCCCATTTCTGGTCTGAGATCCCAAATTTTGCTCCAAATAGCTTTATTTAATCAAACTAGGTGTCTGATGACCGTTGGCATCGTAAAATAGTGCTTGGTTTCTAAGTTATAAGGTCCGAAAGTTCGAGTTTTTCGCGCGTTTTATGCAATAACTTTGGAGGTGGATTACTCAACGATAAAGTAAGGACATCTTAAAAAGATTAGTCATCAGACATAGCTTGTTTCATCAAGATTTATTTTCGTAAATTTTTGTTTTGTACAAACTAACAATTTTGTGTAAATTGTTAAGTTTTGAAATTAAAATTTCCGTAAATCTTACCAAATCATACACTATGCACATGGTCTTTTTTGTGGACATGTTGCATCCTCCTCATGGCGAAGCCTGTCTTTTTCTTCGAAACAGAGAAGGTCCCAGAGCGCAACGGCACGGTTTTGTACCGTGCCCGCGAATGAGTTAGTCCCGCCGGGATGGGCCACCTTAATTTACCGAGCGGCTCGAAGCCTAGTGGCGCGGGGACTAGCCTAGCATATCAGAGGTCTGGGTTCTAATCCTCGCCCCATTCGTGCACCACTTTCTTTCTCATTCTGAGTTGGTTAAGTGCATTTCGTTACGAATGCGAGCTGCTCCCATGGTTCGGAATCCATGTAAAACTGTAGGTCCCCTTCCCCTACTGGGTAGTAGGGTTTAAGCCCGCCTGGGTTGGTACCATCGCATTGGATGAAAAGATGGTCGAAGCGGTAATGAAATATGTGAGTCCCGGCAATTTGTGCTAGATATTTTTAATAATAACAATAACAATAATATTATTCTTTATTGCAATCAATACAAAAGTACAATGCAAAGGCGGATTTATTGCCTCAGGCAATTTCTAATAATCAACCCTACCATAGGGAAATCTTACAGCTTAGGGTATGCAAAGAAAAACAACGCTTATTACTTATTAATTAAATACAGAACGATAAACCTAAAACTAACCAAAGTTACTTATTTTCTATATATTTAACTAAATGAAGGTATTTAATTTCAAAGCAATAAATTGAATTTCTTCAAATAATAATATACAGTCTATTACTAGGTGCTAATAGTTATTAAAAAAACCTAAACATATCCGTGTATGCATAAATATATATTTGACGGCGCTTCACTAGCGCCATCTATTGAAGTTGTGTTGGGACGAGATTGAGAGCTGTCAACGGCTGTCAGTCTAGCGGAGCGTCGTGTCGATGGTTAGCGCGGGCATGTTGGATGGAACGTCAAGAGGAGCGCACCACGTCCCCGACGAATCGCTATTGTTCCGCGTAATCTTGTGACTTTGACCCCTTATTATAATGACCTTTGATTGAGTATCAGATATCTTGTGAAGTTGTGAATTGATTTTGTTGATTTATCATAAGGAAGTCACTTCGCCAAATTAAAATAACACGTGATTGTGATTTGGTTGTTGCTTCATTCCCAATCGCCTAAATACCCACGTAAGCCGCTATGGCCGATCCTGTTGGGGGCGGAGGTCTTCCTATATCAGAAGTGGGATTGAATCTCAACGTCCCACATAGAGTGAGCGGCGATAGAGCGAAGAAAAGCGTAAACATCAGCCACGTGCTCCGAACGGTGACTCTAACGACGAGAAATGGCGCCTATTGCTGGAGCAGCAGAACCGAAGCTTTCTCGCGCTGCTCAAGCCTACCGGATTTGACCTAGAAAAATATGACCTTGATGCCCGAGCCTGGATTACTACGGCGGACATGTGTGTGACTAACCAGCGCTGCCACGGTTCATCGCTGATGTTTGCCCTCTACCTGACTGACCTCCGTGTCGTTTGCTGGCATGACCTGGAGTGACTTCAAGGAGCTCTTTATTGCCATTGTCGTGCCAAAAGAGATACGAAGCTACAAGATGACCGTTTTAAGAACAGGACGTCGCAAGAATGGAATACAAGTAACCTATCTTCAGGGAGGGCCGACCGGATCACTTGCTTCCACTGCAGCGAGCGAGGCCACTACGCGTTATACTGTCCGAAGAGGAACAGCGGAGAGGGGAGCAACGGCGGGGCCGTCTTTCCAAGGAAACTTGCGTGGACATCTGCACCGTGAATGTGCCGACTGCATCTCTTCGTCAATCTGGTGAGCTCGTTTCATTTAGTTACGATTCTGGAGCAGAGTGCTCGTTGATCAAAGATTATGTTGCTTGAATGTTCAGTGGTAAGCAAATTTGTGAATGTGTTGTGTACGGGAGCTGAATGGAGGCTGCCCATGCATGATGTGCTGTGTGCGGGAACCGGATGGAGGTTGCCCATGTACTATATTGTGTACGGGAGCCGGATGGAGGCTGCCCATGAATGCCTTAGCAGACTATGTAGTCTTGATTGGTTAACCGTAGACACCGATACCGTTACAGCAGAATGTGATACAATTACAGTAGGATCAGATACACTGAGTATCAACTCTGATCATGAAGTCATTGAGCATGAAGTCCAAATTCATGCTAACAAGACAGTCCATGACTAACGGGTATGTGTTATGCGTGTATTATATTAGCTGTGAAGTTGCTATGAGAGAGTAGGTAATCATTTGAATTATGGAGATGGATTTTGTGTGAAGCTGGTCGAAGGGACAATGTTGTCCGGGCCATGCACTAACGGCTGGTTGAGAGGACACATTCGTCCGGTCCTGGCTAATGAGTTACGAGTTATGGAGTTAAACTGGTCGAAAGGACAATGTCGTCCGGGCCATGCACTAGCGGCTGGTTGAGAGGACACATCCGTCCGGTCCGGGTTTACGTGATACGAGTTACGGATTTACGCTGGTCGAAGGGACAGTGTCGTCCGGGCCGAGCATTTGTGGCTGGTCGAAAGGACACACCCGTCCGGTCCAGACGCGTTGGTTGAACGGCGCTTTAAGATGACAGTATCGTCCGGTCCAAGCCTGAGTGGTTGGTCGTAAGGACATACTAGCTCAGTGTGAAGTTAATTGCGTTAAGGCTGAGAAGAAAGGTGCCGTCCGGTCCATGCGTGGTCGAAGGGACACACGCTTTCTACTATCCTAAGGTGTCTATAAAAGCATAGACAAAATAAGAATTGTTTGTGGGAGTGATAGCATATCAGCTCTGGGAATATCAGGTTGGACGAGCGGACCGTGTAGCAAGTTAGGCTATAGATACTTGCGTAATTGTTACAGGACTGCAAAACGAAGCGCCCGAGGATGGTTGCAAGTCAGTCCGGCCGTGACGGCGCTTCACTAGCGCCATCTATTGAAGTTGCGTTGGGACGAGATTGAGAGCTGTCAACGGCTGTCAGTCTAGCGGAGCGTCGTGTCGATGGTTAGCGCGGGCATGTTGGACGGAACGTCAAGAGGAGCGCACCACGTCCCCGACGAATCGCTATTGTTCCGCGTAATCTTGTGACTTTGACCCCTTATTATAATGACCTTTGATTGAGTATCAGATATCTTGTGAAGTTGTGAATTGATTTTGTTGATTTATCATAAGGAAGTCACTTCGCCAAATTAAAATAACACGTGATTGTGATTTGGTTGTTGCTTCATTCCCAATCGCCCAAATACCCACGTAAGCCGCTATGGCCGATCCTGTTGGGGGCGGAGGTCTTCCTATATATTATAAACATTAAATAAATACTACATGATACATAATTAATACATATTTCTTTGGTTCTTTGCCCACAATTTTAGAATCTTATAGAGCCCTCATAAATGTTGGTGCCATGACGAAGAGTTTTCGACATGCATTGGACAGGCAATTTTGTAGCATGTTCAAAAATGTGTTGTGTCAACTTGCTTCACATTCCAACACAATTCATTTCTTAATAATTCAAATAATTGTTAAATCACATAATTGCCATTTGTACATCCTATGTGTTTCTGCTGCCGACACTGCCGAGGTTGGATTACACATTACGATGACAGCATTTGAATTTGTATGAGCGATCACATGCTTAGTCTATGCTGTTATATTCAGTAATTCATTTTAAATATTAATGACATAAGACTTGAGCATGGCTTCAATACTATAAGCACTGCATGATTTGGCACTTTTCTATATTTATCCATGACGAAATCGTCGTTAGTGAAGGCACGGGGCAGCTTGAAGTGTGTAGACGTGACCTTGAGAGCTGATAATTTATGTGCAAGGTTCTTATCTTATCCGTCATAGATATAGAGCACAAAATTGCTTGATGGCACATTGTCTGAACTTATTGGAGGTCATGGATGTACCTAAAAGTTTTTAATGTCCGTTAAAATATAAACTTTAGTTATTTGGGAGAGAGCTCGGAATGCTAGGACATAATTGGAGGGTCTTGTAATATTACATTATTAGCCGTGAAAGGAAATTACAAAATTATCACCTTTGCCGTGGCTCAGACGCTAAAATATTAACAGAAAACCTGGGAAAATGGCTCATTGAGGCTTCCGGCGACCAACATTCCTTAGGCAGAACTTCAGGCTGGCAATTTAGCGAGGAATGCCACCCCTGTCATTGGCACTATGTCAAATACCGCAATGGAGGAATTATTTTTTTCTACAGCTCAATATGTTTGCATTTGAAATTGTTTAATGTGTTATTATGACCAAAATAAATATAATTTTTTAACATTGGAGGGTGTTTAAAGTACAAATATGTATGTTATTAGCCAATTATAGCTGATTTGATTCAAGAGACAAAACAATTTTATATCGTATATATGTTGAGCTTATTATTCTATTTTCAGGCGGCTTGAAGAGAAATTTAAACCTGTGAATATCAGCTGATTTGATTCAAGAGACAAAACAATTTTATATCGTGTATATGTTGAGCTTATTATTCTATTTTCAGGTGGCTTGAAGAGAAATTTAAACCTGTGAATATCAATTTCATATCACATAATGATTTTATTAAAATATGTTTGTTTAGTGGCCTCCTATTACAATATTCATTGCGCAATCTCTAAAGATAAGATGGATACAGATCACTATAGTATCTTATTTTAAGAAAGTGTTGTCAGAGATAAGCCAGCAACAAGGCATTTATACCTATGAGTTTTACACATGTGTATTTACAGTAACCGTCATACTTATATGCGCTGCATCATGCATACAAAAAATAATTTTGAAAGAAGTGCTTGGAGTACACACGCTAACTTTAGAGGTGCATTACTACAAACTTGACGAGGGCGACATAGTTGTTAAGCTAAGAAAGGCGTTTACACCACAAAACACTTTGAATACCTATATATATATAGTTTTTTTTTTTTTAGCTGTAAGAATAATAATGTATTTTGTATTTTGACTCTTTGTTTACAGGTCACTGTAGTAGTTCATGACAGAAATAATCGTATTAAAACTAAATCGTACAGAGCTTTCACAACTTTTTCATGTTGCCACTGGAGTAGTGCATCGCTTTAAGGTCCCTACTTGCGGCGACGCTGGGTTCGGGTCTCCTCTTTCCCTAAAATATGGTTGATAGAGGCGATGGCTGTGCCTGGCGTGATGCTCGTGAACGGGTGCTGTTTGTGGGGACTGGCTTGCTCCAATTGGCAACATTCTAGATGGCGGGCATGGTCTTTACTAATAAACTGATATTTGTCATGAACTGTTGCATATGACATGAATTGCTGATTCTCGTCAATTCATATTAATTTAGCGTGTTTATCTGTGAGTCTAAATACTTTTGTAAATTTAGACTAAGTGGACGTTGAAAAAAAAAAACCAGCGGAGTTTCTTTCCAGTTCTTCTTCGCTGGGATTTCCCCGAACTGGCTAATGATAAAATATGACAAATCCGAGTGCAGTGTACTGTCTATAGATGATGAATAAACAATAAACAATATGTATATTTATTATACTATAAGCTTATTTTGTTAACTAATTTCTACTCTGAGACTATCACATTGCGGGTGATTGTTTCTTCGTAGTTCTTGGTTCTTTGCCCTAGACTACTCTCTCTCAAAGTGGGCGATAACGCCCCCTTGTGGACGGTTGAGGCTACAGGGAAACGGTGAAGGGCTCAGAGGAAATTAGGGGGCGTTGAAGTTGCTTAGGGGAGCGATGGGTGATTTGTGTTGTTCTAATATGTAATAGGTTGTACCTACTTTAAACTAAAATGAAAACCTACCTACTACACCACATCGATTATTTTTCTAAATATTGTTTATACAGTTTCGTTTAATTGCCCTCATTTGAACTCAGAAACAAGATACAATAGTAAAATCATGTGGCACGCTATAAATATATTATAAAATTCAATTTATTAAAGCGATGATTGTGATTGTGATTCAAAAGATGTGGAAATAATCATTACCGGGCCAGTGAAGTTACTTTGCGTATTCTTCTTCACTGTGTTACACATGGATGTTCTCACCGTACATTTTGTACATAAGGTAGGTAGACAGTGACAGGAATTAGCTCCTTTTTGGCACAGGTTCTGTGTGTACAGATCACATTACCCAACTACTAGGCGCATTCTCAGTTTTAAACTCACTTTGAGAGCGGCATTCCTGAGTATTCTTATTAAATGTTAAATTCTTTGTATTCCATCCTGCGAATTCTTTATTTTTAGCCTCTGGGACATTGGGAAGCAATATGGGATACAATATTTTACGGCAAGACGTTAAATTTAGGCTTCGACGTTGCAGTTAAGTATAGAAGCATCAATATAATCATCAAAATCGAAATGGTAATAATATTAAATTCATGCTCCTTCACATTTCAGTGTTCACCGCTCTGCAGACAGACAGCATAGACAGCGTCATCCTGGCGTACAACCCGCCCATAACGCCGGACGCAACCATCGCTAGACCGGGACCTGATCCCGCAATGATCACAGGGAATAACCTCGGTAAGACCTCCAACCTCGAAGCAATCATTTAACTTCGATAATGACTTTATCCGCCTTCATAACTCTTTGATCCGAGTTTGCTTGTCTCCAGAACACGAACCTGAGTTATACTGCCTTCAGAACCCTCTTGATCTGAATTTATCTGCCTTTATAATCCTTGATTGGAGTTTTTCTGCCTTCAGGATTCTCTGATTGATTTGCCCTTGGATATGATTCTACTTCAGTAAATATACTTTTTCGTACTAAGCATGGACGTCGCTTATTCCAAGGAATGTGACATGTATGAATGTATAATCCACCGTGAATTGTATGTGTTGCTGGTTCGGGTCCAGCCTTGCAGCATATTCGTAAAGTAGTTCTTTTTACAGGGATCTTTCTTTAATGAATGTGTCCTTGCTAAACGGTCGATTATATATATGTAGCGTAAGCTACATTATGTGTAACCTGACTGCTGCGTCGTCAGCTATGTTTCTTTACGTGCGCCGCGCGCGCACGCCAATACTTAATTAGTGAATATACGCTCTTCAACCGAAGCACACGTCTTTCACTCCGGCTTTGCGACCCAGCTATGTTTCTTTACGTGCGCCGCGCGCGCACGCCAATACTTAATTAGTGAATATACGCTCTTCAACCGAAGCACACGTGTTTCACTCCGGCTTTGCGACCCGACATTTCATCCCGCTAATTGGTGACCCCGACTGAAGAACACGAGCGCCTCTCGCCGCCGCCGCCCGACCTGCCGTCTGGCGTGCGGCGGTACTGCTGCTTCTTGAGCTGTCCCCAGATACAGCTCCACAAACAGCTGCCTGTGCTGAGGTCCACCGCATCATTAAAACCGGTATACACATCTGCCTCGCCCGAAACTAGGGAATGCAATCCCGACTCGAGATTGCAAATTCGAGATCCCGCGGGATTAGAAATATCAATCCCGCGGGATCCCGGAATTTTCGGGATCCCGTCTAGTTAAAAAAAAAAGTTAAATTCGGATGATTGAAAAAGTCAATAACTGCTTGTTTGTGATATTGAGGTTAACTAAAATAACATATTACTCGAAAGAAAATAAAAACCTTTATTCTTTAATCTTACCAACTAAATAATTATCAGGTTTTAAGGAAATTAACATAGGTAAATTAGGTAATCAAAACAATAAGCATATTTCAAGGGAATAAGAAAGTAGTTACCTACGAGTGATTTTGAAAATGAAAAAGTAATCACTACAATTGCACAACTAAAACAATGACGAACGTAAACAAACAAATGATTGCCTCTCCACGCGCATATACTTCTTTCTCACTTGCTCGACACAGTTCTATATTATCTGTCCCACTCGTCACCTGTCGCTAATATTCGGAAATAGTCGGAATAGGTTTCTAACGCTATTTGGCATTCCTGCCGCTCGCGGCCCTCAGTCAGCGCGCCGCTTGCGCCCCGAGTGGACGGGTGTAGCCTCGCTGACCACTGCCGCCCAATCCCGTCAATCTCGAACGGGATCTCGTCATATGATGCATCGGGATTGATCCCGAATAATTACACGAGATCTCGCGAGATCGGGATCCCGCGGGATCGGGATTGCATTCCCTACCCGAAACATAGCGCCATCATGCTTCAAATATAATTATCAAACCTCACTCTCATCAATCATTACTCAAACTATGCAAGAATAAAGCAAGCACCGTCGTCCTACGTTAGTGTATAGACGCGCCAACTAGGACGCCGCCAGCAACATCATCACCCAGCAGCATCGACCAACCCACCGCGTCGACCTGGACGACTACATTATTCCATCACCCATTACGAACGACCGACTCACAGCGTCATACTGGGCACTAAATAACCACATCAAGATGGGATCGACCAAACTTTAACTTCAGCACCGACCAGCAGCAAGTATACAACCTCGGCATTCCAACCACAGTAGATCCACGTCGCATCTGCATTATCTTCTCCATCGTTCTATGTGAGCCCAAAAATGCTAATAGAATTTTGGACGCCTTCCGTCACCCAGTGAATGACCGACTCACCGCGTCCCACTGGGCACTTGACCGACTCACTGTGTCAAGACGGAAGGGCAAGCCTGCAGCACTCGTCCCCCAGACTGTACGACCGACTCACCGCGTCCCACTGGGCACCTGGACCGACCCACCGCGTCCGTTGAGACGAGCAGGCAACAAGCAGGATATAACAGCAAACCTAGGAAAACTATGAAAAAACCACATAAAACAAGCCAAGACCAATCATGCAAGTACCAAGAAGTTGCAGACAATGCCCTCCATGGACTTGCATACGGTATTGCAACAACACGACACATCGTGTAATATTACAAAGTTCAATTCACGGAATTTCGCCACTGAGCGATTTTTGCCATGCAGCGAAATTCCAACGGTCGCACATCGCAATCACCAAATCAACCGACTCATCAAAAAGACACAGACAGCAACATTTCCAAATAGTACGCCACAAAAGTGAAGTGAACCATCGATACTGAAGTGAACTGGCGCTCAAGGCCACTCACGCAATAGTGTCACTTTTTATTATTTTATTTTCGTATTTTTTTTTACCCCTTAGCCTACTTTAAGAGGGGAGGTATGTAGCGTAAGCTACATTATGTGTAACCTGACTGCTGCGTCGTCAGCTATGTTTCTTTACGTGCGCCGCGCGCGCACGCCAATACTTAATTAGTGAATATACGCTCTTCAACCGAAGCACACGTCTTTCACTCCGGCTTTGCGACCCGACATTTCATCTCGCTAAATATACATTCATGTCACATGATTCTACTTGCTTTCAAAACACTCTGATCAGACTTTATTTGCCTTCTCAACCCTTTGATCCATGTCTACCTGTCTTCGGAATAATAATCTAACTTTTCCGTCTTCAGTACCTTGTGAACAGACTCTTTCTGCCTTCAGAGCCGGTAGTCTAAGTTGTCACCTAAATTGGCGTTACGGCAAACCGATCGACTGGCGTTTTCAAATGTATGGAGAAATTGAAAAGCGCGTGCAGCGGGCGTTAAGCGAACTAACATTTGCGAGTCCGAGCTTGATTTGACAGCTTACTCAACGTTGCCGTAAATACGTCGACGTTGCCGTTTACCTCCACTCCGCGTTTTCATACAAATCGGAAGTCCGCGTTTGACTTTGACAGCTTGAAGAAGTAAAACCACAGAATATCTAGTAAAAACTTGTATGGAATTTCGAGAAAACGCCAGTCGATCGGTTTGCCGTAAACGCCAGTTTAGGTGAGAACTCAGACTGACCATTCTGATCTTTGATTTTTAATCCGAGTTTTCTTGCCTTCTTGCTTTCGCAACTCTTTGATCTAAGTTGTTCTGCCTTCTGAATTTACCGGGCGCTAATTGACTAGTTTTAAAGTTTACTTTCCTCGAGAGAATTAAGATATAAGTTTTCCTTCCTTGTTATCTTTTGAGGTCCAGTTTTACTGGTAACCCTGAATCAGTCGAAATTGATTTCATTGTATTTTCTATATAAAATGGTAAACGTTATTTCAAAATTAAGTATACATTCTGCCAACTCTGTGTGAATACACATGTAAAGGTTTCCAACGAGGCAGTGTATGGCCAACTTGATTGTAAATATCAAAATTAATACCGATATTTATCATTTAAATGAGTTTTTTAGTAATAATAAACTATTAACAAAGCAATTATGTATGTGTTGCAGTGAAAATGTCCAGCACGGAGGTAGACGCTGACAACGAGTCCGATGCGTTGAAGTGTGACACGCTACTGCCTGGCATTAAGGTGCTATGGCAGGTCCTGGAGGACTACGTTAAAAAAGGTTAGTCCTCATTCGAAACTCCCTCTATATTTGTAACTGTTGTTACGAAGAGTTTTGAAAAAAGTCTGGAAATTCCGAAAATTTTCTGACATTTTAGTCCAAGAAGCCTGACTTTCCGAAAAAAGGGTTTTTAAGTGCCATCTATTTGAATGGACGGTGGTCGAAGAGGCAATGAAAATAACCAATTTTTTCGATCCAGCTCAATGTAGCTGTACAATATAATTTTAATGGAACGTAGCCTAGTGGCGCCGAGACTGGCCTAGGGTACCAAGGGGTTCAATTCCTCGCCCCGACATGACCCACTTTATTTCTCTTTCTGAGTTCGATAAGTGCATTTCGTCACGAATGCGAGCTGCTCCATGGGTAGGCATCCATGTAAAACAGTAGGTTCCCTACTAGGTGGTAGGGTTTAAGCCCGCCCGGGTTGGTACCATCGCATTGTATGAAAAGATGGTCGAAGCGGCAATGAAAAATTCAAAAAGGGAAGGTCCTGGAATGGCACCTAATTCTTTCGGGAATGTGGTGTATTGAGCTAGTATCATAATGCTAGTTGTGTGGTATTAGCTATCCATTTCAGGTTGCATAAAAAAATGGCACTTATTTCCCATGTGGTGTAGGCATCCAGTTTCAGTTACATGAAAAAGGTACGTTGGACCCCTGAAAGAAGCAAATCTCTTACATAATTTTCAGAATTCATTAGAGTACCAACACGATAGCTCAAGGTTGAAAACTTTCTAAAGCACATGACAGAAAAATCTGGCAAAAATTATATTGGAAAACGACAAGACCTTTCATATGAGTACAGACATGATGGTTCTAAGACTAGAATCTCCAGAAATATGACACAAAGTCGGTTCTTGAAACATGCACAGCAAAAGGTTCAGTGGGCCTCTTACTTTAGTAGAAAGATAAGTTTTAAAAAATTACTTACACCATGTAAATCAAATAAAGGGACTTCAGAACGGCAGTAACTTTTTTCAATTTTGGAGCGTTGCAGCTCTCGAAAAATGATGGCCGCCTTTTTTCAAGTTTGTTGTAGAGACAGCAAAATAACGGTTTTCTTTTAAATTTGGAATTCAATTCGTCCGAGTTATTTATTTTTAACCGACTTCAAAAACGGAGGAGGTTATCAATTCGTCTGTATGTTTTTTTTTTATGTTTGTTACCTCATAACTTTTGCCTGGGTGACAAATTTTGATGATTATTTTTTTAAATGAAAGCTAGTGCTTCCCAAGTGGTCCAATTTTAATTTGGTTAAGTTCTGACAATGATATCCATGAGAAAAACATATAAGTCTTAAATTTGTATTAAAATGTGCGCGACAAATGGACTCAATATAACGTCAACCGATTTCGGTGATTCTTTTTTTATTGGAAAGGACGTGTACAAATTAGTAAGTGTACTTCAGATTCACTAAAAATAAACAAATAAAAAAAAATTAACAAAAAAAAATAACCGACTTCAAAGAAAAAGCACTAAAAAGTAAAAAATCAAAAATCGTAACTACAAAAATGGCAATTATTTTTTACTTTTTAGTGCTTTTTCTTTGAAGTTGGTTATTTTTTTTGTTAATTTTTTTTTCTGAGTTTGGTTTCCATTCCATGTTTCCAACACGTATAGGATGTTTAAATTAACGTCCATAAAGAAGGAAACCAGTTTCTTCTGGAATGCATCATGTTGGGCTAACCATGTGTGGTATCGGTGACGTCTAGTTCAATAAAACAATGTGGCCGTCCGTTCAGGCCGGGTCGTCCAGCTGGGCGCGGCGGACACGGGCGGTGGCTGCCTGCGGCGGCTGCACGCGTGGGCGCGCGTGCGCCCCACCATCGCGCAGATCAACCTCGCGTCGTGCTGCGTCGTGCCGCCGGCGCTGCACTCGTTCTGCCGCGCGAACGACGTGCAGCTGCTGACGCACGCCGACCCGCCCGGTGAGTGTGTGCACGGAGCCCCTAGTTCCAGTTGTCAACGCAATTGGCGTGTACGGAACTTCGAAGTTACGTAAGAACGTCTAACTCTAAAACAGTTTTTACTAGATGTCCTGTGGTTTTACTCCTTCAAGCTGAGCACCGTAAGCACTTGAACGATGACGTCATCGTGACGTCATCCCTCACAATCTTGCATTTGTGAGGACTGTAAGCGCGTTTCGGAGCAACTGTATCCACACTGTGAGCGTTTGAGCGCAATTCGGACCATAGCTGTGAGGATCACCTTCTTAGTGTAGACTTATGAGTCTCTCTGTTTTTAGGGTTCCGTACCCAAAGGGTGAAAACGGAACCCTATTACTAAGCCTCCGCTATAGCTATACCGCTATGTCACAGGGCTATATCTCATAAACCGTAATGGTTGGCAGCTCAAATTTTCAAAGAGTGTGTATTTATTTTGCCGCTATAACAACAAATAGGTAAAATAAGAAAATATTAAAAACCAAATTGTTTTGTGTTAAATCTTGTACGATGGTATTGAACCCTTCTTGTGCGAGTTTGACTCGCACTTGACCGTTTTTTATATCCCGTTGTTACAAATGTACTAATTTAATGTTTTTTTATTGTCACCAGATCTGCTATCGGCTGCCGCATCGTCATCGCTGGATGACACCGGGATGAAGTGCGAGTCGCTGGATTGGTGCGCTCGTTATCAGGTATGAGCCGAGCTGCAAAATGAAGTTCCATAATTATTGACAGGCAAGCGAAAAAAAAAATTGCAAGATTCTTTTTAGGGTTCCGTACCCAAAGGGTGCCAACGGAACCCTATTATTAAGATTGCGCTGTCCGTCCGTCCGTCTGTCTGTCACAGGGCTGTTCTCATGAACCGTAATAGGTAGGGAGCTGAGATTTCCACAGAGTGTGTATTTATTTTGCCGCTATAACAACAAATAGGTAAAATTAAAAAAATATAAGTAAAGGGTGGGCCCTTACAAAAATGAGATTTTTTTTTTGTTAAATCTTGTACGATGGAACGGAACCGTTTGTTTGCGAATCCGACTCGCACTTGGCTGGTGTTTTTGATGATTTCTTGAGCAAAAATAACAACAGCTTCTTCTTATAACGTAGTAGCGCGGGGCCTTGCCTAGTGTGCCGCAGTTCGGCGAAGTGATTCATGATGAAGCGATGTATAAACTTGCGAGAGAGGCGCTCGCCTCCTTTCATTTGCCTATACGTCAATGCGTACATATGTATGCAGTACAAAATATGTCGATGTGATCTATTTGCCCGTAGGTTTTTAGATAATGCCAATATTACGTAGTATATGTTTAATTTGCATTAAGAGTCTAAAAAATAACTACCTACTTTGTGAAAACGTGTACTTAAAAACATAATTAATGTAATAACACAAATGCATTACATTTTTCAAGGAAACATCGATTTATTGGTACCGATACCATTTAATTTGATAAATACAAATTTCAAAACTGCAAGGTTTCGGAAAAAACACACGGCCCACGAGAACACAGAGCGCGCGTTACGAGTTTGCGAACAAAACACAACTTGTGCGTTTTGCAAACTGCACTAGTAGAATACGATTCCGCCGAAACATGCGGTTTTGACAAAACACAAACAAATCGCGCGCAGTTTTCCATTAGCAGAATAGAGCTTCAGGGGTGTTACTATGGTAAGTTCACTCGCCAGGTGAATAGCAAGTGAACAGGCAATAGAATGATTAAATATGACGTTTGATTGCATTCCGTACCATGCTAACAGTCAATCGATGTGTTATTCTGCCAAGTGAACTGAAGCATGGTACGAAACGCAACTAAACGTCAAATTTAATTACTCTTTTGTCTGTTCACCTGCTATCCACATCGCCTGTTATGGTAACCCCCCAGGAGTTTTACAAAAGATTTACTCGTGCTTATTTTGCTGTGTTCTATGAACTGCCATGCGAGCAGCCGATGCAATAACCTGGCTCTATTATCTCGTGCAAATGCATTAAGGCGCTAGGAATAGCCAACTACTCGCACCATACAAATGCACCTTTAAACAAATGTAATAATTTGTAGTGAAATGCCTCAGCAAGTCCAAAACAAACTCCAGACTGATAATGGATTGTAAATATTTTTTGATTCCATCATTTATTTTAATAATAATAATAAATAATAAATAAGTCGATTTTTCAGATTAGAAATCTGAAAGTAACATGATTTTTAGATATAAACAAAAACATCATATATGCATAAACAAATAATTTCATTTGCTTTTATTTTTCTACATTTAGTCAAAAAAGTTCGGAAATGGACACCGTTTCCGCAATGTATTTTGTATAGAAAAAGGAAACATGCATTAACGAAATTAGGTTTTTCCTTAGACAAGGAATCATATATTGTGAGAAGGAATCTTCTAATCGTCAGACTTATGTAGTTAACTTGGGGGTGCCCCGTCTAACTTTGCGATTTGGCTAGTACCAGGGCCTTAACAGCTTCTTCGATCGTTTTTCAGGTGCACATCAAATGTCGCGGCGTACTCGCACTGAAGGGGTACGTGTGTCGAGCGACCGGGCGACCCTAGTGGCGAAAAATCTCAACCGGCGGTGTGACGTGTGTATAGGGTGGTCCGAGAAAGCGTTAACAGGGAGGCCGTACAAGGTGGTTCGGCAGAGTGTTGACAGGAAAGTCGTACAGGGTGTTTCGGGAATGTGCTGACAGGGAAGTCGGGTGTGTCGGGAAAGTGCTGACAGGTGATGGGATAAAGTATATTTGCTTGACGGCTCATTCTTTGTGCATGTTGTTTCAAAATATAATGTCTGTCATAAGGAATAATCAATGTTTAAAAGATGAAATTAATTTATTTAAAAAAAAGGAATTAATTGTCATTTTGACTCTACCTTAATTAGTAAATAAAGATAAATATCCAAAAATGGTTTTACTTAAAACCAAAACACTTCCCTCTGTCAAGTGGAAGAAAAACACTTTTCCGAAGCCACCTCCGCCTAGCCGAGTGATAATCTGAAACTATTTTGCTTCAGATTGAGAATAAAACGATTTTGTTCCAAACGTTAAAAAAAATTAGTTTTAACTGAAACCTTGCACTGTTGCACTGTAAAATATTACGAATTTATTTGCCACTGACACTACTTTGTACCTAGTGCTTAAAGGTGGAACCGAATGTGTCCGGCTAATACAAAGTTTCTTCAGATGACAACACAAAAAGCTATTGATAACGCCATCTAAAGGTATAACGTTTCTAAATGCTATTATAACAAATTCTGGAATTTTAATGGCCACAGCATATCGGCAATGTCCGTCCGTCTTTCCGTCCGTCCGTCCGCCCGTCTGACAAAGAGCCGTAATAGGTAGACGTTGAAATTTTCACGGAGTGTGTATTTCTGTTGCCGCTTTAACAGCAAATGAAAGTCACCATACAAGAAACGTGATTTCTTTGGGTCAAATCTTGTATAATGGTACGGAAGCCATTCGTGTGTGAGTCCGACACGCACTTGGCCGGTTTTTGAAATATATATAGACCTATATAATTATTATTAGTGCCGATTTTTTGTGTGGTGTTCACAGGAAACTTTGTATGGTCCCGAGACGTTCGGAACCACATTAAGATGCTGTTTTAGGTTATAATTAACACTTTGTGATAGCGCTTATGCACTTATGTGGTTTAATTTTAGATTTTACCCTAAAATTTATTAGTATTATACACTTGATTTATCGAAAGGGTGGGGATTTAAAACAAAACTTTTTATCATACAGCATTTATTTGTATACGTAAATTAGCTTATTCATGTATACACAGTGTCCCGGGATAAGTATGAAAATTTCAGGAACAAAAATCTTTCTTAGAAAAAAAAACTTATGAAACGAATCTTGATTAGGATGTATTTTTCGCCGTTCCCATAAATATTAATAAGATGACTTAAACGAAATAAACTTACACGAAAAAAACCTAGAAATTTAGATTTCTATGTTAGGCATTTTTTTCTAATAAAAATTACTGACCTTTCCAGAAGTTTATCTAACCTATCCCGAATCACCAGAGCAAGGGAAATTTAAAATATACATACGGAATTAGTTTCAGGAAATGTATACCTTTTCTCAAAACTTTCGCTTGCACGCATATCATTTATATTGAATCAAAAACCGACAAAGTCCATATCGAGGGCTTACTCCATTTAATGATGCATTTTTGTTCTAAATTGTTTGCGATAAAATACACACTTTATCGTACACTGACAAGGTCCAAAGATAGCGTAATATTTACATCCTATATAGGTGTGCAACTTTTTTTTGTAAATAAAAAAAAATATTATCTCAATAGAACTTTTTATGACTTAATGCTTTCTTGAAGTAAGCCCTCGATATACAGTAAGTTGATTTCGTAATTTAATGTATTAACATAGCTCGGTGTACAATAACAAATCCGATTCAGTATTTTCTCAGAATGCATTCCTAATAAATATAATTTTACACATGAAATAGGATTTCGGTGTAACTCACAATGTAACAATAACAAGTAAGATGAAAAAATAAAATGGTCGAATAAAAGTAAAATATTTATTGTAGCCTAATATGCATAAGAACATTAATAAATTATTTTGGGTTGTTATTGCCGTGTTTTCATTTTAGTTACCTTACTCCAAAAGGTTCTGTTCTTCTTGGGTAAATGTATTTTATGTCATTATTAGGATTCCGTACCCAAAGGGTGAAAACGGAACCCTATCACTAAGCCTCCGCTGTCCGTCCGTCCGTCCGCCCGTATGTCCGTCCGTCCGTCCGCCCGTATGTCCGTCCGTCCGTCCGTCCGTCCGTCCGTCCGTCCGTCCGTCCGTCCGTCCGTCCGTCTGTCACAGGGCTGTATCTCATGAACCGTAATAGGTAGAGAGCTGAAATTTTCACAGAGTGTGTATTCATTTTGCCGCTACAACAACAAATAGTAAAATAAAAAATAATAATAATTAAAAGGGGGCCCCATACAAAAAACGTGGTTTTTTTGAGTTAAATCTTGTACGATGGTACGGAACCCTTTGTGTGCGAGTCCGACTTGCACTTGGCCGGTTTTTTTATTGTCATGAACTGCCATGACAACATTCATGCCGTATGCAACAGTTCATGACAAATATCAGTTTGTTTGCAAAGACTATGCCCACCAACTAATATGTTGCCAATTGGAGCAGGCCAGTCCCTACAAACAGCACCCGTTCACGAGCATCACGCCGGGCACAGCCATCACCTCTCTCGGCTATATGTTAAGGAAAGAGGTGACCCAAACTAAGCGTCACCAAAAGCAAGGACTTTGAAGCGATGCACTACTGGCAACAAGAAAATATTGTGAAACATTTTCACGTTTGGTTTTAATGCTATTCGTTTTGTCATAAACTACTACAGTGAACTGATATCATAGTTACATATCCCTTTAAATGCTACCACCTACAGAAAATTTAGTATATTTGAGTATTAAAAGGGTATAATTGTTTGAGAGCAACCTTAACAATAAAGTAAGTATGACATTCTGACCTTACACACGCTTTTCTACCCAGTAAGAGCGCAGAAGGTATGACTTAAACACTGATTGGTGCAGAGTCGATCGAATTCTCTCACATATTTTCTCACGTTTCTCCCCTGTTTTCTGTTTACTAAAAGTTTCAGGTTTGTAGGAAAATGTGTTACTTTTATTCTCAGGTTCTACTTCCATTCGGTTTCTATATTTATTTTTTAGACTTTTCTGATAAAACAAAGCCAAAAAGTGGTTTATGTGTAAGTGGTACATTTATTCAAGTATTGTCTCACACGCGTAGTAATAAAACAATACGGAGTATGTGTTCATAGGACTTTTGGAACTAATTTATTTGGCGGGGCAGAGAGTATGGAAACTCGTTCCGGTCGCCACCAAAATTCGTTAGTAACATTATGCTGATGACTGGCCCGTAGTCCATACACTCAAAACATACATACATACACTTACATTACACATTAACACATTACACACACACGGTTGTGGAATGTTGCAAGTGCAAGTTTAATCGTTTAGTTGTAAGACATTTCAGTTTGCGAACACTGAAACTTTGTCATTGGCTCAAAAATATTAAAATAATCATAATGTAATAATCTAGGATTAGCTGTAAGGTTTCTTATAAAATAATAAAAATACGTGACCTAGTTTAGCCTCTATTGACCGTCGCATGGTCGTCAGAAACTGCGGGAGGTGGCAAAACTGTCTCGAGCGGAGTCGGGTAAAGCAGGTTTTTAATAACTCCTACATTTAATTTTGTCTTCACAAAGTTTCTCCTTTCTGAGCAGACTATGTAAGTTTATTTATTACTCGTTTACCCTAAGCTCCAACTTAATAGTTTGGTAGAACTTGCCATAAATCTCGACATACGATTTAAAACATATGTCTATTGTTTTACGAATCTAATGCACGTTGCTCGCTCCTTTCGACAAGGCGCAATTGGGTGTCCTAGCATGGAATATATTTTTTGTTATGTATGTATGTTCACCGTATTTAAGGTGGCCCATCCCGCTCATCTCCCCATACAAAAGGGGAAAGAAGATCACGCCCATATTTCTTGTCAGAGATCCAAAATTTTGCTCAAAAGAGCTTTATTTGATCGAACTAGATGTCTGATGACCATTGGCATTGTAAAATTGTGTTTGGTTTCTAAATTATAAGGTCCGAAAGTTTGAATTTTTTGCGCGTTTTATACAATATCTTTGGAGGTGGATTACGCAATGATAAAGTAAGAACATCGTAAAGAGATTAGTCATCAGACATAGCTTATTTAATCAAGATTTATGATTTATTTGTTTTTTATTAGATTTTTGACTACAGCGGTCGTGGTTTACTTTTAGCTATAAGTCGTTTTGAAATTAAAATTTTCGTAAATCTTACCAAATCATACACTATGCACATTGTCTTTTATGTGGACATGTTGCATCTTCCTCATCACGGAACCTGTCTTATTCTTTGAAACAGAGAAGGTCCCAGAGCGCAACAGCACGGTTTTGTACCGTGCCCGCGAATGAGTTAGGCCCGCCAGGTTGGGCCACCTTAACATCCGTATCTTGGTACCAAAGAGGAGCTTAATCTCTCGTAGCTGTCAAACAAATCAAGCTTCTAAGCCAACGTGGGCCCAATAACCCGCCAACCCAAAATGCTAGTAGGGTTATGTTAAGCGCGGTAATGGCGTACGCCAGGAACATACATAAAAGGTGCTCGGCGACGCCAATGGGCTTTCGAAGTTTCACGAGGGCTGCGAAAACCATGCCGACCGGCAGTGCAATTACGAAGCACAAAATTGGGTGTAGGTTGCTGTACTTACAGCAATATGACAGCTTTTGCGATTACGAAATCGATGCATTCACAAATGGTGCGGCACTCAGCGCTACCCGCAGCAATTAGGTCAACTCCATACATTTCGCGTCGAATAGGTAGGTATTACGAAACCACTAACGCCAAAGAACTGTCAAATGCGGGGAGGTCGCTGCTTTTTTTTTTTTTTTTTGTTTCTTTATCCAATGGACAGGCAAAAGCTTTCGCTATACAGCCTTCTCTTTATTGTATCTTATGGATTGTAGTCAATTCTGGAGTGTCATGTAGTTAAATACTTTCTATTGTCTCATGTATATATAGAAATATGGGTTCAAAGTTGGTCGGTTGACTTAATATCTTTTTCAGGTCGAGCGGGATTTTTTCTCTTTCTTTGTATGTAATTTCTAAGCATTTATATAGTTTTTCTCTTTGCTCATCAAAAGCACAGCAATGAAAGAAGAGGTGGTCCAGGGATTGATCAGCTAAGTTGCAGTGTGGGCATACGGCGGTGTCGATAAGGTTTAATCTGTAAAGATGGGATTGAAAAAGACAATGTCCGAAACGTAGACGACAAATTGTTGTATAATATTTTCTTCTTTTTGGTAAGGTTTTATTGAACCAAGGTGTTTTCCCAACTAAATCGTTTATTTCGGCGTACCAACGACCCGTATTGGACATTTTCCATTGTTCGGTCCATTCGTGGATAATTTCCTGTTTTATTTTCGCTACAAATTCCGATTGCGGTAGGGCAACATTCTTAATATGGCAAATATTCAGGTTGCTGTCAGCTATCGTTCTAGCTAGATAATCTGCTGAGTCGTGTGGCTTCAAATTTATGTGGCCGCGAATCCAGAAAAAACATATTTCGTAGCCTTGCTGTATCAAGGAAAAGTGTTTATCCCGTATTTGGTGTATGACATAGTGAGTATTGGCATCTAGTTTCGTATTCTGTAGGGCTCTATGAACGCTCATGCAGTCGCTTATTATTATCCACGTATAGTGTTGTTGAACTTCGATGAACTCGAGTGCGATTTGAATTGCCAAAGCTTCAGAAGTGTATATTGATGCAGAACTAGGAATCTTAATGCCATAACCTCTCTTGGTTGTCTCGTCATAGATCGCGCAGCCGACCCCACGAACTGTTTTCGAACCATCGGTATATATTCTTCTGTAACCTCTGTAACTTGAAATTTGTTCTAAAAATTCTTCTTTGCACTCCAAGTTTTCGTCTATTTGAATTGGAATTCCGTAGAATTTGCTGTCATATTTTCCCAAATAGCAAGGAAAGTTGAAATTGGCTTGTATTTCATATTCATTTTTGTAATGTAATATATTTGAAAAGTCTCTCAGGATGTAAGGATGATGACTAGGATCGGATGGGATGGAAAGGAGATGTTGAATTTTGGTAAACAGAGGATGATTTGATATGGATAGAAGCTTTAACAAAAATTTTAATTTCAGATATTTGAAGCGGATTCTCAGTGGAGGAATGTTACATTCTACTTGCATGGATACTATGGGAGTTGACATCATCGCTCCAGTTATTAAACGTAAGCTTTTATTTTGTATTTTTTCCAGTTTCTCTATAAGTTTCCAATGATGAGAAAAACATAGAAAACCATATTCAAAATGGCTACGTATCAAAGATTTAAAAAGCATTATTAGGATTTTCGGATCCGCGCCCCAATAGGTGCCCGCTAAGGACCTCAAAATGTTGTATGATCTTAACGCTTTGTCTGCTATGCCATCGACATAAGAGTTCCAAGATAAGTTACTGTTAAATATTATTCCTAAAAACTTAACGGTTTCAACTACCGGAAGAAGAGTGTTATTGTAGAAGACTTCGGCTTTTAATTTGTATTTATTTTTACTAAATATAACAACTTTGCTTTTCTCTGGGCTTATATCTAAATTTAACTCAGTAAAATATTTATACAAATTCTCCATGGCTTTATTTATACAAGTCAATGTAGTCGCTCTATCACCAATGGAACAATAAATAACCAAATCATCTGCAAATTGGAGGTTATTTACATCAAATCCTAGTTTTGAGTTTAATTTGTGAATATAAATTATAAATAAGAGGGGACTTAATATCCCACCTTGAGACGTTCCCCTATAGGAAAATCTGGGACCAAAAAGAGAGTTGCTGTCTTTCACATATACTTCCCTGCCATTTAAAAAATTATATATCCAATTTATTAATTTTGCTGGAATGCCCAAAGAGTTCAAGATCGATGCAAGTGTAAAGTGATCGATGTTGTTAAATGCGCCGACGACATCTAAAAAAACACACACGGTATCGTGATTTAATGAGAAAGCTTTTGAAATATCCAGATGTAGATGGCTGAAACTTTCTCTAGCGGATCGACCCCTCCTAAAACCAAATTGATTGCTAGGTAAAATGTTGTTTCTTTCTATAAAAAATTCTAAACGTTGCTTAATTAACTGTTCAAAAATTTTTCCAATGCACGAAGTCAATGCCACAGGTCGATAAGAATTTGCATCGTCTTTACTTTTGTTTGGTTTAAGTATTGGGATGAGACAATCTATTTTCCATTCCCATGGAATTATGGAAGTACACCACAGCTTATTAAGCGTGTTTAAAAATATTACCAGACTGTTGTGGTTTAAGTGACGTAGCATTTTATATGGAATCATATCTAATCCACATGCAGTATCTCGTCTAGAATTTAAGGCAGATTTCAGTTCTTGTAAAGTAAAATATTTTGTAAGGTACTCATTTTCATTATTGTTAGGAACAGAACTATTGATTGAATGTAGTTGATTTTCAACATAATCGGGTGTATACTTTTGCAAAAAATCATTAATCCAGTCATGATTTGTGTTGTGACTATTACTTTGGTAGGTATTATTAAATTTTTTAATAGTGTTCCAAATTTTAGAAACGGGTGTATATCTGTTAAATGATTCACATAACCTTTGCCAGCTTTCGCTTCTTTCTCTTTTTAAAATGAGTTTTTTAAGTGCTTGCAATCTTTTGAATTCTATGTAATTTTCGTCATTACAATTTAGTTTAAATGTTGCATATGCTTTCCTGGAATTTTCTACAGCTGAGCTGCATTTTTCATTCCACCAGGGAACAGAAAGTTTGGGTTTTGAATGCCGAAAAGTGGAGTTAGGTGTGGATGAATGCTTCCGTTTGGGTATAGACTTCTCAATAGCTGCATTTAAAATATTACAAAAAGAATCATAAGATTCTATTGGGTTAAGATTATCAAAGTTAAAATGTTCGAGCTCTCTCGAAACTAAATCTGAGTATATTTTCCAATTTACGAGTCTAAAGTTTGGATGCTTTGGAAAATTGTTTGCAGTCTCTTGATTGTTGTATGTGTTGTTGGCTAATAATATTTTTGTTATTGTTGGCAGGTGATAACTTCCGAGAGGGTCATCATGGACCGTCCAGTTACAAGACAATGCTAAAGAAGAAGATACCATTGTGAGATCGAGTGCATTTGGCCGCCATCTACTGGAACCAACTGTTGTCACTTCACCGTTATTCAAAAGAACAAGATTGTTGTCATCAATTATTTCCAAAATGTCCCTTCCACGTGAATCAGTGTTATTGCATCCCCAAAAAGTGTGATGAGCATTAAAATCGCCCGCAATAATCGTTGGCTCAGAGATATTTTTTACTAATCTATCGAACTTACTTTTTGTGAAAGGTGGAGTACAATTCGGGGGACTGTATAAACTAACTATAGTTACAAATTTGTTGTTGTAAGATAATTTGATAGCTATATTTTGTATCGAGTTGTCACTTGTGGTGATAATTTTTGTGTAGCTTAGACTATTATGAATTAATATTGCTACTCCATTGTGTGAATTTCCAGAATCAGATCTTTCCAATTGATATCCTCTAAATTTACAACGTTGTTGTGGTTTTAACCAAGTTTCAGAAATTATTGCAATATGTATATCATTTTCATATAAAAATTGAGTGAGAATATGTCGATGACATAGCAAACTTTGCGCGTTCCATTGTACAACATTCAAAGTAGACATTATATAACAGGTTTATTTTTTCTAATAGAGTCGTGAATAACGCTTTTTATGTTTTGCGCAGAGATAGGAGCCTCGCCAGTTTTGCTCATTGTTATAACTTTTACAATCATTTCGAGAAGTATGTTCATTGCTTTTTCAGAGTTTAACAAATTATTCAGGATAGAGTCGACTGAATTTTCTTTATTCGTGTGTAATATTTGGTTATATTTTAGTTGCGTATTATAATTTTTTTCTGTTTGATCTGTGTTAGTGGTAGGTAAGGAAGGGAATGACTTTTCATTAAATAATTCATTGTATTGAACTTTTCTGGTTTTATTTTTGTTTTCTTCAATTTTCTTCTTTTTTATAGGGCATAACCCTGATATAGCGACATGATTACCTTGACAATTATAACAGGTAGCATTGGCATGCTCCGTAGAGCAATTTCTATAATTGTGCCCTTCGCAACTGCATATTGAGCACCTCTCTCCGTTTTTACAATATTTTGATATGTGCCCAAAGCGCAAGCATCGGAAGCACTGTTTTAAACGGGGTATGTATTGAGCCACTCTAAATCTCCATAAGTTCATGTCAATATAGTCCGGTAGAGTATTTGATGCAAATGTAATGGAAATAGTAGGAGTGGGTTCTAGTTGGAAACCATTTTCATTCTTTACTTTACGCATGAATCTTCTTACTGATATAATTTTTTTTGTGCTTGTTATGTTGGTAAAAATTTTATGATTGGATAAGTTGGTAGGGACCGAGGTGATGACACCAGTGGTTTCAGTTGCAGATGCAGGTATGGAAGCCTTAAGCTTGAATTGATCCAAAAAAGTTTTGTTACCGAGAGCTGCATTGGCTAGCTCTGGTTTTTCAAATATTGCGCCTATTTTGTATCGATTTATCCTCTTGAACTGTTTGATGCCCTTAATGTATCTTTTGAAAGAGTTTGATAAGCTCATAATATCTCTGTCTCCAATCGGCTTGTTAGGTTCTGTGCTTTCTATGAATACGATAAAATCCAGTGCTCCCGAATCCTCAGGGTATGCACGGGTGTAGTCTTTAATGAAGAATGGTTGGTACTTATCGAGTGAATTCAATTTTGATGTAGTAGCTGTGGTGTTGATGTTGAGCTCAGTAGTTCCCGCCTGTTCCACAAGATCATCTTTTCCCGCCAAATTTTCACAGTCCGATAAATCGGACGAAAGTGACTCCTCTGGAGACCTCTTGTCTTCCTTTTTCCGTTTCCTCTTCGCCTTCATCTTCTCGACCGGTTTTCCGCGAAGAAAGACCACAAACAAACGAATTGGCAAATAAAAACTCGATAGCAAAAAAATCTCGACTTGTTCGGATTCCCGCCAAAACCGAACTCGGAGGTCGCTGCGTGAATGAACCCGCAGCTGTCAAAAGTTGACCTATCGTGTCGACACAGATTGGTCCGTGCTGGATGTAGGTGGATAAAAAACGGCTTCGTAATCGCGCTTTAGAAATGACGGGAGCGCACCTACACGTACCGCGGCACCATCCTCAAATTTTGCGGAATCACACTGCGGATAAGGCTTCTTCACGCAATGTTTGAAAGAACCCAGGTTGCAATTTGTGAGAAAAATCTCGGCAGGGAGTCGATTCCAAAGTTTACGGACCCTAGATAAGGGATCAGCAGGTCTATTCCTGGCATTCAGTAATCAGGAATCAGGAATCCTGAGTCTAGAAAACCGCTTTTATAGCGATTTCCAAAGCGAGTTTTGCGACGGAAAACCTTGATTAGTGAAAAAAATATGCTCCGGAATATTTTCGTCAAGAAAATCGCTTTGAAAACCGCTACAAAAGCGGTTTCCTGATTCCTGATTACTGAATGCCAGGAATAGACCTGCAGGATCAGTTCGTTCTAATTTTCGGCATGTCAACAGTAAATGGGTGGATTCCCTGGCTGTTTCGCGTCGAGCGGTGATTGAAAGGGGAGGTTATGAAGCTCCGATGATCATTCTATTGAGTAGAGACGATAGAAATCGGAGAGAGACCATATATCCCTTCGGAGTAGGAGGGTCTCTAAATTCTGGGATCTCGGTATCTCAGACGAAATGCACGATACGACGCTGCATCGAGTCCAGGAAGCCAAGCTGTTACCTTGTTACTTACGTTACCTCCAACGAGTGCGAACAATACTCTACACAAGACCTTATCTGCTGCGCATTGTAGAGAATCAGATGTTGGTCAGAAGTGTGAACCTGGACACATAAGACTAACATACCGCCTGGAAACTAGATCCCATGCAGGACATCCTTAAATTGCACAGCTACATTTAATTTAATAAAAAACACGGACAATTTCAATTGCCGCTTCGACGATCCCTCTTAGAGAGAAATAAAAACGACCTCTCAAATAATTCCTTGATCCCCTGAGTTTACCTCTGCGGTCCGATCTTGGTTCCACAGCACCGACAGATGCCAATATGGAGTCCCTTAACAACAATGCTTTGTTTTATTGAAAAATCGCTATGAGTGCGCCTATGTTTAGAGACCACAGGTGCTCAGAAAGGCCACCTCGCGAAACCACACTCAGCGAGGCACCAAACCAGCGGATTTGCTGACTATCGCTGAGCTATCGAGCTTGTTCAAATTACGTTTGAAGACTACCAGGTTTGAGGAAAGGCACCCGCCGAAGACAGCTCCATATCATGGCGGTGCGGCACAGAAATGAGTTTGAGAAACGGTTTGCTCTCAAAAGCCTAATGTCAACCGCAAGAGGGTAGTTTGATATTCTGCGGCGGGTGCACCGCATATAGGTTGGAGAGAAGGTATGAGAGGATGCAAGTTCCACAGAGCACGTTCATGGTAGTACCATGAAAGTACCTGCCCTGCAGGTCACAGCGCGATGGCTCGTGCCGCGGGCTGTCACGGCATTTAGACTAGATAGGAAAAGCGGCGCGTGCGAGAGATCTGGTGACATCTCCGTGAAAGTAAGAGTGGGATAATTTCACGGTTTGGGGGCGCAAGCGAAGCGTCGTACAGTTGATCTCTCCTCTCGACCCAGCGAAGCGAGGTACAGCGCTCGGTTGACATATTTAGGTCCCCGGTATATAGGTATACGCATGTATGAAAATGTGTATGCCTGTAGATTACGCGAAAGAGGTATGCTGTGGTGCCGTATGGCGCCTAAAGGCGCTCTATCATCGCTGTCTACCCCCCTGGTCAAGTGGTGTGAAGGTTCAGATCATTATTTTGAAGCTACATGGCGATTTACAAATATTTGTGGGCAAGAAAACAAATTTCAGTACATTTGTATGAACACATTTTGGTTTCATCTGTCAGTTGACTCTGTGTGCCTTTACACTCTAAGCCTATGGTTTGAGCTGAGTGACATACGACCGCCGGCTTCCCATACGATGATAATATGCACAATTTGTCCATACGGCGGAGTAACGACCACAGGGCCCTTCTTCTTCCTTTTCTCTTCGGTTGTCTGGAAAAATAGACATAAATATTACTACGCAAGGACAGGCCATTGCATACAACAAAAATGGAGCAACAAAAGTGGTGTTCTATGCGTCGCGGGAATACCACTTTGTCGCCAGTCAGCTCGCTGTCGTCATACGTCTATGGGTTGCCTCTGGCTAATAATGCGCCCCAAAAATGCCCAATTGTGTGGTAAAACCGCGCAAGAATTATATGAAAAATCCAAAGAAAGACGGAATATTGGAATACCGCAACAGGCAACATAATTGTATGAAGGACATACAATTTGCATATTCGTCTGGACATTCGTCTGAAACTCTACGCTGCCGCCTTCCATGCTCGATGAATAGAGCGAACCATAATGTAAAAAGAAGAAGCGCTTATCATTGTCTAGAAGCGAAAAAAAGGAAAAGGTCACCCATCTCAAACGTAAAATTTAACGGCGGGGCAACACACACTGATGAAGCCTGCTCGCGCGCTCACTTACTCAAAATAACCTCCAAATGCGACTTGGATTTGTCGCAGACTTTCTACGCAATTTCGTAACACCGTAGCCACAGTCTCTGGCTGTAGTTATCCGGTTACCTAATTCATTGTTAGTGAATTGTACAAATTGGTCGAGTTGCACTATCTGCGCCGACGGCCTTGGGTAGTCTATTGCACCCCTCCGCCGCGAGATGGGGCAAGCTTGTGGGTTGGACCTCGATTGTGGTGGATCCGTTTGAGCCATTTATCGCATTTGTGGAGATAAGAAGCACTGCAATACGACGTTATATATGGGCAGTCCAAGTTCACCTAAGTTGTCTAAGTTGAAAGCTGCTAAACTCGGGCGCTAAGAATTAATTCAAATTCGCAATTTGAAGGAGAGCAAGTTCTAAGAAATTTGCTACGCCCAGGCTCAAAGAATTAATGCCAATTCGCAATTTAAAAGAGAACAAGTCCTAAGAAACTTGCTAAGCCCGGGAGCAAAGAACTAAAGCAAAGTCGCAAATTAAAAGAGAATTAGTCCTAAGAAACTTGCTAAGCCCTGGCGCCAAGAATTAATGCAACTTCGTAAATTGAAAGAGAGCAAGTCCTTAGAAACTTGCTAAACCCGGGAGCAAAGAACTAAAGCAAAGTCGCAAATTAAAAGAGAATTAGTCCTAAGAAACTTGCTAAGCCCTGGCGCCAAGAATTAATGCAACTTCGTAAATTGAAAGAGAGCAAGTCCTAAGAAACTTGCTAAACCCGGGAGCGAAGAACTAATTCAAATTCGCAAATTAAATGAGAATAAGTCCTAAGAAACTTAATAAGCCCTGGCGCCAAGAATTAATGCAACTTCGTATATTGAAAGAGAGCAAGTCCTAAGTTGCTAAACCTGGGAGCGAAAAACTAAAGCAAATTCGCAAATTAAAAGAGAACAAGTCCTATGAAACTTGCTAAGCACGGGAGCGAAGAACTAATGCAAATTCGCAAATTAAAAGAGAATAAGTCCTAAGAAACTTGCTAAGCCCTGACGCCAAGAATTAATAAAACTTCGTAAATTGAAAGAGAGTAAGTCCTAAGAAACTTGCTAAACCCGGGAGCAAAAAACTAAAGCAAATTCGCAAATTAAAAGAGAATAAGTCCTAAGAAACTTGCTAAACCCTGGCGCCAAGAATTAATGCAACTTCGTAAATTGAAAGAGAGCAAGTCCTAAGAAACTTGCTAAGCCCGGGAGCAAAGAACTAAAGCAAAGTCGCAAATTAAAAGAGAATTAGTCCTAAGAAACTTGCTAAGCCCTGGCGCCAAGAATTAATGCAACTTCGTAAATTGAAAGAGAGCAAGTCCTAAGAAACTTGCTAAACCCGGGAGCGAAGAACTAATTCAAATTCGCAAATTAAATGAGAATAAGTCCTAAGAAACTTGATAAGCCCTGGCGCCAAGAATTAATGCAACTTCGTATATTGAAAGAGAGCAAGTCCTAAGTTGCTAAACCTGGGAGCGAAAAACTAAAGCAAATTCGCAAATTAAAAGAGAACAAGTCCTATGAAACTTGCTAAGCACGGGAGCGAAGAACTAATGCAAATTCGCAAATTAAAAGAGAATAAGTCCTAAGAAACTTGCTAAGCCCTGGCGCCAAGAATTAATGCAACTTCGTAAATTGAAACAGAGTAAGTCCTAAGAAACTTGCTAAACCCGGGAGCAAAAAACTAAAGCAAATTCGCAAATTAAAAGAGAATAAGTCCTAAGAAACTTGCTAAGCCCTGGCGCCAAGAATTAATGCAACTTCGTATATTGAAAGAGAGCAAGTCCTAAGAAACTTGCTAAGCCCTGGCGCCAAGAATTAATGCAAATTCGTAAATTGAAAGAGAGCAAGTCCTCAGAAACTTGCTAAGCCCGGGAGCAAAGAACTAAAGCAAAGTCGTAAATTAAAAGAGAACAAGTCCTATGAAACTTGCTATGCACGAAAGCGAAGAACTAATGCAAATTCGCAAATTGAAAGAAAGTAAGTCCTAAGAAATTTGCTAAGCCCGGGAGTGAAGAATTAATGCAATTTCGCAAATTAAAGGAGAGCAAGTCGAAAACAAAAATAACTTACGTTAACAGCGATAACTAGTTTGATAGGCAGCCGATTGAACAAACGGATGTGTAGCGACCACCCCCAAAGATGCCTTTAATCTGTCAATTTACATGCGCGTCGATCGCCGCTTACATGACGAATACGAAATAACGAAATTTACTTTATTTAAATAAAAGGGTTTCAACGGCTCTATTCCGTATCTTCGCGCTGCGAAGGGAAGATCAGAAACGATACATTTTATTGAGTATCCTAGATGAACATATATAGATTATTGAGTATCCTAGATGAACATATATAGATTATTGAGTATCCTAGGTGAACATATATAGATTATCGAGTATCAAAGATTAACATATATAGATTATTGAGTATCCTAGATGAACATATATAGATTATTGAGTATCCTAGGTAACATATATATGTACAAAGATGTAGATGTAGATGTGTGTAGAAGGAAGAAAAAGGTCTGTTAAAAGACCTTACTCCATAAGGATAATGCGGAGGTTAGACCACATAGCAGACCCGCCATTGCATTGAATGAAAGATGAACGAAGCGATAGTTGAAATTGTCCGTGTTTTCCATCCAGTTTAGTTGTAGCCGTGCTACATAATGAACGTTCTGGCATGGCACATAATTCCCATATGATGTACTGGGGAAATATCTGGACAGTATATGTGGTCCCATCCATGTCCAATACAAAAAACCGGCCAAGTTCGAGTCGATCTCGATAGATACAGATATAACACAAAAAATCACGTTTTTTGTATGCCCCCCTTTCATATTTTTTTTCATTTTACCCATTTTTCGTTATAGCGGCAAAATAAATAAATACTCTGTGAAAATTTCAGCTGCCTACTTATTACGGTTCATGAGATACAGACCTGTGACAGACGGACGGACGGAATAACAGCGGAGGCTTAGTAATAGGGTTCCGTTTCCGGGCCTTTTTCACTTACTGCTGATTAGCTTAATCGCCACATATTAAGGGCCTTTCTTAACAGTTTGTAATCAATACCACAGCAAGATAATCAGAACTTTAGTAATAAGGGCCCTCTTAGTGTCGATTAAAATAAATCAACACTAGGTGAAAACCAGGCTTAGACTTATTTTAGTAGTATTTTTGTACATATGTTCACGCCGCTTTCCGGAAGGATAGACAGAGATGATTTTATGAGCCAAGAGAGAGATAATATTTTTGTCTTACTTTAGGTCAACACATGCCCAGCACATATCTAACCAGGCAGTATGTTCTACAATACAATAGTTCCGTGGCGCCTAGGAGTTCAGGGAAAATGAGTTCTAGTGCAGTTAATGGAAAATTTCTAATTGTAAATATTGGTCGAGATGGATGCTGGCCGGTCCCCTTTACTCACAAACAGCTGCGCAGCATCCAAACTATGTCGGATTCGGTTTCTGCGCAGCCGCTGGCGCTTGGACACGTAGCCACGTAGGCCCCGCCGGCGAGTCAGTCCGCTTGCGAATTCGCTTACTCTGATATCCTCAAGTTCTAACGACACGATAGAACACTACATGCTAATTTCCCTGCATGCCTGCTTCGAACTAAACGCAAAGTATCGGAATAGAGCCGCCAGCAGGATGCGCGCCGAGCCGGATATTGCGTCGGCGCACCCCCGCCCTGCACTTCCGGTGACAAATTGTTAGCCGTAAGTAGACCATCGACGTTGCCACCTCTCAAACGGTTTACTTAATCGAATCGAACGCCAATGCATGTATATTACGGTTAAAGTCCAAGGTCGGTTAAAGTTGGAAAACGTTTTTTCCTTGAAGGTTATTGGGTTTCTGAAATCGTACCAATGTTGAGTGATATTATGATGTACTCGCGCCATAATAAAATGGGATCACTTGGGAAGCACTAGCTATCATTTAAAAAAAATATATCAAAATCGGTTCACCCAGACAAAAGTTATGAAGTAACAAAAATAAAAAAAAAACAAAAAAACAACAAAAAAAAAACATACAGACGAATTTATAACCTCCTCCTTTTTTGAAGTCGGTTAAAAATGTACGTTCCACCCTACCCTTCATTGTGACGATTAAGCTAATCAGCAGATGGTGCAACAGACACGTGTGGCATTCAACTTCAATGTTCAGTTCCATAAAAAGACACGCTTATTACCCAGAGCCCTGACGATATACCTCGATGAAACAAGTTTCCTGTAGCTATATGCCTTTATAGGATACTAGCTGAGGTACCCGGTTCCGCTCGGGTCAATGTCGTTTTGGACGGATGTCGGGCTGAATTATTTCCTGGATATTGTAAGACTTCCCATACAAACTTTCATCCCATATTTCACCCCCTTTCGAGTTTAATTTTTGCCACAAAATTGTAGCCTATTCCCAAGGCCCAGACTCTCTCCATACCGAGCGAAAAGAGAGACAGAATTACTTTGTTTTTAACCGACTTCAAAAAAGGAGGAGGTTATCAATTCGTCTGTATGTTTTTTTTTTTGTTTTTTTTTTATGTTTGTTACCTCATAACGTTTGCCTGGGTGAACCGATTTTGATGATTATTTTTTTAAATGATAGCTAGTGCTTCCCATTTTAATTTGGTTAAGTTCTGACAATGATATCCATGAGAAAATCATAAAAGTCTTAAATTTGTATTAAGATGTGCGCGACAAATAGACGAATAACTCAATATAACGCCAACCGATTTCGGTGATTATTTTTTTATTGGAAAGGACGTGTACAAATTAGTAAGTGTACTTCAGATTCACTAAAAATAAACAATAAAAAAAAATAACAAAAAAAATTACCGACTTAAAAAAAAAAGCACTAAAAAGTAAAAAATAATTTCCATTTTTGTAGTTACGATTTCTGTTATTTTTTGAGTCGGTGTCAGCCAAGGTTAGGTTAGGTTAGGTTCTCTTGATTGGCGCAGCGCGTGCCCGGCTGACGCCGACTCAAAACATAACAGAAATCGTAACTACAAAAAAATGGAAATTATTTTTTACTTTTTAGTGCTTTTTCTTTGAAGTGGGTTATTTTTTTTGTTATTATAATATTGGTATGGAGTTTGCCGACGAGTGTACAAGCATGAATGCACCTATGTACAACCAGAATGACCCTAGACGCCACACATTGGACTTTAACCCACATACTTTTTCCTTGCAAATGCCTACTGTGGCGCCTAGGGTGATGCTGTCTGCCTACACGTATGTAGGCACAGAGAGAGGTGACAGCGCGGACAATCAAGATGCTATCTGGAGCATATTACCAGTTGGTACTGACGGAGGCACCGAGCATGCAAGATCGAGAGTAGCGATCGAAACTCATACGTGTGGCGGCAGCGTAGCCACGAGTTAGTGAAAAACGTCTAACGGAGCCCTTAGTCCCAGCTGTCACCTAAATTGGCGTTTACGGCAAACCGATCGACTGGCGTTTTCAAATGTATGGAGAAATTGAAGAGCGCACGCAGTGGGTGTTGAGCGAACCAACATTTTCGAGTCCGAGTTTGATTTGACAGCTTACTCAACGTTGCCGTAAATACTTCGACGTTGCAAATTACGCCGACTCTGCGTTTCATACAAATCGGAAGTCCGAGTTTGACTTTGACAGCTTGAAGAAGTAAAACCACAGAATATCTAGTAAAAACTTGCATGGAATTTGACGATTCGGCCGTACTATTTTTGAAATTCTTTGAAATAGCCAGCGATTAGCAATCCAATCGGAAACGTTCGACAACAGCCAATGGCCGCCGGGCGCCGCTATCCAAACGTCATTCAAAAGTACGAAACTATGTTTCTAGGGACTAGAATCGCAAATTGCTGCAGCAATTTGGTAGCAATCGTTTCAAAAATAGGGCAGCCAAACGCGTAACATCGACTGTTCCATAAATAGCGTCAGAAGCAAGCTTATTCTTAATTGATCTATGAAGTGTGTTTAGTTTTATATCTTTTATTTGTTATATATAAATTTCATTTACATTAATTTTGTCTTACACCTAAAATTGCTGATTTTGTTTCTCTCTCTCACACACACAGACAGACCCTCACACATCTCAAACATACACTCACACACACACCCTTCCAATTCCTTTTTGTTAATTTTAATTAAGAGCGTTTAAATTAAATTAATATACTTTTCATTTGTGAAAACTTGTTAGGCTACTTTCTTATTTTATTGTAATTTGTGTATTTGATGTTTTCTTAGCTGTAAGTCTTACTTCCTATAAATAAATCAATCAATCTATCTCGCCGGCGCTGCCGCCATTGTATGTGAAATTGGCTACGCTGTCCCCATACAAACGAGTTTCCGTTACAACTTCCGTCCTTCCATGCTCGCTGGACGGAGCCATCGCCGTGCCGCGCGACGTTTACGCTCGGCGAGCTGAGCCCCTAGTCCCAGTTGTCACCTAAATTCGCGTTTACGCCGAACCGATCGACTGGCGTTTTCAAATGTATGAAGAAATTGAGGAGCACTCGCAGTGGGCGTTAAACGAACTAACATTTGCGAGTCCGTGTTTGATTTGACAGCTTACTCACCGTAGCCGAAAATACGTTGACGTTGCCGTTTACGTTGACAGCGTTTTCTCACAAATCGGAAGTCCGAGTTTGATTTTAACAGATTGAAGAAGTAAAACCACAAAAAAGGAGGAAAACTTGTATGAAGTTTGACGTTTTTACGTAACTTCGAAGTTCCGTAAACGCTAATATAGGTGAGATCTCAGACTAAACACTCTGAAGTACAGTCACTGCCTGCTCTGTTATAGCAAAGAAATGTTGATTAAAAATTGTATCAACTAGGTAGATCAAACATATGATCAATAGATCTCTCGGTGTGGCGATGCTTAATTACATAAGACGCCATTCGTAAGAGATGAGATGGCTTAATTGCGTTAGCTTCCAGGTTCGGTTCTTGAAAATGGAAATGGATCCTTTATAGGATGTCTGTTAACCTTTTTAGCAGGGGCGCGTGGAAGTATGAATTGCAATGAATATTAAATTCTAAGGACTATTTACTAATTAGATTAGAACTATTGTTCTAATAATTTGATATGGATATCAATCTTCAACATTCCTTTTTAGGGTTCCGTACCCAAAGGATGAAAACGGAACCCTATTACTAAGCCTCCGCTGTCCGTCCGTCCGTCCGTCCGTCCGTGCGTTTCTCACAGGGTTGTATCTCAGGAACCGTATAGGTAGGCAGCTGAATTTTTCACAGAGTGTGTATTTATTTTGCCGCTATAACAACAAATAGGTATCATTAAATAATAATAAAAAATGAAGGGGGGCCCATACAAAAACCATTTTGTTTTTGGCGTAAATCTTGTATGATGGAACGGAACCCTTCGTGTGCAAGTCCGACTCGCACTTGGCCGGCTTTTTTTTATTTACTAATAGAAAAGTAATAAAAAATAGATAAATGTGAGAACAAAAGCAAAATGGAAGAAGCTGGAGCTTGAGAAGACATACAAAAACATTTTAGATACGAAATGTAGAACCCATGAGATTAGATCTCCAAAAGACTAAATATACCAAACATATATCCTTTAAATTAACTGAAATTATACAAACATTCGTCCTCATATTGTGTTGTATTTCGATTCTTCCACAAATCAAAACGGTCTTCTGCTGTGTGATCCAAATAGTTTTAGCTTATTTAAAAACTTGATTTATACCACAAGAGGTGAAAGTCACTCGATTATTTTTATTCGATGTTTGTATTCACAAAAATTGCCTTTGTAGCGTGTGGATCTGCCTAGATTCTAACCCCGACCTACGACTGATTTCTCCGAAGCATTTCTGTTTCATCGGATTTGGGCTGCTCTTCTCGGCGCTGCATTTCTTAAGGTCGGCCCGTAAGCATCTGAAAATTTCGCCTCCCATACTTGTCTTTTCGGTAAATGTATTCTGGGTCAAACCACAGAGAAAACAAAATTCGTATGAAGATTTTCTTTTTGCTTTCATTTCATTCGGTTTGGATTTTTCAAAAAAAAAAAACAAAAACGTGCAGACACAGATATTTGTTACCTGATATTAGATATTAAATATCAATTTAATTGGAATAGCGGTTTCCAAATGATTAGTAAACTACTGCGGAGAGATGAAAAGGTGGGTCAGGTCTTAAGACCCACGGCTGCGCAGCTGCTCTCCTCTAGTCGTGATTTGAATGTTGTATATGCGTTATCTCGCTGAGAAACTTCGTTAGTGCGATATAGACTTAATGTCTTGCTGGAAGCGCCATCTAGCGCCTGCCATGTTAACTAGCTTATGTTGCATCTGTTTGTCGCATTTGTGGCATGTGAAACTAGCAGCTCTCAGTAGAGGGCGCTAGGTCACTACACTACGTTTGTATGGGGGACATAGCTTACGGGCCGTTCTTAAGTCCAGGGTCAGCCTTCGTGAAGATCCCTAGGTTGAAAATGCCTTGACTAACCTATCACGACACCCTTCTTACGTCACTCTCATCATACAGTCGCAAAAACACCACACCAAAAACACCACGCTGCATCTTCTGATCTTTGACTTTTGACAAGTGTGGGCTCCATATCTAAGGACTATTAAATACGATACAATAATATAATAATTACGGGTAGGCAATGACTTGATGGCAATGTACGTAGATACTTAGGCCATTCACAGGTAAATTACGGTAAATCCCTGAAAGACAGCACGGGTATTTGTAATTTGTAATGCGTAATTAGTAAGGCACATATTGAGTGACGTTAGGATTATATAAACAGTGTGTCAATCATATGTTCGTCATGTAGTTTTAAGGTTTTACTATTTTTGTAAAATATAAAAAACACCACATTGTTGAGTGACTGACTGACAAGTAAGGAACTACAGTTTTCCACACGGTCAGCAGGTTTTTATGTGATAATTCTCTTCTATAGTTTATAATGGAGTCAAGAAATACACTAAAAGCGTCGCTATTTTCTGGCAGTTCTCGCTCATCATTTTTAACGGAGAAATTCCGAAAATAGGTGATTGGAACATTGGTGTTTTTTGAGCTTCATTTTTTTCAAAGATTCGTTGTTTTTCCCTGAATGTATATAATATGATAGATATAATATAATATGTATTGCCTATTCCCTATTCTTCAGATAGGCACGGTCGGACGGTCACCCATCCAGAAACCGACCGCGCCCAGTCGTCGGCTCGTCGCGCCGCAGCGCTACCGAGGTTGACACTCTTGTATATAAGCATGATAAAACCGCAAAGCGAGACAGCCATGTACTGAACGCAATCAAACGTGTAATGGCACTTTTTGCTCGTCCCAAATTACAAGCATCGGATCTGGGAAGATCCCGCGCCTAGCCAACCTCTCGGACCGAAAAAGCAATAAAATCGATCTTTCTCGCTCTCGCGCGGGACGATCGCGATAGGTTGAAGCGAGAAAAATATAGCCGCAGCATCACGGCTAATGAAACGTGTCGAGTGTCTCGGCGGCGTAAGCGAATATCGAGTGTCTCTGATTTTAACGCTATTTTATTACCATTTTCGAATGATTTGGTCCTCAAAACGTTAAACAAACTTACAAGATTTTAACTGTATCATTATTATCCCTTAAAATTAGAGGCGAAATATGACAATACCTCAATTTACGATAATGCACCAATTTTCAGGTAATCCATACATTTTACATAATTAGTCATGAACCGAAACGGACTCTATTTTACAACAGCAGTGTCCAAAATATTTACACCACGTATCGTTCACTTAGGACTTGTTAAACCTGCGATGGTCGCTGTGAAATCACCTGTAACAGGTATGGAAGTCTCTCTCTGCGAGCGCCTCTGCAGCGTTACGCGAGAAAGAGACTGCAATAATTTGACGGTCTCTCCTCGCGTTTGACATCGTTCATTCCCTGACTTAACAGGTTTTTCCCAGGTGTTAGCAACCGATGGTCTGCTGGTACGGTCAGGTCATGAGAGTTCTGTAATGCGTAGTCTTAGGCTGAGATAAATAGTCGTAACAGAAACTAAGGCTGAGATAAATAGTCGTAACAGAAACTAAGACTGTTACGACTATTTATCTCAGCCTTAGTATTTGGGTAGAAAAACACATAACGCGCCTAATAATAAAATTTTAGTCACGTCCTGTGGTGGTTTATTATTTAAGATTTTATTGTAATAAAAAAATCCATCCTATATAATGTATTATGTAAAAAAACAAATCTGAATATTTTAATAAGGCAAGGATTTCGATTCGAGGACATTAAATGAATATTTTTTTTAAATTTTTTACTATCTTACTCGATGAGGATAAATTAGTTAATTTATTTATTGGAAAACAAATTTAATACCATAAAAAGAAACAGAAAATGGCTGTTCAATCATGTTGAGCTCTATCGTTCTAACCATTGTAAAAAATATATGGATTCGATTTTCGTTTTTAGAGAAAAAAAAATTTACCAAAGCCTACAAGCAAGATCCCTGTTTCAATCAATATGTCACTGTTTAACCGCAAAAAACCTGCAATATTTAAGTCAATGTTTACTTCAGTTTAAACTGTTTTATAATAATAACTGGATACCAAATACGCACAGTAGAATTTTGCAGTGATGTAAATAACTACAAGTACTATTAATCACTCGTTGTTATTGCGAACGCATGGAGATGACCCAATAGGAATCTTCGCATAAAACGTCAGAGCCTCGTCATTGAAACTCACTAATCACCAACACACGTGCTAGAGCTTATGGGGTAAATATATGACCAATGAATGAGTAGGTATGCAAGGACCATTCCAAGTCCTTTTTTTCACTCCATTAAAAGCACAAAACATGAATGTCCTTGGAATGGGTGTTATTATCAGAAGAAAAAAGTTATTTGTGACTAAGGGGTAATAAATTATTAAGCACATATTTTTTTTAGTAGGGATATAAGAACTTAAATCGATTAGACTTACATATACATATGTACGCATGAATAGTGAGTGGTCTCTAGTCGGTACAAGAAGTTAGATATATTTTCCAGATTGACCAATTTTAAGGTGATATTTGAAAAGAAATAATAATGTTGTCATTGGACAAAAAAAAATCACATGTTCTACTAATTGATGTTTGTAACTGACAAGATATTAAATAAACTTTAAGCAAGGAAAACAATTTTTTTTAAATTTTAAATCTTAAAAAAATTGCATTTAAACATACGGTGGTAATTTTATGTATTTAATGGATACTACATTATCGTTATCTCATTAATTTGAGTTTCAGCGACATCTACATTCAGATTTCATAATCAGATTTTAAAAATATTCTAAAAATAATTCCTGAAAAAAAAATCTGCTTCCGACCAATGTCACGTACAATACTTTTTCATGTTATTTTCAAAACGTAGATGTCGCTGAAACTCAAATTAATAAAAACATACGGTTTTTCAACAGTAGGTAGTTTTCCAAAGTCTTCGTTTAATCGTTTCATAAACAATTCTAGTTATAATATAAATTAGTAGATCTCGGTGATTTTGACAGTTGGTAGAGATTCCTTTCTACTGACCTTTCGGAGTTATTGAGTTGCTTTGCTTTTTTTTTTATTACATTTTTTTACATTTAAGTCTGAAATTCGTTAATTATGCTTATAAGTTCCTTAATTTTCAAGTAATTGATAAACAAATAATCAACATATTTTAGTATACCTTTTTTTAAATCGGATCATAGGTCAAACCAATGATCCGATTTAAAAAAAAAAGCAATAAAATAGTTAATACAAGTGTGAGCAACGTAAAATGTTTGCAACTAAATAAATTTAAAAAAAATGGATGTCCAACTGCGCACTGGCGGTTATTAAAAAAATGTAGAGATTCAATAAATCAACCTAATATATATGTTCAGTTAACTAATATTGTTTTTACCAAAGAATTATTTTACAAACAGCAAAAAGGTGATTCACACCTGCCATGGCAGAGTGGTGGCGACCTGCGCGCGCACCCACCAGTCGATCGAGACCGGCCGCGCTGCGCGGGAGTTCCGAGCGCGTTCCAAATTCACATTCGAATCGTTCCAATTGATACTTACGATTGTTTCGGTATCACTCTGATATGGTGCTATTCAAATATTGCTTGAAATCATTATTTTTTGAGAAAAAATCAAATACGTGTCGTGAATTTTAGTGACCGCCGTGGATTTTAGTGTTGGAGAAGCGATAATAAACTGTGAAGTATTTATAAAAGAACCGCTTAAAGCTCTACCTTATCTGCTTAAAAGTGATTTCTTGATAAAAGTTCATAAAACCAACATGCATGTGACAATTCAAAGTGTCAATCTTCGAGGGTGATTTTGTGCGTTTGCGCATAACTCAAAAATATGGTAGGCCTTACATTTATATATAATGTTTTCATATCGAATTGTTTTATTAAAGCCTACTTTTAAGTGACCTAGTATTTCTCACATGAATGAACGGTTTATTGTGTTATAGGTTTGGATTGTACGTATTATATTTATGGAAACATCATTATATATTTTAAGCGCTAAGTGAATTTATAGAAAATATTAAAATAATAATTTCTCATTTTCAAACATCGTTAAAATATTGACAACTAGAGTTGCACAAGAACATAAGAAAAGGCTAAGTTTCTTTTGGCAACAGCAAATGTAAGAATTAACAATATTAAATATGTTATTGTATACACAATGCAATTATACCTGAAATAATGTTATTTAGTATTACAGTTACACACAGCACAACCCTTGAATAGTAGGTATGTCTTAATTTTAAGATACTTAACCACTGCAAACTGTTTTATACATGAATATCTCATTGTTTTGTAAAGAGTTTTAAACATTTTTTTTAAATGCCTGAACTTAGCTTTTGAACTCAAACTATTGTCTACTAGTTTTCTCATGAGTGGAAGGTAATAAAAGTAAGTGGACATCAGATAATTAACACGGACCATATAAAATCCCTTACTCTACAAACCAATATTAGACATAGATACTCTACAGAGTGGTAGAGCATTTAAATAATGAAAGATTTATTCATGTAGTGTGTAGTGATAAGTTTTAATCAATTATCGTATAAATTCTATAAATAATATTTTTATAATGGATTGGTATGGTGTTATCTCTACATTCAACACATTTTTTTTTATTGGTACTCACATTATATTTTGGCTTTACGGGCGCTCTACTTACTACATATAATTTAGAAAGTATTTTTTTATGGAACTTAACATGGCTGGCTAGTACCACACAATTACCGTTCATGATATTTGCCAAATATACCACATTCCCGAAGGAATTAGGTACCGAGCCTTTATGAGCACAGCTACATTGAACTGGATGGAAAAGACGGACAATTTTTCATTGCCGCTCCAACCATAGTCTAATACAATGCGGTGGTGCGGGCTTAACCCTACCACCTAGTTAAAAAGGCAACCTATAGGACCTGGGTTCCGAATAATGGAACAGCCCGCATTCGTAACGAAATGCACTTATCGAACTCAGAAAGAGAAAGAAAGTGGTGCATGACCGGGGCGCGGGTTAGAACCCATTACCTCTCGCATGAAAGGCGAGTCGCTCTAGCCCCTAAACCAAGAGCTGTCTCCAGGGTCTACAAGTGAAAACAAACCTTAGCTTTGTTTTTGGAAATTTGCAATCCTGGGTGAGACAAACCGCAAAAAACCACATACGTAGGTAAAATGTGGTGAAAATTTGAATACGTTTTTGGAGCTGCCTCTTCCTAACACCTAATTTGCAAACAACAGGCTTACATGTTATGTTTCCAAAAACCGTAAAGATAAACATTTCCCTTTTTTTTTTGCATCCAGAGACTTCAGTTTTTACAATATATCGAGAAGTCCTTATGAGTCATTGAACCCCAAGTTATATTTTGACTATTCATACTTATAATCTACATCTTGTGAAGGTATATATTTTTGCCTCGTTCAACCATTTCGTGTAGATGTCGTATTATTCTGTTACTAGTAACATTGTAATTTTTACCGACTTCACTAAATGTGCCGGTTCTATGTTATTTTGTATGTCCGTTCACCGATTCCTCCGTTAATTGTGGACCGATTTTGAAAAATATTTTTGTTAGAAAGTATATACCTATGTACTCTCGAGGTAATCCCATTGTTACCAAGTCAGAATGTGATTAGAGGATTCCATGGATATCGAGGGAAACCATCAAATTCAATGTTGTACCGGACCAATAAACCAATGAACAAAATCTTTTTATGACCTAAACTTTTTGCAAGAAAAAAATAGGTAATATTTTGCCGTGTATATTCAGTATAGTTAATTTTATAATGTGCCTGACTTTAATTGTAAACTTTCTGATATTTTAAATTTTTATTATGATTGAAATTATGTTTATTAATTTATGATTGAATGATATTAATTTAAATGTTTAATCCATAATGTTAAATTTTGCATTGAATTTCTTCCTTTGTCTCAATTAAATTTTATATGTTAATTTGAATGCTAATATTTTTGGTAGAATAATATAATTACATGTTTACGGAATTTTAACACGGCTTTGACATTTTTTTACTGCTATCAACATCGTAGTAGTGTCGTATCGTCGTGTGTCATTAAAAAAACCGACCAAGTGCGAGTCAGACTCGCACACGAAGGGTTCCGTACTATCGTACAAGATTTAACACAAACAAATCACGTTTTTTGTATTGGGCCCCCCTTTATTTTTTATTATTTTAAAATTCTACCTATTTGTTGTTATAGCGGCAAAATAAATACACACTCTGTGAAAATTGCAGTTGCCTACCTATTACGGTTCATAAGATACAGCCCTGTGACAGACGGACGGACGGACGGACGGACAGCGGAGGCTTAGTAATAGGGTTCCGTTTTCACTCTTTGGGTACGGAACCCTAAAAACTCGGTTTCATTATCATTTCATTTCACAATATAAAAAAAATATGTATTTGGAAGGGATAAAGATATAAGTCCACATCCCATATCACCCTCGATCGCACACATACACACAAACACCCTTCCTCGCACGCCCACATACATTACACACACATGTCACATACAGGTACATACGTTATTAACTTAAAATGTATCTAAGTTGTTTATTTCACTCCCATGGATGGGTCTTTTTTTTTTATCTATTTTTTTTGGAGCTTGGGTACACATAGTGACCATGTCAGCTCCGTTGGGTCTATCTTAATTGACTATGTCCTTCTACTTAGTAAACTGTTTACAAAAATATACAATTGTATGGACTTCTCGGAGCATGGCTGGCTCAACATGGTCTGGATGATTCCTGTGTCCATGGTAACAATCCCTAGCTGTTGCCTTTCAACTGCGCCCCTTTCACAGCACATCACAATATGATACACATCTTCAGGTACGCCACATATGTCACAATTTGGTGAAGCTGCTTTCCTCATTAGATGTGCGAACTTGTTTAGAGGTATGTGTCCGGAGCGTACTCGAAAGGCAACGACTAGGTATTTCCTTTTCAGTTCCAGCTTATCAAACCAGGGGACTCGTATGGGTTCACTCTGGATGGTTTTGTACCATATGCCTTTCTCCAATGATCTAACGTCGAAGTATTCTTTCCACGAGTTAAAGCTCCGTCTTTTAGCACACGGTAGAAAGTCAGAAAAAAATAGTCTGGTTCTCAATGGTATTCCATCATACGTAGCTGACTTCGCGAGCCCACTTTTCTTGTGATTACTAATGTAGCATGTCCAAAGGTACGTTTTGTTTTTAAAGGATTCTTGAACGGATTTCCCGAAAACCAGCTTAGCAGCGCGACGCAGCTGAGTACATATATACTATTTCAGTGCAGCACTATGATTGTAAACATCTTTATGTATACTTGTTTACTTTTTAATTATTTTCTGTTTTTCTCTTGTTTTAATGTGTTTTGCTCTGAATTGAATGAACGATTGGATGTGATCAATCCCGAATTGACTCTCTGTTGTGTCAGCATGTAATATAAGTAAGTAAAAAATTAATACACATTCTAATTTTAATGTAAATGTAATGAACACTGTTTTCTTTCGAACTACGTGTTTTATGTTTACTTACCATACTTGTTCAAATCCTCGCCGCATTCATGCCTCACTTTCTTTCTCTTTATGAGTTGGATAAGTGCATTTCGCCACGAATGCGAGCTGCTCCATGGTTCGAAATCCATGTATTTTCCGTGTTTTCCATCCAGTTCAATGTAGCCGTGCTCGTAAAGGGAAGGTCCTGGCATGACACATTGGAAATGTGGTGTGTTGGGCTAATATCATAACGGTAGTATGGCGATCCATGTCAGGTTGCATAAAAAAATCTGAAGTCGGCATCAAAAGCATTGATTGACCCCAAATGATGCTATATAGAGATTAAGAATTTTTTTGAGCAAAAAAAAATATTTCAGTACGCTTTGTATGAAACGATTTTGGTCTCATCCGTCAGTTGATGATGTATATCTTAACATTCTAAGCCTATGACGGATGCGGAGAAAATCAGAGTAATTTTAAAATAAGTTTCGACGTGGCACTAATATAGCAGAAACGGCTAGGCGACAATGAATTTAACATTTAATGCAACGCTTTTTGTTCAAAGTATGCATTTTGATATAAAACGCGACATATAGCGTACGCGAAACTTTTAACTTAGAGGCGACTACGCCCATGGGCTTCCAAACTTGTCGGGGGTTGTGAAAACTCGGACTGATCAGGGGGCCCATTCACGTAAGAGTGTGTTCGAGTTCGAGAGTGAGTTAACCTAAAAATAGCTGGGAAATATATTATTATTTAAATATAGGAACCGTTATTTATACTTCCAAAGTATTTACGGGACAGACCAGATTTTTACCTAACTGTAATGATGTTCAAGAAGTTTAGAAACATAAACTATTTAAAAAAGTGAGTTGATATTTAGTGACGAATTCGAACTCACTCTTGCCCTGAATGGACCCCCTGGTCCTTCTTCACGTTGAACTTAGGGGTGAATAGCAGGTATTATATTCACCCTTATTAAATATCCACCTTTAAGTAAAATATGTTTTTTTTTTCAAAACATATATTCTTCATGCAGTGTATTATTCATTCTTCACTGTTTTAGGTATATTCGTAATATAGAGTATTAGTACATTATGTTTGACACCATTAAATGTTATCAAAATGGCGTCTAACCTTTTGTATTTTATTGTTACAGGTACATGAAGTCAAGGACCGAAGGAGCTTAGTCACCTCTCAAAAAGATCTTCTTTTTTGGTGCTATTAAAAAAAAGTGTAATCTTAATAACATTTTCCATCTTTAAACCAGAACACTATAATTAAAAACTGTGTTTGACGGCTAGTGAAAAATACAATAATTTTCCTTAATAGCGGTAATACTTAGTGTGGGTGCTTAGTGATATATCATATATATTATATATTAAATATATATTGATATAAATGAACGCTCTAATGCTGACACCGAGCGGTACTCAAGCGGAGCAAGATCAGGCCTGCTTGGAGAGCACCATGCCTTTCACCACTTATAAGTAAGTATTTAGTTACGTATAATTGTAACTTCCAACTTAACTTAAATATTGTGTTACCGGCAAAGTGAAAGCAGGGTGATTTTTGAAATGAAAATATTCTTTATTGCTTACAACTATTACATAGTATGCAAAGACGGGCTTATTGCCGAAGGCAATCTCTAACAGCTAACCTTAATATTAGACAATATATTAAGAGGTAGCAAGAAACATTAAATTACTTAAAACAAAGAACCATAATCATGCTTAGAAAACATGAGATAACTTAAGACTATGCAAACAGAAAATAATTGATTAATTTTATTGTTATAATATGTCAAGTACCAAGATTTATTTTTACCTTAAAAATAGACGAAGAAGCACTTTCCCAAAGGCCAGGTACGTAGCACCCGTAATCGTAGAGCATGTATGAAAATATGTATGTCTGTAAATGAAGCGAAAGAGGTGTGCTATGAAAATAATGCATATTTTGACACTCACAAATAAAACAAATCCCGTTGACCTAAAATAATTAAATTCGACAAAAAGCAAGCTTAATTTGTAGTTATAATATCACATAAAAAAGCACGGCGCAAAAGTCGGTTTTTTGTTTTTAATATTTTCTCCTTTCAAAAGTTAGATGTTTTGCCAACAATTCATTGATTGAATATGCATCCAGCAGACAAACCCAACCCCATAACGAGTATATATCGATAGGATTTCCAATTAATTAATGCCAGAAATGCTGTTAACGAGTTTGGTGCAAAAAAGACCCCAAGTCTGCGTATGATTGAACTGAATAAACCAACCATCGGAATTAATATCTCGGCCTGAAGTCTTTCAAAACAATTTATTACTTAATTCTTTGAGTTCTTGATTGGAGTTTACTAACATGGAGATGTACCTGCTAGCTTCAGCACCCGGGGCGTGTTGGTAGCTTGTGAAAATAATAATGCCAATACAGACTAGGCAGTCATTGTTCATGGATAACTTTTATTTTTAGAAAAGATTGTTTTCGTTGATCGGATAATTTTTTTTAACCTTTTTAATTGCGACAGATATTTCATTCTTTTGAAGCATGACACCTAGTTCCTTCATAATTCGTAGTGCGTTAAGCCTAAATGACGACTCTTTGATTAGCCATCAATTCCCATAATATAATAAATAAAAAACAGATACTATTAAGACAAAAATAAAAGCGATTCTTACAGTTTATAAAAGTTGCGTCCGTGGTGATATTTACAGATAACATAAATGCATAGATAATAGAAGAAAAAATATATGAATAATGAAAAAAATATAAAATTGTTTTATCGAAATGATATAATTGGTTTTCCGTTAACGGTCTTACTAAACAAATTAATTGTACTAACAAATTCTTGTTTATAATAAATCGGAAGTATCACAAATCAAACTATTCATCTTGTTAGCCATATTTTTGCAACTGGACATAAAATACCACATGATAGGAGGCATGACACAAGCGCAACACATCCCATTGGAACTAGGTGGTATGCCAGCAGCTCCCTTATATTGAAAACACGGACAGTTTGAAATGCCATCGTTCATTCAACGCGATGGTACCAACCCGGGCGAAATTATGTACTGGGTGCGTTCAGTTTGGCGTGGAATCCAAACCAAGAACAACAAACCCCTAATCAGCTTCTATTAGGACGTGCACGCAAAGAAAAGTAGTGGGAGAGACCCTTGAAATTGTTTGTGTCACACTATCATTTCCCCATTCTAACTGTTAACACGCTCTTAATGTTTTACTGGGTTTTTAAAATGTTTGATTATAAAATATATTGCCATAATCTACGTCTGCATGTTTTAATTCTTAATATATACCTTTGTGATAAGAAAATATTGGCTAAAAACATGGAAAAAAACTTCTTAATATATAATTTTAGAATGTTTTTACTAAATAATACAGATATATTTTTCCCAAAAAATAAAAACAGACGGACAGAGAATGAGGCTTTCTCAAGTGATAGAAAAAAACAATGTGACAACTTTTATGCGTAGGGAACTGTTAGGGCCTGAAAGACGATTTCGCTAATTTAATGGCTGTCGCCGCCAAAATTGTGCCTTGGTAAATTAACAAAGAATGCATTTCTTACAATTTTCAAATCTTCTATTTCGGTTGCCCTCACGACAGCCTTAATTGCCTACCCTACACAGGACGAAGAGTTCACTGTTTAATCCGTCGGTCTTTAGAGCTATGATTCCGTTGCATGCAAATATTTCTATACTTGGCCATAAAAGTACTTCACAAGTAGAAAAATACCGTCTCGAAATGCGACATCACAGTCGAGTGCAGCGCCCCTAGCGGCGACGGACGGCGCTAGATACGGCGGAGTCTCACGAGAGAGACGCAAGATTAGCCGAACGCATCGCTTTTTGCCCGCGTCAATCGGCGCGCGTTTGTATGAATAATTCACTATTTGACATGAAATGGCGTGCACTTTTTATAAAAATAAAAGGCGTTCAATTGAGGAGTGGAACCGCCAGAAGGGCTCGCTTCTTGTTTGTTTTTGGGCGAGTAATTGCTGTATTAGGCCACGAAATCATCCTAGTTTTAATTGGAAAAGATCAATGTTGAAAATAAAAACATCCTTAATAGGAAGAAGCATAATGAAATCATTGGTTTCAAAGTACCGACCATTTAAATACATTTTCGAATCTCAACCAACCTAACGAGCCATGATAAATGCAGTTTTAATTGTCATCAAAAATGCACTCTTCCAAAACTTTCTGAGCTTGGCCATTTTCATTGATTCGCAAGCTGGCAACCCAATTACACCAGTCTTCGGAAAGCTATAAACGCATAAAAAACAGTGTTCTTATTACAAGAGCGCGGACGCACGTCCGCCGCGCGCCGACGCCGCGTCGCGACTGCGACGTGATTGGTTTATTAATTAGGCGAATCATCGGACGGTTCCATTTTTAAAAATAGGCGGGATTCCAGTGAAGCCCTTTTAGGGGTACGGGAACACTTATAACGTGTTTTGTTTTTGGAGATTTTTTTGTATACTATAGTATTGAGGAACAAGTAAATCTCTGTACTTACGCTATCCAAAATAAGGTGGTTTATCGATGTTATCTTTTATTTAATTATTTCCTAGATGATATCTTTAAATCAATGGTTATAGCACAATAATAAAAAAATGACTTGTTGGGGAATGTACATCGATGATGTACAATTATAATGAATATCGAATATTCATCCTTGAGGTAAAACTTATACTATAATTAGATCATTTTAACTCAAGCGTTATACTAGAAAGGGGCAAAGGGGTTAAGGTGAAACTAAAAATAAGGTTGACACGCGAAATGTAACACACTCAACTCCATTGTATTCAAATCGGGATCGATCAGAAGACGTCGATTCGGAACAAATTTATTTCAGACTTGTGATAAGCCCTACAAACACCAAAGTGCGCAATGCACCATTTCGTTTCTCTACAAAGCTCTCGGCGTTGAGCGCAATTAGACGCTGGGGAATGCGGTTTTTGCGTCGCGTTGCTTCGATATCGAGTGCTCATCGCTTGTAGTCAGCTGTGTCCATACGACCGTCTCGAATGACAACAGACGAGACGAGTTATAGACGGTAGGTGTGAAAATAACAATATTTAGGTTCAAAACTAACGATATTAGGCGTGTCAAATTCGATCAGTCCAGATTATTCGGGAGAGTTTGCAACCCTGGCTACAGTTGAGGCTTTTGAATTTCGAACGGAGCGCGATCATGAATGAAATGGACGAACACATCAATTTTAATTTTGGAACGCAGAGTCTTGCTTAGTAAAGAAGCGAGGTAAGAGAACGTCAAACTAAAAAAAAAACTGGCGAAGTGCGAGTCGGACTCGCACAAGATTTAATACAAAACATCACGTTTTTTATGGGGACCCCCATTTTTTAAGTATTTTTAAAATTTCAGCTGCCTAACTATTACGGTTCATGAGATACAGCCCTGTGACAGACGGACGGATAGCGGAGGCTTAGCAATAGGATTCCGTTGGCACCCTTTGGGTACGGAACCCTAAAAACCGAAATTATCAGTAATTCATGCATCCAAATATTTACTCCAATGAATTGTTTAGTAGCACACGTTTCTATGTTATATTTTAAAGTAAACATTTTGATAGGTGTTCGTGGACTCTCGATTTTTCTCAGACTGCTATCATATTTAACCTTCTTGTTAACGCCTCAAAGGACTCAAACCGTAAGTAGATAAAAAGAGCATCAAAATATGATAAGTGGTAACATAGCTACTTGCCTGTTTTACTCTATTGGCGATACATATAACGGCGCTTTCAAATAAACAACGTTCTTTGCCGAAATATGAGCTCAAAACCGTCGGCAAGTCGATTCGCGGCCGCATGGCGGGGGAGGGGGGTCGCGAGCGAACGTTCCGTCGCGGTTGCAAATCAAGCGGGGACACGGGCGCGGCGGCCGACTCAATAAAACACGGGAAATAAAGGTAAAAAGTAAGGAAACTGGCTGCCGACGACGCGACCCTGCGCTCCCCTGCTAGTTCCAAATTCAAACTTAGCAACTGCCTCCTCCGTGGCGGCCATCGCGACGTTCGAATGCTTTTGAATTTGACAACTTTTCGGATGATATGAGCGATTCTAGTTATGTAGTAATTTAATAACTCGAGACGAAATGCTTAAAATCAGGGCCATCTTGAAGATGAAGGAGGCATCGTGTCGATGAATTCGTTGGTGACGTAATGGTCTGGTTAGCACAGTTTGTTAGGGCAGCATACCTGTAATTATCCTTCAGATGAATGTCCTCAACTCATTTTCAAAATCTCTTGATATTATGATACTTTTGAGGTTACCGCGGTCGTAAGACATGTTTGAAAAATGTTACGGCTTTTCACGCGGCAGGTAGAGAATATCTCTACCTGCCGCGTGAAAAGCCGTAACATTTTTTAAACATCTCTTGATATTTTTATGTAGCCGGATATGAATGACTTATACGACACCTACTGTCATGGTATTAGCCAAAACCCCGCCACACGGTATCTAGGTGCCATGCCAGGCTTCTTATACTACACGGCTGCATTGAACTGGATGGAAAACGAGGTTTTATTGCCTCTTCGACCGATTCAATACCATCGTTGCATATGTAGATATGAGATAGCATCCCGCTCGGAACTAACCCTACTACGAAGTATTAAGGAACTTACAGATGTCCTTGGAACTCGAGCCAGAACGACAAATACCTCACACGACATGCACGGGAAAAAATTTAGTGGGCCCAAGCGCATTTTTTGACGTGCCGGTACCCACACAACACAGGACAATGATATAATGTAGTAATCGCTTTTCCATTTATTTGAAGTTTTGCAAACTTCAAATAAATGGAAAAACAGTAATATCGTAATCTTAATAACGTAAAATGGTTAATTACATATAGCTAGGACGACGAAAAAAACTGACATATATCTGCTTAAACACGAATAGTACCGTATATGTGTCAAATTGCTGATTGTTTTAGTGATTAACGTATAATCTGCTATTTAAGGCGCTAGGACTAGCCAACTACTCGCGCCATACAAATGCACTTTTTAACAAATGTAATAATATGTAGTGAAACGCTTCAGCAAATCCAAATAGAACTCCAGACTGATAATGGATTGTTAATATTTTTTTATTCCATCATTTATTTAAATAATAATAAAAATAAAAAAGTTGATTTTTCTCGTTAGAAATCTGAAAGTAATTCGATTTCTTGATATAAGCAAAAACAGCATATATGCATAAACAAAAAATTCCATTTGCTTTTAGATTTCTACATTTAGTCAAAAAAGTTCGGAAATGGACACCGTTTCCGCAATGTATTTTGTATAGAAAAAGGTAACATACATTAACGAAAATAGGTTGATTCCTAGATTTTTATTGTAAGAATGACACTTATAATCGTCAGACTTAGTTAGTTAACTTGGGGTGCCTCGTCTAACTTTGCGATTTGGCTAGTACCAGGCCCTTAATTTATATTAATTAATGTGAGAAAACTTCGTATAACTTCCCTAAAGGCATCATCAGGACAAAATAAAAACAAAAGAGCGTTCGGTCGGTAGCGAATGGCATGCGGAGAGTTATGTCCCCTGGTCGAAATACCGTTACTCGTCGGACCTTAGGGCATATCGATATCGGCGTATTTACTTAGAAGTCTCCAGCAAAAACTTGCACCCATCGATACATTTTAGGGTCATTAGGCCAGAAACTAATCTGACAATCGAAATGAACACATTTATAGATAAACCAAATTATTGGCCAGGCTTGGCATTGGCAGGCTAACACGTGTTAATAAATGAGCAAACGTTACTTAAATATTATTTTTGAATTCTGCTTCATAATTTTGTAAAAAAAAAACCATCGCGAGTCTGACTCGTGCAGAGTCACTTTCTTGTTTCTAAAGACCATAATAATTGGGGCTAAAATTTAATAATTAGTGGTTCTAAACCATTACCACCAAGCTTTATTCTGAGCTAAGGTTTTGTCACAAATTGTAGCCTGTCCTTTCCTGAGGTCCAGACTCTCTATACCAAATTTCATGAAAATTGGTTCAGCGCTTTAGGCTTGAAAACGTAACAGACAAACAAAGGTACTTTCGCCTTCATAATATTAGTATGGTTGGTATGGGCATAGATTGTTACACGAAACACGTGTTACATTGGCGATGGCACAATACACCAGATTTAGGTTAAGTTCAATATTCATAATTCAGATTCATAATTATTTTTTTTTATATCTATTGTTTTTTACATTTATTTTTTACGTTTCTCCTTATGTTGTTATTGTGAGCGGTGGTATTGATTAATTAACTACTTAAGTTTTAAACTTATTTTGTGACTGGCAAAGTGTGTTTGCCAGTTCTTATATGCATGGAAATAGAGTATGCGACATTTATATTTTTGACATAGACCTAGCATAACGATTGTTGACATGTTTAAGTGTAGGTTACCTACCTATGAATGCAATAAAACAATACAATACACGCCCAAAGTTCAACTGTAAATAGAAGCATGTCAACTTACAACAAAATATTCAATATCCTGGACATATTTAGCCTGTGCAAAAATATATTTTCCCAGGATATCTAAAACATATCAGTGGTCAAAGATAGACGGTTTATCGGCGACTAAGATATTCATACATCGACACATTCACTCAAACACACCCTTAACACATCAAGCTTCGCTGTACACACCCTAACACACCCTCACACCTTCCCTCCCTTACTCTCACATACACTTAGGTAAGTGGTTAGGTAATTTTATTGTTGTACATAAAAACTTGCAATTCTGTGGAACTTTTTCATTGGCTTATTAATAATTTGTAATTTTAAGTATATTAATATAATTAGACATGTATGCTGTTAAGTTGACTTCCTAAAAAATAAATAAATAAATATAACTATAAAATCTAGATGGAACTAGCTACGAAGACATGCAAATTGCTTGTATTTCGCTGTTAATCACCAATAAATTGTCCGCCTCTTCACGAGGGAATCGTTGAGCCGATAACTTTTTCAAAAGTTACCATAATCGCAATCGCTAATACATTATAGCAAATTGACAAAAGTCAGCGCCAAAAAAAAGAGTACACAACGAAAAGAGACGTACAAAAGAAATTGGCGGACGCTGCACCGATACTATCGAAAAATAATTTTTCCATTCGGCAGTCCGCATTTTGTGTTCACTCTTATTCGGCGAGTCCGAGCCTTTCCGCCGAGTTATGCCCGCCGGCGGCCGCGCCGCGCTGTCCCCATAAATTATAGTTCGGCCGTGCGTTCGGTAGCGCGGTGCGGTGCTGTTAAGCGGACTTTTTTTGCGGCCGTTATTTTTGTTAGCCCTTTGAAGAATTTATGTCCGCCGCGCACATAGTCGCTGCGCGTACGCCTGGACCTTGGTGATTATGGGATGGGGCTAGGTGCCTGCGGCGTTGTCTTCGGGTGCTATGTCCCCACCACCAAGTATTCCCCACCTATCCCCTTAGTCCCTTGTCTACATCAAATAAAAGAAAGTTATCTTAGATGGGTAGAGTTGGTCTTTATGTGTAGAATGGCATATCAAAGGTAGATAGAGAAGGTTTGTCAGTGTAGAGTGATCTATCAAAGGTAGGTAGAGATGGTATTTCAGTGTTTTTTTTTTTTTTTTATGCGACCTGACATGGATGGCTAATACCACACAACTACCGTTATGATATTAGCCCAATACACCACATTCCCGAAGGAATTAGGTGCTATGCCAGGACCTTCCCTTTATGAGCACGGCTACATTGAACTGGATGGAAAACACGGACAATTTTTCATTGCCGCTTCGACCATTTTTTCATCCAATGCGATGGTACCAACCCGGGCGGGCTTAAACCCTACCACCTAGTAGGGGAAGGGGACCTACAGTTTTACATGGATTCCGAACCATGGAGCAGCTCGCATTCGTGACGAAATGCAAATATCGAACTCTGAAAGAGAAAGACAGTGGTGCAAGTCGGTATTGAACCCGGGCCTCTGGTACGCTAGGCCAGTCCCCGCGCCACTAGACTACGAGCCGCTCAAAGTGTAGAATGGTCTATCTAAGGTAGGTAGACATGATCTATCAGTGTTTAGAAGTCTCGTAAAGATAGGTAGAGAAGGTTCATGAGTGTAGAATGCGCCATCAAAGTTATGTAGAGATAGTCTATCAGAATATAATGCTCTTTCAAGGGTAGGTAGATATGGTCTATCAGTTCAGAATAATCCATCAAAGGTAGATAGAGATGGTCTGTCAGTATAGAATGGTCTACCAATAGTAGGTAGAGATATTCTGTCAGTGTAGAATGATCTATCAAAGGTAGGTAGAGATTGTCTATGTGTGAAGAATGGTCTATCAAAGGTAGGTAGAGATGGTCTTCCAGTGTGGAATGGTCTATTGAAGGTTATATCATGACCAAGAACGTACTTGATGCCAACAGTAGGTGCGAAATTAGAAGTAGGGTCAATGCAAAGATGTTCAAAAATCAGAACGCTGCCAAGGAGGATTGCCTCATCGAGCGATCATCAGATGAAAAAGGAAATTCACCTATTTTCCTAAACTACCAATACAACATCAACGAACATCCCACACGCAAACATAGTCGCAGACGTATTGAGGGGTTTGTGTTATGGGAACAGACTTAGTAAACGCATTTTGGGAGCACATTTGCGCACGGTGGTGATGTTTTGTATTGTGGCATACAAAGTGCGATTGTTGGCTTCTTATATAATTTATCCATAGGATGGCTTATTGTATCCAAAATGCACCCGCTATCTCGCTCATGCACTTCCGGATAGCAGCGCCGTAAAGCGGTTCTCACAAGTCGTTCCCGCGCGGGCTACCCAGAAGCTGGCAACCCGACGCTGCGCCGTCCCGGCCGGCGGTGTAGATTACCCGCTTAATCGCCATCTTTATTTCAATCAAACTCGGCGCGTGCGCGGTATCGCGCGGTATCACGTGGTGTCACTCCGCATGTAGGGGCCGATATTCGAATGGCGGACGTTGATACTTGAAGACGTACGGGCTGATATTGTAGATATTTAAACGTGCTGTACGGTTTCAGAGGGTAAGATAAGCAACATTTTTTAGGAGAAGGTTAGAATAGGTAAGGTTAGCATATATTAAAGGAGTAGCAATCTCATAATATATTTTTTCCGATAAGGTTCTAACGTAAACGTTGTTAACTTTGGCATATAGACTAGAAAATTACTTTTAAAAGTAATTAACCATTCGGCAGAGGGTTTTCGCTCGTTAGGCAGAGTCAAAAAAGGAACAGAAGGATCATGTAGTCATTACTCGCGACGCCGCCGTATGGATAAATTGTGCATATAATTGTATGGCGTTCGGGCCGCGCGACTGAAACATATCCACTGCAAGCGAATTTGCTCCCGAAAACAAAGATTTATATGAATAGATAAGTCTATAAACCCGAAATGCGTGTGGGTCACTTTACGTACAGGTCAACCCGCTTGGCTGTCACAGTGTGACGCCGGTGTGCCACGAAAAGCACGTTACGTTCATGACATGTTTTGAGATTCGACTTGTATGGCGACGCCTCATCTATCGATTTGATCTCTGTCCGAAATGCGTTTGCCTCGTCAGCTCCCACACACACAAAACCTCCAAAACGTTTGCGACTACGTTTGCGGGTGGCTTGTGCGTTCATGTTGGGTTAATAGTTTAAAGAATTGGAGACAGAGGATGCCGTTCCTGGCGCGCAAGATCACATCTCTTTCCTTTTCTCTTCTGTGCGAGTCATCGCAACAATGACTGGCTGTAGTAGCGCGACGGAGTCGAGTCCGCTGCGGACACAGACCGGTCACAAGATTACGTCGAGCTGTTTGCGCACGAACACTGATCTCTCTCTAGGCGCGCAGATCATTCAAATTTTGCAATGCCGCTACATATTTTCGATGTCCTGCATGCCCTCCTTCGATATCGCCCTCATAAGATGCAATTTTTTTTTATGCAACCTGATGTGGATGGCATGAAAGCATTAACTATTGCTATTAATGTTGTATTTAATACCTTAAATAAGATGTTTGGTGAAATATCTCTGATTTTTTAGGTTGCTGTGTAGATCTCACAATAAAAAATGCAGCAGAAATAATTGGCCATTCAAAATATTTGGATGTTAAATAGCTATGGAACTTAGACTTAAATTAGTTTGATTTATTAAAACAAACATACCCCAAAAATACAGACACTATGTTTTAATTAAAGAAGGAAAGTTTGTTGGTCCGTTTGTAGGGATATTCTGCGTATTCCTGGAGGAAATAGACAAAAATTAACCCCATTTTTTGACACGAACCTCACTGCTGAATACATTGTGTGGTAGATACTAATTTGTATGGGGACAGCCAAAAAACGGATTTCTTGGAACTATGTTCCTTATCGCACGTTTCGCGGGCAAGAGCTAAACGGAAAAAGGTGTCCGACACTTTTCCTGCCAAAGAGAGCGACACTGACGCGACACTTGCTGTCGGTCCTCCCGCCAAATCGCAGGTCGATAACGGACCAAATTCCTCTCAGTTGTTAGGATGAGAGACCGGCAGGTCTATTCCTGGTATTCCGTAATCAGGAATCAGGAATCCTGAGTCTAGAAAACCCCTTTAATAGTGGTTTTCAAGGCGATTTTCTTGACGAAAATATTTCCGAGCATAATTTTTTTAATTAATGAAGGTTTTCCGTCGAAAAACTCTCGGTTTTCTAGTTAAGTTTAGTTTAGGAGTTTCTAGGTTGTCTAGACTCAGGATTCCTGATTCCCGATTACTAAATGCCAGGAATAGACCTGCGGATTGCGTTATTCTGTGGCATATATCAGTTTAAAAATTGGGTGAAAAAACCCTTGCGAATAATATATTAGCCAAAGGAACATCGTTTCTACCACCATCTCGTATTTTTCTTCTAAAATTGAGTTACTACTTTCTGTTACTTATCCTGAAACATCTTGTATAGGCAATATTGGTTATATGTTAATGCTAATACAGGTTGCTTTGGCATTATATTACCAGGAAAACACTAGGTTTGTCCAAGGAATACATAGTTATTATGTCAAAGTCAATGTACACATGAGTCGAATAATGCAACTTACTCTTCGTGCAAGTCTATAATCTTGGTTATGCAAAGTGTTCAAATAATTAAACAACGAAATGGCTTCTCGATAAAAAGAAAGTTGTTTGGAACTTGGGTAATGTAATGGTGACTTACTCATAGATAATAAATAATATTTGGGACGGGCTGAACCCCATTCGCTTTTGAAACGCACTTGTATTTGAATTTACACATGATTGGATTATTATTAAGTATTGAATTGAAGCATTGTAATCATACTTAGGGAATAACTGGAAAAAAAATTGTCTGGCGTGTTCGTCTAAAATGGGTTCGAATCTGTGGCCTTTGGATTGCTTATCAGCTGCTCTACCGTTCAGCTATGCAGACAATTACGTCAGCCACTAAGTTTCTCGATTATATTTGAATCGTCACAATCCTCTGCATTCTTGATTGCTGATTTCGAGTGCGAATCTTACGCTAAGGAATTTCTGCGTGCTTGCCTTGCATGCCAGATGTTATGAGTTCAAATCCCCGCTATGTGCATGCACCACTTTCTTTCTCATTCTGATTGGATACGTTTCGTCACGAATCCATGTTTCGGAATCCATTTAGAATCATAGGTACCCTTTTCCTTAGATAATGATGGCCGGAGTGGCATAGAAAAAATTCCGTGTTTTCCATCCAGTTCAAAATAAATGGAAGGTTCTTGCTGCTCTGCTAATTCCCCCTTCCGGTATGCAATGTATTGAGCTGATATTGTAACTGACTTGGTTAGGTTAGGCTAAGTCGGGAAAGTTGAGGTATAGTAAGGTAATTTTACTTAACTTTCGTTGTATTTGGTCAAGTCGAAAGAAAATTGATTTTATTTTCGTAGTAGTTAGCAAGCATTCGTTTCGTGAATGGGGCACATCGGCCCCCAGAGCCGCACGTCCAAAGGTTTTGACAAATCATTATTGATACGAGAGCAGTCGTGATGTGTCTTCTGATTACAAACCTGATTCCGCGCCGCGGCTCGCATTAGCTGATTGCGTTTCTGGGCGGACCGGCCGAGGAAAAGTTCACCGGTGTCGAACGCATTATGAGTATCAACATAACGGTTTTCTAACGATTAGGACATCCTGTATCTAGGACTTTTCTGTGTGAACCCAAATGTATTGGTTCATCCGTCGTCGAGTCCTAACTGCGTCGATTTTTTAAATTATTTGGTTTTTATTTTACAACGTCGATCGACAGATGGCGTTATAAGTGATGTTATATTTCGATGGTTCTCATTACTTTCTACGTATCGTTACATGTTATGTTGATCTTTTATTATAATAGTGAACGGATGGCGAATACTTCGCCCACCGTTATGATATAAGCCCAACACCGCATTCCCGAAGGAATTAGGTGCCATGCCAAGACCTTCCCTTTGTGCACGGCTACATTGAACTAGATGGAAAACATGGACTAATGTTCACCGTCTTTTCGAACATCTTTTCATTCAATACGATGGTACTAACCCGGTTGGACTCTACCACTTAGTAGGGGAAGGCAACCTACATTTCTAATAAATTCCTAACCATGCTGCTCGCATTCATTGTAACAACAAGATGTAATGTAAAGAGGTTTTCTTATTTATTTAAGAAAATATAGCTTTATTTTTATAGCATTTCATTCATTCAAACTTTTTTTAGTAGTCAAACTACGTTACAAGTTACGCCACAATATGACGGATCCGAGGATTTGATCAACTCAGTAAGAAAGTACGGCAAACACACTTTAGCTACGGGATTTCCGTCCACAGTAATGAAATACATACTCAGATCTACATGCTAATGCCAAACATTTTTTGTTAGAACAGTTTAAGGCAAAGAACAAGAACAAAATAAACATCAACCCTCAGTACAAATGGTTTATACATAGAACTTATTCTAAAAAAAATATTCTAAAGGACCTCCATGAACGTTTAAACATATCGCAGGACCTAAAGCTGATTTGATCCGAGTGACTTAGCCAAAACAAGCTCTTACTATCGGCTAGCAAATTATTTTTATTAGCTGCGAACGGAAATGGTTTACGGTTGCGGCTACATGGGGCCAGCCGCATATGCTCACGACGTTGTACTGGAGGCCAATTCTTGCGCTCATTAGTTTACATACGGAACACAGATGCCTGAATCCAATAAATCAGTAAATAACTCCCGAACTAAGCATTCAGTCGCATTCTCTGTTGGATATGGAAATGTAATTTTTTATTGGCAATGAAATCGGAAACATACGGGGAAATGTTTTATTTAGGTTCACTTATGTGGCGTTGCAATGGATTATTGCTAAGTAATGTCCAAGTGAGTTCCTCTACTGTGAACACTCCTGATTGATCAACTCAGAATTGCCAAAATTGGCCTCCTGAAGCTTGAGTCCGCTAATAGATTTTTTTTAGTGACTGAACATGGATGGCTAATACCACACCTTCTGTCATGGTATTAGCCCAACATACCACATGGGAACTAGGTGCCATGCCAGGACCTTCCTTATATGTATTGCACGGCTACATTGAACTGGATGGAAAACACGGACAATTTTCATTGCTGCTTCGACCATCGTTCATCCAATGCGATTGTACCAACCCGGGCGGGATTAACCCTACCACCTAGTAAGTAAGGAAGGGGACCTACAGTTTAACGTGGAATCCGAACCAGGGCCAGCCTCTCTCAACGGTCGAAAGGTCACCCATCCAAGACCAGACCGGACCCAGCGTTGCTTAACTTCGGAGAGCGATCGCCGAAGTGTCGCGCCACTGGGCCACTGAGGCTGATAACTCGACTTTCGAGCTTGTTAGTATTATGAGATAACACAGAATTTGGTACAATTTTGTATGATTCCGTTAACGCTCGAAAGTGGAATTATCTATTAGCGGACTTAGGCTACTGGTTTACGAAGCGTAGATGTAGGTATTAGGTGAGTGTGCATAGGATCTCTATAATATTTTTTAAAATGTCTGAGATCAATTATATCTGAGATTTTTTGAATGATGTATGATGATCTGTTAATGTTGAGGTTCTACCTCAACCTCAAACGTTGTCTACGTTTGAGGTTGGTCTCGAACCAATAAATTCTTATTTTTTCTGCTACCAGCATTCAAATAAAGAATAAAATTGTGTTTGTATTTTGACTCATGTAAAACTACAGGTTGTAGGTACCATCGCATCGGATGAAAAGATGGTAAAATCTGCAATGAAAAATTTTCCGTGTTTTCCATCCAGTTCAATGTAGCCGTGCTTATAAAGCGAAGGTCCTGGCATGGCACCTAATTCCTTTGGGAATGTGGTGTATTGGGCTAATACCATAACGGTACTTTTGTGGTATTAGCCATCCATGGCAGGTTCCGGGAAACGTACCCTGGTTCCATAGCTACGGTCCAACCTTTTGATACATCGCTTGCTGCGGCGTACTTATTTGTATAAATGTAGTAGGTAAGTAAGTGTGCCTCCAACCATGGAATAATAAAGAAGTAAGTATGTATGTACCCACAGCACAAGTCGGTACTAGGACCGCAGGCGAGGTCAAGACCTCACGCACACATCGATTCGTTCTCGAACACACAAAAGGCGCGTAGGAACTGTTTTTCATTTTAAATCGGATTTGTTTTGATATTCTGCGAATTGTTTAGTCTAAAGATGCGCTCGTCATATAACCGGACATAGATGTCTAATAAATCGTTTATTTTTATTCACTATCTATTGTATTCACAGTGGGCAGACTCGTAGCCTAGTGGCGCGGGAACTGGCCTAGCGTACCAGAGGCCCGGGTTCAATACCAACTTGCACCACTGTCTTTCTCTTTCAGAGTTCGATAAGTGCATTTCGTCACGAATGCGAGCTGCTCCATGGTTCGGAACCCCATGTAAAACTGTAGGTCCCCTTCCCCTACTAGGTAGGGTTTAAGCCCGCCCGGGTTGGTACCGTCGCATTGGATGAACGATGGTCGAAGCGGCAATGAAAATTGTCCGTGTTTTCCGTCCAGTTCAATGTAGCCGTGCAATATAAGGAAGGTCCTGGCATGGCACCTAGTTCCCATGTGGTGTGTTGAGCTAATACCATGACAGAAGGTGTGGTATTAGCCATCCATGTCTAGTCACATAAAAAAAAAAATTTTTCAAAAATACATCAGTCTAACTAAAGCCACTCCAAGGATTTTCAAAATATTTCTTTCCCTTCCTATTCCTTTGTTCCGGCTGAGAAAATAAACCACACGACATTGATACGATAATTCAACCCGTCAACCTAGTGATCTCGTGAGCCAGTTTAGCATCGCCTAGAACACGGTTACCTGGCCTCTTATCGGTGCATTCTGTTATCAGGGAGATGCAATTCTTATCAGAATGCGCGCGGAAAGTACGCAGCCACTGCATACGAAGGCAAATAGTTAGATACGTGATAATCCATAAGGATGCATCTATTATGCGGCGGTGATAGAGACGAATTCAATGTCTTCCGGAAAGCCATCCTGGACTTTTTATTCGAGTGCTGCAGGCCTATTCCCGGAATTCCTTATTCAGGAATCAGGGATGTAGCTACAAAAGCGGTTTTCTAGACTAGGAATCTTCTCTCAAGCTCGGTAGCTCAGCGATAGTCCGCAAATCCATTGGTATAGTGCTTCGCTGAGCATGGTTTCCCGAGGCGAGATGTATTTGATTTTTTTGTGTACCTTTGGTTCTCTGCACAGCCACCGAAAACGTTTTTTTTTTCATAAAAAAATATAGCTGTGGTCATAAAGGGAAGATCCTGTCTTAGCTCAGGAATGCGGTGTGTGGGACGAATAATATGACAGTGGGTGTGGTATTAACAATCCACTTTCAGTTACATCCATAGGTTCGAGTTCTAAGGGTTCCTTACCATCGTACAAATGAAAAAAAAAAAAACAATTTTACTTTTATGTGGCCCCCTATTTTTTTCTTAGTTTTTACGATTTTTTAAAGGGGCAATAGAAATACACACTCTGAAAATTCGCGATTCGTGAGATACAACCCGCTGACAGACGGACGGACGGACGGACAGCGGATGCTTGGTAATAAGGTTCCATTCGGGTACGGAACCCTTAAAACAACGCTGTTTTATTCAGTTGAATATGCCTGTGCTCATAGTATAAAGCATCATAAACATTAGGTGTAGCGTTCCATCCAAGTCCAGTTCCAGAAAAACCAATTTCAGAGCTTGCAATTCTGTGCAGCAGCTAAATGCATCTAAAGGCGAGCGGTTCCCGCCACTTGAGCCAAAGTGTCCCGTTAGCGAGTTGCTGCTCATAAAACACGGCAATATCCGATAAAAACCTACCACCTTTGGCATAGCTTCTGACTATACTTCGAATGGATTGCTAACGTGTTGGTGCACATTTTTTTATTTTTACACTAGCTAAGGTGATTTCGTTGGTGACATTCACCCGATCGGGGCCTGGTAAAATGCGATTCCACCTTCACGGGCGTGTTGTTCCGGCCGCAGATAAGGTCTTCTGTTGAGTATTATTCACATTTGTGGGACGGCTCAGCTAAACAACAGCTTGGCTCCCTGGACTCCTTACAGCGTCGTCGGGTCGTGCGTCTCGTCGACGATCCCGAGGCATCCCTGAATTAGGAGATCCTCTAACTCCGAAGGGATGTAGGGTCTCTCTCTGTGTTATATCGTCTTTACCATGGAGAATGTTCGTCGGAGCTGCATAACGCTCTCCCTTCGTCTCATTTCTACCTTCGCTCAACGGAGTATAGGGAGAAAACGCACAAATTCACAGTTGACATTACCGATCCTCTAGATCTACGATCGATAAACCATTTCCCCGAAAGTACAAACTGGGGTCCTTTAAACACGGTGTGAAGAAGCACCTGGCCGGCCGGCATGGTGTCTGCAGCCCCCCCTGAATGTTCGAAATCCCATGGGAGTCGTCGGGCACCCGTGGCGTACGTCATATGCAGCGCTTAACATAAAACCAACTTCGATAATATTAGACTTTAGCGGGATGGCATGACGACTCGCTAGGCCGGAGTGAAACGCGTGCGTACTGGTAGAAGGGCGTATATTCACTGATTAAGGCGCTAGGACTGGCCAACTACTTGCGCCATACAAATGCACTTATTAACAAATGTAATAATATGTAGTGAAACGCTTCAGAAAATCCAAATAGAACTCCAGACTGATAATGGATTGTTAATATTTTTTGATTCCATCATTTATTTAAATAATAATTAAAATAAAAAAGTTGATTTTTCTCATTAGAAATCTGAAAGTAATTCGATTAATAGATATAAGCAAAAACAGCATATATGCATAAACAAAACATTCCATTTGCTATTAGACTTCTACATTTAGTCAAAAAAGTTCGGAAATGGACACCGTTTCCGCAATGTATTTTGTATAGAAAAAGGTAACATACATTAACGAAAATAGGTTGATTAATAGACAAGGAATCATATATTGTAAGAATGACACTTATAATCGTCAGACTTAGTTAGTTAACTTGGGGTGCCTCGTCTAACTTTGCGATTTGGCTAGTACCAGGGCCTTAATTGCGGGCGCGCGTCGCAGCGCGCGTGGACTGAGGCGGGGGGAAACGCCTAAATACGTGTGTGTGCGGTATGCTTTCAAAGGATGCCGGCACATAATTCCCTCTTTAAAAAAACTTAATTTAAAATGAATTTAATAGAGTCACAGAAATAATGAAGAGCTGTTTACAAAGGGAACGATCCATTATGGTGCCGCCGCAACTCTACCCGCGCAGCTCCGGCGAGCGGTAACGATAAGCGCTATCAAACGATAACGGCTGATAAGACATCTGATGCGATTCCGCTTCACCCTTATCACCCGCAGACCGCTGCAGCATAACTGCATCCATCCCGAAGGTTGTCTAAGGATAGGCATCGCATGTACATATTGGTTATTTAACTTTTTAACCGACTTCAAAAAAAGGAGGAGGTTATCAATTCGTCTGTATGTTTTTTTTTTATTATGTTCATTTCAGATGGTAATTCTAAATGCCGAGATAAGCACTTTTTAACCGACTTCAAAAAAGGAGGAGGTTATCAATTCGTCTGTATGTTTTTTTTTAGTGTTTGTTTTGTTTTTTTTTATGTTTGTTACCTCATAACTTTTGCCTGGGTGAACCGATTTTGATGAATATTTTTTTAAATGATAGCTAGTGCTTCCCAAGTGGTCCCATTTTAATTTGGTTAAGTTCTGACAATGATATCCATGAGAAAATCATAAAAGTCTTAAATTTGTATGAAGATGTGCGCGACAAATGGACGAATAACTCAATATAACGCCAACCGATTTCGGTGATAATTTTTTTATTGGAAAGGACGTGTACAAATTAGTAAGTGTACTTCAGATTCACTAAAAATAAACAAATAAAAAAATAATAACAAAAAAAAAATAACCGACTTCAAAGAAAAAGCACTAAAAAGTAAAAAATAATTTCCATTTTTGTAGTTATGATTTCTGTTATTTTTTGAGTCGGTGTCAGCCAAGGTTAGGTTAGGTTAGGTTAGGTTCTCTTGATTGGCGCAGCGCGTGCCCGGCTGACGCCGACTAAAAAAATAACAGAAATCGTAACTACAAAAATGGATTTTTTTTTTACTTTTTAGTGCTTTTTCTTTGAAGTCGGTTATTTTTTTGTTAATTTTTTTTTTACTTCAAAATTTTCCGCCGATTTTTTAAAATTCTTGCACCGATATTATAAATGCAGGCTTTTTGTATGTAACATAAATGTCCAATTCCAAACATACAGTTTGTACTGTTTAGGTATGGGGCTCCTTTAATTTTTATTACTTTTTGATTTGACCTATTCGTTGTAATAGCGGCAAAATAAATACACACTCTGTGAAAATTTCAGCTGCCTACCTATTACGTTCATGAAATAGAGCTCTGTGACAGATGGACGGACAGACGGACGGACAGTGGAAGCTTAGTAATAGGGTTCCGTTGGCACCCTTTGGGCACGGAATCCTAAAAATGGTCCCATTTCCTTTCTTACCGTGCATATCCCACCCGAGCTGGTACCTTCGCATTGAAAGAAGGATGGTAGAAGCGGCACTGAAAATTAATGTAGTCTTGTAATATAAGGACTCTGGCATATTGTGTTGGGCTAATATACGCGGCGTATGGCGTACGCCAAGACCTTACATCAAGGCGCCCAACGACGCCCATGAACTTTCGGACTTTCACAAGGGCTGCGAAAACCATGCCGGCCGGCCAGGTGCTTCTTCACACCACGTTTGAAGGACCCCAGGTTGTACTTTGAGGAAAAAAAATCGCCAGGGAGTAGATTCCATAGTCCACCCGGACGGAGGCACAGCGTTATGCAGCTACGAAGAGTATTCACCATGGTAAAGACGATAGAATACGGCGAGAGAACCTACATCACTTCGAAGTTGAAGGATCTCTAAATTATCTAGGTGTGGTATCAGCCATTCATAAAGTTGCATAAACAAGTAATATGATCAAATTGGATCTGCTTACCATGCCCGAACCTTTATTATATGATCCGGCTACATTAAGCTAGCCGCTGATTAAACTTAACACCTAGCAAGCACAGTAAGAGAAGATGTTATTGCGTGGAATTAGAATTGGTGGAGATAAGAAGGTGGTTGAGGTCTTGAGACCCATATCTGCGCAGCTGCTTTCTCTAGCCTTGATTTGGATGTTGTGTTTCTTTGCTCGGAAATTAGGATAGTGCGATATACTTCTTAGAATTCATGACATGTTTGTAGGTAGCGCCATCTATTGTAATACGCGCTGACTAACTTCTATGCATCTGTTTGTTGAATTTGTTGGCGTGTTGAAAATAGTAGCTGTGTGATAGCGCTACGGTCGCACGAATGACAAATCCCCCATTCGCCTCTTACGACGGAACCCAAACAGCGCTTTCCGCAGCGGCGTTGGCGAATTCTTCGGCAGAATTTCTCAACTTCGGACCTCAGCTGAGGCCGCGCGGCAACATCTTCGCTTCCAACAAGCCGCCATTGTGCGTCGCGCTCTGTAAACAGAAAACAGAGCGTTTCTGGCTAAAAACAACAGAACATCGGCGCATCAACACGCTGTTCTGAGAAGTGGGCCGCGAGAACGCGCATCGTGAAAGGCCAGGATCCTCTCAAGTTTCTAGGCTTCCGTATTTCGCAGATTTTGCATTGATTTGAGGCTCCAACTGACTCCAGCGTTCAGAAAACAAACGATAAAGGCGATCTACGAAAGCATTGAGTTTGCGTTAGGGTTCATTATTGTATGCGCGTTAATATCGAGCGCGTCGAAGCGATATTCTGTTTTTTGACCTGTGAAGGCTACCTTTTAAAGTGAATTAAAATATGTTTCACGCTTAATCACTAGATAAATATGTGATCTTGTACCACAAAAAACAAAATTGTCAAAATCATTTATATTTTCCAAGCACTGGCTTGAAAACGTAGTAAAAACCTAGTAAATAGGTGTTTTCAAACATATATTTTTTAAAGAATACAAGTATCTCATTAAAACCGTTTTACGGTCATACACTAGATAATAGTCTAACCTTTGATTTTTCGATTTTTTGAGGGTATTTATTCTTTACCAACGCTGATGTTTTAAAACTCAAATCTGCTATAATAGACACTGCGAGACAAATAGTTCGATCTTGCAAGTGATAACCCACGAAGTATATGCAGGTACTTACCCACTTGATTTATTATATTTCTTAAAATCGTCGATTAATAAACAAAAATAATGATATTAGCTTATGTTCCCTAAAATATTAATTCTCTGCTTTTTGCTGCTCTTGCAAAAATAATTAAGTTCTACGGGAGAAACTTCTCTATTTAGACACGCCACAAATAACGTAATAAAAATTAAAACATTTTTTGTGTATTAAAACTTTTGGTGTAAACTATTAAATTATGTTACAAACGGACCGATCCGCGGATTATACAACCTACATTTATTAAACACTGGCGGAGATACACGGCTCCGCTCGGGTCATGTCGTTTTGCACTGAAGCTATATTTTCTTGTTATACGAGTTTCCCACACAAATTTCCATACTCCTTTTCACCCTCTTTGAGCTTAATTTTCGCCATCAAAGGTCATACCATGTCCGAAAAAATCTTGGATCGCACCACTTTATTTCTTATTCTGAGTTGGATAAGTGGATTTCGTCACGAATGCGAGCTGCTACATGGTTCGGAACCCATGTAAAACTGTAGGTCACCTTCCCCTACTAGGTGGTAGGGCTTAATCCCGCCCGGGTTGGTACCATCGCATTGGATGAAAAGATGGTCGAAGCGGCAATTAAAAATTGACCGTGTTTTCCATCCAGTCCAATGTAGCTGTGCTCATAAAGGGAAGGTCCTGGAATGGCACCTAATTCCTTCGGGAAATTGGTGTATTGGGCTAATATCATAACGGTAATTGTGTGGTATTGCCACCCATGTCAGAGTGGGCAGTCTGAGTTCTCACCGAAATTGGCGTTTACGGCAAACCGATCGACTGGCGTTTTCTCCAAACTCCATACAAGTTTTTACTAGATATTCTGTGGTTGAATGTGTAATTTTGACGAAAAAAATGTGAAAAATGACGTGTATGAAAACGCGGAGTGGACGTAAACGGCAACGTCGACGTATTTACGGCAACGTTGAGTAAGCTGTCAAATCAAGCTCGGACTCGCAAATGTTAGTTCGCTGAACGCCCGCTGCGCGCGCTCTTCAATTTCTCCATACAATTGAAAACGCCAGTCGATCGGTTTGCCGTAACGCCAATTTAGGTGACAACTTAGACTACCGGCTCTGGTTACATAAAAAAAAACATAGGCACCCACAGGCGTGTTCTCTAGACACCAGCTTTTACATAAAATAGCACGGTTATATTTTTCCATTCAGTTAAGATGAAATAATTGTGGCATGCTTTATTTATTATAACGCTGGTGAATGTTTTCAATATCTCTGTTTGCATAGATACTCCAAGAATGATAAATAAATGTAAAACAATGAGACCGACTCGCGCTTGACCGGTTTTTTATCATAGCGATGAGCCAAAGTAACGTTTCTTCCGAACTGCATTCGTCCAGCAGCGAGGTCGGCGATAAGCGATGATCAGCCAATATCACCCCGAGGAGTGTCGAGATGACGAAATTCGCTCTCACAACAATGGCTATTGTGCGAGATGCTTAACCAATACGATATCGTCTCGTATTTATGTACATTTCGTGTCGTCATGGGAACGGTGGACCAGGCGAACCCTGCCACGACTCTGCTAATCAGTTGACAAACGTTTTCGCGGACGGTTACTTTCTATTCGCAACATAAAGCCCAAAAAGAAAAAATATTCCTGGACGTCACGACATTTTTGGTCACGATAAGGGAAATGGCTGAATCTGGGTTCACATGTTAGAGACCAACCCTCTGATGCTAAATATGTCGGTCTGCCTGTGCCAAGTGGTTGCGTTATCTAGATTGGCTTCATAAAAAATGTGTTGGTATGTACCTGCTGATGAATATACTGATTGTCTAGAAACATTGATACCTATTAATTATACAACAATAACCATTCGATTTGCAACCAAATAATTGTTCAGTTTTGGTATTCCTAAGCAAGTATGTACTGATACTTTCATGCTTCGTTATTTGTAGCCATTTACCTTATTTCGTTATCACGGTTCACGGTATTACAGGTAGGCAGCTGAAATTTTCACAGAGTATGTTTTTATTTTGCTGCTATAACAACAAATAGGTGAAATGAAAAAATAATAAAAATTAAACGGGGGGGGCCCATACAAGTAATTTGTTTTTTTTTTGTGTTAAATCTCGTACAATGGTACGGAACCCTTCGCGTGCGAGTCCGACTCGCACTTGGCCGGTTATTTAAATAGTTCATGTTTCCATACTTCTTGAGTTCCGAGTAGTTCCGTGTGCGTAATATGTTCGGGACGCACACTGGAAATATGCTGAATCAAAAGTTGGCGTTCTCAGACTTTCGTCGAAAATTCGCAAAGTGCGAGCTTCACACGCACTTTGAAAGTGACTCATTTATCACCAACTCGAATGCCACATTTCTGAAAACTGGCCGGCGCCAACGCAGGAATCGGACACCGTCGTTTACGATAGGAGACTGTTCAGAGAAGTCGACCAAACTTGGCTTACCTGGTCTTCACTTCAAACTAATTCCAAGATGGCGTGGGAAATGGTTGGCTGCTCGAGAAATGTAAACGGAATCAAACATGGCCAGGATTGCGGACGCGGGTAATCTAGTTTTCGAATTCATTTATTTAAACTTTTAGTAGCAAAAGTATACTAAGCTACGTTACGAATTGATACAACCGCGCATTCGGTTAACGCAGTAAAGAGCCCGCAAATAAACTTTACGGTGTAGGCTAGTTTTATCTATTCCTTTTATTTACCTGGACATGGATGGCTGGACCACCAAGTATGGTCCAAGGTTGAACTTGACCACCAACAATTTATCCGATTAGTCTGTATTTTTTTTCCTTTAAGGTTATTGGGTTTTTGAAGTTGTACCCATGTTGAATGCTTAAATAATATTGTTAATGTTAAAAAAGAGCCTTTAACTATTATGTATTTTATTATTTTAATTTTATTATATACTAGCTGAGGTACCCGGCTCCGCTCGGGTCAATGTCGTTTTTGACTGATTTCGGGCTGGTCAAGTTCAGCCTGCGTTTGCAATGTAAGCGGAAAAAAAATTAATTATTTACGACATCACATTAGAAACCTCAGAAATAACAGTATTTCTCCAATATTTATTGGATGTTTTACATATAAACCTTCCTCTTCAATCACTCTATTTATTAAAGAAACCCGCATCAAAATCCGTTGCGTAGTTTTAAAGATTTAAGCATACATAGGGATATAGGGACAGAGAAAGTGACTTTGTTTTATACTATGTAGTGATTATAAATATAACAGATGACTTAAAAGATACCTGCAGCAGTGAATCCCTAAATACATAACATACTATGAAGTAACAAAAGAAAAAAAAACAATGATCACATATTTCTTGTTTCGGAAAACACAATTAAGATTCCATCAAAAATATTCAAAGTTTATGAAAGACTGTGTTAAATCTTTAAACTGTCAACAAACATTGCTACGCTGCAAAAAAGTTCATTTCGAAAATGTTTCCAAACAGTTTTTTCATTTTAATTGTGATAAAAAATATTCTATGAAATAGTTTTAGAACTTAAATATTTTAATTAAAATTTTATGTCTGCCTACAGAATCTATACGAAAAGTAAATAATTAAATAAGAGAAACAGCTAATCTGGTTGTATGTAGCTGAACGCCCCCTCTTGTGTCCCGCGCCGCCATCTCTATGCGGATCGGATGGCGCGAGCCGCGCCCCTGGAGCTGCAATGGGGTGCAGGGAGTGCAGGATCGGGAATCGGGAACCGATCCTGAAAATCAACATATAGGTCGTAAAAAGCAGTAATATTTCGGCATTCGTTTTTTGTGTCCATGTGGTGCAACATGTCCACAAAAATTATGTGGACATGTTGCATCTTCCTCATCACGGAGCCTGTCTTTTTCTTTGAAACAGAGAAGGTCCCAGAGCGCAACAGCACGGTTTTGTACCGTGCCCGCGAATGAGTTAGTTCCGCCGGGTTGGGCCACCTTAAGATAATGTGCATAGTGTATGATTTGGTAAGATTTACGAAAATTTTAATTACATAACGACTTATAGCTAAAAGTAAACTACGACCGCTGTAGTCAAAAATCTAACAAAACCAAATAGATTAAAAATCTTGATTGAATAAGCTATGTCTGATGAATAATCTTTTTAAGATGTTCTTACTTTATCATTACGTAATCCACGTCCAAAGTTATTGTATAAAACGCGCGAAAAATTCGAACTTTTCGACCTTATAACTTAGAAACCAAACACAATTTTACAATGCCAACGGTCATCAGACATCTAGTTCGATCAAATAAAGTTATTTTGAGCAAAATTTGGGATCTTTGAATATGGGCGTGATCGTCTTTCCCGTTTTGTATGAGGAGTTGAGCGGGATGGGCCACCTTAAGGATGTGATTATAGTTTTAGATTTGATGAACTTAAACTAAAACTTTGATAACTTAAATTATGGCGGTAACTGCATATGATAATCTAATACTACGATGGCTCTACTAAAAGCGAAGAGGAATCTGTGGAAACCCAGCTGATGGAGAACATGTTGAGAAAATATGAAGAGGAAAATGAGAAAGACGAATCTAAATATGATTCAGCGTCGTATACGTCAGAAAAAATTGCCGAGACAGAGGTATCCTTTCAGAGGAAGGTTACTTCTTAGACTTCCAAAGAGTTCATATAACACTTAGCCTCGATTGCATGAAGAGACGGCTGAGTGGATCAATGTTCAAACACGTCACTTTTAGTGAACAGTACGGAGTTCCTTCCATACTTTCCATACAAATTGACGTATTTATCATACGTTGACGTTGATTTTCATTTTTGGTCCTTTTGTGCACTCTGCCCTTAGACGTGTTGTATATGTGATAAATTTTCAGTTAGGAAAATCCTGCAAAAAATTTAAGAATCAAAAATATATGACACAAAGCATCGTGAAAAGCGCTGTTTACATGCGAAATACTTGTAATCACAATAGGTGGCTGAATAGGTAATTTGATTAGTTTTTACTTGCTGAATTAGTTCAGATCCGTAATGACACCATTCTACCGACAACCATCTAATTGGCCGTCTTCCCACAGCATGCTGGACGGAGGCGGGGGAGGCGGCATGTCGCAGTCGCCCACCTACCACCGCAGCTACGAGCAGTACGTGCAGGGCGGGGCGGAAGGAGCAGAGGAGCAGCCTCAGGAGATGGTAGTGTGGTCCACGCTGCCATACAGCCTGGACTACAGGGCGCAGTACGACTACAGGTAGGCTCCTGGGGCCTCGCAGGCGGCACAGCACAGTCATAACCGCATGAGATGGTGATGTGTTATCTGTCAATGAAAGCAACCATTTTCAGCCCCTACAATATGTACTAATCAAGCTCAGTCAGTCAGCGTGTTTGCGTCCACCGCTAGACATACGCCTCTCCAATTCTTCTCCAGCCCTCCCGGCCCTCAGCGGTACGGAACCACTGCTTTCCGCCGACGCACTCGATGTAACTGGCGGGTGGTCTTCCCACACTCCGTCTGCCTGTCCACGGCCGCCAGTATAGGACACGGTCACTGTAACGGTCGTCGTCTCTTCGGCTGACGTGACCAGCCCACTGCCATTTGAGCTTAGCTATCCGGTATCCAATATCGACAACTAATCAAGCTCGAATTGAAATAAATGTTCGTCTTCTTTCTTTTCAATATGCTTCTTCGTCATAGCGGCATCAGGCGATGTTTATGGAGAGAATCTAGCTCCCTTCGCTGTTTAATATGAGCGCCCAATGAGAGACACTATTCCTACTGAACGCCCATGAACCAGTGAGGAACATAGCCACGTAGGTCTTCGGTAGGTCTTGCCGCCTCCGCATATTGCCTTGGTACTATTAATGGTGAGTGCCACGTGGAGAAGATCCACTCCCTGTCCTGATTTGTAATGCACGCTCACCGCCTGCAATCGATGCAGCTAACATTTCAATCCACGCAATGGACGACAGATGGGCTGACTCCCACATCTTAAGTATGGTCCCCGAGTTGTACAGATTGGCACGCTTACTTTCTTATTCACAAAATGCCGCTATGCCACTAGATCGACCGGCACAACCGCTAACTATTGCTATTCTAGCACTCCAGACAAGCACCGGAGGTGTCTTCCATTCCTGAATCTTGGTCAGGTACCTTTGGACTTAACGAGGGGAAACTCAACTACCCCGCGCCCGTTCTTTCTTCAGCCCACTAGGACTTCATACTGCGAGCCTTTCTGATCGAGTCCTTCAGATAGGGACGTCCCTTAATGTCCACGGCGGCATCAGACTGGACTGGACTTACTAAAAGAAAGAAAGAAAGAAATAAAGAAAATACGCTTATTTTTCCCAACACACAATTTAGAAAATTACAAAATGTAACATGCACATTTGTGGACAAAAAAAGGAGCCAGCTCATCCTTTTGTGCTGCAGGTCCCTCTTGATGAGTGAACTACAGCGCTGATTTTACGCTGGTCCGGCAAGCAAGCAAGTGCTGTTTGTCGTCAGTGAAGAAACATAATACATAAAACCAGAAAAAAAAACTGCAAATAAACCCTTAAAATATTTTTAGCATATGGACATTCCCTTTACGCAATTAAAGAAAAAGTAATCACCGTAACTACTCCAGGTCACCGTACGAGGCGGGGCGCGAGTTCGCCGCCCAGCAGTACGGGCGAGCGCCGTTCGCCAGCAAGATGGGCCAGGCGAAGGCGCTCAAGGAGGCGAGGATCCGGCGGCCCATGAACGCCTTCATGGTGTGGGCGAAGGTGGAGAGAAAGAAGTTGGCCGACGAGAATCCGGACCTGCACAACGCTGACCTCAGCAAGATGTTAGGTGAGTGCATTTTGGAAGATTCGTATGGTTTTGTTTAGATTCTGTTTAATTGTAATTGGAATTAAAACTGAATTAACGACTCAATGGCGTCAGTCGAACGTGACGGATGCCTCCTTGATAACGGGCTGAACGATCAACGTCGGAGGATGTCTCCTCCCGCCGCGTGAAAAGCCGTAACATTTTTTAAATTACTGTTACGAAATTACTGATTACCAAATAGTAAAAGTTAGTTATCAATATACATTAAAGAGTGGTAATAGTAATGACAATAATTACTTTTATTGCACGATACATTGTATAAATGGTAGAACTAGTTGAAGTCCGATTATGTAAATTCTAGAATAATTTTCGGTCTGGAAATTATCGATTGACTGGCGTATTCTTCTGGGTAACTCGGTTAGTTAAAGCAGCGGGTATATCTTCTTAAATATGTTCATCAGGTACTCACAAGAGTACTAAGAAATGCAAGTCACTAGTAAGAGTTAGTACAGAGAACACACTAAATACCAAAATTATATGTGCAAACGAGATCACCTTTGGTGCCATTTGACCCACATACGTTTTACCTTGCAAATTCCAATTGCTTTTGTATGAACTTTTCCATCGGATTTCAGAGTAGAATTTTAGGTTGATGTCCTTTCGTGCTTTCGCCCTAGGTACTCCTGAGCACGGCTGGTCACGGCGTTGCCAGGAAGAAATTGCCTCACAGCATTTAAATAACCCTTAGGGTTTGTTTTTAATAACATTAAAACATCACATTTAGCTCACAAATTTATTTTATTTATTCCTCTATCATCTATCATGGGTTTGCATGTAATCTTAGCCTAGTGGCGCGGGGACTTGCCTAGCATACCAGGGGTCTGGCTTCAAATCGTCGCCCCGTTCATGCACCACTTTATTTATTTATTTTATTTTATTTATTTATTTATTTTCAAAACACCCTATATACAGACAAGGAATCCAATTCTTAGGGATGTGAACAAACAACAAAAAGTATGATTATTTTAAGTGGTAACAATAATACACATACACAAATTTACATTTACAAAATACATGAAAGGTCAGTAAGTGCCTAATTTAATAAATCTGACTGTTTCATATATTGTTATATACTTCAGCTAGTTTTGCAAATTGTTTACGATTGCAGTGGAAGACATCTAGCTCTGGCAGTTTAGCTATTATGTCATTGAGTCCGTACAACGCCCGAAGCACTGGAGTCTGCTGACAGTGGACAGTACGAGATCGCGCTACTGTGAATAGTCTGTGATTTCTGGCGCGTATGTATCTATCCGGCACATGAAGGGAGATCAAACCGAGAATGAATGGATTGTCAATCTGACCGTTCAATAAAAGGAAAAAGTGTAAAAAGAGATGTACAGTCCTCCTATCCTGTAGCGTAGTGTATCCAACCATTCCGCTTACGAATAAAGAGGGGTAGTTATATTTGAGTATCTCACTGTAGGGATAGTAGCCATACATTTTCTTGTATAAAAACCTATTAAATTTCCTTTGAACTCTTTCCACCATGAGTATGTATTTTGACTCATGTGGGTTCCAGATAATTGCATTGTAATCGAGTTTCGAACGCACAAAGACGTCGTATAGGAGTCTGAGTACTGTGGCGTCCTGAAAGTAATTACCTTGCCTCAAAACTAATAAAATCTTTCTGAGTAGGATAATTGCATTTCGTCACGAATACGAGCTGCTCCATGGTTCGGAATCCATGTAAAACTGTAGGTCCCCTTCCCCTACCATCTGGTACCATCGCATTGGATGAAAATATGGTCGAAGTGGCAATGAAAAAACCGGCCAAGTGCGAGTCCGAGTCGCACACGGAGGATTCCGTACCATAGTACAACATTTCACGTTGTTTTTTGTACGAGGCCCCCCTTTAATTTTTATTATTTTTGGCAAATATCATAACGGTATTTGTGTGGTATTAGCCATCCATGTCAGGTTATATAAAACAAAATGTTATCACAAACTAAAATCTGGAATTTATATAAATTATTTCTATGACAATCCCGTTAGCCTTCGCATACACTAAACCAGTATTAAAGAAACATATTTACGAAACATTGTCTTTCTGTCATATCCCTGCCTGTGGCGTGATGGTAGGCCTTGCTTACAGTATCGGGCTCCACAGGGACCTCGAGAGCGGTTACTTTCGACGAAGTTTTTATTTCGTAGAGCGATGCCTATCTGCATACCACGTAATACCACCCACGCGGAGTTTATAATGTCAAGTCATACTTATTATCATTTTTACTTCCCTGTCAACTGCTAAGGAAGTTTTGGATGATGCCGGATTCCATATGTGCTGCCTTTTTTTGTTGCCGCGGCCATAAACCAAACTTAGTTATTTTTGTTAAGAATAATGTTACAAACAAAATTAGTTAATACATGTTTCTGCCTAAATGCAGTCCAAATTAAGTTATGAGGGTCATAAGTTCAAATAAATCGATACGAAAAAATCAATTATAAATTCTAACCCTTACTTAATTCGGAATGAGTTTAGGCATAAACATGTCAGATTTTTTTTTTATTGTGACAATATTTTAACAAAAATAACTAAGTTTGGTTTATGGCCGCGGCAACAAAAAAAACCTTGATAAAAAGGCACCAATTTCAGGCAAGGTCCATAGGGTTTTCCAGATGTAACAGTGTTGATTGCGAGTTTATTGTAAGAAAGAAATTTACCTTTTTTTCTAGTATTTTCAAACAAAACAATAGTAAGTATTTGCATTGTTAAAAAAATAAGGTAATGTTTTGTCTTACCAAATTGAAGTAACATATCGTTGGCAAAAAAACATTCGTTTTTAAAAATGATTATCGATTATTTTGGACACGATTTTTTGCTACCCTTACTTTCCTCCAAATCGAATATCTGATTTTTAAATTCAGTGCTCTGTGTTTACTAAATGTGGTTTCAAATTTTTTGTACCATCAAAAATAATACAGTTGTATTTAAAAACCTCAATGCTTGCAAATTAACATTTTTTTATTTTTATTTACCGGATGGTTCATCTGGATTTCTTTTTCAAACTTTTAACTTAAAATTTCATGAAACTCACCAACCATTTGAAACTTTTACTTTATTAAAAAAAATTCCATGAAGCATTATATTATCTTTGCTCCCGTTTTTAAAATAAGAAATATGGAAAGATAAATTAACTACTAAGTTATAGGACCTGCGTTCAAATCACAGTGCGTGCGTACAGCAAGTCAGACTGTGTTCTTACATAGCGGTAATTACAATAGGCTATCTTACTGTAAAGAGCTTACACTTTTTTATATTTAAGCTTACTATTTCGCTACACAATTTCCATCTGTGAATGTGACCTTACATTCTCTACTTGATGAGGTTATGTCAGTTCATTGATTTTGAAAACGCCTTGCCTTCTATATAAAGTGTCTACATTCAACATTTACCGCAATTTTTAAAATACGTTTATTCTTTAGGTGACTATATATAATTGACGATTCTCGATACTGGCAACTTTAAACTGAATGACATTTGGTTTGAAATTCGAAATTAAAATTTATTTCAAATGAAAGCAATATAGCAGAGTTCTGTTTCGAAATTAGTTTATTTATTTGTTTTATTTTCATTTGCGTTGCTGTTATATGATTTAGTTCAATGCCGTGGAACAGTAAAAATATCGCGTATTTTTTTATATGAGTTCCGCCGTGGCACCAGCGTTCCAGATTCAGTTCGAAGAATTACCTGGTCTACTTACGGGTTAACTTCCTGTTTTTTTATATTCTTTTGCAGTGAAAACTCTAGTGGCATCCGTATCTTTGAAATTCGCAGATTGTCTTGGCAAACTTCTGACGGAGGCATTGGGTGATTTACGCTCAAAAGCTTTCTTTGTTCGCCGCATTAGCCCAGAGATCCAAAAGGGTAACGAAATAAGTGTTTTAGGGCCCAATAGCAGCGTCGGCAGCCTTTATAGAACTTTTTATTTATAATTGCTGATTTTGAGGTTTAACCAGCATTTTCATGTTTTTTATACGTTTTTATGGCTTGTGTGAATATATTCTGTTTTTATAGTAATAAAGTATCATATTGTAACAACTGGTTTAAACTTTTCTCGTCTTTTAGAAAACTCCTTGCCAGGACAACAATTCAAAGCAACAGAAAACTGTTTTCAATGAATACATTGATTCTCGATCTCAAAAGTTTGTTAGCAAAGGAATTAATGAACTTTCCAAAAAAAGGTGGAAGTGCATTGATAAAAATGGTAAATACTTTGATTCTTTGAAAATATTAATGAATTTAGTTCTCATTATACTTTTTAACCGACTTAAAAAAAGGAGGAAAAGGTCAGCCAAGGTGACTGGCGCAGCGCTTGACGGTTAACGCCGAGTAAAAAGTAACAATAATCGTAACTACAAAAATGGCAATTAATTAAGTAGTGCTTTTTCTTCGAAGTCGATTATTTTTTTGGTAATTTTTTTTTATATGAATTGGCAATTTTCTTTTCAAATAATTTATTATTATTAGGGAAGACACTTGATCTGCAATCGACATGATGTTGTTCACAAAAATCTGGCTTCGCTTCATCTATCAAAAGTTTCTGTGTGTAAAAAGTTCATGTGTTTTTTCACAAAATGTTTGCGTTAAAGGGATTTTTTTAAGAAGGAACCCTTTTACAATGAATTTAAGTCTGTTCTGGGCGTATAAATTACCTACGGGAACACAGTTCTTTAAGTGTGTGTATTCTGAATAAGTGTATTTAATTTAATGATAAAAAAGCGTGTAAATAGTGGGCCAGTATTGATCTCCCTGTCTATCCTTCCGGATTATAGCGTGATGGTGTGCACACGCATATACCAGAACACAGCGTGACTTACCCGTTCGTTTGATTTGAATTTCAAATGCAGCTTGTTCCAAAATGAAACAAATTTCGCCTAGTCACTCATCCTGTCCTTTTCCGACATATGTCCCTCCCTTTCTCTCTTACCTGAGCCATCATGGCAACAAGAAATCTCGGTTGTTGTTGACGGAAGTATAGCTTGCGACGGCATCTCAGTCGTTGTCAATTAATCAATAATCAAACCAACTTTGAGCTTAGACGAGCCGGACGATGCCCATGGGCTTTCAAACAACTTAGGGGGCGGCGGAAACCATGGCGGCTATCCAAGTGCGTCTTCACATTCGCTTTGAAGGACTCCTGGTTTCACAATCCCCTATATAGGAAGTGAATATCTACAGAATATTTTTTTCAATCATAGATGGAATGTGGACAGTGTACGTAATGCAATCGCTAAGTCACTTTCCACCCACACAAACACTCCAATATGTCTGCGACTATGTTTGCGCGTGGCATTTTCTTTTAAGTTGGCAGTTTTATAAACTTGGAGACAGCAGGTCTCATAGTCGCGCTAGATGGCACATTTTCGATCCGATATGTAGTCATTAACGGCTAATGAAATACAATAACAAAACCGGTCAAGCGTGAATGTGTTCAGGTGCCGAGGGTCCCGTCACCGCTGGAAATGGTTGAGAGTGGCACTAAGAGACACTATTTTGTTATTGCATGATTTTAATGCATGACACACAGAGTCAACGGACGGTAGAGACCAAACAATTTTCACACAAAATGAATTCCTTTTTCTACTTAAAAATATTCTTAATCGCCTAATAGCTTAAAAATAATGATTTCATTTTAAAATAATGAGTAAAAGTTAAGAAATGTGATCGTTAAAGAATCTGTAGGTCACCTCTTATTTACCAGAAAAAGAAAGGTTATTTGTCCTGGTTTTTACGCCCATTCGCCTCACAATATACAAATTCAAAGGTCACCATGTAAGACTAGAGATTTAATGAGAAAACTTTTCACATTACGCGGATTCGAAAGTTGTCCCATCGGGTAGGTATGTTCCATCTCTGTCCAACTCGTGATCCCTGAGCTGACGTCTCACTCCCACACTTTATTCGCCTTGTAGGCAAACCCGCACTTGTGCTTGATCTGTGGGTTAAACAAGATTTATTTGGAAAACCATTCAGGACAAAATACTTGTCACCAACAGGCACCAGGGCCAGACCACGGGTACCTTTTTAGGGTTCCGTACCCAAAGGGTGAAAAGCGGACCCTAAACATTTTTCAAAAATGAATTAAAGATAATGTTTTATGCACACATAGGTTCTTTTAGTTTTTACTAAAATACTACCTCATCTATTGGTCATAAATGAAAATAGTCATAAATCGCGTTAGCGTGTGCGTTATTGCACCGCGCTGCACTCCCGCGCATGCGCCTCGCATGCCGACGCCTAATTATAACTAGCTGACAGCTTGATTAATAAACCTGTAAGTCTTTATAAGTCGCTCCGCCGGCAGAATGAGCCTTATAGGTCGGCGGCGTGATTCCGCACTGCACTTCTTGCGTGTCGCATTGCTACATCGTCGAGGGAGACCTTCGCACACCACAAGCTCGCTGAGGTTCCCGGCTCTACTCGGGTCTATCATTTTGGACATTCACCCGAGTGGAGCCCGGTAAAATGTGATCAAGAACCTTCGCCAGCGGGCGCACAAAAACTCACAATGTTTCATCCCAATCAGCAAAAGGCTGTGTAACAAAACAATGAGAACACATAATGAGCGTCAAGTAAAAACTTTTAGCCCAGTAGTTTATATCACCTATTGCTTTCTTAAAAAGGTTATATCAACTTTTACATTGACAATGAACATATCTATATATATAAACACTCTCCTACATATCACTATTTTAAAATATTGAGTATTCACTTTGGGACTAAATGGAAGGTTTAGGGCCGAGTGCACGAAAGGACAAAAAATCAAAATCAACGTCAACTTACGATCAAACGCGTCACTTTGTGTGGACAGTATGGAAGGAACTCTATGCGGATCACTAATAGTGACGTGTTTGAACATTGATTAGCGCGGCCGTCTCTTCGTGCAACCGGGGCTTAGTCACCTTTATGTCGCGATAAAGATATATAATACTGGCGCCATCACTCAATTATAGAATTATATAAAATATCACATACAAAAGCTTCTTAGAAAGTCTATAACACTGAATAGCGTTATATCTGCGCCCTTTCCCATTGATTTATTCTTCGCTTACTTATATATTTCACACATCTAGGTCTCATAAACTACTTACGCAAATCCAATGGCACCAAACACAAGGATCTCATTGTACATAGTCTTCTAGTTGAATACAGGCATAGAATCTTAAATCTTCTCACTGAAGAGATTTGCCACTATGTCAAATACATTTTTGGTTGTTGAATCTTTAGTTTGTTTAGTTTATATCTCCAGTGCATTATCCAATCCAAAATTATACTCAAAGTGTCAGCCTCATCCGAGTGGCACGGTGACGCCACGGCCTTCTATTATCGACGTTAAGCAACCTTGTTCGCGGTTTAGTACTAGATTGGTGACCCTTTCGACCTTTGTGGCTGGCCGTTCCTCAGATTCCGAAAGGAAAGATGTACTAAGCAAGAAATTAAAACCTTCCGTCTTTCGGGAAATCTATATGTTGGGCTAATCTTATGACAGTAGGTGTGGCATTAGCCATCCATGTTCAGGGAGGTTACCATGTTAAATGGACTATCTATGTGAACAGGCAAGTGAGCGATTCAATCTGACGTTTAGTTGCATTTCGTACTACGCTAATTTATTTGTAAATATCAGGTATCAATATCAATATCAGTTATGTACCATGGTACCCACCTAATCACCACGGTAATCACGAAATCTAACTAAACGTCAGTCTTAATCACTCATTTGCCTGTTCGCCCGGCAATTTAATTTACCATGGTGACACTTCAGAACCATGAACATATTCAAATTAGATGTATACTGACGATATCGTAAGGAATCATAGAAATTAAAGAAAAAACTTACTTCGAGATGTATAGAATGCACGGGTTGAAGTAATCTATAGTATGGAATAAGTTGAATAGTGAAAAATGTTACAATCACAAGTGTAAAACATTTTTTTCTCAGCTCTATCATTGTATATCGCACAATTATCGCGTTAAATATGACTTGTGAAGTTACAAACGGGCAAATTATTAAAATTAATTACTATATCGACATATTTGTCTGCTGCCATCCCTTGTAAGAGCGCACTTACGCCATATTGGGATCAAAATGCGACTGTGGAATTAATTTGCTGTTATTGGATTGTTTATGCCTTTCTTAGCGTTATTAGGTGCGTTGAAAGACAACTTTATAACACGTCGTATGTTAATTTATTAGCCGCTTTGATGGTGAAGTTGTCACCGCGGTTTGGTTCAGATAATTTTGCAATTGTATTTGTAAAAAATATGAAGTACAATTACATGTAAGCGTTCGTTTTGTATTATTGCGTTTTATTAATAAGTACTTGCTAAAGCTAAAGCTATTGAAAAAACTTAACATGGGACTATTATATGATTTAGCAATAAAAGTTGAGCATTTCCATTTAAATTTAAACCTTAAATGGATTTGAACAACTTTAAAATTAATTAACTTCCACAACCGCTTATGTTTGGACGGAGAGAATTTAATTTAATTTAATTCAGTAATCGATTATAATGTCCCGCTTTGAAACATTTTTCGATTTGGCTATACATTACGTACTATTACTTAAAACATTAGTGATTCTGAGCAAATCAAGGACAAATCCCCCCCCCCCCCCAGAATTGCTCATATTTTAATTCTTTATAACTAATTTAAAGTCAAAATTAAAAATGTTGTCAAACGAGACACTACAGAATCAATTGGTCAAATTGGAAAAATTAAAATAATATACCCTCATCGCTTATGTTGTAGGAGTTATCGCGTTTTAAATAATTCAAACCAGTTTAAGTCTTAAATTTCAATGACAAGAACAAACTCATAAAATGGTTAGTCGAAATCATAAAATGGTTTCATGTCCAGGTTTCCCGATAAACATGTTTGCTAATAAGTGATTATTATGAAAACTAAAAATATAACACGATAACTTATCGGATACGGTCGTTCTAGGGTCATATGTCCCCTTAACATTTACGGCCAATCGGTTTGGGACGTCCTGAAGAAGACCGCGGCACAGCGGGCGAAACATGGCGAAAACTGATTGGCCCCACCGGGGACATAATATAATATCAGTAGATGTAGTACTAGCCTACCATGTCCAGTAAAAACCGGCCAAGTGCGAGTCGGACTCGCACACGAAGGGTTCCGTACCATCAACACCAAAAAATCACTTTTTTTGTATGGTTATTATTTTATGACTTTACTTATTTGTTGTTATAGCAGCAAAATAAATACACACTCTGTGAACATTTCATCTGACTACCTATTACGGTTTGTGAGATACAGCCCTGTGACAGACGGACGGACAGACGGACGAACGGACGAACGGACGGACGGACGGACGGACGGACGGACGGACGGACGGACGGACTGACGGACGGACGGACGAACAGCGGAGGCTTAGTAATAGGGTTCCGTTTCACCCTTTGGGTACGGAACCCTAAAAATCAGGTATGTTTTTAATTGTATCCCGTTTTTTATAAACCAGAGTTGTTGTGTGATGCAGGGCCTACAAACACATACACGATACGCGTAGATTAGCCGCCAAGGTCAAAGCCGCGCACTCGAATGATGGCAATGTCACACGTTTCCTCCTAACCTTGACAGATCCTTCTAATTAATGGTCTAAATTGCACACCATGTATAGCGTCGAGTCCAGCTGTAATGACATCCTCCGGCGAACGCTCACTTCATACTTATCGGCGTTAATACCACGCGTGTCTAAACTTCACTGCGATGTAGTGATACAACATTTTCTGAAATACATTATTGTGATTTTGATTTTACTTTTGAATGAGATAACCACCTAACTGCGACGTATTCTTAGATTTTACAAAAAACATATTTTTTTTGGTGTTCAATCATGTACGATTGTACGGAACCCTTCGCGTGCGAGTGCGACCCACACTTGGCCGGTTTTTCCTTTAGTTTGGTCTCATTTCTAATAACCCGTTTGTAGTATTAGGTCAAATATCTTCGGGTTTATATGATTGAGACATTACCGCCGTCATGTCCATTAGCTAGCTTATTACGATCCCTAAAAGGCTTGTGTCATTTGACTCATGAAATATTAATCTACGATCTCAGACAAATTCGAGATAAGCCAAACCGTTGGAGGCTTTTTAAGGAAATTGTAGTTGTCGGGTGCTGCCGTGACGCAATGTTGTGGCGCCAAAGGATCCGTCGCATTACAGCCTGTATTACTTTTCTTGCGCCACATAACTTTATGCCTATGTCTTATACAGGTGTCGTAACGGCCAGTACATTAAATTTGGGAAATTGAAATTTGGAATTGAAACAAAAAAAAAATTAGTAACTTTTTGCTGAATATCCTCTAAATGAAAAGTTAGACTTTCCATCCAAAGTGATCCAATAATTTAGCGCAAAAAGGATCTAATATTCCAGAAGAACGTGGGAACGTTGTATGTGCTTGGACATGGATGGCTAATATCACATCTACTGTCATGACATTTATTTATCTATTTATTTGGTATATGCATAGGAAAAGTGTTCACAAAGATGTACAAATTAAATTTATGCCTTGCAGTAAGTCCAACAGCAAATCAAAATTACTTGTGCATTGCTACCCAACGAGGTGTGGCCCGTTCTAGGGTTAGTAATTATTGGATAATTTATATGTAACAGCTATAAGCACAGATTGCCAGATGTAAGCACAAGTGTGATGAGAGACATGCTACTAAGTCTACCTATGAGTACAGTGCTTGTATATATCCTAATCGTTAAATGTTATTTTATTTAATGTCATTAGCCTGACACGCCACGTGGGCTCTAGGATCCATGCCAAGACCTTCCTTATACATAGTTACAGCGTCGCGTCAAATTACACTAGACAAAAACTTAAATTACAAAAATGTTTATCTAGGTAACTAGAATCTTTAGAAAAAAATAAACTTTTTTGCCTCGGAAAAAGATGAGGCCGAACCTGAAACGACATCCTGTTTATAAAATACTCGGTTATTATTCTATATTAGGTGTACACACACTATTGGGTTTTTAATTTTTTGCAATGGTGTTGGACTATTTAAAATCAATTTTGAACAGTCCAACAACAAGTCCCAGATTCACAGTCAACATTACAAAAATAAGAACCCACCGATCCTGTAGTATTCTTCTGTAGGGTCGGAACACAATGGAATGATCTCCCTTCAGAGGATTTCCCCCAAAGCTCAATATGGGGTCCTAAGCATGAGTGACAAAAATGGTGTGAACAAGCACCTGACCGGCCGGCATTGGTTTCGCAGCCCCTCTGTTAATTCGAAATCCCATGGGCGTCATCGGGCACCTTAAGAGAAAATACAAGAACGGGTTGTGTGCGACGAACTGACTCATAAGTCACAATAATGGCTGACACGAAGAACCGATTCTGCACCGTTCGATTCAACATGCGCCGGCGCACGCGGCTAGAAACATTTAAAAAATTCGCGGCCACACCGAAAACCACTATTCTCCGAACGTCGATAAACATTCAAAACGAAATCCGTCATCCCACTCGTGCGCCTATTTCTAAGAACATTATAAAAAAATTGCCTGTCAGCGCATCACAGATTCGACTCACGCCTCGTTTAATAATATAATTAATTCCGCTTGCAACATCAGATAGCAATATTGTTATAGGCCGAGAGCTGAACAGTATATAAAAACATCAATCACGTTTAAAATGTGTTGTCTTTCTCAGTTTTTACAGTATTTTAACACAATCCTATTATATAACAATATAACTATATCCTTTTTCTGACGAATAACGATCAATACTTATTTAGATTGTTTTCAAAATCTGATTAGAATGCTTCAAATGTAGATGTCGCTGAAACTGAAATTAATATAATACAAAAATCTGCACGGGTGAATACGTCCATTGTCGGGAACAAATGTTATATAAAATCCTGATATATTTATATACTAATACATAGAACTGGGTGGACATGAATTTGAGTATCAGCGATATCTACATTTGAAGCATTGTAATCAGATTTTGAAAATAATCTGAAAAAGTTTTTGGTCGTGACATTCGTCGACATGGATTGCTTATATCACACCTAAAACTCAACGGAATTAATTATTCTACCCAGTAAAGTAAGTGGTCAAAAACGGCCAACAATCCAGAACCAAACCAAGCGTAGTGTAGATTACCCCGCGATTGACGGTTGATACTATTTACATAATAATGTACTTAAAATGAGTGACAATCCCATTGCTTTGCCATTGATTTGTTACTTACTTAATTATATTTTCCTTTGCCCTAAGTAATCTTTTAAACTTTAATAGATATTATAAATATAAATGAAATGCGTATTTTTTTGCCCCTAGAAATTAAATTTTTTTGAACATTTTCTGGTTGCTCAATGCGGATCACCAGGTTCGCTTCAAAATTTCTTACTGGCAACCATAAAAAAACGCGATAATTCTTAGAGATAACGGCTAATTTCGGATAAATGAAGAGGCATCTATCGGAGATATAATTACGGATTGATTTGACTAACAAGATGCCTTATATTCCTTGATATCTTGTATCCGCACAATATTTTCAATACACTGCTTTGATGAATCAAAATAGATAGAATCTAAATCAATTTTTTTCGATAGTTTTTTTTTCTTTGTTTTTATTCACCTAGCTTTTCTACGTTGGCAATATAGTTTTAAATGATGCTTTCTTATGCAAAAACCAATGTGCTTCCAACTTTAATTTATGTCTTAATTTTAAGTATTCATCAAATAAATATAAAACTGCTCTGTTGGATGTGATGTAAGAATAATATTCTCTGCTCTCGGGCTATGAGTAACCACGGTCCGTATTTGGTCGAATCGTCCTGGGAGGCGGTCTTGAAGCCAAGAGGATCAGGCGACCTTCGTATCAGATTCGCATGAAGGTTTCAACCTAATTATGGTATTGGCTGATCTTCGCGTATGCCTTCTCCATCATGAAAGCATAAAATTCGTTTATCAACAGGACACTATTATTAAAAAAAAAATATTGCAGGTTATTTTTTAGGGTTCCGTACCCAAACGGTGAAAATGGAACCCTAATACTAAGCCTCCGCTGTCCGTCCGTCCGTCCGTCCGTCGGTCTGTCACAGGGCTGTATCTCATGAACCGTAATAGGTAGGCAGCTGAAATTTTCACAAAGTGTGTATTTATTTTGCCGCTATAACACCAAATAGGTAAAATATAACAATAATAATAATTAAAGGGGGGTCCCATACAAAAAACGTGATTTTTTTGTGCTAAATCTTGTACGATGGTACGGAACGCTTCGTATGCGAGTCCGACTCGCACTTGGCCGGTTTTTCATTATAATCTTAAGTGCATCATAAGAGGCGACTGCTTTGCTTGCTGTTTGATACACATTACATTTTATTTAAAAATAATTTCAACAAATTTCGTTAATAATATATAAATATATAAATGGAATTATCTGGTTTTTTATTTCTTAAATTAGGCAAATAAGCATAAGGATATGCGTGAAAATATGAACACATGTGTATTAGTTACATCAAAAAAGTATTACAAAAGGTTTTTTTAACTGCTAGTTATTTTAGAATGTTAATCCTTTTCTTAGTTCTAATGATCAAAATATCCTTTTGCCAATAATTTGAAACGAAAAATTCCAGGATTTTTTTTCAAGGAAATCAATTTAGAAGTCTACTTCTTCAACAAATTTATGAATATTCGTTATTTCTGTTTAAGCCAGATAATTCAGGTCTCTTTCTTTACTTAATTAATGTAAGGTTCTGCTAGTCAAATTGAGATACGTTACGATCGCTGGATAAATATATTTTTATTACATTTTTGGAAATCCGCCACACTTTAATTTTTGGTAGAAATACATAAGGTAGAAGAAAGAGAAAAATGAAAATTGTAACACGGGCGATATTATTAAAAATACAAATTACTGGGTGATCAGTAATTTAAGTAAACTAAAAAAACCGGCCAAGTGCGAGTCGGACTCGCATTCGAAGGTTTCCGTACCATCGTACAAGATTTAACACAAAAAATACGTTTTATGTATGGGACCCCCTTTAATTTTTATTATTTTTTATTTTACCTATTTGTTGTCATAGCGGCAAAATAAACACAACTCTGTGAAAATTTCATCTGCATTACGGTTCATGAGATACAGCCCTGTGACAGACGGACGGACGGACAGCGGAGGCTTAGTAAAAGGGTTCCGTTTTCACCTTTTGGGTACGGAACCCTAAAAAACTAAGTTATGAAGATTCTGAGATCAATATTCGTTATTCAGGAGAGCAGAAGTTCGCGAACGCAGCTTCAGATACTTTTGCTAGTTCCGAACTTAGCCATGACACTTCTTAGTGGTACCTGGTACCACAATGGTCCCATGCCCTAAGGCCTAATAAGAGTGTAGTTGAGGTAACAAGACCACCGATCGGCGACGTTATGAATTAATGCAATCGTATTAAAATATTCATCGTCTGTGAACCCACGCAGTACGCAGCCTGGCGTAGGCATGTAATGTTGGAGCGAAAAGTCTTGAGAAAGTGATATTTTTTAACAAGCTCCAAAAACAGGGAAGTGGTTTATTTACTATTTTTTTATTTAATTATTAGAAACTGTAAGTAATAACCAGAGATGATGCGCTATATATATGTAATAAAAATATATTCATTATAACATATTTATATCTAGAAATCATGAAAAAAAGAAAAACATTCTTGGGGTCGCTTACAAACATACATTCCATTGAGACCTTTTTAGTACAGAATATGTGTATATATAGGACAACATCCAGTAGCTCAACTCCATACAAAGACCCGATTGCGTGCACCTGTACCGGCACATTCCGCTTGTATGGGCTCCAAGCTAGTTTTGCGGTGCTGAACTGTCGCCAATGGTCCTTCGAGACCATTTAAAAAAAACCAGCAGTACTCCGACAATATTTACGTGACAACCCCAACACTCGATGGAGAGAAGATACTTAACCCAAAAATCGCTCGAGTTGAGCTACTGGTGAGGCTCCGGTCGCACAACTATATATCTAATGTGTTTTTAGTCAACTCAATGCCGAAATATTTTTATACTGGCATAGCTTTATGTTTTAAACTTTATAAATGGACTAACCATGGAATGTCTACTAACAACATATGGGTCATGACCCGAAATAAAATTTATTATTATTATTATTATTAGTCTGGACACAAAAGTATCAAAATCGTTTTGTCGAAGTCCCTCCGTGCCACGCGCCTCACAGTATCGACTCCCAACCACACGGACCGAGCGCAGCTGTGTGCGGTGACCCTATTCGCGCTGACTCATTGCGCGTACTTTATGCGGCGTATGGCGTTAGATTTTTTTGTGAGACGTTGAGGTCCTATGTGGGCCGTATTTATGGTGTTTCCATTGATGATAGTGTCCATAAAAATATGCTCCATCGCCTCTTGGACTGAAAACTTCTAAGGATTGACAGGCAAGACAGGCAAATAGACTAACAGACGGACGCCAGACGTTGGAAGATAATAAATAAATGCCCGCGACTCACTGTCCGTCCGCACCCCATTAACGCAATGGTAAGGAGCCTGTAATCTTTTTTTTTATTTAACTTGACATGGACCTACTGTTGTACGAGTATATTAGCCAAATACATCGGATTATCGTAGACCTTCCTTTAATGAGCACAATGTTTCATTGCCCCTTGGCCCGTCTTTCATCCAAGGCGATGGTACCAGCGTGCAAGGAAAGGCGGGAGTGGCGACCAAAACTAAGCCGTACAGCAGCTGCGTAGCCACATTTGAGTAACAATCCACCCTGGCGGCCTTAACCCTATCACTTGTGTAAAAATAGAAACCACGGTTTAAGATGGATTCCGAATCATGGAGCGAGCTCGCTTTCGTCGAGGAATGCACGTATCCAACTTAGGAAAGAGAAAGAAAGTAGTACATGCAAGAGCCGGGATTGATAGAATAGACTAGGAGGGCGCGACAAAAATGGTAAGGATAACGCAAATGGCGTTACGTAAATAAGGCGCCTGAAAAAGTAGTTATGGCGACCAAATATAAATTTTAAATTTAAAAAATATATTTTTTAGGTTGCAGATTAATCTTTAGGTATATTTAAGTATTTAATTAAAATACCCAATGGGTATTGTTGTATAATCAATAGGTATCAATATTTCTAAAGAATCGGTATATTCATGAGCAGGCACATACCAACATCTATTTTATATAGCCAATCTAGACAACGCATTTACTTGGCGCAGGCAGACCGACATATTAAGCGTCAGAGGGTTGGTCACTAACCAGTCAACCCAGATTCAGCCATTTACCTTATCGTGACCAAAAATTTCGTGACCACCCGGAATAAAATGACTTTTCTCGAATGAGAGGCGAGGGCCAGGAGCTTCGAGCTGCTTTAGTGTTGGAAAAAACAAAAAAAATACTTAGAAAAATCCGCATCGAAATCGAGTTTGTCGTTCTCGAATTGTGCGGGACAGACGGACAGAAATTTAGACGGACGACAAGTGTTGCGGACTTTATAGGAGCAAGTGATACCGCTTGGATGACACAACTCAAGGTTTTTCTCTTGCGGTTCTGTTGCGCCACAAATATTGATTCACTCCTTCAAGAAGTTGCTTATACTTTGGAAAGTACGCCACTCGAATTGACCAACACCTTCATGGAATACCTAAGGACTTCAGATATGAGCACCTGTTTAACTTCACTGGAGAGTGCCCAGAGATGGCGGTAACCTGTGATCTGTCCTGCAGCCATTTCAAATGAAGCTGCGTAGACAATTCGTAATTATTAAGAAAATAGGAATGCCAATGAAGTAGGTATTCATAATAAGGAAAAGGAATGAGAAAGAGGATATGATGTTTTGAAAATAAGGAAAATTAATATGAAAATATAACATGTGTAACGGGATGTTTTAATCGGGCAATGTTTATTTCAGCTTTGACTATATTTCATTCAATGCGATGTTACCAACTCGGGATTAGCACAAACACCTAGTAAGTTAGGAAGCGAGCCTTGTCAGCCTCGGGCGGGGGCCTAGTGACGCGGCGCCTTGCGATTCGATAAACTGGGTGAATCAACTCTGAGTGCGGTTGGGTTCTAGATGGTGACCGTTTTAACCGTTGAGGCTGGCCGTGGTTCGAATTCCACGTACAAACTGTAGGTCTAAGAGGATCCAAGAGGAAGATTCTTTGCTTACTAGGTGGTTGCGCTAATCCAGCCGGGTTTATACCATCGCATTGAATAAACGATGGTCAAAGCGTTAATGAAAATGTCTCGTGTTTTCCATCCAGTTCAATGTAGCCGAGCACTATAAGGTAGGACCTGGCATGGCACCTAGTTCCGATGTGGTGTGTTAGGCTAATATCCGACTGTCAATTTGGTATTAGCCATCCATGTCCAGTTACATAAAAGAAAGGTCCCGAATTGTGAAATGAGCCGTTCACAATTCAGGACCTTTTTTTTTTTTTTTTCTTTCTTTTATCTTTTCTTTTATCTTTTATTATTCATGCGCCAATTTCGGAGAATGAAAATGGTTTATACCATGCGGCTCAAACCACCGATAATTCCAGAGCAATGCTGCGCCTTATGCCTATCTTTTTTTTATGCGACCTGACACGGATGGCTAATACCACACAATTACCGTTATGATATTAGCCCAAAACACCACATTACTGAAGAAATTAGGTGCCATGCCAGGACCTTCCCTTTATGAGCACGGCTACATTACACTGGATGGAAAACACGAACAATTTTTCATTGCCGCTTCGACCATCTTTTCATCTAATGCGATGGTACCAACCCGGGCGGTTTAAACCCTACCACCTAGTAGGGGAAGGGGACCTACAGTTTTACATGGATTCCGAACCATGGAGCAGCTCGCATTCGTTACGAAAAGCACTTATCGAACTCGGAAAGAGAAAGACAGTGGTGCATGTCGGAATTAAACTCAGGCCTCTGGTATGCTAGCCCAGTCTCCGCGCCACTAAACTACGAGCCCCTCTTTACCTAACACTCTTATTGTCATATGTGTTTGTATGAACATAAGTGCTTACGTGCATCTATTGGTGACGCGCGGGTCAGGGAACTGCGAATGTCATCGCGCGTCATACTTAGACGATGTGCAATGCCTACTCCACTTAGCGATGCATAAGGGGCCATGTCTGATCCTGCCAAGAAGGAACCGTGCCAAAAGCATCCTACTATCGTCCTTCGCCTCAAATTAATTATTAAAATCGCTAAGGATAACTTATTAAATCAATGCGAGAACAATGAAAATGCGAGTGCAGATTTGGCGTGCGCCTCTTTGCATGCGTTCGGACGTTTTAATGCGGTGGCTTTGCATCGGATTTTGAGGTTAGATGCAATCTGGATGCGTTCGACAGCGTTTACCATTTTAGGGATGTCGATGCATTTCGGCGATTAAGGTGCAGTACATGCGGATTAAACCGATTCAAGGCTCCATATAACGCTATTCTACAATGTGTTAGGGTTATTTTTATTTTATCTCAGCGTAGGTTAAGAATAAACCTCCGTAGAAAAATCTAAATAATAAAGTTAGTCAAAGACGGTATTAATGACTTGCTTATATTCTTCAAAAAATATATGTCTGCATACACCTATTTACTAGGTTTTCAAGCCGGCGCGGCGAGTTTAGAAACTGTAAATGATTTACACCCGTTGCCACCACCTCCAGCTACAAAAATCCCCAAGTTGCAATCGGTTACACGATACAAATATGCCATGTAACCGAAAGTTACTTATCGGATTTCAGGTAACTGGCGGTGGTGAAAACTTGGGTTAGACAATTTCTTTGTTGTGGTACAATATCTCAAATGTATCTAGAGAATAAGCGTTAAACATATATTAATTAATTGTAAAAACCGGCCAAGTGCGAGTCGGACTCGCGCACGAAGGGTTATGTACCATTGTACATCATTTAACAAAAGTTTTTTGTATGGGGGCCCCCTCTATTTTTTATATAAATACACACTCTGTAAAAATTTCAGCTGTCTACCTATTACTGTTCTTGAGATACAGCCCTGTGACAGACGGACGGACGGACGTACGGGCAGTGAAGGCTTAGTAATAGGGTTCCGTTTTCACCTTTGGGTACCGAACCCTAATAAACTTTACAGATCAAAAACCTAAAATTCGCTTCGATACTCTCGATTTTGACGCGCATGCAATAATGAACCTAACGCAAACTCAGTACTTCTGGAGATCCCCATAATCGTTTGTTTGCTGAACGCTGGAGTCAGTTGGAGCCTTAAGTTGTGCCTCTCTTTTGTTGGAGGTAATGGCGTCTAGACTCTGTCACCTCCTTTTGACAAGTTTCATAATAACTCGACTGCCTGTGACATGCAAAACGGTTATGCGGTATTTCACCCATTTTCCGACTACCTAGTTCTCTAAAATTTTCCAAAGATCTAAGAGGTGACAATAACAATTCAACTTTAAACAAATTTACTTAAGCGACCTTTTTAAAAACCAGCTTGTGAAAAATATTGTTTTTCTGTTCTCTCTAAAGTTTGAAGCATCCTTTTTTTTTAAGGAATCAAACAGTTACACAAAACATACAATTTTAAACAATACACATAATATTTAAACCAACAATATTCCATTTACTTCTAACATTAACTTAACTAACATTATCCTTGAATAGCTTGCTTTTTATGGTTTTTATTTCTTTTTCTGAGTTGGATAATTGCATCACGTCTGGAATGGTTCAGAATCCATGTAAATATCATCATAATTTTACATTAATTTTTATGAAAATGGTTTAGTTCACAATACAGTTAGACCCCCTCTAATGGTGCCATTCATAAGGTAGCCCTGTATAGACTACGAGGTCGCGACAAAAATGGTAACGATAACGTAAATGGCTGAAACTAGATTCACAGGATGAAGACCAACCCTCCGAAGTTAAATGTGTCAGTGTGCATGCGCCAAGTGGTTGCGTTACGTAGATAAGGTGCCTGAAAAAGTAGTTATGGTGACAAAAAATATAAATGATAAGATAAATGGCTGCAATTAACGAAGCATGAAAGTCAGTTAATGCTTGCTGAGCGATACCAAAACTGAACAAATCTTTGGTTGCATTTCGTGGTTATAGGCGATTTAGGTTACAGATATAACTTATGATACTTTTGAGATTACCGCCGTCGTTAAACATGTTTGAAAAATGTTACGGCTTTTTAAACATACAGATATAACTTTCGGTATATTTAAGTATTTAATAAAAAACCCGACTGGTTATTGCTGTGTAATTAATATGTATCAATATTTCTAGACAATCAGTATATTCACCAGCAGGCACATACTAACATCTATTTTATATATCCAATCTATAGAACGCAACCACTTGGCGCAGCCAGACCGACATATTTAGCATCAGAGGGTTGGTCTCTAACCTGTGAACCCAGATTCAGTCATTTATCGTGACCAAAAATGTTGTGACCTCCCGGAATAGTATAATTTTGCTAACTTTGTACCGAAAAATCATTGGTTAGGCGTTGGACAGTAACTTCATTACATATCACATATGTAAGTATGTACCGACCAAAACTCAGCGCGTAGCTACTAGCTAGTGGTTAATAATGTTGCGGTTATGGATTTATGAATGAAAGCGTAGTATGTTCCGATGTTCGCTATCGTTTTCCCTTTGAGTCATTGGCTTATTTTTACCAGCAAGGTTATTATAGAAATGATGTGGCGAACACGCCGAGTTTGATTGAATATTATTGGATATGTTGTTAATGGTAAATGGGACGGATATTCATGGCCCACAAAGCTTCGCGAACTGTGTTTACATGGTACGTTCCATTCTTCCGACCGAATAGTTTTAGCAAAACAAATCCACAATGTATAATAATCCATAAAGTAAGAAAAATCATCAAAGAGAGGTGTACACATAGATTTAAAGAAAGGAGATATGCCATCTAGCGCACTTATTACAAGACCTGCTGTCACCAATTTTCAAAAAGTACCAATCTAACTTTAGCCGCAGAAAAAGTAGTATGCTCGAGCGTACGTAGGTTTACACCCGAAATAAATACTCACTATGTATAATTATTAGGTTATTAAGTTAAGTAATTTATTTATTATTTAAGACTTTTCACATTGTGGGTTGTTGTTTCCCCGTAGTTCTTAGTTCTTTGCTTTAGACCGTTCTACCAATGTAAATTTGGCAGTAGCATTTAGATATGAAATCATAATTGTGTTATATCATTTATGTGGACGAAAAAACAAAAAAAAAACATAATTTATAGACCAGTGAAGTTTCTTTGCGGGTTCTTCTTCACTGGTTGATCGAATCCGCGGATCAATCAAATTGTGACATGACTTAGTGTAGTTTGACTACCAGAAGTTGAATAAATAAATCAAATGAAATGAAATGAAATGCCACATGCAAATATATGTATTTGTATGTTGGGTAACATAATCACGATGGGTGTCCAGTTACATAAAAAAACCGGTCAAATGCTAGTCGGACTCGCACACGAAGGGAGATAGTATAAGATTAAACACAAAAAAATCAGGTTTTTTGTGTGCCCTTTAATTTTTAGTATTTTTTTATTTAACCTATTTGTTGTAATAGCGGCAAAATAAATACACACTCTGTGCACAGCTGCCTACCTATTACGGTTCATGAGATACAGCTATGTGACAGACGGACGGACGGATGGACGGACGGACAGCGGAGGCTTAGTAATAGGGTTCCGTTGGCACCCTTCGGGTACGGAACCCTAAAAACGGGATACATAAATATAAGACGAGACTCAATCATTCTTATTTCAAAAAATATCTCACTCCTCACACTAGCTAACGTTTTGACTAAATTGACAGGCCATATAGTGCTAGACTCCTGTCATTCTCTGCGTTGATTACCTGCTCACCCGCTTGCGTACGCAGAGAAACATGGCCCATTACTCACCACAGCTTACACCTCAGGTCAGGCGGTGTCAGTACTTGGAAATGTCAGTGACCCTGTAATGCAATTGGGAATTTTGAGAGAAAACCCATGTTTCATTCTACTTGCTTATTACACCGTCATACGGGGAATATCACTACGAGACACGAGTGTGAAACGAAAAAAATCGCCTCCGTCTGATGATAATTTTGCAATTTCGAACAAAATTAAGTGCTATAGAAATACAGCTTTTTCCCAAAAAAGTGTGAAGGTTTGAGCATAAGTAATTTGTTGGTGCCGGCAACCATTAATAGAAGAACAATTTGGGAAAATCAATAGGAGAGCAATAAAATGCGTGTGACCGACAGACACCAGAGCCAGAGCATAAGGGTCCCTTCATGCGCTTTTTGAGAAAGGACCCTAAAAAAAAATATATTCATTTAATTACATACATACCTTCACGCCGCTTTCCCGGAGGGGTAGGCAGAGATGATAGATCGCCATACGGTACAGTTACAGCACAATTCTTTCGCTCATCTACAGACATACATCTTTTTATACATGCTCTACGATTAATTTAATGAAAGTTTGAAATATATGAAATTGATTATTTCGATTTAAAGTTCCAATAGACGTATTTAACTAGGGGCTGATTTTTCAATCCTCAGATAGTACTTATCGGACTGATTCACGTTAGTCAAAAGACGGATAGTCATTGCCGGAGAATTATATCTTCTATCGCAATTATCTTACTGTACTTTTGCTAATAAACCTATGGACTTACTATATCGGTTGGATAAGCAGAAGCGTAAATAAATCCGTCGAATATTGTTGTCTATCTTACTATTGAAAAATCTGCCCTAAGACTTATCTCGCTTTTACCTATCTATGTGCGGTACGTTATAAATATAAACACTAATAAACCACAACGATTATTCATTTACAACAATTATCACGCCAAACTCTAACAGACGCAAACCGTAAGAGATCATGCATAAAAGATACTCGCCAACTCCCGCGCACTGCAGCATCATAAAAATTAAAACTGGCTTTTCAATGCGCCGGCGCTGACCGCTAAGACACCGCCTTTGTAAATCGCCGCCGTAGATCATGATCCATGGATCCTCCCCCCCTCGCGGCTGACCACGCCTGGACCAATGGCCGCCGGGCAGCCTCTCGACGGACCAATGGGCGGTCGGACGTCTTGACCGGCCGGCGATTTCAAACTTGGAACGCGACGATGCAATCGCGTTTTAATTTTAAAACAAGTGCTTGTCAATTAGACAGCTTGCGAAATTCGATTGTTTTTCGGTCTTGACATTAATTGGCGCATGTGTCGCAGATATCGGCTTAGGGGACCTTTGACAAATAGGCGTTGGAGTATGTGCACTGGCGTTCGATTCAGAAGTCACTCATTACTTCATCAACACGCTAATAGTACACAAAAAGTGAGATGGGTATTTCAGTGATACTCTAGATGGCTAGAGAGTTCAATCTGTGGAAATTCCATAAGATTTCACCACTGGTAGGTATTTTGAATAATTCTAGTAACAATTTTGTAGTTTAATATAGAGAAGGCTGATTAAAAGGGTTACCGTGGTAAATTAAGACGTTATGTGAACAGGCAAGTGGGTGATTAAGATGGCCCAACCCGGCGGGACTAACTCAATCGCGGGCACGAATCAAAGATAAAAATAGGCTCCGTGATGAGGAAGATGCAACATGTCCACAAAAAAGACAATGTCCATGGTGTATGATTTGGTAAGATTTACAAAAATTTTAATTACAAAACTACTTATAGCTAAAAGTAAACCACGACTGCTGTAGTCAAAAATCTAACAAAAACAAAATAGATTATAAATCTTGATTAAATAAGCTATGTCAGATGATTAATCTTTTTAAGATGTTCTTACTTTATCATTACGTAATCCACCTCCAAAGTTATTGTATAAAACGCGCGAAAAACTCGAGCTTTCGGACCTTATAACTTAGAAACCAAACACAATTTTACAATGCCAACAGTCATCAGACATCTAGTTCGATCAAATAAAGCTATTTTGAGCAAAATTCGGGATCTCTGACAAGAAATATGGGCGTGATCTTCTCCATGGCAAAGACGGTAGAACACAGAGAAAGAGACCCGGCTACATCCGTTTGGAGTTGGGCTATAGAGTTGGCATGTAGCTTGACAGTTCACAAAATGCAACTAAACGTCAGATTTAATCGGTCGCTTGTCCGTCCATCTGTGACAGGGCTGTATCTCAGTAACCGTAACAGATAGACAGCTGAAACAGAGTATGTATTTATTTTGCCGCTATAACCTCAAATAGGTAGGATTAAAAAATTATTAAAATTAAAGGGGGCCCCCATACAAAAAACGTGTTTTTTTAATTAAATATTTTACGATGGTACGGAACCCTTCGTGTGCGAGTCCGACTCGCACTTGACCGGTTTTTGTGGAAACAGGCCTGCTTCAATTGGCAACACTCTCTGTGTTATATGTTTTACATACCTAAGGAAAACCGACTATGATATTTGTCACGTGTTGCTGCATTTGTCATAAATAGTGCAGTGTGCCGTCTGTTGATGATAAGTATGATACGCACAAAAGTAACTCGTGAATGACGTCGACATGTTTTTCCCCAGTGTGGCAAATATTTTCGAGAACATGGTTCAACGAAACATTTACTCAGTGGTAGAATTTATACACTAATAGCAAGTTTTAAGTTTTAAAATTTTGTATTCTCTGTCTCTATTTTAACAATGTGTTTTATTTTGTACGCCGTAACTGGCAACTTGTGGAGATACTAAAAAAATAAATGTAAAGACTTGTTAACCCATAAGTACACAAATAAATTTCATTTCATTTCATAAATTTCATTTTATTTCATAACTAAAATGAGGTGGACGTTTAAAAAACCAAGTTTCTGGCTACTAGCTGACTGGCTGAATGATAAAATATGCAAACATGAATCGCAGTGTGCTGTCTAAGAATAAAATAAGGATTATTTCAGTTAAAAAAACGTTTATTTTCCTTCATCCCATTGATATCCATACGCTCCAACCTATTGATAAACACAATTAATTCCCAGACCGGAGTTTTCTCGAACAGTTTCAAAGTAGATCAAAGCAGATGAGCTGTGGCGTTGTTGTAAATATTGTTGCGTAGAAACGGATAAAACATTTACACATTTTTTTGTATTAATATTTTGGAAGGTAGGTTTACCCGGTAATACACGATATCGCCGTAAGTTCGTTTCCTAAGGGTCCACCGTACAGAGAACAAGCAATATATATCCTTTTCCATGCCTGTTTTTTTTTGTATCTTTATACCTGTACATGTGTCCTTCCTTTGATTCCTAGATCATACCATCGTTTTTATTGAAAGATTTCAGTGAAGTAGCGGCAATGAAAATTATCCGTTGTTTCCCATCCAGTTCAATGTAGCCGTGCAATAAGGAAGGTTCTGTAATGCCACCTAATTTTCATTCTAGCTGAACTTTTGGTGGCTGCTGAGTTTGTCTCGATAGAAGTTTAATTTCATTGAAATGATTATTAATGATTGAAATGTTAACATACAAATTTAATTATATTATTGAATCTCGTTTTGTTGATTTAATATTTGATTTGCTTTTAATTTAATAATTTTTTTTAGTAGCTTTAGCTCATATTGTTTTTTTTTCCAAAGCGCAAAGGAATTTAAAAAAAAATGTTTAAAGTGAAAATGACCTCTGCAAGACAGAATTTATCTATGAATGTAAAGCATGTATATTTATATTTTTTAATAAATACATTTTGATTTTTTTATTTTTGATTTATTAAAACTTTTTTGGTATTCAAACGTTGCATCAAAAAATGAATAATCCGCGGAATCTACCAACTCTGTAAAGAAGAATCAGCAAAAGAAACTTTACGAGTTTTCCGTCCACAGTAATGAAACACATACTTAGATCTAAATGCTACTGCCAAACAATTTTATGCAGAACAGTTTAAGGCAAATAACAAGTACGAAAGAAACAACCACCCTCAGTGCAAATGTATTAGAAATAGAACTTACTTAACTAACATTAATACATTAATATGTATAGTCTTACAAGTATAGTAAGTATAGTATTTTTACAGCTCGTGGTCTAGGAGCTAGAGGACTTGCCTTTCATGCAAGAGGTCTGGGTTCAAATCCTCGCCCCGGTCATGCACTTTCTTTCTCTCTCTGAGTTGGATAAGTGCTTTTCGTTACGAAATCGTGCTGTACCATGGTTCAGAACCCATGTAAAACTATAGGTCCCCTTCCCCTACTAGGTGGTAGACTTAAGCCCACCCGGGTTGGTACCACCGCATTGGATGAAACTATAGTTGTAGTGGCAATGAAGGGCTCATAAATCCGGGAATCGTGTATATTGGGCTAATATCATAACGGTAGTTGCGAGGTATTAGCCATCCATGTCAGATTCCATAAAAAAAAAGTATTTTCGGGTGCATAAAGCCCTCGTCAAGTTTGATACGGATGCGAGTGCATGGATAATAGAATAATTAGCTTTAGGCAAGGGTTTAGTACTGTCCACGCGTTATTTTTCTGTATAATTTTGTAGAAAAAAAGATGATGAGGATAATTTAGAATGCTAGATAGAATACTGATGCTCATGTCAGAGCTAGGAGGGGAAAATCCGTAGGAAAGTCACCAAAGCAACAATAATGATGTTTAACTATGTAATTGCCTATAGAGTAGGTACATGAAAGGTATTGACATTCATTCCATGACTCACAATTTATTGTACAATTTTCCTTAACTCTCTGGCAAGGTCTGCGTTTGTTTGTTTGTGAAGCGGAGAAAAATTAAATAACAGAATAATGTTTTCGATCCTACTAAATCGGAATATACTTAAAAGTTTTTTTTTTGGGAATTTTTTTGATAGTCGATTATGTTTATTTGGATTTCAAGTATTTAAAATGTCCATAACATTTTTCGATTGCAACCCACAAAATAACAAATAGAAAAAAATACAGATCAGTAATTTACACTATTGTTATACAAAGTTATCATTTCTTCAGTAAGAAAAGGCGTGATCTTGCTAGACATATTTTTTTTCTTTTAGAAAGCGTAAAGTCATATAAAAATTTTATTAATCATTAATCCGACGACCATAATATTGTATAAAAGCATACAAGCAACATAACTCTGCATAAATAACAGCATTCAAACTTCCTGCACGAAAAAGCATCCATTTTGAATTGCAAATGGAGTTTAACTCATTCGAAATTCGAACGCCTTCATTGCGCGCGTGGGTTTTGTCTTTTTGACATTGCCTAAAAGAAAACATCTGCCGATGCATGGACGGTTGTGTCTGTGATCTAAGTATTGTTAAAACTCTTTGCCTAGATACGATAATACCATGCAACTTTACGAAGAAGTTACCTATTTGTTGGTAAAACGTTTAGAAATTAATTGGAACCTCCTAGTCTTTCTCTGAGATCATCCGCGTAATTATTTTATAGTTTCTTAGCAACAAGACGGGTTTTCCTCGTGGACTTTTTACCGGCGCCATATTGGGGACCGCGACATTGTCACATGACAGACGCTAAAGGCGCGTACGTTCGCATATTATTACGATCGTACCGACGTCAAAATATATGTCTGGGCTAAATGAAATATGATAATGATCGCATTTGCATATTGAGTATAGGTGTGTGATGTGCTTAAATCTTATAGGTCTTTTTTGTGCCTGTCTCGTGTACCGTTATCGGCATCAGAAGTGGGATGTGAGTGTATTGTGATCGAGTATGATATTGCATATTATGTATTTGAGTATATGACTGGTTGGGAGATGGTTATCGTTAACATAATTGGTACTCCTGCAAGCATTTTACTTAAATATCTCGTTGTTTAGAGGTTTCTTTGGTAGTCAATCTAGTCGTTGGCTCATGTAATCACCTGGGTAACTCAGTTAGAGCAGCAGGTATGTAATTCGGTTTTAAAACCGTTTCCGATGAATTTTCAGACCAAAATATTCTTTGTTTTTTTTATAAATGCCATTATAACGCATAAAAACACATGTAGTTGTTCATATTCAATTTGTGAATAAAACGTGGATGTGTTTTTTTGTAATACATATGGGTATCTCTTGAAGTATAAATATTATTGTGCCTTTGAATAGTTAGAATTAGAAATCTTTTATTGAGAAAAATATTTAAATTATTTACATTCATTTCCCTACACCAGCCCATGACTGGATTGTCAAACCAAAGTTAAAAACAGGCATGTATGTAACTATGTATTTTATTGTTTCAGGTAAGCTTTTGAATGTGCACAGTTTACTGAATATTTGGTAAGTAAAATTTAACACACAATAACACACACAAAATAAAGGTAGAGTTTCTGTTTATCACTCTTAGATGACGAAATCCTTCTTTATCTAAGAGATCTTTGACTTTATGAAATACTTTAAACTGCAATAATAACTTCGTAAACAAATGATGAAACTTAGGTAATTTCTTTTAGCAAAAATTAAGTTAATAGCCCAGTGGCGCGACACTTCGGCGATCGCTCTCCGAAGTTAAGCAACGCTGGGTCCGGTCTGGTCTTGGATGGGTGACCATTCGACCGTTGAGAGAGGCTGGCCGTGGTTCGGATTCCACGTTAAACTGTAGGTCCCCTTCCTTACTTACTAGGTGGTAGGAATCCCGCCCACCAACCCGGATTGAATGAACGATGGTCGAAGCGGCAATGAAAATTGTCTGTGTTTTCCATCCAGTTCAATGTAGCCGTGGAATATAAAGAAGGTCCTGGCATGGCACCTAGTTCCCATGTGGTGTGTTAGGCTAATACCATGACAGAAGGTGTGGTATTAGCCATCCATGTCCAGTCACATAAAATAATAATAATAATAAACTCTACAATATGTGTATCTTTAATACCAATACACGTCTAATTATTTCTTCATTAAATGAACAATAGATGTTATTGGAGAGTGCTAAGAACAAATCCTCAGCCACTCTTTTGTACTCGACCGTAAAAGGTCGGACAAAGCGTACGTCACGCGGAGCGACAGATTGACAAGCGACAAGCGGACGGGACGTCACCCCACACGAGCCGATGTCAAACGGCGTTGAACGGGCGACTCATAAGTGGTGTCAACATATTAAAATATCTACAGGACGTTAAAAAAACGAATAATTAATACATTCTGTTCCTCATTGTAAACTTCGCTTGTAGTTTTAAATCTATTAAAAAACTATGAAATAGGTAGCTAATTGGTAGAGGCGTGTTAAGGTTTAAAGAAAATGAGACCTTGCCCTCTAGCAATCTTATCAGCCTCGGTAGCCCAGTGCCGCGACGCCTTGCGATTCGATAAGCTTGGTGAAGCACCTCTGAGCGCGGTTGGGTTTTGGATGGGTGACCATATACAACTATTGAGGCTTGCCGTGGTTCGGATTCCGCGTAAAACTGTAGGTCCCCTTCCTTACTTACTAGGTGGAAGGGGTAACCCCGCCCAGGGTTGTACCATCGCATAGAATAAACGAAGGTCAAAGCGGCAATGAACATTGTCCTAGCTTTCCATCCAGTTCAATGTAGCTGAGCAATATAAGGAAAGGTTGTGTGTTAAGCTATGTTAAGCTAATATCTGCCGGTCAGGCCCTCCTTGTAGACTTACTCCAGCTACATCATGGTGAACCACTGACTAAGTTAGGAGTGAAGTGAAGTGTAAGAAGTGAAGTTAAATGTTAGACATAACAACCAATGGATGCAGCCAAATTAAGTGCTACATCAAGCAACCCACATATCCACGAGGAGCTGACACTTTGGGCAGTAGTATTATCAAGCTCAAAATTTATTGTTGAGAGGATCACCTTAGTAAACTTTTCTTGCCGCCTACCCACAGAAAAAAAAAGATATTTTTTTTCTAAGTAAATTTTCAGTTATTTTGAAAAACAGTGACCACCATTTTACATATTTTCACGCCACTCGCCAGTCGCTCCACCTCCGCTTGAATCTCGATCGGGAGTTGTGAGATTTGGAAACACTCTTCTTAAATTACATTGATCCATTTATGCTCCAAAATTAATTAAGTGAAAAAATTCGGAACCTACAAGAAGGTTAATAAGGATAAGCGTATCTTGAGGTTTGGAGCGATCGGCTCCATCTTGTGTCTCGCGAAGGAATTCAGCGCAAAGCCCGGATAGCAGGTGCTAACTACAGGAAGATATAAGAAACACAGGCTCCAAAACTTAAGATAAACTATACTTTGCCCCGGTTGCACGAAGAGACGGCTGAGTTAATCAATGTTTAAACACGTCACTTTTAGTGATGCGCATAGAGTTCCTTCCATACTGTCCACACAAAGTGACATGTTTGATCATACTTTGACGTTGATTTGGATTTTTTATCCTTTCGTGCACAATATCCTCATAATATTTCTGGTAGTATCAAATATCAACAACAGGCTAGGCTTAAAATCAGCGACTAACATATGTTAGTCACATGCTGCTTCTAGACCTTTTGTTGCAACTTGTTCAATTCATTTAGGATATGTATATTTGACGTGTAATTCTATTTATATTAATTAAGGTATTTTTTATTGTTTCAATTAAATAGTATATTCAGCTTTTGTGCATAGCAATTTTTTACATGCAACAATAAACGCTTCTTATTTCTTATTTCTGGTTTTTGTGTTTGTCATATCGACAACACCACAACTCACTAAATTTATATTGTGTCGTAAACACCCTGCATAGCATCACTACCGCTGTAATATTAAAACTACTCATACAACGCTGTTGCAAAACATTGAATACATCACAGGTATGACTCGGTTTATTTCAGTCATGTGAGAGCATGCCTGTTTTATGTCACTGGACATGGACGGCATACCACACCTGCTGTCATGAGATTAGCCTAACACACCACACGCGAGCAAGATGCTATAATAGGACCTTTCTTATATTACACGGATCCATTGAATTGCATGGAAGACATGGACAATTTTCATTCAATGCGACGGTTACCATCCCAGGCGGGATTAACCCTACCATTTTGTAAGAAAGGAAGAGGACCTACAGTTTTACATTGAATCCGAACCACGCGCAACGTATCCCATGTCGTATCTTATGACATGCACGGGAATCACTCTTCTCCTACAAGGTAAACATTTACTTAAGGCCCTGGTACTAGCCAAATCGCAAAGTTAGACGAGGCACCCCAAGTTAACTAACTAAGTCTGACGATTATAAGTGTCATTCTTACAATATATGATTCCTTGTCTATTAATCAACCTATTTTCGTTAATGTATGTTACCTTTTTCTATACAAAATACATTGCGGAAACGGTGTCCATTTCCGAACTTTTTTGACTAAATGTAGAAATCTAATAGCAAATGGAATGTTTTGTTTATGCATATATGCTGTTTTTGCTTATATCTATTAATCTAATTACTTTCAGATTTCTAATGAGAAAAATCAACTTTTTTATTTTTATTATTATTTAAATAAATGATGGAATCAAAACATATTAACAATCCATTATCAGTCTGGAGTTCTTTTTAGATTTTCTGAAGCGTTTCACTACATATTATTACATTTGTTAAAAAGTGCATTTGTATGGCGCGAGTAGTTGGCCAGTCCTAGCGCCTTAATCTGTGGTTAACATGCATTCAGTGCACGAAAGAACAAAATATCAATATCAACGTCAAAGTATGATTAAACAGGTCACTTTTTAAAGACAGTATGGAATGAACTCCATGCGTTTCACTAAGAGTGACGTGTTTGAACATTGATTAACTCGGCAGTCTCCTCGTGCAATCGGGGCGTAATCTCGGAGTCTCGAGTTCAACAGAGACACGTTAGCTACAACATTTAATAAGAGCTTTTTAAATTGCTAAATAGAAAAAGTAGAATATATTTGTCGGAGCAGCGGGCATGATATCAAAAGATCACATGTTCGAATCTTCAGGACATTCAATCCAGATTTTTTTTTGCTACTTCTTTAAAATATCCCTAAATGTGGTTGATGGTTTTATTTCGGGATCTTATAGTTTAAATCATAAACCTTCATAATTTATTGCTAAAATAAGTATACATATTGGTTGGGGAAAAAGTTTCTTCGCATTTTTTAAGAAAATTCAAAACATTTTTTAATATGGTTTATTTACATTTAACTAAAGTATGTAGCTGCCATTTTGTTCGATAACTTTTTGCCATCTTGTAGGTAGGGACATGATCCCATTGCTATAGAAATATTGGGACTTCTGATCAATATACCGCGACAAGTGGTTTTGGCAGTCCTCTCGTGATGTTAACCTGACACTGCCTAAAGAATTCTGAAGAGACCTAAACAGGTGGAAATCTGAAGGTGCAAGGTCAGGACTATACGGCGGATGCATTAAAACCTCCCAGCCAAACTCTCTTAGTTTTTGCTGAGTGGCTAAAGATGTGTGAGGTCTAGCGTTATCATGATGAAAAACCACACCCCTTCTGTTGATTAATTCCGGCCGCTTTCTCTCAACTTCTTGCTTTAATCTCATCAGTTGTTCGCAGTAGAGTTCAGAATCGATGGTCCTGCCTGGTGGTAACAGCTCATAATGAATAATGCCCTTCCAATCCCACCACACACACAGCATCACCTTGTTGCGAGTTAACCCGGGTTTCGCCACAGTCTGTGAAGCTTGACCGGCCTTTGACCACGACCTTTTTCGCACGTTCTTGTCGTACGTGATCCACTTTTCATCACCAGTTATCACCTTCTTCAAAAATGGTTCGGTTTCATTACGTCATAATAAAGAATCACAAATGAGTACACGGTTCATTAGGTTTCTTTCAGTGAGCTCGTGAGGTACCCAAATATCGACCTTTTTTGTGTACCCAGTTTTTTTCAAATGCGCCAAAACTGTTTTGTGGTCAATTCCTAGTTCTTCAGCTACGTCGTAACTACTGATATGCCGATCTTGCTCCACTTTTTCAAAAATGGCATCCATTTTATCCGTAATAGGGCGACCAGAGCGACGTGCATCTTTGACATCAAAATTTCCGGATTGAAAACGCTTAAACCAAATTTGTGCTACTCTCACAGACACTGCACTAGGTCCATAAACATCGCAAATTTTTTTCGCGGCTTGCGTTGCATTTTTACCTTTTTTGTAGTAAAATTTTAAAATGTATCGAATTTCTTCATTAGATTCACTCATTTTGACAGTACGAAAAACAAATGAGAATCACACATTTTCCTAATTTGAATTTGGAATTATGTTCTTTAAAATTTAAACTTTCAATGATACCAAAACCAGCCAGATACAAATAGTATAGCCAAAGAGATTTTATTACAAGTTCATACATACTATAATGCGAAAAGACTTTTTCCCCGACCTATTATTTCAAGCGCAGTGACAGCTAGTGTCTGCGAATCTTTCTACACATTCCAAGCTGTTCATTCAAATATTAACGATTCTATCCAAAGATCCAATGTCTCTAACGTTTCCTTTTGGGCCAAAACTCTTTTGATAGCCACCGACAGCGAAGCAGTAACGCCGAGCACGCGCCAAGGCTCGACACAGTCACAGAATACATGCACGACTAGGCTGTCCTCTCCCGCGCTAACAAGTCGCGGAACCATGGCAACCGATAAGTTATCGCCACGTGAGTGAATTAGGCCCGGAATAGGTCTGCATTATGAGTCGTTAACGCCGTTCTGAATTTGAATCTTCGGCTTGCGCTCCGAGACGGTCACGTGATGAATATTGATGGTTGGTTTGCAAAGGATTCGTTGATCAGCGGGTCATTTGTGGATTTTATTGAGTCGCTGATGGTTGCATGATTTTATGCGAACTGTTGGCGTTACGGTGTTTATTTCTTACTAATATGACATAACAGTTGAACTGATTAGACTGATTGACCTTACAGTACCCGGCGGTAAATAATACACATTGGCCGCTGGAAAGAGACAATCGGCTAGTGTCGCCTTTATAGAGCCTCGTCGTTGTCACACGCTCTCTGTACATCCTATTTCTATGCTCGCATCACTCAGTAATACACGGGGTATTACGTGCGAAAGAGATGACGCTCTACAAAGCCGAAACTAGCCGATCGTCTCCTACCAACGTCCGATGAACCAAAGTATGTCATTTGACTGTCAGTTTTGGCATAAAATGTATGGACCGAATGTCAAATGTGACAGTCGGAAGCCATACTTTGGCTCAGCCAAGTACGAGTAACGTCTATGAATCTCAGCATCATGGCTAAGGCACAAACTGGCCTTGACTTGAAAATGACTTGTCTTTGACAGATCCTTTGCCATTCTGTGGTTCCTTCGGTGTTGAGTTTTAAAGCGCGCTGATATATAACGAATATGTAGTGACATGAGATCTCGGTTCACACACACAACCATTATATTCGTTGACTTGCTCAACCGGAGATAAAGATTTGCCTACTTCGAGTAGGTTTAACAGATTAATTAGGCTTATAGCAGTAAAAGTAGATACGCGAACTGTGGCGAATTGTTTGGATTCGGTGAGAAGTGTGCAAATGCGCTAGTTGCCTGCCAAGGCTTTACGGTTTAATGTCGTAATTACTTAGCACTGATTATGGGTAGGTAGATATTACTTTGGGAAATAAGGCCTGCTATTTAAGGTGTGCTTGTAAGCCATATTCACCATACTTAAAAATTTAAAACATTATTTCAAATCCGCTCGTCCCGTTTGCAAATTATTTTTGTGGTTAACATCAGTCTTCCACAATTTATTATTTTTACAAAATATGAAAAACTTTTTTTTTGGTATTTTTATATCAAGTTTCGTTAGTTGTGAAGTCACAGATTTTCGTTAAGTTGAGCGCAATATATTATGGCATATAAGCCAGGCCCTCAACTTCAGATTACTTTTGAGGGACCCTTGGCTGTACTCGGGAGAAATACCAGCAGAAAGCGTATTCCACAGTTTACCAACCCTATAGATGCGGGATATTTGTATAATGGACATAGATAAAAGAGGAAGATATAGATAGCTCACGACATTGTTAGCTTACGCAGAAAACAAAGACGAATCCGAGTGTGTAATTTACATCTAAATGTCGAAATTGAAACTGAAACTATAACACACAACGTATAAAACCCGCCGAAAACTGCTGCTATTTTCGCTTGCACTATTTTATTTGTCACTAGTGCCTTTTCCCGCAACCTAACTCATTGAGTACCAATACGGACCTGTAGCTCAGTACCAATAATCTTTCGATAATATCTGTCACTCGAGAAGAGGGCGTTATACCGTCGCCAATGTTTGAGCCAGCCGTTCGCTCTTGGAACTTTATTTTTATATGACTCCTTCTTTACCCATAACACGGCAAGGCGCATGAGGTCAGAACCATAACAAGTGAAACCCGACGCATGTTTAGACTTAAGAGTCTGAATGACTCGATAAATCGTTTCGCTCGCTGATTACGCCAGCTCATTCGTTTTGAGTTTCCAGAGCGAAATGTTCATTGGCCGGTTCGAAAGGCTGTCTTGAAGGCAGCGGAAATCGAAGATTTGAAAATGTTGAGAAATGCATTCAAGAAATTTCTGCGTATACTCGTTTGGGAGAAAATTATCCGCGCCCGACAAATAACGCAACGAATTGACGGAAGCACGAGTTGTTTATAGAAAGTGTCATTTTTTCTTCCTTCACCACTAATTATAGGCCTCCGTAACTCTCGATCTATATCTTTACAAAATGTGTTGATCTTTTCTTGCAAATATTTTTTGGTTAACAACTAAAAGGGTGTGATATACCGTGCACTATTTTGATATATTTGTGTGTCATCTTGCTGGCTTGCTGTTAATTCGTTTTTATATTATAGCCAACAAATATGTGTGTGTAAAATAGTGCTGACAAAATTGTGTTGTTTATCAAAGTGAGTATTTTATAATAGTACGCTCTCTCATCTCTGACCTAGCTCTTTGGTAGAACGGCTATGTATGTATTTCTAGGCATGTGTTAATGATACCAAACTAGCGCTTCGCAGATTCGGAGACTTCTCACTATGTAGTCTAGTCTAGAGGCTTTAAATCGAGCTTAGAACTGAATGTCAATGATCTCTAAGATTGATTACTCTCCGAAGTCGACGTGACACGTACTCATGTACATTACAGCGAAAAGGCCAACTCATCCTAAGCCATATTGCTCGCGGCGTGGGCGAAGCAATAGTCTCGTGTCTCGTGGGCATCTATAGCAAAACGATCAAAAATAAGCTTTATCACAATAGTTACAAGGGTTTCGTTCTTTCCAGTCACTTCCTGTTGTGGATCTAGTGCATAATTTTAATAATAAATTTAGTTTTTTCGATTTTTTGTGTTCCAGTTTAGTTGTTTCCGTTAAGATGGTGTTAAATTTGCTTTATCTTTATTGTAAGAGTTGTTCTTGCTTTTAGAAGCAATTCTCTGTATATCTTCTTTTAACATTACATTGATATTATTCCCTTATCTTGCTTTTAACGTTTCGTTTCGACCGCAAAATAATTTTGTTTTCTTGCTGTTTTGTTTTCTACGTGATTAAGATTTATTTCTGTCATTCAAATCATTCCATTCAATCTGTACAGTTGTATTTCGTCAAATCTTATTATGTATAAGGCTTATTTAATGGTATTTACAAATGTTCACGGAAAAGGCGAAAAATTGTAAACATTAGAATTAACTTTTCTGATCACGATTTAGAAAATATTTTACAAAATGTAACATTCACACGATCATGAATTCAATTTGAAACATAAACTCCAAAATATATAATCTGAATGATGTCATGACATTGATCTTCCTTCCTTAAGACCACACATCATTGTCGGCAATTTGAGTCGCTAACCTCATACCAATCACACCTAAGGCTGTCGTAAAAACTACAATTTACTCCCTTCCCTTAATCTCCAATAAGTTACTCCCAACTGACGGTCGGTCATAAAACGCGTTCGGAAACGCAACCAGAGTCGAATCATCATAAGTCGGTATCCGACTTTATGGGTTTCGACCCGTGATACATATCTGTCAGAGAGCGCGGGTGAACGGCTGCGCTGGCTACAGAGTTGCAGTCACACATGCTCGCCTGATTTACGGTCGAAGGCTCTATTGTGGGCCGGCGTTTTCTGCAAATTCGGAGTGCTCCGCAGTGAAGACTCGATGCTTGATTCATTTGGACATTTTGGTAGCCCTGGACATTCGGTTTTAGTGCCAGAGTTTGATAATTCATTCCCAATGACTATGTAGGAATTTCATTGTTATGTCGCTCTTCGATTTGAGTGCATCTTCCTTGTTGTCAGTGGTGAATTGTCGTCGATGTTGTCCCAGACAACTTCTCTGCGTTCTAAAAAAAACTCATAATACAGCCATAGTTTTAACCCTATAAAAGTTAATCTCTCATTACGGTCATGTATTATCATGTCATGAGATTAAAGTGTATTTTACTGAAAGGTCCATACAATTATGACAAATATTAATCGTGAATAATAATAAGTGAAAGTACAGTGATGTAAACGTAAAGTGGTACAAAGTACACCTGTGTGGATTTTGGAGCTTAAGGGCGAAAGGGTTCGCCCTTTAGCTCCAAAATCCGCCTCATTGCCAAGGACGAAGATATCTGGCATGCGGAAAAGATACCTAAGAGAATAAAACTTAGAGATGAAGAGATAAACAATTTATTGATCCCCAATGATTAGTTATGAATCTAACAAACCCTCAATTGGCCATATATTTGTGATAAACATTTTGATTTTCGCAGGACCAAACTGATATTTTTGGCACTAAATATGTCCGAAGAAACTTTACGTCATACGTTAAACCACCTTGATAATGTAGCCAATGGCTTGCTTTTGCCACACAAATATATAAGAAAACCATAATATATAATCGAACATTACTTCAAGCCCATCTCAAGCTAAATGAAACTCGTAATTTCGTCAAGTATCCGCCGTGAATTACAAAATGTACCCCACAATTTCTGTAGCAATTTTACCCCACCTTTACCAGCATTCGAGCACGGTCGGATACTTCCCAAGACGAATGAACCATTCCCGGAGGTTGTTCTGTACCAAGCAGCTCGTAACTCACTAATGCATTGCCTCTCTGGTCAGAAACTTTGAGGAGCTTAAATCGGCTAAACCTTCGACGAGCTTGCCAAAGTTCGATGGCATTGCAAGCGCAAGCTGCTCGAAACAAAATGGAAGCTGTGTTTAATCTTACATTTTCACCAAAGTTTATTCTCTTCGTACCTTCTTAACTCTTCTCTTAATCCTTCATCAATAAGATCAGTTATATCATTTGACATTTTTTATGATCTTCGAGTTACCTCTATTAACTTTTATTTTTAAATCTATCTCAGTTCTGTAATTTACCAGGCACTAAAACCTAAAACATGCTTTGAATTCCTTCCCTTTTAAGATTGTGGACGAATTTTAACACGACTTTTCCACATGTGTCGTTTCTTTATACATTGTTTCCCTATTTATATGTTTTAATGGAACTAGACATGGGCGTCTAACACCATATCTACTGCCAGGATGTTAGCCCGATACACAGCGTTCAGCAACATCTGTCGCGGAAGTTGGTAAAGTCTCTCGCTGTGTGAGGCGATGTTTTTCAGCCTGTGATCACTCCGTTATAGATCATTCGTTGCATACGTTCATCACTGACGTCACGTCATTGTGTTGAGACCCGAGCAGCAACAATAACTAACGGTGAAGCAGAGGATGACGTGACGAGCTGTGAAGATTTAATTTGATTGGTTATCTATATAGTTTCATGCATCGAAATCTGACAATTTATTAGTTAGCATGTGATCTTATGTTATTTCTTGAAGTCAATTTGTTTATGTTTGCTGATTGCCTGCTGCTTCTGATGTCTGCTTCTATAGCTTCATTACACGCTCTGCCGCTGGGGAGAAAACTCAGATAAAACATCACCGTCAGCCGTTGCGTCACCGTAATCGGCGGATGGACGAGATTCGTCCAAAATGCGTAGAAGAAGTTGTCTTTCTGGTGATAATGTTGCCTTTAAGCATGATACTTGTGAATATTTTAATTACCAAGAAATGTCAATCTTCCAATGATTCCCTAATTCCAATGTATGGGTATTAAAAATAATGTATGATCAAGATAAATTGTTTAGTCTTTAAAAATATTTTTAAAACACAAAAGCATTACGTACAACAATAAAAATGATTTTGTGTACGTAACTAAATTCGATTGCACAGTGCCCTATGATAAAATGAAATAAGTATGTAATGACGTAAATGGTTACATTCAGCATAAACATTGTTTAATGCAGTGCGTGCGTATTAAGGGCCTTGCTCTGCAATGCTCTGTAAGTGAGATATTGTCTCGAACTGCTTTTCTCTGAACATCAAAGCAAGGTCGCCAGCAGCAGAGTCAATAGTCTTTAGTGACACACAACTTAGGAAGTTGCTCTCAGAGCAAGTTCACTCTAAAACAATGGTACATTGTTGTTGGCACAAAACGTGCCCAGCCAATTACATTATATCATGACTCGCGCTGCCGTAGGATCAGCTTACTGCACATTTATGAATGGAACATCTGATACTTCTACGTCACATAGGATTCACTGACGCCGACTTTTTGATTTCGGACCGAGCTATTCCTATGACTAAAGTGAAAAAAACATGATTGTCTTCTTTTATTGCTATATGGCGCATTTGCATTGCCTATCCACTCGGGCTATAAATGTTATCAAAATATTAAATTAAGATAAATGTACTAAAAACAAAAAAATAATAAAATAGATACAGTCGTGGGATTTATAAACATATGCATAGACTAGACTAAAATAAAACCGTGGGGCACGTCAATTGTCTACAATCGTTGATTAAAATGTTTGTTTTGTAATGTTACACTATAATTAGGCAGTTGTTCAACCGACAACGATGGACGTGTGATAAGTAGGGCTAGAATGTGGAAACAAGCTAGCAAGCTCGATTATAAGCGAGTTTTGGGTTTCATAGTGGTGAGCGAGTAGTACTTTTATCATATGTTTTGTCGATTAAAGACAAACTACGAGCAGTGAAACGATTCCTTGCCAGCCAGCAGTGTGAATGTCCAACGATAAACTAGTTGAAACATCTCTTTTATTTACATGGAGTGTATAACTATTGGAATTTCCATGACCAAGAAAATAGTAAGTAATTTCCTCACCGTCTGCGGGCCAACTGCCTAACGACGAATTAAACGATTCTTCTATCGCACATTAAGTCGATAATTTGTAGACAATTGACGTGCCCCACGGTTTTATTTTAGTCTAGTCTATGCATATGTTTATAAATCCCACGACTGTATCTATTTTATTATTTTTTTGTTTTTAGTACATTTATCTTAAACATTGCAATGTATGTTTAACATAAAACCGTTTAACTTAAAAAGTTTTTTTACCTATTTTTTTATTTTTTTGTTTTTAGTACATTTATCTTAAACATTGCAATGTATGTTTAACATAAAACCGTTTAACTTAAAAAGTTTTTTTACCTATTTTTATTTTCTAGTTTTTAGTTTTTATTTCGCATTCTGTTTAATTCATTTAGTGCTTCATTATTGCAAGGTTTCTTGCCCGTTAGTTTATTGCAGTCCAACTCCTCTATACGTAGTCCCTGCAAAGATCTTACTCTACTAAGAGCCACGTAGGCTTGACCTTCTTCAAACAGTTTCGCACCTAAGTATACGACTGCGTGATCCACAGTGCTGCCCTGCATTTTATGTATTGTAGAAGCCCATGATAGTATTAAAGGCAACATTCTTCTTTCAGCCGTCCCGTAATTGTACTTAGCTGGAAACTGTATGGCTTTCGGGTGTATAAGATGTACTCCGTCTCTTGCGAAATCAATTCGGACGGAAGGTACATCTGTTGCATACATCTGAGTTCGACGAAATTGAGGCCAAACGATTTCGTTGATGTAGCCTATAGCGCCATTTACTAATCCCTTTGAAACGTCAATATTGGACCGTAGCATGACTTTTGCCCCCACAAATATTTCCAGTTCCGCTGGTAAACCCCCAGTTTTGTTGATATCAGCTGGTATTATAGTAGCTATATCCACATTGTATGCATTTCGTGTGGCGTGTACTAGCTGATCCTGCGCTTTTATTTTGTAAATGCGAGCACCATTATTTCTGTACAAATTCAATACAGCAGAGTTGTGGTCGTTAACTTGTTGATTTGTGGGGTATACCCTTAACGCTTTGTCTATTGCAAACTCATCACTCGTGTCTTGAAGAAGTCTTCCCATTAAAATACTAAAATGTTGGGTTGTTAGCTCACCGACTCTCAAAGCATTCAAAATATCAATAAAAGTCTGGTCACCTTGCTGACGCATATTTTCAGTTAATTCACACAGCGTGAATAAACGCCAGAGATGTTGAGCTGGTTCGAGATGTTCTGGCTGTTTGAAAACAGGTGTTCCTGATCGTTTTATAGGAGGCAGTTGTAAAAGATCACCGAAAAGTAATACGTTTACTCCTCCAAAAAACTCATTTTCACAGTTCTTAATTTGCCTTAATCGAGCGTCCATCATGCATAACATTTGATAAGACACCATGGAAATCTCGTCGACAATCAAAAATTCTGTCTGATGCCATTGTTGCCTCATTATTCGCAAATAGTTTCCGGACAGTGGTGACATACCTGTTATGCGACCGTCTTTCTGTACAGGCAATTTTAAAGTACTGTGTATCGTAGCTCCATTTATTAATCTAGCTGCAACTCCTGTTAGTGAGCAGACTTTAACCGCATCCTTTGCGTAGCACCTATTAATTTGGTCTCGTAATAACTTTAATAGAAAAGTCTTGCCCACACCAGCTCCTCCTGTAAAGAATATTTTTAAACGTTCTTCAGCACCTGACATTTGATTTTGTATGGACTGGGTAACTAATGTAAAAATTTCCTTTTGTCCTGCATTCATAGACTGCTTAGCCTGTAAGAACTGGTCTTCATTCATTGGCAAATAAGGAACTTCTTCTTCATGGTCTAGTTCCATCGGCTCTGCGTGTTCCAGTATCTGAAATGCGTGTACTTGCGCGAATGCATTTTCAAGCTGCCTGTCACGTTCACGATATATTTCCAAGTAGGCGTTTGTTTGTCTTAAACTTTCTTCGTTGGCGAGAAACGCATCTCTGGCACTATTAAATTCTCCTAAAAGTTCGGCCTCATTGCGATACGGCATATACTGGATTAGTAAACTGTAATAATATGACTCTGGATCAGAAGCTGCTACGAAGTTAGGTACCCGTACTACAGCTGGCGTGTTTCTAATAGTCATTTTGGTGTTGTCTGTTAAAGTTATAAGACGCCTTCTTGTTGTCTGCTCGTGCGGTGCATAAGCATCGGTATCGATGCTCTCTTCATTTATAACTGGCGGTTTTGTGTAGTGTGGCTCAAATAACATCGCAAATTCTATGAGACACATATTGTTAAAATCATAGTTGGGGTGCTCTGCTGGTCGCTTTTCATATCGTTCGAAAATATTGGCACAATATCCTGCTGCTTGACCAGCTTCATTAAACTTCAACACTTTATACCTTTGTTCCGCTTTACGAGTATTGACAAAAATTGTTTTTCTCGAGCTGTCACGCATACTCAAATGGCATAGCCTGAATACGCATTCGCAGGCTGAAACTTGACGTTCTCTTAATATGCGCATGCATATTTTAAACAGCTTACGCGAGACGTCAGTTTCTTCTCTTCTAATTTGTTGAATAGCTCGAGATACTTCACCATCTAGGTTTGTAGGTTCTGATTTTGACACGTATTTAGCGATGTAATACGCAATCGACTCATTTGTACCACACGGTTGTATATCCATATTGGCTTTCCACATTTTTAGCAAAGCAGGACTGTAATTGTTTACCCAACCATCTTCACTTTTTCTTTTCAGAACGCAAATGCGACCACCGTTGTAGATGAATTCGTTAGATGAAGGATCAATAACATGTGTCTCTAAGCATTCCGAGCGTGGAAAGTTGAAACGACAAACAGAATTATTTTTCGTGCAGGTACTAGTGTGTCGATGTATTTGACAATTTTTAACTAATTCATATAGTTCTGAAGTTTCTGGAGGAATGGCAGTACTACAGACTGAATCAATGCGAGCTATTCCTTCAGGTGTCGCAACAGACGGGTGATCTTCGATCCAAACAACCATATGCAAATGAGGACTTCCTCTGTTCTGAAACTCGATTCGCCACCAATGATCTTTAACTTTACCGCCAAATATTTCAGTATCAGTTTTAAGAAACTGCATTAGCGCATTAACACGTACCATAAAATGTCTACTCACAACAACTGGATACATCTCGATGAGTCTCTGAGTTTCCTGAATATCTATGTCATCTGGGTCAATGTGCTGTTTACCATCACTAACAAGGAGACTTCTTTTCATATCCTTCCAGTGAAGATCATTGCAGCTCAATGTAACAAAATAAGTGGGAGGTCCTAAACATCTGATTTGTGCTATAAGATCACTAAGAGCACTACGCCAATAAGCAGCGGAACCTCTTAGATTTTTTAAATATAAGTGCAGGTCTTCCACTCGATTGCCGTTTTCACCTTCAACTTTTCTAGCACAAGCTGCAATGGTTGATTTAACTCGATAGTACTCAAACATTGATAGAGCATAGAATAGGTAATCGTTGCGCTGAAATCTAACATCAGCACCTAATAAACGAAATTGATAGTAATCCAAAGGACTTATATTTACGGGCCGTTGTTCTTTCAAACCATTTTTACCATACGGGAAAAGCTGATACCATGCGAACTCTTCTGCTTTTAACTCATAAGATTCATTCACAATATTATTATTCGTCTTTCTTCTGATTTCGTTTACATTTTCAGATACCTCTAGCTCATCTTCAACATCAGGTTGGACGCTATCAATAGGCAACATTACAGATGTTTGTATAGGTATAGTTTCAGATCTCAGATTCGAACGCGGTTGTTGTACTTGCACATCCTGATGAGTGATGGCATCTTCCTGTTGCTGTACTTGAACACCCTGACGAGTGATAATATTTTCCCTCAAATGTACGTCTACGCGTGTGAGGGTGTACGCGATATTACGGGATCCGAGGCATCTTTTACAGATGCGGCACAGTTCTTGTAAGTTGTCGCATTCTATAACACAGGCTTTGCCATTTTCTGGTGTTGGTTTTCCTTTTGGGCCACAAGAATGGGAGTCAGCAAAATAGTATTTGTCTTCACCGCGAAATACGCTAACAGATTTATTTGATGCTGTCAATATTCCTGAAGAATGACTATCAAATAATCTATTTAAAGCTGTATGTAATGTAATGCCGATATTATTGGTATTTACAGAATCTTGGAGACTCCCGAATAAAAGAGTGTCTTCATCATATTCTATAGAAAATCGGCATTCATACATTTGTAAACTTTGCCTGACGATATGAAAGTTTCGTATCTCTAAATATCCTGTTTCATCCAGTTCAGTAGGATCAAGCTGGGTACGAATCCAGCAATATAAGGAGTCACCCGCTAACATATTAGCATTCAGAATATTGACGTCCCATTGATTAGGGCTTAGGATTGCAGCTCGGACAATGTTCGCCAACGACATAGCACTACATTGTACACCAGCATATCGCGAAGTAAAGACGTTGTAGTCACCTTGATGCCATGAAGCTCGAATAATTCTTGCAACATTATTAATTGGAATGAATGCATTTCGAATTTCATTTTCATTCCTTTCGGACGCTTCATCTTCAGACAATTCGGGCACACTAAGTCGTACTAACTCCTGGTCACTAATTTGGGCATTGTCGTCAATACGTACATCTTTGTAAAGCGGGTTATTTCTGATTAACCATCTTAAAGCACTATAGACTTTTTCGCGACATATTGTGAATTCCCTGGTGATGTTTAAATTTTCTAATCGTTCGGTTACTACAATAATGCCTACCTGGCTTGCAGATCTTGGTAGCATACTAGGCAGTCTTTCACTGACTTCAAAGATATCTTGGGCAAATAAAACTGCCTGTCCGCGAAAACCGTACTGCCCATAGAGGCCACTAAATTTCACGATTTTAACAAAGGGAATAATTCTGCACAGCAAACGTTGTTCCGCCTGTGTCAATGTTTGAATAACGTCTGGTATAGAACCTGGATCCAGATTATTCCAGTAAGCTTTTGGTGGTGCTGTTGTTTTATTACTAGTAACATGTGTTTGACAGCGGGAACATAATAACAATGATATTTTCGAAGTTAACTCCACAGGTAAGTATGTTAATGCAGCAGCGTTGTACCGAACTGTACGAACTTGATTAGGATAACAACGTTTGGTACAAATATCACAAACATGTATACAAATTGTGTTAATAGCATTCTCGAATGCCTGCAGATTATTAGCTCTGCATTGCTGGGTACGCTCTCGTTGTTTATTTAACCTCGTATCGCGATGTTCAGGCGTTTCTGAACCCAACTGCTGTCTTTGTCTTTCACGGCTTTGTATTAATCTAACTTCATATTCTTCAGGCGTTTCTGATGCTACCATCTGTGTATATCGCTCCCGTTGTTTTGTTAACCTAGCTTCATATTCTTCAGGCGTTTCTGACGCTACCATCTGTGTATATCGCTCCCGTTGTTTTGTTAACCTGGCTTCATATTCTTCAGGCGTTTCTGACGCTATCATCTGTGTGTATCGCTCCCGTTGTTTTGTTAACCTGGCTTCATATTCTTCAGGCGTTTCTGACGCTATCATCTGTGTGTATCGCTCACGTTGCTTTGTTAACCTGGCTTCATATTCTTTAGACGTTTCTGACGCCGTCATTTGTGTATATCGCTGACGTTGCTTTTTTAACCTGGCCTCATATTGCTCAGGTGTTTTTGACGCTAATTGTTCCCGTCGTTTCTGTAATCGACTATTTCTATCACCTTCACTTTCTTTAGCTCGTTTTGCTTTATACTTTTCTTTCGCTTTTTGAAGCCTTCGTTTACGTTGTGTTGCAGTTTCTGTTTTATTTGTGTTTGTATTTTTTATTAAATTTTTTTTTACCATTTTGTTCCCACGAGTAATGGACATTTAAACGGTCGACCCCCCCAGAGGTCCAATAAAGGGGCAAGGCTATGTACAACAAGATGCGCCTGAGTCTTGAGGGGAAAACGCTAACGACATATCATTTTTATCCACCCTAATGCCATACAGTTCTCGGCGCGTTTTAACCTTTCACCTTAACTTGGGTGGTGTACCGCTAACGACGTATCATTTTTAGCCACCCTAACGCCACACAGTCCTCAACACGATACAAAATCTTGACTTGGGTGGTGGATTCAGGCTGGATTAATCAGATACCTAAATTACAGATTCAATTTCTAAATTTAAATCTTATTATTATACGCCATTTAGTGGCTGCGCCCATCTTAAATATTGAGGTTGTATAGTGCACTGTATTCTTCTTGTCAAGCCCTTTTATTTGATACCCATATTGGTGGGATTGATAAAAAATTGTTATCAGCCATTTGGTAGCGGCGGCCATCTTAGATTTCAATTTTGCATAGTAAATTGTATTCTACTTGTTGAGACCTTTCATTTGATACCCATGTTGATGGGATTGATAAAACCTAAGTTATCCGCCATTTTGTAGAGGCCGCCATCTTGGATTTTAATTTTATATAGTATATTGTATTCTGCTTGTTGAGCCCTTTCATTTGATACCCATGTTGATGGGATTGATAAAACCTACGTTATCCGCCATTTTGTAGCGGCCGCCATCTTGAATTTCAATTTTTTTTATAGTATATTGTATTCTGCTTGTTGAGCCCTTTCATTTGATACCCATATTGATGGGATTAATAAAACATAAATTATCCGCCATTTTGTAGCGGCGGCCATCTTGAATTTATAATGATAATGAATAAACATAATTGTATTGTCACCAAAATCCAAAGTGTATACAAAATTTCAGATTAATCGGTTGACAGGAAGAGGGTGAAATTTGAATTACTAAATTTGACCCAAGAAAAATAATAAATAAAACAAACGGGGTGAGCTAAATAAAACCGTTTAAAAAACAAGGCCAGTGTTTAATATCTTGCCGGGGTGGAATGAGAACGAGCCATGATCATATGAAATGCTTTGTGATGTCATATTCCTGCTTATACGCGTATTTGAAAAATAGGTATGTCTGGATAATAAGGCATAAATAAGTATTATTTAATCGATCCTTACTTATGCGCTATCGTCCGAGAAAGTAAAATTTGAAAACATATTTTCGGTACTTCTCTATAGAAGTTCGATCCGGAAAACATTTTAAAATATCCAACGATCGTTATCTACTTGGTTTCTGGTCTTACAATGTAGTAACAGTCGTCATAAAAACGAAAAGACAAGAGACAAATCGTCACACAAACCAATCGACTGGTCGATGAATCAAAAATACATTACACACACCGCTGTTATCGCTCAAAATACAGTAGCATTATCCGAACGCGTTTCTCAAGTTTTTATCGTTCATTCAAAGGCATTCGAGCGAGCGACCCCACGATTCTTCCCACGGGCCCAGCTGATCTGCCATTCGTACCACTTTTGGGACGTTAGTTGACCCATATTCTGCGGTTGTGACGCCACTGCTAACAATACCCCATTGTTCTTTTATGATTTGCCACGAAGATTCTCCGGGGGTTCCTCAGGGCACGACCGTAGGCCCACGTTCATTCATATCGTAGTATCATTTAAATAGTTCGTGTTTGTTATTGTTCTCCGGATCAGCTGTTCGCTGATTTTTTTCCTTTAGATCTCAATCTCATTGATAGTTGGGGAGAGAAGGTGAGACCGTGAACTTGTATTGTTTTCTCTTTCCCTTTGTTTGTGGTGCAAGGTGTGTTGAATTAGAATGCCATTGTTTGGTTAATCTATCCTTACCGATATAAATATGCCCGTGTTCTCATGATGTAATAAATGCATTTCTTGGCAATTGGCCTATTTTGTAACCAAACCTCATCTGTTTTAATTAAGGTTGTAAATATTAGTGTTTATTCTTAGACGACATGAATTACATAAGTTTATATTATAATTTGTGATTAATACAACAGAAGATACATTGGAAGTCGAATATCCAATTTCAATTTAATTTATCAAGCTAATCGTAAGTGACTTTCGGACTACCCATCAGACAGTTGCGACCGCACCATATTTCTCGCATCCTCCAGGGAGTCACGGCAGCTAGTTAGAGAGAAAAAAAAAACCGTAAACGAGAATGATAAATGGATGGAGTTAATCCGTTTTTATCACAGTCACACCACGAGGCCGTGCTGCCGGAAAAAATGAGAGATGGACCTCTTCAGCTGTGATAAGAGACTCCGAGAACTTACAAAATCTATGGAATGGACTTTTTTCGAAAAAACTTCGCATTATTTAATCGTAAACCTGTTCAAAATGATGATGGTATTAAAACACAACTAAATTAGTTGTTTCAATGTAATGACGAGTGCGTGTAGCCTACTTTACATGCAAATATTTAAAATATTGCTTAAAATTAATGCGTATTTTATTTATTTATTAAAATAAATAGCCATTTGTCTCACAGGTATAATTGATAGGAAATTTAATAATTCGTATAATAGTAATTTTAAACTAAGAAAATACATGCATGGCCACATCACATAAACTGTCAAGATACTACATTCTCGTACGGATTAGGTGCCATGCCAGGATCTTACCTTTACTTAAGCACGGCTACATTGAACTGGATGGTAAATGCCGCTCCATCTTTCATTAAGTTTTTCATTAATTTCTGATGACAGCAATACGAGTATGTAATATTAAAAATATGGAATAATAGCCTAAGAAGAATTCCTCTCCAAGGTTTTATGAGCGACTAAGTTCATAGTAAATGATGCTAGTGCTGGCTTGCTCGCTAGTGGTCCGATGTCAGATATCGCCTAATTGTATCGGTATGTGCGCTTTCTAAACGAGGCATGCGACCACTATCGACAATTTAGCATATCGATTTAGTGAAATATTATTATAACTGTTTTATTTGATTTCTTTCCGTTTTATTTTAGTCTGGGAGGCATTCTGTTTTTTACTTTTTGTATTTAAATTTATGGTTGTGCTAAATTGTCGGCAAATGTGAAGTGTGTATTTATGTTTGTTACTTTTTTATTACTTCAACAATTACCCTATTTTCTGGTTTAAATTGTTTTACATATAACTTGGCGGGTAAACGTATTGCGGCTATTTTCATCACCTCCAGCTACAAAAATCCTAAAGTTATCATTCAGTTACATCATGTTAATATGCAATGTAACTGAAGGTTAAGTATCAGATATGAGGTAGCTGGAGATGGTGAAATCAGGGGTTAATCTGTTGCTTTCGAGCGGCACGAAACCGATGCACAGTGTCATCCCCACCACCGGGCTGTTCGCCCAGTCTTTGCTAAGCTTACCTGGGTTGTTACCATTGAGTTGGGTAATAATGCTCAGAAAGGAAAGCTCTTGGCATGGCACCTAACTCCTACGAGAAAGCGGTGTGTTAAGATGATAATAAGATGATAGAGTTGCATAGAACGGCTCGTGCATGTTTTCTCAGTCAAATTAAGAAATATTTTTATGAAAATTTGCACATTAAATAAATCAACTGAGAGTTACGTCCGTACGTTTTGGTTTTTTTATAACTAAACATAACACCCCTTCACCCGCATAAACATCGATACAGACCCCATCACTGGCGCACGTTATTTGTCGAGTGTTATCGAAAGATCGGTGCGGGCCTCCCGCGCTGCCTCGCCGGGGCACGAATCCATCACCGCCAGCTCCCCGGCTACCAGCGACCCACTGCGCCTCCGGCGACTCTTGCAGCCATTTGTGTAATACTGATACCACCCTCTTACGGATTGGTCACTGCTGTATTAAATTTTGCACACTTTACTATACTTTGATTCATTTCCATGATTCCATCCACACCAGGCTTAGTAGACTCAGCAATAAAATTATGATTGAAAATTCTTCAATACGCCACAAAAAACAATTAAAAAAACCGACCAAGTGCGAGTCGGACTCGCACGCGAAGGGTTCCGTACCATCGTATAAGATTTTACACAAAAAAATCAAGTTTTTTGTATAGGGCCCTCCTTCAATTTTTATTATTTTTAAATTTTACCCATTTGTTGTTATAGCGGCAAAATAAATACACACTCTGTGGGAATTTCAGGTGACTACCTGTTACGGTTCATGAGATACAGCCCTGTGACAGACGGACGGACAGACGGACGGTCAGCGCAGGCTTAGTAATAATAATAATTCTGTCTTTCATAATTCATTCTCTTGTCATGACATGTTCAAACGTGCCTATTTTTTTTATGACTAATACTACACCAAATGTGACGATATTAGCCCAAAACCAGGCATTCTCGAAGAAATTACATGCCATGCCAGGACTTTGTCTTTATGAGCACGGCTACTTTGAACTGGAAAGAAGCACGGACGAATTTTCATAGCTACTTTGACCATATTTTCATCCAAGTTACATGATCCGACCCTGAGAATTAAACATAAGACCTGGATGCCAAAATAGGACCCGTGAAGTTGTTTCCTACAGTTAAATCCAGGATGTTATAACGTATTTCGTAACGATCTCGAAAGGACCTGTCACATCCCTAAAGGACAAGGGCAACCACGGCTAAGGCGAGTTAACTCATAGTCCCTTACAAACGTACCTTCGAAAAATGCAATAATTTGTAGTGAAACGCCTATATAAGGCCAAAAATAATTTCCGAATTATAAATTGATCTTCAGTATTTTTTTGATTGCCTAAATTGTTTGAATAGGATTTCATAAAAACTATCTTTCGTATTAAAATTTGAAAGCTTGTTTGAAAGTATTATGATCAGAAGATAAGAAAATATTACATTTAGTATAGTGTAATACATAAACCATACTTCCGTTTCTATTAAGGTTACTTCTTTTAGTTAAATAAAGGTCAGAAATTTACACCTTATCTAGTTTTTTTTTTATGGAAAATGCAAACGAAAATAAGTTTATACGTTTATAAATCGTTAATTGTAATAAGTGCTATTTATAATCGTCAGACTCACTTAGTTTACCCAAGTCTCGTCAAAATTTTGTTGGCTACTACGAGCGCCTTGACACGAAAAAAAATTCCACGCAAGTTTCAATCGAATAATTGATCCCTTGTTCCCGTTTAAGTATTAAAGCTATCACAGAAATAAACCGAAACGTAATCTTTGTATTCATAAACACAAAACCTTATTCATGTATTCAATGATCTGCATCGGGAATGGCTTTTGATAGATTTTTTGTTATAACAAAATATTATTGATGTTAATTTTGTTAAATCGGCTTGTCATTCAGTGACTCAGCTATTGTTGCCCAAGAACCCTATGCCTGGCCTATACCACCACGCCGTAAAGGCAGGGGTAGGTAGGAGAAGTTTTATATTTGCTGTTGATTATTATTGGTTACTTCAATTTAAAGCAATACACCTAGTATACAGTAGATAGTTACGTAAAGTAAGTTTAAGAATTTTTTTTTCAGGGTCTTCTACACTTTCTACACTGAAAAAAATAATCGGTGAATCTAACTGTTATTCCAATAATTACTATCGTCTAGTAACGTTAAAATGGAGAGCCAACTAAGTAAATCGATTACTGTAATTGAGTGAAAAAAGTTTGCCTTAAACATTAAATGTTACTGTATCTTTTTTAACTGTGTGCAATAACTGTTTTCCGCTTACTGTTTCCCTAAACTGAGTGAAAACTTTTTCTAGCTTTAGTATTGCTTACATTCTTACTTACGTCTTAAATTCATGCAAAAGGTACTGTCCGATCTGCTAAAATTCCTGCACCTCTTGAAACTGGACAGTTTCACGTCTAATTTGTAGTCAGCCGTAATGTTCAATCAGTTAAGATAACTATTTTTAAATCATCTGATCCGTCACTCGTGTTATTTTTACTAAACGGTACTGTTCAATCGGTTAAAATATTTGTTTAATATTAACGGTTTTGGCTCATCGATAAATAATTACCGTATAACATTAAGGGGGAACGGCAGAACGTCTAAAATGCAGATCGTATAATATCATATTTTAACAAAATTTCAAACCATCCACGACGTATAATCGGCAGATTGTATAACTTTTATACGTAGTGCATGAAGAAGTTTAAAAAATAAAATTACTTATTTCTCCATGCATGACGTATAATAGTCACAACGTATAAAATTATGATCTTTATTTAACAAAAAAAGAAAACCATGCATATCATATAATCCAAAAACTTTTCATACGATAAGCGCCCTTATATCTATAGTTTTAAAGCGTATACTCGCACGCGACTTTTCGACCGTCTCAATTAGCGTAAGGTGGCCTTTCGAAATTGTAGCAAATTGTCACTCTTTAACAAATATCGATTCGTAGCAATTTCAGCCTTAAATGTATCGTAATTAGGGCGCTTTATGCAGTACTTCTTGGCATATTATACGTTCTGCATGGTTTTCTTTTTTTGCGATTTAACGTTAGGAATATTTTACGTTGTGACTATTATACGTTCTGCATGATGCAAAGAGTTGATTCAATTTTTATACTTTCTTCATGCACAACGTATAATTTTATACGTTTAAAAATATACGTTGTGAATATTATACGATATGCATGGTTTTGATTTTTTGGAAAAAAATACTTTTATACGTTGTGAATATTATACGTAGTGGATACGACTCTAACATTAATAGTAAAGACAAATACTAAACCATAAATTACAACTTTTTGTGCTAAAACAGTAAACAGATGCACACATTTTTTCATTTAAGTGAATAATGAGGTGATCAAGTTCCATAAAATGGCTCGTGTCTGTTTCCTCAGTCAAATTAAGAAATTGCACACTAAATAAATCAACTGAGAGTCTGTACGTTTTTGTGTCGTTGATAACTTAACTTGTATCCATGTATGGGCCTTTCGGTATTTGTATACAAATGTTTTGAGGCGTATATCATGGATATAAGTTATTAATGGATTCTAAATCATCGCTCAGATGATTTAGTCTGGTCTTCACCAAGCGCTGATTTCTTTCAATCGACACTTAAATGGCCTCATTTACTAAAGTGCTGATTTTTTTTTATGCGACCTGACATGGAAGGCTAATACCACACAACTACCGTTGTGATATTAGCCCAATACACCACATTCCCGAAGGAATTAGGTGCCATGCCAGGACCTTCCCTTTATGAGCACGGCTACATTGAACTGGATAGAAAACACGGACAATTTTTCATTGCCACTTCGACTTCGACCATCTTTTCATCCAATGCGATGGTACCAACCCGGGCGGGCTTAAACCCTACCACCTAGTAGGGGAAGGGGACCTACAGTTTTACATGGGTTCCGAACCATGGAGCAGCTCGCATTCGTGACGAAATGCACGTATCAAACTCGAAAAGAGAAAGACAGTGGTGCAAGTCGGAATTGAACCCAGGCCTCTGGTACGCTAGTCCAGTCCCCGCGCGACTAGGCTACGAGCCGCTCAAATCTTGCATTGCTATTGATTGCAAGCTGCTAACAAAGGTCCTAGATTGCAGTAGGTGAAAAAGGCCATTAGAATATTTGAAACTATATTATTCGGAGATGCTGTAGAACAATGATGGTGCACAAACCATGGTTTTATTCTTGTGCTTTTCATAAGAAGCGACTACGGAATCGGTCAATCATGTTTCGGATTCCAAGTTGAACTGTAGGTGCCCCTTCCATGCCTAATAGGTGGTAGAATTCATCCCGCCCGGGGTGGTACATTACGTTTATATTTTATTCCCGATAGATGATTTGACTAATGCTTCTTTGTTATTTGTATAGCCTAAAATAATTTAGTATTTTCGTATATTGTTCGGCTACATTGTAATGGTTGGCAAACACGGAAAATTTATATTTCCGCTTCGGCAATCGTTCATTCAATGCGATGGTATCAACCCGGGCGGGATGGACCTTACCACCTAGTAAGCAAGCGTCAACGATTTGTACAGATAATTTGGCGGTGAGAACATAAAATACGTTTTGGAACTTGTCGTTCATGTAAAATTGTGCTGGCGAATTACAACATATCTGCTAGTATAGGAAGCTGCGAGTGTGCACACAATTACGCAAGTATTGGAAAAATCGTTAAGGCATAACCGCAAAGCCAGTTATGGCCAGCCTCGGTGCCTTCGGCGATGTACCGATAGCAAAACGGTCTTTGAAAATTTAATTATCGTTATTTTTGAAATTATTTTTTTATTAAGTTAAATAAATCAATATGTAATACAGTCAAATATACACAGTGAGGACTTAGGTTTTTTTTTGTGTATTAAAGACGATACAACAGACTCACGCAGGTTTATCATGACAATTGATTGCAGCAGAAGAAATAAATATGCATAAAGTCACAAGGAAATATTAGCAGTCATATTCAAAAAGAACCTGCCAAAACTTAGTATAAGATTAGAAATGGACTAACCATACCAAAAACTGTTTGAGTACGACCTTAAAATGCGCACTAAAGTTAGTCCAGCCACTCTGAATACTGTTATAGGAATAACGCGACCATAAAAAAAATATTATGTTACATTGTTAAGTAAAATAAAAAAAACGAGTAAAACATTAGAGTTCTGCTTAACATACAATTACTGGTTATTAACGTAATAACCAATCCACATAAAGATGATAACAAAAAAGCGCTTAATTTAAATTAACTATATATTCCAGTGTACACTACATAGGAGCCGAAAATACTGTATTGTAATTAAAATTAAAATATTTTTACGAAGATGATAACCAGAAGAAATATCTTATTATTAAATGTATTCGGCCAAGACAGTGCCCAAGTAATTTGCCCAAAAAATATATCTATACATGACTTGAAGGATGAGTATTGGAGCTACTTTGATTTTTCATTGTGAATAATTTAGGGTAGCAGTAAAGTAGCAATGCTAATGTCATTTATCGTTAACGATAAAATATTATGCAAGTATTTGTTGTACAGGGATGTGTGACAGATACTATTACTCATCTGGCAAAAAGTAAATGGCGATTTTCTGGATCATAGGCGAAATAATCTTACCTTTTTGACGCCATGTAAAAAAAATACATTTTTAGAGTGAAGGGTTATATCTATTGCCAGCTTATAATATTCGGTTTACTTTATGAGAAAAAAACCTTTAGTTTACAATTTTATCACTTCTGCGAAAACCTGAAATGTTACGATCTATTGAGATAATTATTGCAATATCCCTTGCAGAAATAAAAATAAAATGTGTATGTTCTTAGCAAATGCTTGCAATATAAATGAATCTGCGTATTTGCCATGAAATCTGTGCCCCTTTCAAGTCATAACTTTGCTTCCACCAATTCCATCGATTGTCTACCGTATTTATGCCGACCGTCCCGCATATTGCGTCTATGTGCGCGGCACATAGAGATTTATGTGTTTCATTATGTACCCATCGTCGCGGCACATACGCTAGGTGCCTGCAGAAAGTTAATGCCATGCCTGGATTCGGAGCTGGGGGCAGATTGAGAGCGAAACTGGTTCTGAGTTTAACGCTCAGCGTATGAATTTGCGCGTGCGTGTTTCGTGTTCTGCAGAGTTAAATCGTGCTCGGTACCCACTGAGGGTAGTGATATTTCGAAACAAGATCTAGCTTCGAAATGAAATAAAATAATTTAATTTGTTCACTTATGTGTTAATAGGCGAAACATTAGTCTTCAGATCTCCATAAGATGCCTGTCACAATTAATCAATATTTACACACGTACATTCTCGACATTATTCAATACAAAATAAAATAATAAAATCGTAAATAAAAAAAAATCGTTTGGATTCTGTCGAAAGTCATGGGTTTGGTCCTAACTTTTCTTTCATGCAACGGGCATACGTGGCTAATAACGGGAATACACAACAAGAAATATCTGTAACTCTGACTGCAATTCCAATAATAAGAACTGTCTTGCAACGTTAAAATAGAGCAAACTTAATAAATCAGTTACTCTAACTGAGTGAAAACAGTTAGCCTTAAATATTAAATAGTACTGCATCTTTTAATTGTGTTTTTAACTGTGTGCATAACTGTTTTCTCTTACTGTTACCCTAACTGTGTGAAAACTCTTGCTATCTTTAGTATTTTTTCCATTATTATGTCTTATATTCAGTGTATAAAATCCTATACCTGTTGAGACTGGACAGTTACACGTAAAGTGATATATATGTATGTATAATCGAGCGTGAAACAAGGACCCATTAATTGAAAAAAGAGCCCAGTAAAAAGAATTACTTTACGAATTTACTGCAAGGCTGGCCCCGAACCAGCAAAACATACCATTCGCGGGTATTGCGTCTACCAAATTCGCCACCGGCTGTATACCCATAATTTGGAATTCTCCTACAGTCCCTCCTCCCGTAATGAATGCTTCCTACTAACACACTGTTAAAGATTATATTTACATACATTTATTTAACTCTTCATCTACGTTGCGGACATTGACCGCAAATATTGAAAAAGAAAGAATTGTATAAAACGGTATAAAGCAGGTATACGAGGAAACAACAACCCTCAATGTGAACAATCTCAAAATATAAATTATTTAACCCCGTTTTTACCACCTCTAGCTACCTGAAATCCGATAGTTAACTTTCGGTTACATTGCATATTTACATGGTTTAACCGAAAGATAAATTAGGTATCTATTTGTAGCTGGAGGTGATGGAACCGAGCGTTAAACAAAAAAAAATATTATACCTAACAAATATACTTACATAATTCTCTGAGGAACTGATATGGTAAACATGCGTGGTTTTGATGTTGGGCATCACTTGGAAGTAAGTTGGCAGTTTATAGAGTTGACCTTAGCTGAACCCATTGGTTTGCGTAGACATATTAATGTAAACTCACACTTACGCAATGTCTTCTATATGCACGTGTATTTTTTTAATGTACAGGTATGTTCGTTTCCACATACATATTCATAGGAATAAGTATCTACTTCCTTGTGTGCAAAGGTGTGATGTTTTGTTTTCAGAATTATTTGTTAAGGTGGGCCTTCCCGCTCAACTCCCCATACAAAGGTAGAAAGGAGATCCAAAATTATACTCAAAACAGCTTTATTGGATCAAACTAGATGTCGGATGATCATTGAAATAGTGTCTCGTTTCTAAGTTGTCAGGTCCGAAAGTTCGAATTATCCGCGCGTATAATTATGTTATATTTTGGACGTGGATTACTCAACGATAAAACAAGAATTTCTTAAAAAAGTTAGTTATCAGACCTAGCTTGTTTCATGTATAAATGTCATAATCAAATGTCAAATCAAAATGTATAATCAATTTGGTTTTTGTTTGATTTTGCACTAGGGCGTTTACTTTTAGCTATAAGTCGTTGTGTAATTAATTTTTTTGTAAATCTTACCAAATCAAACACCATGCGCATTGTCTGCTTTGTGGACATGTTGCATCCTCCTCATCACGGAGCCTGTCTTTTTCTTTAAAACAGAGAAGGTCCCAGAGCGCAACAGCACGGTTTTGTACCGTGCCCGCGATTGAGTTAGTCCCGCGGAGAAGGGTGATTATATTTACGTTCCATTTTATGCTATGGTTTTGGCACTTAAAATAAAATTAGTAGTAGTAGTAGTAATTATATTAATAATCCCACTGCATTGGTTCCGGTGCATGACCAAGGGATTTGTTCGTGGTTAGGATTCCACGCAGTGGTGTAACTACGCTAATCCAACCAATGCGGTCGCAGGGGGCAAGAGGCCTCCAGCAGTGGGGCCCAAACAAAATAACCATTTTAGTATAAATAACTAAGATTCTATAGTATAAAAGTAATAATAAACTCTTAAATAAGAAAAAAAAAATTAAGGTTTATTCCATAATGGCACTGCCCTAAAATGCTAGTTTCTTGCATCGGAAACCAAAAGGCTAGTTTGTTTGCAACGGGACCCAAAAGGCTAGTTTTTTGCATTGGGGCCAAAATGGCGAGTTTTTTTCAACGGGAACCAAAAGGCTAGTTTTTTACATTTTTGCATTGGGGCCAAAATGGCGAGTTTTTTTCAACGGGAACCAAAAGGCTAGTTTTTTACATTTTTGTATTGGGGCCAAAATGGCGAGTTTTTTGCAACGGGACCCAAAAGGCTAGTTTTTTGCATTGGGGCCAAAATGGCGAGTTTTTTGCAACGGGACCCAAAATGCTAGTTTTTTTGTATTGGGGCCAAAATGGCGAGTTTTTTGCAACGGGACCCAAAAGACTAGTTTTTTTGTATTGGGGCCAAAATGGCGAGTTTTTTGCAACGGGACCCAAAAGGCTAGTTTTTTTGTATTGGGGCCAAAATGGCGAGTTTTTTGCTACGGGACCCAAAAGACTAGTTTTTTGCATTGGGGCCAAAATGGCGAGTTTTTTGCAACGGGACCCAAAAAGCTAGTTTTTTGTATTGGGGCCAAAATGGCGAGTTTTTTGCAACGGGACCCAAAAGGCTGTTTTTTTTTGCATTGGGGCCAAAATGGCGAGTTTTTTGCAATGGGACCCAAAAAGCTAGTTTTTTACATTGGGGCCAAAATGGCGAGTTTTTTGCAACGGGACCCAAAAGGCTAGTTTTTTTTGTATTGGGGCCAAAATGGTGAGTTTTTTGCAACGGGACCCAAAAGGCTAGTTTTTTGCATTGCGGCCAAAATGGCGAGTTTTTGGCAACGGGACCCAAACGGGTAGTTTTTTGCATTGAGGACAAAATGGCGAGTTTTTTGCAATGGGACCCAAACGGCTAGTTTTTTGCATTGGGGCCAAAATGGCGAGTTTTTTGCATTGGAATTTTTGTTAATAATATAGGTAGTAGGCTCCATTCCGCCCGGTTTGGTAACATCTTTAAACTGAAGGATAGGATCCTTTAAAGGAAGGATGTTGAATCGAATCCAATGGAGCTTCGGCGCTTACAATAGTTATTGAGCCAGTGCTTTGGAAAGCGATATAAGCTATTGATTTCGTAAGTCAAAACGCTAGTTCTAGTAAGACCTCGCACCATGACCGGTTTCAGCTGATATATGCAAATGTCTAAGCTTGTCAAGTCGACTACTGTATTGTATTTTTCTCATATACTCTTAGCTAGATTAACACACACTTTTGTACTTAACTAAATGTCAAACGGCTTGTTCATCGACAGCAAAAAACTTTTTTTGTGTTATTCGGTTTCGGCGAACGCTCCTTGATATCTTGAGCAAAGGTCACGTGAGTGGTACAAATAGGAAAGAATGACGTGGAATACGATGTGACTGGAATATACTGGATGTTTAAGGAGTACATCGGTACGTCTGTGCCGAATTGAAACCATTTGTAATAAATGCTTGTAAAAAGACAGAGCACCAAGCTCTCCGGCCAGCGAGCATGGAAGATTGGGAGTAACGATCGAAACTCATTTGTATGGCTACGATTGAACTCAACTCGCCGCTGTATGTAAGAGTGACTACGCCACCCCCAGAAAGCTCGGTTGCTACATCCGTACCTCCATGCTCGCTGTATTGTTCTTTAATGTTAAGCGCGGCATATGGCGTACGCCCGGACCTAAATGCCCGCCGACGCCCATGGGTTTTCGAACATTCAGGGGGGCCACGAAAACCATGCCGGCCGGCCAGGTTCTTCTTCACACCACGTTTGAAGGACCCCAGGTCGTAATTGGGGGAAATACCTTGGAAGGGAGTTCATTCCATTGTTTACCGACCCTATAGACAAAGCCAACATATGCGCGCGCCCAGGCCGTGCCGGGTTACACACTCCGCAGCTCCCCCCGCACCTGTGCCAGGGGCGGTGGCACCGGTTTCTATATCCGACGAGGGCTGAGCGTGCGCCCGCGCCCCCACCCCCCCGCCGACCTTGAGCAGTGCTGGCTAGAGGTGAGTGTAGCGGGGGGCGCGCGCCTCGCGCTCGGTACTGCCTACCGCCCCGCACACGTCTCCATCGATAAGGCACTGGAAGCTCTAGGCGAGTCTATATTGACGCTTCAGTACTGTGACCATCTGTTCATCGCTGGGGATTTGAACATTAACTTGCTTTTACCAAATACCAGATTTAGCGACTTTCTAAACCTATACAACTTGAAACAGATGGTGCAAGAACCAACTCGTATTACCGAGAACTCCCGATCGCTGTTGGACTTATTATGCACAGACAAACCAAATTTAGTGATAAAAGTGTGCGTTTATCACAACAAAGACCTGAGCGACCACGCGTGTATAATGGCTGACATAAACTTACGGGAAACTAAATTGAAGCCCCGTAAAATTACTTGTAGGTCCTTAAATAAAATTAACCCTGTCCTTTTCGAGTCCGATGTACGAAGTGCCCCTTGGAGTGACGTATTGCTTGAAAAAACAGTTGAAAATATGGTCACACGTTTTAACTCCATAATCAGGCATATTTTTGACTATCACGCACCTATTCACACCTTCACTGCCAAAATATCACCAAAACCTTGGATTACAGAGACAATTAAAGAAATGATGGCAGTCCGGGACGCAGCGCTAGTTCGATCACAAAAATCAGGGGTAGAAAGTCACAAAGAATTTTATAGATCTATGAGAAACCAGGTGACATCTGCATTAGACATGGAAAAATCAGCCTTCTTTAGACACAATGTCAGCACACAACTAAACAATCCTAAGTTACTGTGGAAAAATATAAATAAGCACATTACTCAGAAAGATGATTTTGCAACCATCCCAAGTCATCTGAATGATCCCGAACGACTTAACTCATTTTTCGCATTTCCCGATAACGGAACATCCAATATCGATGGTTCTACAGTTAGTCACTATTACAGTCATAAACACAGAGAAAACGTTGAATTCAATTTCAAAGCGGTGAGCGATTTAGAGGTGCTCGAATGTCTACAAAAAATAAAAAGTAACGCTCGTGGGTGTGATGATCTGTCAATCGAAATGATCAAACTGACCCTCCCTACTACACTGAGCATTATCACAAGTATTGTAAACAGATCTCTACTAACAGCCGAATTCCCAAAATCCTGGAAGCAAGCTATTGTGAAACCTTTGGCCAAGAAATCCTCTGTTAATGCGCTCAATGACCTTCGACCGATCAGCATTTTACCGGCGATGTCTAAGGTAGTTGAGAGAATTGCGAATGCTCAGGTTACACATTTTCTTCACGATAACGGAGCTATACCTCCATATCAGTCCGGCTTTCGTAAGAAACACAGTACGACAACAGCGCTTGTTCACGTAGTAGATGACCTTCTGGCAGCTGCAGACAATGGTGAGGCTTCGGTCCTTGTATTATTGGATTTTTCACGTGCTTTTGACATGATCAATATTACTTTGCTGCTCGCTAAGTTGTCGTACTTTGGACTTTCAGAATCTGCTTGCGAGTGGTTTTCCAGTCGGCTCATTGATAGATCGCAGGTAGTTGAATGTACGGACGAGGATGGTACTGTAAGACGTTCTGGTCCATTGATTCTTAATCGCGGTACTCCACAGGGCTCAATTTTGTCTCCTCTGCTTTATACTATTTATGTAGCTGACCTGTTAGCACCCGTGATGGACATGAAAACCCATATGTATGCCGATGATACCCAAATGTATTTTTCATTTCATCCTGATAAGGTCACACAAGCGGAAGCTCTCATAAATGCAGATCTAGGTAGGATCTTTCAAATCTCACTCGGCCATGACCTTAAATTAAACGCTTCCAAATCCCAGTACATTGTAGTAGGAACTAGAACACAATTAAAAAAAGTCGATTCTGCTAATATGAGACTACATATAAACGGAGAGGAAATACCCAGAGAACGCTGCGTTCGGAATTTAGGCCTTTGGATGGATCAGGATCTTCATTTCCGAGAACATGTCCGAAGGAAGGCCAGTTTCTGTTTGTTTAAAATTAAGACCCTATATGCTGTAAGGAAACATCTTTCGGAGAAGTTGAGAGTACATCTCGTAGAGGCGCTAGTTCTGAGTCACTTCAATTATGCAGATGCAGCCTATGGGCCTAACCTAGACGCGGCGTCCATGCGCCTGGTTCAACGTGTGCAGAACGCTTGCGCAAGGTTCTGTTTCGACATTCCTCGTCGGGCCCATGTCACGCCATTCATTAATGGGCACAACTGGCTTAATATGAAATCGCGCAGGGATCTGCACTTGGCGGCTCTGCTTTTTGAGGTGGTCAAGCATGAGACGCCAGAGTACCTGCGAAAAAAGCTTAACTGGTTCTGCGACGTACACAAGCATGACACCCGGAAACGTAACCAACTCCTCATTATTCCGTCGCATAAGCTAGTTAAGTTTAGAGGAAGTTTTAGGTATTCGGCTACCAAGTGCTGGAATGATCTTCCCCCCCCAGCTCGCCAGACCAAGTCAAAAATATTTTTTAAAAAAATAGTAAGGGATCATATTATGACCAGACAAAAAAGTTAATGCCTACATACACCTTTTAACTTTTGACAATATTTAATTTGCTCCTTCCTCATTTACACGCACACACACGCTCTCATTCCCATTCACACCTTCTCTCATTGACACTCTTCTACACACCCTCACATACACACACACACCCTCACACACCCGCTACTCATGTGTTAAAGGACTTTGGAAAAGGATGCGCTGAAAACCAGCTTCGCAGCGTTTGCTGCGTACCAGCTGAGAGCATACCCTTTCAGTGCAACACAATATAACCCTCGAGGTCTAAATGATAATTGTACATTGAATATAACTTGTGTTACTTTTTTCTTTGCTTGATTAATTGGTGTCCTATGTATTTTCTTGTGTTGTGGCTGAATAAACTATTTGAATTTGAATTTGAATTTGAATTTGGATCTGAGGATCGGTGGGTTCTTATTTTTGGAATATCGACTGTGCATTTGTGTATTTTCTCGCTGTTCCGCGTTGAACGAAGGTAGAAAGGAGACTGAGTAACAGCGTTATGCAGCTCCGAGGAGCATTCTCCATCGTCTTCAGACCATCGAAAAGCTGCCTATTGTCTTTGCTAGTGTTGAGTCCTAAGTCCGACTTGGCGTTTACGCCAAACCGATCAAAAGGCGTTTTCAAATGTGCATCTGCAAAATGCAAAATGCAAAAATTGCCGAGTCTGATGCTGAGACTCATAAAGATTACTCGTACTTGGCTAAGCTAAAGTATGCCATCCGACTGTCACTTTTGACATGAAATATATGGAACAAATGTCAAATTTGACAGTCGGAAGGTATACTTTGGCTAGGCCGTGACCTTCAAACGACCGGCCCGCTGCTCCAGCTCCGACAGCCAAAACCTAAATGATCACATTTCCAACGTAGATGTCGCCTAACCTCCGTACCAATCATTTGACGGGACGCGGTGCCGGTACTTGCACAGTTGAGTGCGCACGCGCAGGGTGCGGCGTCGGTCGCGCGAGTCGGGCGCGCCGCCATACCCTCCCCTCCTCACCTGACCTCCCCTCCCTCCCGCCGGCCGTCACCTCCGCATGTGACCCGCCGCTTTGTAGAATCGAAGCGGCGGAATTATAGTTCCCGCATGTAGCCTGTGGAGGCGATTTCCGATCGTTCAGTAGGCGATTTCTGGGAATTCCGAGTTGATGACTGAGACAAAAGATGACAAATATGTTAGGGGCCTCGCCAGAACTTCGAAAATTCAGAACGACAAAAATATTTATTTTTGAAATACCATTGCAGAACATCATAAAATCAGATCGTCAAATTTTGTCGTTCTGATTTTCTACGTTCTGAATAAAAATTATAAAATGTAATTGCAGAACGTCAAAAATATTTAAATGTTCGGTTTGGATTTTTGTCGATCTGCAACCAAGCATTCTAACATCAAATAAAAGCTCTGATTGAAAATTCATTGCAGAACGTCAAAAATATGGCTTCGTTAAACTATATGGCGCCCTGGAGCGTTAGTCTTAAAACGCAAATTAGCAGTGGCAGCCCTTCAGATGGGATCCGACAGCGGCGGAAACGCCGGCGGAGGCATCGAGGGGGGGGGGGGGTGTCGTTCCTTTTTCAAAATTCATTGGGCACATCACGCTTGTTAGAGGCCTGGAGAGCCATCCCTATAGTCTGAGTAATATAATATTGTTAAAGGTTGCTGCTTCAACGTAATTCAAGCTTTAAGGTGGCCCTACCCGGCGGCCTCAACTCATTTGCGGGCACGGTACAAAACCGTGCTGTTGCGCTCTGGGACCTTCTCTGTTTCTAAGAATAAGACAGGCTCCGTTATGAGGAAGATGCAACCTGTCCACAAAAAAGACAATGTGTATAGTGTATGATTTGGTAAGATTTACGAAAATTTTAATTTCAAAACGACTTATAGCTAAAAGTAAACCACGACCGTTGTAGTAAAAAATCTAACAAAAACCAAATAGATTATAAATCTTGATTAAACAAGCTATGTCTGATGACTAATCTTTTTAAGATGTTCTTACTTTATCATTGCGTAATCCACCTCCAAAGTAATTGTATAAAACGCGCGAAAAATCCGAACTTTCGGACGTTATAACTTGGAAACCAAACACAATTTTACAATGCCAATGGTCATCAGACATCTAGTTCAATCAAATAAAGCTATATTGAGCAAAATTTTGGATCTCTGACAAGAAATATAGGCGTGATCTTCTTTCCCCTTTTGTATGGGGAAATGAGCGGGTTGGGCCACCTTAAGTACATTTTTCCAGAGCGCTTTATTGAGTACAGCGTTGCATTTTCGACGATCTGCAAGGATTTCTAGAAAACGAAAATGAAAGCGTAATGTGATGTGAATAGGATTTTTGACGTTCTGAATGACGGGGGTTTATCAACATTTTAATAGTTGGTTGCAGAACGTCAAAAAATCTAATTTAATATAATTTTATTTTGTTCGTTTTGCAATGGTTTATGTACCTTTCTAAAAATGCTTAATTGCAGAACCCCAAAAATCAGAAAGACAAAAAAATTGACGATCTGACTTTTGTCGGTCTGCAAGCTATTTTAAAAAAAATGATTTTTGTCGTTTTGATTTTTTTACGTTCTGAAGGCGACTCATATGTTATGGTTAAATGATATCTAATACCATTAGCAAAGTTTTAGTAACCTCAATTTCAAAATTAAGTTATATCAGAACAAACTTTTAGTTGCGATAGCTAACATTATCTAGTCATGATTTAACTATAAAAGTTTAATTTAGACAAAAAAATCCGGCAAAGAGCGAGTCGGACTCGCACACAAAGCGTTCCGTACTATCGTACAAGAAATCATAAAAAATATCAGGTGTTTTTGTATGGGGCCACCCTCGATTTTGTATTATATTTTGTTTTATCTATTTGTTATAACGGCAAAATAAACACACACTCTGTAAAAATTTCATTGGCTACCTATTACGGTTCATGAGATACAGTCCTGCGACAGACGGACGGACATCGGAGGCTTAGTAATAGGATTTTGTTTGCACCCTTTGGGTACGGTACGGAACCCTAAAAAGGGTACTTCAGCCAAAAAACACTTGTGGTAAATTTAATATTATAGCATTTGGCACTATGTACCTGATAAAGTTCAATTTGACAGATAATTTTAACTAGGAGCGTTTTAGTAACTGGTGCTAGACACTTGGACTGTCCATTTTTACCCGATTTCCGTTTTGCGGTGACACCGTTTTGGTTTCATATAGGTAACCATATCTTTTTCTCAGTGAAGGAGTATTGTTAGGAGGGGAGTTCACTTTGATTTTTTTTTAAAATCCTGGTAATCGATCGCAGCCCCACACGGAATTCCATGTCCATGTGTTTCCGAACTCAGCGCTAACGAAAATGACACATTCATTTCTATTTTTCGAGGCGACAATGAAAACAGTCGTGTTTTTCACCAAATTTAATATGGCCGCGGATGAGGAAGATCCTGGCATAGCACCACTTTTTTTTACCACTATTTATAGGTATGTATGTATGTATGTTTTTTTGTATGTTTAAATCTGTTTATATGTTGTATAATAATATATGTGTATTTGTATCATATGTCTATTAATATGTTTAAGTGTATGTACGTATTTGTATGTAATTTATTTTTCCATATTTTTAGGTAAGTTAATATTTTCTCTAAACCATTTTGTTCTACGTTTTTTTTTGCCCGCCTCACTGCACCTCTCCTACATCTCTAAGGTTGAATGGTAGAGAATGCCTTATGGCATTAATTTCCGCCTTTTTGTACCGTTTGGCTGCAAATAAAGTATTTTTCCATGGAAAGTGTTGGGATAGTATGCTCATAGAAAATGAAACCAAACCTTGTCACCATAATCTGAAAATCGGGTAAAAACGGACAGCCCCGCACCAGTTACGAAAACGTTTCTAGTTAAAATTATTTGGCAAATTTAACTATCTATGTCAGGCACATAGTACCAAATGCTATATGATTAAAATTACCAAACTAGGGATTTTGCAGCTGAAGTACCGTTTCTTTATACCTAATTTAAAGCTAACATAGCTAAACGATGACTTAATAACTTTAGCTATCGCAACCAAATGGTTGCTCTGATAACACTAAGATTATAGTTGATTCAACTAAACTGAGTATATATATAACTAAATAAGTTTTACCCAAAATATAGTGGGCGTCTTTATTCTCAGTGTAATTACAATAAGTGTGATATTAGCCATTCATGCCCAGTTACATTAAAACAATCGACACGTTTTGATCGAACACGAAATAGGGTGACCCGTTTGCATAATGAGTATTGTTAGAAACTTGGAAGTAGAAAAATGGTATAGTAGAAAGGTGGTACAACTTCAATGCCACTATTTCTTCACTTGCTACACAAAAACGGTTGCCAAAGCACGACACCTCCCGCGTTACAAATGATAGGTTGTATCAGAGCGGAGATGAAGCGAACGCAAGTTTACTGCTATGTGAGCAGCGACCCATGTCGCACTCACACCGACGCATTCACGCACATGGCCAGGGTGTGTGTGTGTGTGTGAGGGTGCGTGTAGGTGTGTAAGGGTGTATTAGGGTGTGTGTGTGTGTGGTGTGTGTTGAGGAGGAATTAAGCAGGGACGTGAACTCTGAGAAATGATGGCAACTGCGTGTGTTGAGTCTTGCGTATCAAATAGGTATTTGAGAGGCTCGAATATAATGATCAGAGTGTCGTCATCATAATAGGTCGGGGAAAAAGTCTTTTCGCATTATAGTATGTATGAACTTGTAATAAAATCTCTTTGGCTATACTATTTGTACCTGGCTGGTTTTGGTATCATTGAAAGATGAAATTTTAAAGAACATAATTCCAAATTCAAATTAGGAAAATGTGTGATTCTCATTTGTTTTTCGTACTGTCAAAATGAGTGAATCTAATGAAGAAATTCGATACATTTTAAAATTTTACTACAAAAAAGGTAAAAATGCAACGCAAGCCGCGAAAAAAATTTGCGATGTTTATGGAACTAGTGCAGTGTCTGTGAGAGTAGCACAAATTTGGTTTAAGCGTTTTCAATCCGGAAATTTTGATGTCAAAGATGCACGTCGCTCTGGTCGCCCTATTACGGATAAAATGGATGCCATTTTTGAAAAATTGGAGCAAGATCGGCATATCAGTAGTTACGACGTAGCTGAAGAACTAGGAATTGACCACAAAACAGTTTTGGCGCATTTGAAAAAAAACTGGGTACACAAAAAAGCTCGATATTTGGGTACCTCACGAGCTCACTGAAAGAAACCTAATGAACCGTGTACTCATTTGTGATTCTTTATTACGACGTAATGAAACCGAACCATTTTTGAAGAAGCTGATAACTGGTGATGAAAAGTGGATCACGTACGACAAGAACGTGCGAAAAAGGTCGTGGTCAAAGGCCGGTCAAGCTTCACAGACTGTGGCGAAACCCGGGTTAACTCGCAACAAGGTGATGCTGTGTGTGTGGTGGGATTGGAAGGGCATTATTCATTATGAGCTGTTACCACCAGGCAGGACCATCGGTTCTGAACTCTACTGCGAACAACTGATGAGATTAAAGCAAGAAGTTGAGAGAAAGCGGCCGGAATTAATCAAGAGAAGGGGTGTGGTTTTTCATCATGATAACGCTAGACCTCACACATCTTTAGCCACTCAGCAAAAACTAAGAGAGTTTGGCTGGGAGGTGTTAATGCATCCGCCGTATAGTCCTGACCTTGCACCTTCAGATTTCCACCTGTTTAGGTCTCTTCAGAATTCTTTAGGCAGTGTCAGGTTAACATCACGAGAGGACTGCCAAAACCACTTGTCGCGGTATATTGATCAGAAGTCCCAATATTTCTATAGCAATGGGATCATGTCCCTACCTACAAGATGGCAAAAAGTTATCGAACAAAATGGTACCTACATACTTTAGTTAAATGTAAATAAACCATATTAAAAAATGTTTTGAATTTTCTTAAAAAATGCGAAGAAACTTTTTCCCCAACCAATATTTAGAGCTCGGTGTTTAAGTAGATGGTTTGGACAGAATTGGAAACAGTCGGAAAGGAGATTGTTGTAAACTAAAAAAAATACAAAGGTGAAGATTTTATTCTATCTGTTGGTCGGATCATCTAAGCTCCTGCAGGTGCTTAGAAAATCGCTTTGACAGCTGCTGTAATATTTCCTTATCTCTGTCTCAACTGAAAGATTCCTGATTTCTAACTCGTAATTCCATGATTGAGCACGGTCGTTTATTATCCTGCAGATGGAGCCCATGTGAGGCTCCGAAACGTCGAGTAGCTCGTCCAGCAGACCTATTCCTGGAATTTCGTTTTCTGGAATCTGGAATCCTGAGTCTAGAAAACCACTTTTATAGCGGTTTTCAAAGCGATTTTTTCGACGAAAAGGTTCCGAAGCATAGTATTCCAATTAATCAAGGTTTCCCGTAAAAAAAGCCGCTTGAAAACTGCTAGACTCAGGATGCCTGATTCCTGATTACGGAATTCAAGGAAAAGGTCTGATGCTCCTAATTCGCGCGGCGCCTAAAACTAAATGATTTTCAGTTTTGTCACAGATTACTCACATAATCCGTGGTTATGAACTTGAGTCTTTGGCTTGTTGATAGTATCATCAGAATGGCTGATTAACTAAGAACATTGCAAAGAGCCGCCTCGATCATCTCTCATTTAAATAAGTAGCTCCGACCCCTAGCAATCAATACACTGAGAATAAAGACGTCAACTATATTTTAGTCTAATTAGGGTTGCCATCCGTCCGGGTTTCCCCGTCATTCTGTCACATTCAGTCATTTGTAGTCCGGGTTTGCAAATTTAAAGTCTTTACTATCAGTATCTAACTGATTTGTGAAACAATTTGTAACATACTGTAATAATATTCTGTTTTATTAAGTAAGTACATATAAAATGAAGATAAAAGTTCACTAAATTTAATTTTAGGGCCTTAAAATAAATAAAAAGGTGATTAATGATATTATCAACTGTTTTTTTATTACACTGACTGTTTGAAAAAACCAGTTGACATGTCCGGGTTCTGGGCTCTAAAATACGGGGTTTTCACGCGTATTTTCACGTCTTGTCCTGGTTACCAAATTTTAGAGATGGCAACCCTGAGTCTAATGTTATCTAGTTCTATTAGCACAGTTTTAGTAGACTAAACTATGAAACTAAGTGTTAACATAACAACCATTCTGTTACGATAACTAACGTGATATTTTAAAAGCGTGCATGGTAGATTTAGTTCTAGTTAAGGTTATTTAGGCATTAAGAATGGGTACTTCGGCTACAAAAACACTTGTCTATTAATTTGAATCATATAGCATTATGCACTATGTACCTGATATAGTTGACTTAGTCAGATAATTTTGACTAGAAACGTTTTAGTAATTGGTGCCCGACTCTTGGACTTTTCTACCCGAATTTCGTGTTGCGCTGACACGGTTATGAATTCAATTAACCATTCTATTTTTCTCAGTGCATGGTTCGTCACAGATTGCTCATGTAATCTGTGGTTTTGTACGGCTGTTCAACTAAGAGCCCTCCAAAAAACTGCTTTGGCTACCTTTCATTTAAGGGGGGTTAGCACTTGTTTGCATTCAGTCCTATAAGGGAGTAAGTAAAACAACCTTTACATTTATTTAAAAATATTTTCAACGATTTTCGAAAATCAAAAAAGTACATTTGCAGATTGATGGTTTTGCCAGAATTTAAAAACTGTACGACCCCGATGCTTTGAATAATTAATGGAAGCGTCAGATGTATATCATTAAATGTTTAAAATACAGCTAACCAATTAATATATCTTTAAAATTTTGGAAATTTTAAAACCAGGTGTCGTTATATCTAAATTTAATAAAATGTGCTTTCATTTACGCCCTTATGAAACTGAATACAATCAGATGCTAACACCCCCTAAAGGCACTAGGACTAGTCAACTACTCGCGCCATACAAATGTACCTTAACAATATGTAGTGAAACGCCTCAGCAAGTCCAAATAGAACTCCAGATTGATAATCGGTTGTTAATATTGTTTAATTCCATCATTTATTTAAACAATAATAATAATAAAAAGTCCATTTTTCACATTAGAAATCCTAAATTAATATGATTTCTAGATATAAGCAACAACAGCATACATGCATTAAAAATAATTCCATTTGCTTTTAGATTTCTACATTTATTCAAAAAAGTTCGGAAATGGACACCGTTTCCGCAATGTATTTAGTATAGATAAATGAAACATAATATACATTAACGAAAATATATTGATCCATAGACAAGGAATCATATATTGTAAGAATGACACTTCTAATCGCCAGACTTAGTTGACTTGGGGTGCCTCGTCTAACTTTGCGATTTGGCAGTCGCGCCGACCCCTACCACCCAACACCGTGGCTCCTGAACCGTAGACTCGACTCCGCCGGTACATCGGTGCCGCCACGATGCCCCAGTACCGGCGCGGTTTCACCACGTCTCGGAGACGTAGCGGTCCGCGCGGCGTCACGGGTCGGCGGCGCAGTCGGCGGTGACCGGCGAGCAATTAGCGCGCGCGGCCACCCGTGACGCCGCTGGTGCCGGACGCGTGAAGTGGCCGCTTAGCGGTGCTTTACGATTCACTGTTAGCCTCTTACGCGCTGTGGTGTCTTAAATCTGTTACGGCCTTACTGATAGACATCTTAAACGGCTAAAGACAATCAAGTCCGGTTTAGACTATTTAAAGCGGTTCCGAACATGTCCAGCCCATACAGAGTTTATTGTAAACAACACTACAAGCGGCTCAGACGTGTGGAATCGCCCGTCATCCCAGAGGTCAGGGTTAAATTTTCTTTCATTCCGTTCATGCGCGCATTTTTTTCTCTATCTGAGTTGAATAAGTGCATTTCGTAACAAATGAAACGTGAAAATAAAGGTCTACTGGTCTTACAAGTTGTAGGAAAGCCCTCCTCGGATTTGTACCGTCGCATTGGATGCAAATATGGTTTTAAAGGGAAAAAACCAATTCTCTGTTTTCCATTTAGGTCAACGTAGCCGTTCCCATAAATAAAATGTTCTGGAATGATAACTATTTTATTTGGGAATGCGGTGTATCGGGCTGACATCATAATGGTGGGTGTTGTATTAGACATCATGGCATTTGAGGCTCTCATTAATTGAAAATATTTAACATAGCCATAGATGTTTGACTAAGTGCCTGCTTGGCTCCCTGGACTTGATTCAGCGCGTGACATGCGACTTGTCGACGACCCCGAGGTATCCGATAATTTTAGAGATAGAATGTAGGATCTCTATTCTATCATGTGTACGTTCAAAATCTAATTGTGCATCATCGGGTACATTTTATGTGAGGGCCAACGATGTGGCCAAATTATGTACAGAATTTCAAAATTAGTGTAACAGCCATTCGAATCGATATACCGTTAGATGGCGCTATTTTTAATTCTTACATGCAGTTTGGAATCAGTATTTTCAATTTGCAAAGCCACGCATAGAAAAAGCCAAGTACATGTTTTTCTAAACACGTATTTACTTATTTTCTTAGTGTATGGATCAGCGTTATACATCTACTTAACTACACTACGATACATATCTACTTATATCTACTTCTTCATTCAAACACTTTTTAATTTATTTTAACTGCTACATACACGTCGCTGTAAAAACATATATTTTATTAAATAATAAATCTCCGCAAACTTAAGATTAAAAAAAATATATGTAAAGCAACAAATCTAATAAAACTTCAAATTAAAAAATATATGCAAACGGCCAATTCTCTCCGCGCTGACTACAGTTTCGGGGTCGCGTACATGTGCCCGTGTAGATTTACCTGCGTGTGTGCTCGTAAAACCTGGGCTCGCTCACTTTGTGTGCCGCGTTTCTTTGTCAATTTGTCTGTGCCGGAGAGTTGACAGTAGATTTAAGTTTTCCCATAATATCATTATTTAGACCTGTCAAGCGAGAGGCGAAAATTTTAGACGAAAAATATCGTTGCTGGCGTAGGTAGCACATAATAAGTTAATAGGACTGCTTTAGATACTTTGAGAGACTCGTAGCTCACGGGCGGGTGAACTTGCCTTTCATGCCCGAGGTCATGGGTTCAAATCCCCGCCCCGTCCATGCACCACTATCTTTCTCTTTCTGAGTTAAATATGTGTATTTTGTTACGAATGCGCGCCGTTCCATGTTTCGGAATTTCTGATGAAATTGTGGGTTTGCCCCACCATAGTAGGCGGTAAGGTTAAGCCCGCTAGGGTTGGTGTAGCATCGCATGAGATGAAAAGATGCTCGAACCGGAAACTTGACCGTGTTTTCCATCCAGTTTGTTGTTAGCCGTGCTCATAAAGGGAAGGTCCTGGCGTGGAACCTAATTCATTTGGAAATGCGGTGTGTAGAGCTAATATTATGATAGTGGGTGTGGATTAGCAGCGATATAAATGGGTATATCGCTGGGTATTAGCTACTCATGTTCAGTCACGTAAAAAAATCAGAGATTCATGGTAAAAAATAATTCCCAATTCAGCGTTTTAATACCGAGCTAGCCAGAGCCGAACGCATCAATGGCTTTTAATTCAAATGCAGAATTGCGAAATGGGAACGGATATTGCTGGTTTCTCTCGCGGCGATACGCTGTTCGAAATTCGAACTTTAGCGCGAAACAGAGAACTTCCGCCGCCGGGGCGGTTGGGCAACCGTGTCTGTGGCATGCTCTATGGCACGGGGAGTGAGGCGTGAATATTGCTCGTTTACGGTGTCTATGGTCTTTCCTAATCTAACGTTTAGTATTCAAACTACGCATGCATAATCTCGACACTTTACGTCACATGCGAATTAAATTATCTGCCTCATTATTGAAGAGGCTATTAAAATGTTAAATTTATCTTTATGTGTGTTTAATGTTTTTTTATGTGAAACGATTTTCTTTCTCTTAAGAGGTTAAGCCCTTTGAAAATTATGTGCTTTGATTTTGTGTTAGTTTCATCTAGTGGTAAAAATACGTATAAAACGAATGTTAAAAAAAATATTGCCATCCCTACACAATATTAGTTTAAGTTTAAATGAATAAGCTACACAAGTACCTTTACCTGAAAATTAAACAGGTTTCTGTTTGAAGCGCACACAGGGTCGATTCTGGAGGGAACAATAAGGACCTATTTCAGTATAGGTCTGAAAACGCGAAAAGAATCGCAGTTCGCAAAATGTTAATCGAAGTCAATTGACAACAATTTAAGTCAACTGCGTTTTTAAATAAAAAAAATGTGCTTATTTTTCTCCCAGAATCACAGCAGTGGTATGCGCATTTAAAAGATCACCATATTTGTAGATCAATGTCTATTTCAAATAAGTATTCTTAATAAACATTCATGTCTTCTTGGTATACTGGAATGATATCTTTTTTACCGAAAACTAGCAGCTGTTTATCTATATTTGTTAAAAAAGGTATCATTTAGGCTGGAGTGCACAATCTCTGGTTAAAGATATTTTTTAAATTAAAGTAAAATCCTTATGCTTCACCTGAATTTGAAAGAGAATTGATTTATAATAGCCATAACTACCAGACTTAACATACTAGCCGGAGATTGTGCAAATAAAATTTGGAAAACATTGAAAGGAAAATCTATTTTTAATAACACCCCAGAAAAAAACTTTTCTATACTAATAAATGGCAAAAAATAATCCTTCCTCTTCTTTCCGCAGGTAAGAAACTTCATATTACACCATCAAGTAACCACGGGCACAGGTAAGTTGATATTTCAAGTGTACTTGAGATAAATTGTCACCTAACGCATTTATACATAATGGTGAGTGACGTCAATGCGCTGAACTTTGTAAAATCAACACTTTTGATTTATTTACGTTGCAATTTATGGCCACAAAGAGTCCAATATCCAGCACTCGAAGCAACCTCATCACACTAAATAACATTAATTATTAAAACAACTTCACTTTGCCTAGTGGTCGGAAACAGCAAATAAAATATCGACTTTATGTATTATTCTTTTTCATCATTTCAACTCTTTCTAAACGAAGGCCTCCTCCTTATATTTCCATCTTACTCTATTATATTTCCTATATTATTTTTAATATTCTAATTCAAAACTAAAGTTCAATTTCGTTATATCTGAAATAATATGACCGTAGCATTTATTTTCTACAATAACGGAAAAAATACATAATTGAAAATTCTTGTACACAAACGAATAAATGAACATATTTTATTTTCATAATGCTACATGCATTAATACATACAACATAGTAATAGTCATGTTCTTATGTGTGTATGTCATGATTATGTATAATAGTAGGTGTGGTAGTAGCCATCCATATGCTGTGACATAAAAAAACAACTTGTTTTGCAGTCATTCATTATATTCAAGTCACTTAAGATTTTCAGAGTAAAGAGTACGCCATATTAATAGTGTTGAAGAGTCAAACGAGTATGAATAAGACTTTAAAATGCTTTAACAGTCTATTTTACATGTATTTAATGACATGTGCGTTAAATATTTTTTATGTAAAAAAGTAATGGCTTCACACAGTATTTTTTTTAACATACGTAATTCGTACAAGCTTGAAAGCTCCAGCGATAATCTGCAAATCCGCTGGCATGGTTCCTCGTTGAGCGTGGTTTAGCGAGGCGAGGTGCATTCGGCTTTTCTGAGCACCTTCGGTCTCTCAACATATTTACCTATACCGGTTTTTCATAAAAAAAATCGTCAACGAAATATGGTTGACGTTAGTCGACCGCCGGGAATCCGAAGACTGAATATTCAGTTATCGGAGGCCAGAAATAACACACGTTACGATGTTATTTTATCGATAAATCTCAGTGTCGACTTTTCTCAATGCACGGACCACTAGCCATCGTGCGCGATCGTAAAACAGTAAGTCGAGACCCAGCGACGGCTCTCGTCCTGTGGACACACGTAAAAATCCCATAAAGCCTTACAGTGCCTCCGCAAAATCATGGCACCTCTCAGTGTCGGCCTGTCCACATGTTAAAGTCGAGAAAACCGCCACGATGTTCTGGAGGGGGCGTAGGAGTGAAATGACGTTTTCGCAATGTCGCTATAAAGTTTGACGTTTGTAAACTATGTTCTGTTTGAAAATGGAATGCAATACTTCAAAATCAATTGGATTCTAGGCGCGACCAAATGGCTTCCTTGTTTCATATGCAAAGAGATTTAAAAAAAGAATGCCGTATGACTCAAAGCAGTGACACGAAGAAATATGGTAAAGGCGGGAATTAAACAAGATCCGTGTTTTTCTATCCATTTCGTGTTTCACAACGACCGGAATGCAGTGACTTGGATTTATCATGACGGCAAGTTTATCAGTAAATTCGATTAAGGGTACCATCAGGCTTCTAGTAATCTCGTTCCATAATATGGATCAAATGGATTAATTGATCTATTAATTATTTGAGGTTATGAAACGACATTATAATCAGACAAAAACCAATTCAGAAACGTTTTTGGTCTCGACGTTCTTCTGAAGCAGGATTCGAACCTTATAAATGCCGCCGTCTGTCTTTCTGTCTGTCTACGTGTGTACTCTATATTATCTATGGCTGCATATTACAGAACATGTCGTCATAATTGTCCTATAAAATACATTATTCATGGTCGCGATTAAGCAAAGTAGCTTAATTACCCCATGATCGTGAGGGAAAATCGAATACGATGGAAAAAAGTGGAAAATCATCTTTATCCAGTGGTTCTCCTTGGGATAAATGTAAATTAGATTTACTGGTCGCTCTAGTGGCCAGTGTAAGCTGATTCTACCAAGTATTTAACTGGTTGAAACATAATATTGTGTCTCGGTGTTCGCTCGTCGAGCTTAAGCAACACTGAGCGCGGTCGGGTTCTGAATGGGTGACACACGGATGACAGTTCGAACGTCGAGGCCGGCCGTTGTTTAGATTCCGCGCGTTAAATCAATGTATGCAAGTAAAATAAACACTGTGTTAGTAGGAGGCATTGATTACGGGAGGAGGGACATCTAATAACACTAGTCAACACCAAAAACAATATCGTAAAAAATGTGTGGTACATTTCGTAGGCACACTCTCTCCTATTACCGAAAAATATTAGTTTCTTTTCATTACGTCTAACACTCACAGAATATTTGAACTTCGAAAAAAACATTTTTTTAAATGAGTCTCGATTCCTAATATGTTTGGAGTTAACGGATGGCGACTTAGCCCCGGTTGCACGAAGAGACGGCTGAGTTAATCAATGTTCGAACACGTCACTTTTAGTGAACCGGACGGAGTCGCTTCCATACTGTCCATACAAAGCGACGTGTTTAATCATACGTTGACGCTGATTTTAATTTTTTACCCTTTCGTGCACTCGGCCCTTAGTCTATTATTTTCTGATGTCTCCGCCCTGATGGGTAAGATGGGTCTAGGCTCACATGTTTTCCCCCAAAAATAATTGAGCTATGAGTGATGAAACTGCTTGTCAATGCAAAGGACAAAACATTGCATAACTATTCAGAGGATGATGTGAGTTAATTAGTAACAGCGAATACGGTTTTAAGATTACCTCTAGTTACGGGCTGCTATGAGTAAATTATAAAGCCGAGTTCGAAGCCTCATTGCTCCCTAACGACACTAAGCCATTCGCCACTAGGCCATCACGGCCCCCCTGCGAGCGCACGTCACTTTTTACCCCGGGCAACGATGTCGCAAGCGCTCATACGGCACTAGATTTTCCACACGTGGGAAACTCGCCGAGTTTCACTCGCGCAGACAATGGAGTTTCGTGTCGACCCCGCCAGATCGCAGCGCACTGTACTCACATTAGACTGGCGAGCATGGAAGGAATGGAGTAGTAACCGAAACTTGTTAATACGGGGGCGGCGACATAGCCACTTTTAGCGCCTGCAAGTGAGTTCGCTTACGAATTCCCAGACTACCGAGCCCGAAGTCCCAGTTGTCACCTAAATTGGCGTTTACGCCAAACCGATCGACTGGCGTTTTCGAATATATGGAGAAATTGAGGAGAGCGCGCAGTGGGCGTTAAGCGAACTAACATTTGCGAGTCCGAGTTCGATTTGACAGCTTACTCACTGTCGGCGTAAATACGTCGACGTTGCCGTTTACGTCGACTCCGCGATTTCACACAAATCGGAAGTCCCAGTTAGACTTTGACAGCTTGAAGAAGTATAAAACTACAGAATATCTAGTAAAAACTTGTATGGAGATTGACGCTCTTACCGAACTTCGAAGTTACGTAAACGCCAATTTAGGTGAGAACTCAGACTGACCACTCTGATTTTCTCAAGTTCAAGCACGTAAGAACTTCGTTATTTAGTGCAACGAACATTCGATGTTGTGCGTCCGGAGTTCGTAAGCGAACTAACTACAGTCAAACCTTTTTGCACTAAATGGCGGCTGCCAGTTAGTGGAACGGTAGTGCTATCAAACGAGCGCACCCAAATAAGTATATTTTCTGATCTGAAAGCGCTCAAAGGAGTAAAACTACTGATCTGTTTCTCCCAAAGCGCCCAAAGGAGTATAACTTCGTATCTGTTTTTCCCAAAGTGCCCAAAGAAGTATAACTTCTGATCTGTTCTCCCAACGTGCCTAAAAAAGTAAAACAAACCGATTGACGTAACAATTATTATAATAATAAGGCTGTTTATTTTATGAGCACAAATGATCATCATTACATTGGGAAGATTTCTAGAGTATTAGTGTAAAAAAACTATGTAATCGTAATATTGGTATCATCTATAGCATTTTTTTTAATTACTGTGCTCCCCACTGCAAGGTGAAGGCCACCCCCATTTCTTCCCATTTTTTTCTCCGATTTTACAACCGATTGGCGTAAGAATCAACAAAATCGAGACAAAACCTCTAGAACGCGACAAAGGAGCAAACATACATACATAGGCTGATTAACACATTACCCTCCCTTGCGTCGCGCAGTCGGTTTAAAATTGCATTGTCACCCCTGAAAAGTGCTCAGGCAACGAACCTAGAGTCTTCCGTTGGTATCCGCGGGCAAGATTGAGACGCGAGCTGCGAACGGCGGCGGTCGCGGGTTGGAATTGGAGCAAAGGTGAAAGAGTAGCGACGAGGCCGGCCGTTTACGAAACCGTATAATTACTTACGTTGCGCATACATTACTAGCTCCGGCTACTGAAAACACAGTACGTGACAGTCACCGCCTACTTAGGGTGGTACATCTACATACTTTATTATAAACTTATTAATACCTATAATAAAGCTGAATAGTTTGTTTGTGTTAGGCTTTCGTCGCAAGAAGCAAATAAAGGACCTCAGTTAGTATATTATACTAGCGTTTAGACGTGTCAAAAACGAGGATACGTAGGGTGTAAATCTGTCAATGCCGTAACATCGGGAAATGATAATTGAGGTAAATATACATAGTACTTAGATGATGTGTGGGTTTCGGTTCTTAAAAAGATTATTACTGCATTTCTTTCATTGCCATCAACGTCAGCCTCGGTAGCCCAGTGGCGTGACGCCATGCGATTCGATAAGCTTGGCAACCACCTGGAGCACGGTTAGGTCCTAAGGACCATTGAACAAACGACATTGAAGCAGTTGCCTCATAGTTCGCTTACACCATGCCTCATGTTTGAAAAGTGTTACGGCTTTTCACGCGGCAGGTAGAGATATTCTCCGACGTTTCGAGCTAATCATTCAGCCCGTTGTCAAGGAGGCATCCGCCGCACTCGTGCGCAGCCATTGTACAACTAGCAAGCCAAGTATCACCATGCCTCATCCTTATGGCTCGCTGTAGATTTAAAAAAAAAAGTAAAAAAAAACGGTTAGGGTTACCGTTTTTTTACGGATTAAAACACGAAAAGAAACAAGGAATGCTTATTTAGATATTCTCCGTTGTTCGACATAATACTTAATGTTTACGAATATACCACAGAACAATATTCCGTGGAATATACAGTGTATAATCTTACTTCGGAAAATGTCGGAAAGAAGTAAGTGTAAAACACTTTAAATCCGTAAATATTTAGTATTCATGTAGCTGCTGTTTGTTATCGTTTTATTGGTTTTATCAAACATTACCTACCTGGTTTCTTACCTTTTAGTATTTTAATCCATAGTGTGCTTTTCAGTCAGTTTTTTTATATATTTCCCGTGCCTATCTTAACCGGGCCATTATAACGAATCGATTGACACCTTATTCGTGAAAATAGGATGAATAGTTTAAGCATAATTAACATACATACATACAAATATACATACATAGACTGCTAAAATCATAACCCTTTCTTTTAGCTTCGCTGCAGTAGGGTGAAAATGCATATATTTTGAAAAGGACAGTTGACGAAATAATGTAAAATTTTAATCTGATATGTTCGCTTGTGCAACCAACGCATCAGTACCGTGTCGAAACAATGACCTATGCAAATTATTTACAGACCCCGGTCAAGTGGAGCCTATACTACGTTCGTTTCTACTAATTAAATTCAGCCGACTCATAGTTCTCATACAATTTGCAAATGATTAAATGGTTTTGTTAATAACTGACTATTAAGATAATTCTAATGAAAAATCAGGATGACTCATTTACACACTATTTATGAAACATTTACTTGGGGGGCTATCATAAATATAGTTTTTACTCTTTAGGTAAAAAGTCCTTTAGCCACATATGCTCATATTGCTGCCCATGGAATTTAACACAATAGCTGTTGTTGATATGTTGATATTGAAAAATTTAAGGACCTAAATTTTTTTCTTCATAAAGAATGACATCGTCTCATAAATGATAATAGGGAAATATTATTAACGTCATACAAGTGTTGAATAAGAAGACTAAAGTCCATAGATGGCGTTGCAATTCACATTTCAGAATACATTAAATACAAACAAAGAATATCAATGATATTTTTAAATTAACATGATAATACTTAGTAGTACTAAAGCGCGCACGGTTTAGGGCATGTGCGCCGTACGCTGTCAAATGGCTGTCGCTGATCGCATGCTCTTGTATTCTGAAATAAAGAAGGCCTTTCGCCGTTGGTCTAGTTAGACAATTCTAGGCCTGAAATAACCACTCTCGAGACTTACAAGGTATTTTCGAGGAAGTTAGGTTAGGCTCTGAGGGGCGCCTTCATAAAGTCCAAAAAGCATAAGGTCCAAAACCCAGAACGTCTAAAAGTATGTATTTTTGCATATATTTATAAGTGCAAATATTATAATCTAACTTAAAGTTCCATTAGCGTTTTGGACGGTATGGGTTTTGGACCTTGTGCTTTTTGGACTTTATGATGCGTCCCCGGCTCCTCTGACGGAACGAATTTGAGCACATATATGTATATGCATATGTGCTCAAATTCGTTCCGATTTGTTATCGTGCAATTACGGCTATAAGCAGTAATATCAATTCGGAACTATATTCACTGTATTCGCTTTCTCTGCGATCATTGCAATGTACGCATTTCGGAACTCAGGGTCTGATGTCTCCAATAAGTAAATTTTTGAAAACGGAGCGAAAAATTCTCGCTTCAAAATATTTCGAATGTTGCCAACAAACACGCACTAGCATAAAAACAAACAAGCTTACAACACAATTAGTTTAACTTAGAAAGGCCAATAACTTATACATAGCAGGTAATTAAGTAAAAAAAACTAGAATACGCTACGCAGGCTGCCCATATTACTGCTACGTTTCTAGTCAAGTCTCCATTGTCTTAACAAAAAATATGCCTTAACCATATATAAGAAGTTATCAGATTTTCACACGGCCGCGGCGCTCTTAACTGTACCGTGTACAGGGGGCGCTGATGTTATGGTAGGTTCAGAAACGGACCACTATACTGCCATTAAGGCGCTAGGACTAGCCAACTACTCGCGCCATACAAATGCACTTTTTAACAAATGTAATAATATGTAGTGAAACGCTTCAGCAAATCCAAATAGAACTCCAGACTGATAATGGATTGTTAATATTTTTTTATTCCATCATTTATTTAAATAATAATAAAAATAAAAAAGTTGATTTTTCTCATTGGAAATCTGAAAGTAATTCGATTTCTAGATATAAGCAAAAACAGCATATATGCATAAACAAAAAATTCCATTTGCTTTTAGATTTCTACATTTAGTCAAAAAAGTTCGGAAATGGACACCGTTTCTGCAATGTATTTTGTATAGAAAAAGGAAACATACATTAACGAAAATAATTCGATTCCTAGACAAGGAATCATATATTGTAAGGATGACACTTATAATCGTCAGACTTAGTTAGTTAACTTGGGGTGCCTCGTCTAACTTTGCGATTTGGCTAGTACCAGGCCCCAAAACCTACTGCCAGTCACTGTACACGTGTCAGTTGTGGACTGACTACACCCAACGAGCATACAATGCCCTGCGAGTGCAGTACAATAATGCATTTCGCTATCTGCTTCGTCTGCCCAGGTACTGCAGCGCCTCGGGTATGTTCGCAGAGGCGAGGGTGGACAGTTTCTCTGCTGTTATCCGAAAGCGAGTAGCTGGCTTCCGTGACCGTTTAGTCAATACTGATAACCAGACTGCTATAGTTGCTATGAAGGATGGGGCCGGAAGGATATTTAAATTTTGGTCTCACCTTCATTTTAGAGCCATCGGTGACCGCAGTTGATTTATATATATATATAAATATTTTATGTTTGATTTGTTTTCTGTTTTTTTGTTTTCTGTTTTAAAAAGTTATTTGTTTTATTGTTCAAATGTAATGTTGGTGTCTATGGACTTCTAGTCTGAAATAAAGAATTATTATTATTATTATTATTAAGCGATTTCTTGTATGACTTATGGAGTGATAGGTATCTATGATAACAAAGTATCATAACTTAAGGGGGTGTTAACACCTGATTGCATTCAGTTCCATAAGGGCGTAAGTGAATACACAATTTATATTAATTATAAATATAAATAGAACTACGCCTGATTTTGAAATGTCAAAAAGATGAAACATAAATTGATTGTTTAGCTGTATTTTAACAATTTAATTATAAATATCGGAGGCTCGCAATATTTGTTCAAACTTTTTTAAATTATGTTTATGCATATTGGCCCCGTTTGAGCAATCAAAGCATCGGGGTCTTACAGTTTTTTCTTTAAATTCTGGCTAAACCATCAATCTACAAATGTACATTTTTGATTATCGAAATTCGTTGTAGTTATTTTTAAATAAAAATAAATGTTGTTTTATTTACGCCCTTATGGTACGTGCTAACACCCCTTTAAAACTAAAAATTATCAAAGGTATCAGAATTAATTTGAGATTCAGCGACATCTACATTTGAAGCAATGTAATCAGATTTTGAAAAAAATCTGAAGAAAACGTTTGAGCTGAGCTATCCCGACAATATTCGAGATAGCTCAGTTGGTTTGAAGAAGTGGGTATGTAATCCAATGGTCGCAGGTTCGAATTCTGCTTCCGACGAATGTCACGACCAAAAACTTTTTCAGATTATTTTATTTTATTTAAACCAAAATTTACACCTAACAAAAGTTGTCTACCATGTAGGCGATACATTATTATCGTACAGACAGAGTTATACGCAACATACGCGATGCGTCTTTGTTCGGTCGTTATGGTAATCATTTTGAAAACAGATATTAGGTGCGTACATATAAATTGGGTTTTATATGGAAAAAGCAAAACGAAAAAAGTATATATTTATATTTGATCAATCAGAGCATGTACCATTGTTATCCAAGCATTTTCGCCATTGTATAGGTATATCATTGATTCCTTTGATGAAAACAAATGAATCACACATTCAAAATAAGCCTAAACTTGACATACATTTGAATTCCAATTCCTAACCAAACGCCAGATATTTGACATCGTAGTGGCCTTTTCTACAAAACGCTAAACGCAAAACGCACCACCCTGTACAGCACAGCCGGCGAATGTCGCAACCGAGATTCATGTCAAGCTTTTAGTGTGCAAACGAGCACCCTGTACGTAATTAGCTAGTGAGGCTGGTCGCTTGTCGATTTCACAACACTATTAATTTAGCGTTGTGAAATCGACGGGCGACCAGGCGGGCGTGTACGGAGGCACGCCCCCTCCGGCCGCTGTCCAAGCCACGCCTGGAGCTGGCTTGACGGGTTTGACGCCTTGCCGTTCGATCTAGGCGAAGCAACTCTGGGGGTGGCTGAGTTCTAGATGGGGCCGTCGAGGTTGGACGCGGCTCGGAGTCCATGTCAATCTGTTGGTTACATTACTTGCTAGGTGGTAGGGATAATCCCTTGTGGATTGATGCAATCTCATTGAAAATGGCAATAAAAAATTGTTAGTTCTTTCAGTTGAGTTCAATGTATCCAGATAATAAAAGGTGAGTGGCTCGTAGCCTAGTGGCGCGGGGACTTGCCTAGCATACCAGAGGTCTGGGTTCAAATCCTCGTCCCGTTCATGCACCACTTTCTTTCTCATTTTGAGTTAGATAAGTGCATTTCTTTACGAATGCGAGCTCCATGGTTCGGAATCCATGTAAAACTGTTAGACCCCGTCCCCTACTTGGTAAGCCCGCCCGGGTTGGTACCATCGCATTGGATGAAAAGATGGTCGAAACGGCAATGAAAAATTGTCCGTGTTTTCGATCCAGTTCAATGTAGCCGTGCTCATAAAGAGAAGGTTCTGGCATGGCACCAAATTTTTTCAGGAATGTGGTGTACTGGGCTAATATCATAACGGTAGATGTGCTATTAAACAGTCATCTATTAAAAAAAGATTAATTAAATCTTCATTAAACAAATCCGACGTCTTTTGTTATTTTATGTAACTGGACATGGATGGCTTATGCCACACCCATTGTCATGATAGTATCCAAACACAGCCCTTAACGAAGAAACTAGGTGCCATGCCATGACACTTTTTCATTTCAGATTCAAATTTTTTTTGATCCTATACGATATTGTCAACTCGGAAGGGCTTAAACCTACCAGTTAAGTAGGAAATCAGACCTTTAGTTTTACATGAGTTCCGAATCTTGGAAAGACCCAGCACATACGCGGTCTTGGACATTGGATACCCTGTGTAACTACTACACCATGTGGCACAAAAAATATATTCACTTCGCACACTCTTTAGTAAAACATTGATTAATTAAAATCGAAAGCTTTGCCATGGAATAGATCTACAAGAAATCAAAGCGCGTCTCCTGACCGCACATGCAATATTCATACGGCTCACACACGCGATTATAAAAATTCCCTGCGTGGGAAACGAACCCGCGACGCTCCCACGGCGAGGCGCCGCTGACCCTTCTTCCTGGTGCGTAGTGATGTGCTTGGCTGGGTCGATAACACTACGGATAGTTGTACCATGGTTGAGTTTACATCGATATTTTTTATCTGTGCGCGCAGATCCGTGTATTGTATTGTATCGTATTGGTAGATTGTTATTTAAGGTAGCCTAACCCGGCGGGGCTAACTCATTCGCGGGCACGGTACAAAACCGTGCTGTTGCGCTCTGGGACCTTCTCTGTTTCAAAGAAAAAGACAAGCTCCGTGATGAGGAAGATGCAACATGTCCACAAACAATGTGCATAGTGTATGATTTGGTAAGATTTACGAAAATTTTAATTACAAAACGACTTAAAGCTTAAAGTAAACCACGACCGCTGTAGTCAAAAATCTAACAAAAATCTAATATATTATAAATCTTGATTAAATACATAGCTTATGTCTGATGACTAATCTTTTTAAGATGTTCTTACTTTATCATTGCGTAATCCACCTCCAAAGTTATTGTATAAAACGCGCGAAAAATTCGAACTTTCGGACCTTATAACTTAGAAACCAAACACAATTTTACAATGTCAACGGTCATCAGACATCTAGTTCGATCAAATAAAGTTATTTTGAGCGAAATGTCGGATCTTTGACAAGAAATATGGGCGTGATCTTCTTTCCCCGTTTGTTTGGGAAGTTGAGCGGAATGGCCCACCTTAAGGCATAGATAGTTAGCATTTGCTACAATAAACAGAACAACAATAAACATGCATACATATTACAATTTCTGGCATATACCATCGTCAAACTTGCTTAATCATTAAAACTCAGCTAAATATGTCAAGGTAATTATTAGTCAAAGGCTTCATGATACTGGATTGTCATGGTCATATCAATAATTCTAATTATTAATATTATACATCTGTATCAAACTATAAAAAAACCATAGAAAATATAAACGGTTGTATGTATCGATGTGTCGTGTCACAGCCATGGACGTCATAGATGCATAGATTTTCTAGTTTTATGGATTAAAAAGCAACCAGGAATAACTATAGAGATCGGTGTCCTCAACAGGGTGCGGCAGTATTTCACACCTGACCAAAAACTGCTACTCTACACAGCGCAGATAAGGTCTTGCTGTAGAGTATTGTTAGCATTTTTGGAAGGCTCAGCTAAGCACCTGCTTGGCTCCCTGGACTCGATACAGCGTCGTGCCGTGCGTCTCGTCGACGACCCCAAGGTATCCCTAAATTTAGAGACCCTTCAACTCCGAAGGGATGTAGCTCGCTGTGTACTATCGTCTGTACCATGGAGAATGCTCTTCGGAGCTGCATAACGCTGCCCCTCCGTCCCCTTTCTACCGCCGCACAACGGGGAACAGGCAGGGAATGCACCCATTCACTGTCGACATTCCCAAAATAATGACCCACCGATCCTCTAGATATTTTATCTAAAGGGTCGGTAAACTGTAGAATCGACTCCTTGCCGAAGTTTTTCCCTCAAGGTACTACCGGGGTTCCTTCAAACATGGTGCTAAGAAGCACCTGGCCGGCCGGCCTGTGAAATCCCGAAATCCCATGGTAGTCGTCGGGCACCTTTTTTGTGAGGTCCTGGCGTACGTCATATGCCGTGCTTAACATAAACGAAAATTTTCAGTTGCATAACTTTTGTTTTTAAAAAAGAAGCTACCTACATATATGTAGTATAATAATTCTTGGTTTCGATCACTTACCCAATTCTTCGCCCGAAGAAGAAAGAAGAGATAGATCTGTATTAGCCATAACTATGATACTAACGAGAGATTGTTCAATTTCGGCACATAAGCATTGACTGAGGGGCCTATGGCAGATATCAGATCGATTGGATGATATCTGATCATTTGAATGAGTCCTTATTATCCAATCCATTTGGGTGAAAAGGCTATAATATGTAAGCCGTTTCGCAACTGTCCGAAGTTAAAGTTCAGCATTCATTTATCTGCCGACTCCAATGGGATCACAGCTCGACGTAATGCGTGTGTGTTATCGAATATCAAGTCAGTTGTCCGCGGTTTTTCGCTCGAACGGAAATTACAAGACCTAGGCTCGCCTAACAAAAACCCAGTGTTTCGAAACACAATATCGTAGGACCCTTACGCAAGCGCGTGCGAAATATTTTTCAACGACCTGCAGTTTTCATTGTCATGCAAGCTGTGTATGTTATCTGTGGTGTATAATTGAGTTAATGTCGGTGCAATATGTAGGTCCTTTCGCGTAGTGGCGTGGCAGATCGGAACGTGCAATTTTACTATCAGAGTGGTCAGTCCGAGTTCTAATCTGAATTGGCGTTTACGGAACTTCGAAGATACGTAAAAAACGCCAAAGTCCGTACAAGTTTTTAATAGATATTCTGTAGTTTTACTTCTTCAGGCTGTCAAAGTTAAACTCGGTCTTCCTATTTGTATGAAAACGCGAACGTCGGCGTTAACGGCAACGTCAACGTAGTCACGGCGACGATACCTTAACTGTCAAATCAAACTCGGACTCGCAAATGTTGATTCGCTTACCGCGCACTGCGCGCGCCCTTCAATGTCTTCACACATTTGAAAACGCTCGTCGATCGGTTTGGCATAAACGCCGAGTTAGGTGACAACTGGGACTAGAGGCTCCGAGCACCTCTACCGACCGGTCGCGTTCCCGGCTGTTCCGGTCGCGAAATGAAATGTCGTGACCTCCTTGAATATTAGTGGTTTTGCACGAACTCATGGCTCCGCTGCGGCCATACGAATAAGGTTCGATCGGAACTCCACTTCTTTCACACTCGCTGCTTCAACTACGCACACTGCTACCTCGAAATACCTCCAAATTAACAGAGCGAGTGCATCATATAATAAAGTCGTGAAAGTGTCAGACGCGGTGACCTCGGGCAAGTGGCGCGAGAGCGCTCCGGGAGACAATGGTGCGGTGGGAGCCGCGTCGCGCGGCGCAAAAACTGTGCTGCTCGTACGTTGGACGCGTGTGCCGCCGAGACATAACGGGGTGGGTTGAGAGTGACGGAGAAAACTTAAAATGGTAGCGAGATCAGAGCTGCTAGTCTCAGTTGTCACCTAAACTGGCGCTTACGGAACTTCGAAGTTCCGTAAAAAACGTCAAACTTCATACAAGTTTTTACTATATATTCTGTGGTTTTACTTCTTCAAGCTGTCAAATTCAATTCAAATTCAAAGGCGATCGCTCTCCGAAGTTAAGCAACGCTGGGTCCGGTCAGGTCTTGGATGGGTGATCATTCGACCGTTGAGAGAGGCTGGCCGTGGTTCGGATTCCACGTTAAACTGTAGGTCCCCTTCCTTATTTACTAGGTGGTAGGGTTTATCCCGCCCGGGTTGGTACCATCGCATTGGATGAACGATGGTCGAAGCGGCAATGAAAATTGTCCGTGTTTTCCATCCAGTTCAATGTAGCCGTGCATTATAAGGAAGGTCCTGGCATGGCACCTAGTTCCCATGTGGTGTGTTGGGCTAATATCATGACAGAAGGTGTGGTATTAGCCATCCATGGCCAGTCACATAAAAAAAAAAACTCGGACTTCCGATTTGTATGAAAACGCGGAGTCGGCATAGACGGCAACGTCGACGTATTTACGGCAACGTTGAGTAAGCTGTCAAATCGAACTCGGACTCGCAAATGTTAGTTCGATTAACGACCACTGCGCCCGCTCTTCAATTTCTCCATACATTTGAAAACGACAATCGATCGGTTTGCCGTAAACGCCAATTTAGGTGACATCTTAGACTACGGGCTCTGTAGGCCTGTTCTTGGAATTCCGTGCTCAGGAACCAGCAATATTTCAGTCGAGAAAAACACTTTTGATTGCGGTTGTCAAAGCGATGTTCCCATCGTGAATCATTAAAATACGGAACATTTCCGTCGAGAACGACGCTTTGATAACCGCTAGAAAAGCGGTTTTCTCGAATGAAATATTCCTGATTCCTGAGCACATAATTCCAAGAATAGACCTGCAGTAGTCCTATTGTTGGGACTCCGTGCTCGCTGAAATAAAACGTTGTTATCTCGACTACAAAATTTTCAGTTTCAATAAAAATTGTGTGTTGATTTACTTTGCAGTAAATAGCAATAGTTGAATTCTAATATTATTTGGAATTCTAATATTATATGTTTTTTGGAAAAAAAGTTCCACTACATAGCAACACAAAACTATACTGTAAAATAAACTCTGCAACTTATTGAGCTAGGAAAGTTTGAAAAACCCATACCAAAAACCTGTTTTTTTTTGTTAAATCTTGCACTATTGTACGGAACCCTTCATGTACGAGTCCGACTCGCAATTGGCCGATTTTTAGTTCATAAGAAATAAGAGCAGTAGCATTTCGTCATGGGAGATGGGCTCGCCCGGGTGCGATCAAACGGTACTGTTTTTTACGTTAATTTATAATTAATCAGACCCATTACGATACCGATCGCTACCATGTTAACATCATTTGTAGTTTTTTATAATAGTGTATTTATAACAAGCGTGAACAATATGGATCTTTACATGCCGTGTGATTCGACAAGAGGCGAACAGCGAGAGATATGGAGCTGGAGTGATAAAGAGTAATTATCAGTATTATCTTTGGTTAAAGATGAAATTTGAAAAAAGATGAAAGATAGATGAAAAAAGATGCAATTATATATTTTTTATTTTAACACAGTTCTACCAATTCTTACCTTATTACACTTCTAGCGTCATGTATTGTAGGGTACATAGTCTCGTGTACGGCGTACCTACTGCGACTAAAAGGTTCATATAGGCGTGAATGTATGAAGTAATCTGAATCTTGTATAAAAAGTATAATTCTACAAGTGGGCACAACAAAGAAAAAGTTTGTGTAAAAACTTTTTATTAATTTCGTACGAAGCATGTACTTATTTATATTTTTTAACGACTTACGAACTGCGCACGATAGATACTTGCTGATTCAATTCCATTATTGTATTAGGCTTATGATGTCGTTCTTTTTCCAGCTTTATTTTTTATTTTTCGTATATTTGCTTTACGGTCGATCCTACATACATATCATATTATTATGATTTGATTTGATGCACAATATATTTTTAGTAAAAAACAAAAACGTGCAGGAACAGATATTGATTAGAGGTCTGCAAAATATTTGCTTAACTACCTTTGCATGGGGCTTCAGGCTTTTTCCGAAAATTGTAGGTATTTCATAAATTATTTTCCCATATATTCGAGTCCTGAAAACAGTTATATTGACACGTTGAATGTATTCGGTAAAACATTCAACGGAAAAAACATTTGCCTAAAACCATTAAGGCTACTCTATATGTAACACTGATCTTGTTCTAAATGAAGAAGGGACTATACCATTTAACACCCTGTTATGAGGTAATTATATTTTTTATCGTTTCTAATTAGTCCTCTACGAAGCTACTCAACGCATCGGTAACCAAGTTGAATACAGAGCAACAAAACTCTGTTTATTTATTCATATTGTACATGAGTTATGATATTTGTTGATGGTATCGTCTTATTTTAAAGAATGACTCATACCGATGAGAACAGACGTTAAAATGTTTTAAAATATTTTTGTTTTTCAATTGCTTTGTTAAATGTTCCATCAATAGACATGGATGGCTAATCACATGCAATGTGTTAATATGAACCCATCACATCGAATTCACGAAGGAACTAGGTGCCAGGACAGGACGATCCTTATATTTCACGGCTAGATTGAACTGGTCTTAAAACTTGGATATAATTGGAATTACTGCTTCGATCATCGATTTCGACCAACTTGTACGGGCTTAACTCTTCAACTTAGTAAGTACTATATCCTACCTATAATTTTACATGGTATCCGAATCACGAACACATAATCCCTCAGTTGCCTCTGACGACATGCACGGGAAGAAAAACAGTGGGCCAGATTGCATGAGTTCAAATATGTTTTTTAAAATTAAAATTAAAAATGAATAACTTAAAACGTTGATAATATAAATAATACGTAATAACAAAAAAACGTCAGAAACATATCCCCTCTTTACACAAATGTATACATATTGGCTCAAATTTAAACGGGTACCTTACGCGGACAGAGCCGCGGGCAATATTTCCTATACGTATGCCTTCATATCTCCCGACGCGCAGCATACAGTTAAGTCGTAAAAAACTAAAAACCTTTGAACCGATGAGAGATTTGCATACAATCTTTGCCCAGTTACTTTTCTAGTTCGCTGGTTATGTGTTATAGCTGATGCAAGATTTTAACGCCACAAAGTCTTTATGATATATGTATATTTGAGTTAGTATTTTAATTGGAGGTGTTCGTAGATTTCTTTGCAGAGATCTGGGTTCAAACCCCGGCCCCGTTCATGCACACCTTTCTTTGTCTTATTTTGATAAGTGCATTTCGTCACAAATGTGAATTGTTTCATGGTTCGGAATCCATGTGACACTGTAGGTCGTAGCTGTAACTTTAGTCCTTCCGAGTTGGCATTGGATAAAAATCTGGTCGAACGGAAATGGAAATTGTTCATGTTTTCTATCCAGTTCAATGTAACCGTGCTCATAAACAGATGGTGCTGGCATGGCACCGAATCCCTTCGGGAATGCGATATGTTGGGCTAATATCATGATTATTGGCGAGGTATTAGCCATCCATGTCCCCATTATACCAAAGAGCACACCATTATTCCTGCGTGCAACTAATAATTTCAAAACGGAACTATTCAAACGTGGCCAAAAGCTTAAAACACTTATTAACCCGAGCAGTTTTTTTATGTTAAGCGCGGCATATGGCGTACGCCAGGACCTATTAAGGTGCCCGACGATGCCAATGGGTTTTTGAACTTTCTGGTGGGCTCTTTGAGCTTTCGAAAACCATTCCGGCCACTCAGGTTAATTATTCCATATTAAGAACTAAAATGTATTATGTCAGGTGCCTCTCATCTAGGCTAGGCAGCCAAGCCTTCGAGCTTTCCCGTGCATTTTCAGTCGGTCAGCAATCATATAATGGGTACCACAGCGCAACCGCTGACCCGGCGGCGTCGTCAGCGGCACAGTGCAAATGTAATGAAAGCAGTTAGTCAAATAGACCATGGGAACTAATTCGTTCTATTCGTTTTTATTGAATTTTTTCAACGTAAAAACATCATCAAGTAAATGAGTGGGGCATATGTTAAGCGTATTAGAACTTCTGATATAGTATTTATACTACAACACAATAAACTCTGCTCACCTTAGGTTAATTCCCCGAATTATGTTAATTTTGTTCTCTATACTCACCTATCACATGATTTAGCATGATAAAGATACCATATCCAATAAATCGGGTAAGCGGTTCTCTAGTTACGAGGAGATAAAGAGATAGACAGAAATAAGCCAGACATTGGATTTTGGAGTTAGTGCACGCACACAGTTTAAGGTATCAGCAATAAATTGGTAATATTACATAATATCCCATAATAGTATTACGACTACTTAAGTGCCATGCCAGGATCATATATTTATTTTATCACTGCTATGCACTACTAAGTTGAATTGGATAGAAATAAAAAACTTTGATTTAATTTAATTTATTGTATTTGAGTTTGTACCATATTTTAATCAATTCGATGTTTTAACCAACTTGATGATAGTACGCTAGATAGCTTTAGTAGGTGAAGCAAATTTTTAACATCGACATTATATCATTTGATTTAAGATTGAGGTAAATTCATATGGATTTCTCTTATTAATTCAGCCTTTCGAACCAACCACATTTTTCCAAATCTTATCATGACGTATGTATGCTACATTGCAGAAAATATTAAATCCCATAATATGTCATATCACGCTAATGTAAGGCTAAAGTCTGAAGACCAAACATGATAAATAAATAACGCAAGCATCAACATTATTGTCAAAATGATAGATGGCTAACATTAACATTATAAAAATCATGATTTAATTAACAATAATACATTAATGGCTTAATTTAATCTGTCTGGATGCATGGACAATTATAATAAAAAAATCATCAATAAAATGAACATGGTTGAAAATTTATTAATATGTACATAATATCAATGTCATTGATTAAGATGTTCAGGATTACAATTCCTGACTCTTTCTCACCGTGTCTACCTCAATCGTACATCATTCGTACAGGTAATTTTATTGTTGTACATAAAGACTTGCAATTTTGTGGAACTTTTTCATTGGCTTATTAATAAATTGTAGTTTCAAGTATATTTATACAATTAGTTATGTACGCTGTTAAGTTTTCTAAAATAAATAATCTCCTTTCCGATTGATGCTATTCGATTGCATCTCTGAGATGTATCACTGCTCTAATGGACATACTGTGTACCGCGAGGCGCCCGCTCCCCGCGCATGCGCGGTCGAGCGTTGCGGAGCTGACCCGTGACGCTTCCGCTCAGCCGCCGCTCCGCCGCCGCACCGCCTCCGCGCCGCTCGGACCATAGAGTCGAATTATTTTTGAGGCCGAGTTTTTTATTGTTTTGCTCCGGTTACAGATTGCGCCGTGGCCCGTGACGGTATCGATGGGACGTAAGGATTCAGTAACCCTGGAATTTTAAGAGTACGGCAAAATATTCTTACGTGATGAAACAACTATATAATATTAAATGTAAACACAAAAATAATGTTATGACATGTGTAAAAAAATAGTATCCTGTGAATAATAAAAATAAAAATAATACCACTAACAATATTCCTAATTATATATCATAATGAAAGCCGAAAAAATGCGTAGAAACTTCGCTTTCGCGTACCCCGATGCCACTCGTTTTTTTACTTCCCATCTTAGCTGTTTTTATGTCAGTAACTAATGTAAGAATTTATTTCATTGAAAAATAAGTCTTCTTCATGCAAACACCAACTTCCTTGCTAATAAAAAATATTATATCGTTATTACTCCGTTGTTTCTAGCTAGAAGTACCGGACAGCAAGAAACAGCGGAGTAATAGCGATTGTATAAATGTTTATTAGTAAGGTAGTATAAATAGTGGTACAATAATATACTAGGCATAACATTGTACTCCGTAATAGTCTGGTGCTAGGGGGCATCCCGCATCCAAGTTCAAAGGGAGATAAGAAAAAGGGAGAGAAAGAGAGAGAGATTAAAGCTAAATTAACCCCAAAAGCCAAAATAATGCCAAATATTTCACAACTAACACTCATCTTAAAATTGTCAGAGGAATTAAACAGAATTTCAAACATTTTTACCACTGTACTGAACATTAAGATATTAAGTGCAAGAACATATTTCTCAATGGTTATGATGGAATCCTTAAAAAAAATTAAATAAACTTTAAGTTATAAATTTAATTTTCCTTAAATTATTATTATTTTCAAATCTGAATAAAAGCTCTATAAAGATATTTTTTGTTTTTCAATCTTGATTTAAAAATAGAACACTGTTTACAAAATCGACTCCACGCACGTCCCTGTGCGAGTAAAAGCATTTCTCCCCTCGCCACGTGTGAGACGGTGACCTCTCGCCTCTCGCTCGCGCGGCCCGATCGCCGCAGCGCCGTCCCGCTCTGTCGCATGGGAACGATTATTCAGCAAGAAACGCGGAAATACTTACGGCTTCTCATTAATAATGTGCAGGTAACCCCTTCCGTGCTCGCGGGCGGTTCAATTGTAGCGCCGAGAGGACATTGACTGACGTGACGAGTCAAGGTCATGACCTCTGTCCGCATTTTGGGCAATTTTAGCATATTTCATTTATCTACCTTTGCAAAAAGCGACCCCTCATGACAAAATGGTCTGGCTCTGGTGTCTGTCGGTCTCACATATTTTGTCCCAAAATGTTCTCCTATATCGTTATTGGTTTATTAGTAACAGTATTAAATATTACAAATGGTTTACCACTTGTTCAAGGCCACCTAGTACTTCCTCTAGCGTACGACGAAAAACACAATTTTGTTGACAGCGGCCATATGTTTGAATATTCAATCTTTGGGGTCAATGTCCGCAACGAAGGTAAATATTAAATAAAAGTATGTACAATGTTCAAGACTGTGTTAGTAAGAATCATTGATTTGGGCGGAGGCACAGAGCAGTAGGGCTATTCTTGAAATTACGTTAATAGGAATCGGTGAACTTGCAGTCGAAAAACCGCATTATCTTCGCCCAACTTTGAAGTGTTTCTTGAGGTAACTCAAGATATTGCGAAAGAAACTTAATGACTACCGGGTCTTCCACGAAACCTCTCTTTATTTTTACCTATTTTCATAATTAAAGATAAAATAAAAGTTACTTAGTTAAGCACTTACGTTGCTGACTGTACGAAAAGGATATATTCCTTTCATCGGCTACTCAGATCACACTGCCGTGTGATGTCGGTTTTTTTATGTCGATAATTATAGGTGATGCTTGTTATTAATCTAATAGGTCGGGGAAAAAGTCTTTTCGCATTATAGTATGTATGAACTTGTAATAAAATCTCTTTGGCTATACTATTTGTATCTGGCTGGTTTTGGTATCATTGAAAGTTTAAATTTTAAAGAACATAATTCCAAATTCAAATTAGGAAAATGTGTGATTCTCATTTGTTTTTCGTACTGTCAAAATAAGTGAATCTAATGAAGAAATTCGATACATTTTAAAATTTTACTACAAAAAAGGTAAAAATGCAACGCAAGCCGCGAAAAAAATTTGCGATGTTTATGGACCTAGTGCAGTGTCTGTGAGAGTAGCACAAATTTGGTTTAAGCGTTTTCAATCCGGAAATTTTGATGTCAAAGATGCACGTCGCTCTGGTCGCCCTATTACGGATAAAATGGATGCCATTTTTGAAAAAGTGGAGCAAGATCGGCATATCAGTAGTTACGACGTAGCTGAAGAACTAGGAATTGACCACAAAACAGTTTTGGCGCATTTGAAAAAAACTGGGTACACAAAAAAGCTCGATATTTGGGTACCTCACGAGCTCACTGAAAGAAACCTAATGAACCGTGTACTCATTTGTGATTCTTTATTACGACGTAATGAAACCGAACCATTTTTGAAGAAGCTGATAACTGGTGATGAAAAGTGGATCACGTACGACAAGAACGTGCGAAAAAGGTCGTGGTCAAAGGCCGGTCAAGCTTCACAGACTGTGGCGAAACCCGGGTTAACTCGCAACAAGGTGATGCTGTGTGTGTGGTGGGATTGGAAGGGCATTATTCATTATGAGCTGTTACCACCAGGCAGGACCATCGATTCTGAACTCTACTGCGAACAACTGATGAGATTAAAGCAAGAAGTTGAGAGAAAGCGGCCGGAATTAATCAACAGAAGGGGTGTGGTTTTTCATCATGATAACGCTAGACCTCACACATCTTTAGCCACTCAGCAAAAACTAAGAGAGTTTGGCTGGGAGGTGTTAATGCATCCGCCGTATAGTCCTGACCTTGCACCTTCAGATTTCCACCTGTTTAGGTCTCTTCAGAATTCTTTAGGCAGTGTCAGGTTAACATCACGAGAGGACTGCCAAAACCACTTGTCGCGGTATATTGATCAGAAGTCCCAATATTTCTATAGCAATGGGATCATGCCCCTACCTACAAGATGGCAAAAAGTTATCGAACAAAATGGTACCTACATACTTTAGTTAAATGTAAATAAACCATATTAAAAAATGTTTTGAATTTTCTTAAAAAATGCGAAGAAACTTTTCCCCCAACCAATAATATATAATGGTTTTAATGCGTTTTTACTTGACGAGATATTTATCGTAACAACGTTTTTTTTTGCGTTGTCGTTGTGAAAGTATTACAGGTGAATTGTCCAAGTGTACCTTCATTGCCGAATCCGAAACGAGTCATGGGGCCGATTTCATTTAAAACATAAAACTGCTATTATTTGTATTTATTTTAGCTGCCTGGAAAAGTTTTTTTTTTTTCAGAAATTGAATAATGCAGTTTTAGTTTTTATCAACATTAGTTTTGGATTTGGATCAGCGCTTTAGTAATAGAGACCCTTTAAGGTGGGCCAACCCGCTCAACACCCCATACAAACGGGGAAAGAAGATCACGCCCATATTTATTATCAGAGATCCCAAATTTTGCTCAAAATAGCTTTATTTGATCGAACTAGATGTCTGATGACCGTTGGCATTGTAAAATTGTGTTTGGTTTCCAAGTTATAAGGTCCGAAAGTTCGGATTTTTCGCGCGTTTTATACAATAACTTTGGAGGCGGATTACGCTATGATAAAGTAAGAACATCCTAAAAAGATTAGTCATCAGACATAGCTTATTTAATCAAGATTTATAATCTATTTAGTTTTTGTTAGTTTTTTTATTACAGCGGTCGTGGTTTACTTTTAGCTATAAGTCGTTTTGTAATTAAAATTTTCGTAAATCTTACCAAATCATACACTATGCACACTGTCTTTTTTGTGGACATGTTGCATCTTCCTCATCACGGAGCCTGTCTTATTATTTGAAACAGAGAAGGTACCAGAGCGCAACAGCACGGTTTTGTACCGTGCCCGCGAATGAGTTAGTCCCGCCGGGTTGGGCCACCTTAGTATCAATTAAAATAAATCAGCAATTCGTGAAAACCAGGCTTATTAATCAGTTAAATATCAGTTATTACAAAAATCCAGCACAGCAGTTAGCGAAAGATAACTTTTGCCGTCCTTCATGTTACTGAAAGGGAATCAAATTAACGACAATAAATAAGTCCATTTTTATAAGCAGTTCGCAAAACGCGAAAAGAGAGTTCATTATAATACGATAAATCTTAATTTATTCGGATAAAATTGCAGTTAAATGTATTTGAGTTCTTCTGTCGCCCTCGTTGGTATGTGATTTATGGGGTGGGGTTATTTTCGAATCCTACTTAATATTAAAATGATGAACAACATTTTGTATCGTTGTTTTGTTTCTGTTACTGTACGACGTGTAGCATGAAATTACTGACAAAACAAATAATTGTTACAATTTCGTATCAATAATGACAAGGGCCTGTACGCTTGAATCATAGTTAAGGATTGTTTGGTATCTCTCTCATGGTATATTTGGAATCAGTCCTACCACCTAGTAGTAAGTACAGTTTAACTGGAACCCAAAGCACGCACATATAGGCTAAGATAAATAGTCGTAACATAAACTAAGGCTGAGATAAATAGTCGTAACATAAACTAAGGCTGAGATAAATAGTCGTAACATAAACTAAGGCTGAGATAAATAGTCGTAACATAAACTAAGGCTGAGATAAATAGTCGTAACATAAACTAAGGCTGAGATAAATAGTCGTAACATAAACTAAGGCTGAGATAAATAGTCGTAACATAAACTAAGGCTGAGATAAATAGTCGTAACATAAACTAAGGCTGAGATAAATAGTCGTAACAGAAACTAAGGCTGAGATAAATAGTCGTAACATAAAGTAAGGCTGAGATAAATAGTCGTAACAGAAACTAAGACCAACGAAAAGTATTACTTTTTGACGTCAGTTTCCTTTACTTTGAGATTTCGTCCATACAAAATGTGTCGAAGTGACGCCACAAATTTATCTCAGCCTTAGACTAACGAAATGTAGGACTTTGTGACGTCAATTTGACACATTTTTTGGACGAAATGTCAATGCGTTTCTGTTACGACTATTTCTCTCAGCCCTAGGCGCCTATTATGACATGCACGATAAAAAATGCAGTGGAATACCTTGCATTTTTAATAAGTGCCTCGACTGAGGAACCCTCGTTAATTCGTTATATCCGTCCGTCGGTCCATATGTCACAGTCCTGCACTATTACAATATAAATTTGAGCAAATAAAAAAAAATCAATACGCATGGCGAAAATAAACAGGTATGGCGAAATTATAGGAGTTCCGCTGAAACCCGGAAAAAACTGAACAATTAGGAACTCGGGCGCAGTTTGGCTCCATTATAATTCATGTAGCCAAAACAGCGCATGAAAAAAAAGTCCAAATGTCACGACTGCATCAACTGGTAATTTCATATTTCGAACACCCACATCGTATGGCGGGAAGTCTCTGCCCACCTCTCCGTACGATATCATTAGAGAAACCGATCACGAACTTTACGCTTGCCAGGCGTCGAAAAGGGTTGGGCTTTGTCCCGTAAATATATGACCGATTTCTCTTATTGCATATTAATAAATGTGATCATAAACTTCTGGTCCGATATTAGTGTTTAATGAACTTTAGTAGAATGGTGGTCCTTATGAGGAATTATGGGTTCGATATTTCGCAATACGTTTTATCACGTACGATATTTTTATCTTGAAAATTATGATATTTTGGTCTTAGATTAGATTATCTTAAATCTAAAAAGCAATGTTTATTAGATGTACCTACAATGATATGATTTGCTTTTTTTATGATACATTTTTAGCTAAAATGTGTGTAGGTTTGTATAATAGGTTTGTATAGTAGGTTTGCTCGTGAAAGTCGCTTATTGAAGGAAATTTGTCTACGCATTTACTCCAATACCGCTGTAGTGTTCGTACCAGATCATTTTCGTGTTAGATTTTCTAGACCAATAAACGATTACATAGACTAAACTCTGTCATAAAATAGAGATTAAATATTGAAACATAGATATTCAATATTTTAAGAAAATCGTTACGGTATATTGAAGACTATAATGCGATTGACGTGTTCTTACGATGCCGTCTTAAATCCTTTTAAATGCACAATTTGTATCAAACATCGATCACAGAATCGAACGCTTTATTCGAAATAAAACGATTTCAAATTCAAAATAATGCTCTTCTCTCTAATTCACTATCCCGCCTGTAATTTGACATTGACGCGCCTATATCGATCTCGCTCGCACCCCCTACGCCCACATAACGCCGTCCCGCTCGGCACGTTCGATAATCGTCGTGTCATTTCGGCTGGCTGTTCGGTCATTATGTCATTTGTCCTGTCAATAGCGTGTCATTTTCATCCGGGCCTGTAATTTTCGTTTGTACGGAATTTGGTATTCGTCTAAGGTCGTTGAACTTCTGATCCTGAGAATAGCTTTATGAGATCTTTCTTGTTAGAAATAATATAAAAATGAAGAAATGTAAAAAGTTATTTCTATTATTATTAACGTTGCATTTTCAATGTGGTATTTTTTCGTTATCTAGGTTCAATAGACGATGTATTCATTGTATCAGTGGTTGCATTTTTCACAATTAATTAAAGCAGGCTAGTATATTCTGTTTGGCTTATAGATTTTCAATTTACTGTTCTCAATTATTTTCTACAATTTGTTTAAGACAGTTTGCTGCTACAAATAATAGTAGGTTTGCAGTCCAAATAGATAAATCAGCAGAGAGAGATAGCGAGAAGATAGATAGATAGAGAGAGAGAGAGAGAGAGAGAGAGAGAGAGAGAGAGAGAGAAGTTTCGTTTTAAAAACAAAGAAAGTTTTAAACATAAAATATGTCACATTCAAACTTTTAATGTGACATTTGATATGTAGTATGTATAAACAAAATTATTGATGCTAGAATAAGCGCGGCATTCCAAATTCAAATATAACTAGGTGTGACACGTTCATAGGTACTTTGACGGCAAGGTGATGTTGGTATACAAATTATGTCAAGGCGAGAATTTCCTTTATCGAATCGCGATTTAGCAAGGTAATTTATAATTGTCAATGCCTGTGAATGCCACTAGAAGATTCCACTCAATATAATATAAGGCTTAAAATATTTGGGCAACTTTTTCAATCACTGCCTGGGGGCGTCATGGCATGAAGAAGTGTTATAAATTTTAAGTGAAGAAGAAACGAATAAATTAGTGACAGAAATGGGAAGCTTATGGTGAGTATATTTGGTCATTCTTGACGAAAAAATATACAGATCGGGAGGACAATATAGGGGACGCATCATAAAGTCCAAAAAGCACAAGGTCCAAAACCTATACCGTCCAAAACACTAATGAATACGGAACTTTTTCAATTAGGTTAGGTTAGGTTAGGTTAGATTATGATATTTGCATTTATAAATATATGCAAAAATACATACTTTTGGATGTTCTGGGTTTTGGACCTTATGCTTTTTGGACTTTATGAAGGCGACCCGACATGTTGTGCTCGGACGACCTAGAAGAATGTACCATCACCAGATTATGATCAGATGTATGAGGTATTTCATAAAGGTCGACTGCGTAGCACCCGTAATCGCAGAGCATTCATTAAGATGTAATTATATGTAGAGAAAGTGGTCCTATTTTCTCTGCCTACCCCTCCGCAGAAGCATATGTATGTACGAAAGTTCACAGGATTCAGTGTATTTTACAGATCATTTCTATAAATTTTAATAGAATTAAGAAATTGATTTAAAAGCAAAGCAAAATAACGGTTTATTAAACAAAAAAATTTGAATTTGGAACGCGGTGTAGACTGTTTCGTTCTATGTTTGTTTTTCTTTCGAGATTGCTGTAAATACGTTAAAAATACGCATTGCCAATCATAACCCGCTCTGGTGTGATCCGGTAGATACCGGTTCAAAGCAACTCCACGGAGAAAATGAAGCGATTTGTCTGTGGAATATTTACTCAGATAGTACCCCGGATAATTCCGTATGAATTATCCATGAGGCCGACACCGGGGTGACCTCTGTCTTCAATACCCGTGCCCCGCTCGCGGACAATGTTATTATACCAAATTGAAGATAGAAATGCGCATTATTGTGCCAAGCACTCTATGATGGTGAAGGTGCATTCACTACAATTAGTTATTGGCATAAACCACTGCCAAACTGAAAACATAATTGGGCGAAACAATATTGATATTGCTGACACTGATTTATCGGAACTCGGGAGCTATAAATGACACCCGTTTTGTAGAAACCACTACGAATGTTAAATGTATGAATTTAGTTGGTTTTTTGCAGTTCTTTATAGAACATGGAAAATTAAATTAGTCCTAGTTCTTGAATATAATCCAAATTACAATAATCATTTAGCCTTTTTAGGTTTCTATTTCTCTCATGCGTATTTGCTGAGTTTCGATGACTGTATCCTTGGGAGTCAGAACTGGCCCCCATGATTGACCCCCATGCTGACATGTTTTATTAAAAAAAAACAATTAATCACTTGGAATAAACCTACACTTGTCTTTAGATTGGTAAGAAGAAAATTTCTTTGGGCAAGCCCGCCTTTTGAAATTATTTTGCTAAAATAAAAAAGAGTTACATCCTACAATTTTAATTTACCAATATTTTTTTTCTATTATCTTTTTATTTCTGTCCCTGAACCTTGGAGGTGTTAAATTGTTCTTATATGCAGCCGAAGACACCAAATGGGGGCTAGGTGCCATGCCAGGGCCTTCCGTATATCGCACGACTATACATTTAACTGCAAAACACGGACAATTTTCATTACCGCTCCGATCATCGTTTATTCAATGCGATGATATTAAAGGACGGGCTCACTGCTAACACCTACGGTCACCCATCCCTGCGTGGGCCTGCGCCCAGAGTTGCTGAATATCGAATATCGAACCGCGAAAGCGTTGTACCTCAAATTAACTTCCTTAATTACTTAATTTTCTTCCTTAACCTAACCTAACCTAACCTAACCTAACCTAACCTAACCTAACCTAACCTAACCTAACCTAACCTATCCTAACCTAACCTAACCTAACCTAACCTAACCTTACCTAACCTAACCTAACCTAACCTAACCTAACCTAACCTAACCTAACCTTAATTTACCTCAGTTAATATAACCTTTTTCTTACTTACTGGCGTGCCTTGTGTTGACGTGATTGTCTTGTTAGCTCAGCGGTAGAGCCAGGACATGTAATCCAAAGGTCGTAGGTTCGAATTTTGCTTCACATAATATCCAGACCAAAAATTATTATTTTTTCAGAATATTCTCAACATAAATACAATGCTTCAATGTAGATTTTATTGTAGAATCTTTTTTTTACGAGAAAACGGAATACCGTTACAATTTAAGTTTAGAGGTCATTAGAGGTCAATTACGAACTCGGATTCGTCATAATTTTTTTTCTGCCGGCTCGATTACTTCTGGCGAAGAAAAGCCGACTAGAAACTTCACCAGGCTAGTAATTTGGTTTTCCATTGATACAAACAATTTTGCAGTCATTGATAGAGTACTACTGCTCACAAAGAACATTATTGGTGGCGAGCAAACTCCTGACTACCACAGTGACATCTCATTCTAAATTAACGGGGATATTCTAATCTAATATTAATTATTTAGGTGGAAAAATCGATCGTAATTTTTTATACAAGTTAGTATTAAATCAAATAAAAGTCTGTAGGTATACTTAAAATGTATCAAGATTGTAGATACATATCACATTCGCTGTCTAATATCCTCATTTAGGCTATTATTAACCCACACGTGACTCTCCTTGGCAGCGGCGTGCTTTGTGGACAGTGCACGCCGTACCGCCGACACGTGGACAGACAAACAGACGGACACACTACCGTTAACGACGACGTTACGTATAGTGGAACTGTAAAGGAGTCAAATTTATATAAGTAACATTGACCCGTTTGTAAGAAGGACCACGGTACGGTAAATTGCTAAGTACATCTCTACCTTTGTGGCTAGTAGTTCAGTGGCGCAGAGACTTACCTTGTATGCCAGAGGTCATGGGTTTGAATCCCCTCCGCATTCATTCTCTTTCTGAGTTGGATATCCGTATTTTGTCACGAATGCCTCGCTGTTTTATGGTTAAGAATCCTAATAAAACTGCAGGTCCCTCTTCCCCTACTAGAGTAGGTTTAATCCTGTTCGGATCGGTACCGTCACATAGGATGTAAAGATGGTCGAAGCGGCAATGAAACTTGTCCGTGTTTTCCATGATGTTCAATGTAGCTGTGCTCATAAAGCGAAGGTACTGTCGTGGCACTTAATTCCTTTGGGAATGCGGTGTGTATGGCTAATTTCATGGCGGTCTATGTCCAGTTACATACAAACAATAATTTTGCTCTAGTAATGTGTTAGAAGTAAGGTTAAGCGCAAACAAGGTTGACACTGACAGTGATGTTTTAAAAAATGTCACACTATATATACTCTGTGACAGGCGGTCAGGTCGCTCCATGCACAAAGGCAAAATTATCATGTGTTTTTATTGAAATGTGTTGGAATAATTGCTAAATAAAGGTTTATTTTACAAATGTATTTATATGCTAGGCAATTCGAAAGTGGAAGAAACCCTTTTTTGTGTCCAGGCGTTGAAGTCTTGGATATCAGTAAACCGTTGTGTTGATTTTAGACGTACCGAACAATGATTTAGGGATCCGAGTATCTTGAAATATTGGTTGTTTTGTTACTTGATTGAGGTAAATTGAGCTTAATACATTTCGTAGCTACCAGAAACTCATTTCCGTTTAATGATAGGATGTCAGCCTATTAGAAATAATAAAAAATCTGAAATCAGCTGAAAAAGGTAATAAAATTCGAGCGATTGTTCGGAATCACTGGCCGTTGACACTTTTTTTCGGCCACTTTTTTAAATAAAGAACGTCACGGCACGCGCGGGCACGCGGGCCGCGCACGCGCGGTGAATTACAAGTCGACCGCAACCGTAGAGCGAGACGCACTGCTATGTTTCGTTCGGGTGCGAGCGGGAGGACTGTACGATTGATGAGACATGCTGCGGTAGAGCAATGCAGTCAAATGAGCGGGAATATCGGCAATGCAATCATGTCAGATTCATAACCTAACATTCCTAAACGTAAAAAATGTACTAGGGTACCCCAATTAATATTCAGTACTCTAGTCACCTGTCACTAAAATATACTTGTATTCAATAACGAGTACAGCCTGGCAAAAAAGATCACACAGATCATTTCTTGTCATCATGGGAAGCAATCTTAATTGAGTTTGTAAGTATGGTCGTTTACTCTGAAAAACAAAGAAATGGAAAAAATAAACTAATTCAAGTTCTCTTTCTGTAATTTTGACATAAACCCTATTATAAACGGGATTTAGGAATGATTTCTCATTTAATGTCTTATAGTAAACGAACGAACGTCAGTATTAATTAATTATTTAAATATTTAATTAAATGTAATAATTCCTAATTTCAGTTGAATATAGCCAAGCAATATTAGGCAGGTACTGGCATGGCCCCTAGTTCCCATGTGGTGTGTTAGGCTAATATCATGATAGTTGAATATCCAGTTATCTTCACAAAAATAGTTGTTTTAATGGATGTTTCAAATACAAGGCTGTATTTACAACCGGACACACAGACATGTAGAAATTATAAGGGTTCCCTACAAACTCGGCACCCCATAAAGACATTTTGATTCCCTCAGCCACTACCAAACAATTGTTAATGTCGAATCCACTAGATTGATGTGAGTATTCGAAGCGTGATCCAAACATATCACGACCTACACGTCATCCAAATTCCTCTGATTCACGAACACGCGGTCCTTGGCCCCGGTTTATTTCACGTCCTCGAATAATCAGAGGTCAACGTGAACGCGAACGCTGGTTATGAAGGCAAGCCTTTTGTTGCACAGGTGTTGTATTTGGAACCAGTTCACGAAACTATTTAGTATTTATAGTAAGCAGCTGTAACGGATTTGATGGACATGCCACACAGTTCCGGTGCTATCCTCTATAGTTTGTACAACTGCATATTACTTTTTGTGCATGTCGTGAGGTGAGGTAGGCATGGCTACAAGCTATTATACTGTTTAAGTAAATATATTTTTTTTCGTACTAAGCATGTACGTCGCTAATTCCGAGGAATGTGTGCAGAATTCCAAATTATGGGTATACAGCAGGTGGCGAAATTGGTTAAACGCAATATCCGCGAATGGTATGTTTTGCTGGTTCGGGTCAAGCCTTGCAGTATATTCGTAAAGTTCGTCGGACTCCTCGGAATGTCACGACCAATACTTTTTCAGATTATTTTCAAAATCTGATTACAATGCTTAAAATGTAGATGTCGCTGAAACTCAAATTAATGAGATAACGGTAATGTCGTAACCATTAAATACATAAAATTATTCGTAAAGTAGTTCTTTTTACAGGGATCTTTCTTTAATTAATGTGTCCTTACTTCACGGCCGATTATACATCCATACATGTCACATTCCTTATTATACAGGTTGTTCATCAGGGAATCCTCATGTTTTTTATATACAATTTATTTCTCTAAAGTGTCTAGTTACCAGGATATTACATTTTGAAATTAATGTTTTTGTCTAGTGCAATTTGACGCGATGTTGTAACCGTGCATAAGGAAGGTCTTGGCATGGAACCTAGATCCCACGTAGCCTGTCAGCCAAATGTCATGACGGTTGGTGTGATATTAGCCATCCTCGTCCAATTACATACAAGTTCCCACGTTCTTACGGAACATTAGATTATTTTTACACTAAGTGTATGAACAATTTTGTATGGAACTTGTAACTTTTTATTTGTTCAGAAAAAAGTTATTGAACTTTCTTCCCAATAATGCCAATAATAATTTCCCAAATTTTATGTAGTGGCACTTGCAACACACTGTATATATTTTGATTCTTAAGCTCAGCATCAGTGTACGCGAGGCAGCCACCTATGATCCACAGAACGACGCCCATGGGCTTACTAACTCTCTCTGGGGCTGCGAAAACACTGCCTGCCAGCCAGGTGCTTCTTCACACATGACGATTCTTCCCGTGCAAAAACTATGCGACTAAAATATGCGTCCCCCCTTCCCATTCATTACTAACTAGGTGGTAGGTTTCAGCCCGCCGTGGTTGGTATTATCGCATTGGAAAAATAACGTCGGCGTTTAAACAAAAAATTTTCAGATACTAAGATAAATATTGAATAAAACATTTTTCACTGCCGTGACAAAACGGGAACGGTTTTAGTCGACTGACACCTTATTCATCAATGTCTTATGAATAGTTTAAGCGTTACGGTGGAATATACATAAATACAAATATGCAAACATATACTGCTAAAGTCATAACGCTTCCTTTTATAATAGCTTCGCCCTAGTCGGTTAAAAACAAGTTATATTAGTACAGGATTGGACACGATATTAAAGAATATAATCTAAAATTCTGTATGTCGTGCAGGGTGACGTGTTTTATGTGCTGTTGCAGTAAGAGTTATGACACCTGCTTCGTACCGGCCTCAGATCAAAAAAGTATGGAGTTGTGCCATCAAGTACAATCAACTAAAGATTAAAGGATACATTTACGGTTAAACGTAAAAATGAACGATGGTTGAATACAATCTTCAATTTTCGTTAAGGTTTTATTAACACAGCAATTAGTAGATATTCTTAACTATGTTTGAACGTATAGTCAGCCTTACGACTCTTTCCAAAAGTCAAATAATTTTAACTGCTCATCTTTTTCTTCAACCGGATGTGTTTCCTTAACACTTTGGTCGAGTGTACGCCTTCTATTGTGACGCGCCGTTCCCAATTTTCTAAAATTACCAATTAAAGTTAAACGTATGCGTTGCAGTAAGTAAATATTCTTTTTCGTACTAAGCAGGTACGTCGCTTATTCCAAGGAATGTCATATGTATGTATGTATAATCGACCGTGAAGCAAGGACACATTAATTGAAGAAAGAGCCCAGTAAAAAGAACTACTTTGCGAATATACTGCAAGGCTGGACCCGAACCAGCAAAACATACCATTCGCGGGTATTGCGTCTACCAATTGCGTTGCATATCGACTCTATTGATAAAATATATGAAGGATCGGTAGGTTATTATTTTGGGAATGTTGAGAGTGTATACCTGTCCCGCTTACGGACGAAAGGGACGGAGGCACAGCGTTATGTAGCTCCGAAGAGCATTTTCCATGGTAAAGACGATATAATATAGCCAGAGACCTTACGAGGTGTCGCATATACATCGTGTGGGTTTTGCCCGTAAAAAAATTAATCTTGAGCGTGTTCTTATCTCTTATGCACAGTATGTCCATACGGACACACGCCACTTCTTCCTCCTTTTGTCTCCTGTGATACAGGCCCATTAGAATTCACTAAGCGTTTGGGAGTTGCATACATTTTGGCACCCGAGTTGGTGTCTGCTGCCCTGTGTCACAACACGTTAATTACAACGGTGGCTATAGCTCAGAGCGCGGCTTCACGCTTCTCATTCGAGACGTCGTAGGTTCCACCCGGCTTGTGCATGCACCACTTTATTTCTCTTCCGGAGTTGGATGAGTTTCGTCACGAATGCGAGCTATTCCATGGTTTGGAATCTAAGTGAAGCTTTGGGTCTACTTCACCTACTAGGTGGTATTGTTTAAGGTCGGCCCGTAAGCATCAGAAAATGTCGCCTCCCATACAAACGAAATTTATTAATAGTTTGAAAACCACTGTTCCAAATTACTTGATATTTGGTATCTAATATTAGGCTACGAATATCTGTGTCTGTATGTTTTTGGTTTTTCGGTAAATGTATTCTGGGTCAAACCACAGAGAAAACAAAATTCGTATGAAAATTTTTTTTTGCTTTAATTTCATCCGGTTTGGATTTCAAAAAAAAAACAAAAGGGTGCAGACACAGATATTTGTTACCTGATATTATATTCTTAAGAAGGGCCCGTAAGCTATGCTCCCCATACAAACGTAGTTTACTAATCATTTGGAAACCGCTATTCCAATTAAATTGATATTAATTATCTACTGTTTTTTTCTGTTTTACACTCAAGCACATCGTAAACAGAAAAAACTTAACTAAATTGGTCAAGAACCTATAACCTAATTGAACTAAAACTCTGACATAGTTTTATGTGGTGCTATCTGTGGCAAAGTTTGGCAGTCGTCCTCCCCATTGGTCAATTCGAATTCCCTCACATGTTTTCTCACATTTTACGCCGGTTACCCCCCTGGGTGTCTACTCATGAAAGCGATCAGGAGAACTTTCCGCTTTTGCAAATTCCAGTATACGCACTCATGAAGCGAACACGATTTCACGTCACAGATGAAAGTGAAACGCTTTCGCCTGACGTCATCAAACATTAAATGTTATAATGTGTCATCGCATTCTGATTAGAATAATTAGACAGGGACAACACCAGGGTGGATCGTAGCTAGCATTTCATGAGTACGAAAGTTTAATTGAGATCAGGGGGTCATTCTTATGAGTAGACCCCCTAAGTAGATATCATAGACCTAGCATAGCGCGCTGTGCTTACAAGACGAACAAAGCGTGCTAGTGAGATGTCCACTCAACGCACCGCTACCGCCAGTTAGAGGGAGATGGAACACATCTGCCCGATGAAACAACTTCAAATATCGTTTTAATGTATTGAACATTGGAGTCTCGCTCATGGAATGTGAAATGTTTTTTTGTGAAATATTTATGACTTCTCTAGTTTTCCTTGAATAAAATGGTGATCTGCCCATTTTTAGATTGTTAAGTGAACTTGAGTAAAAAACTCGGACAAAAACCCCTTTTTGATGGTAAATTTACTCAAAATTAAATTTAAAACATAACTTCAGATCGCTATTTTAAAGCTACACAGCGATTACGATTTTTTTTTAGTAAGTAAATAAATTTTCAGTCCATTTTGTATGAAACTATTTTGGTCTCATCCGTCAGTTGACTCTGTACAATGCGATTCAAATAAGAATAGGATAGGATCACCGCCATTTTGAATGTCAAACTGCTAAAACCCTCACTTCACTTTACAAACCTCAGTACTTTGCCGCGGTGTTGCCGCGTACTTTCCCTCGCGAATTCGAGTGAAGTTAGTCACGAGCCCCATCCTATTCTTATTTGAATCGCATTGTATATCTTTAAATTGTAAGCCTATGGTAGATACGCTGTCCTCGAAAGTGACTCACACGCGACTCACATTCCTAGAGTTACCCGGTCGCTATCTCAGATCTAACTAGAGCCGGGCGCTCCCGTGACGTCGCTCGATCTTCATCAGGCGGGCGGCTACCGTTCGCGATGTGTGGTCCGCGATGGCGACGCGGCGTCACGCGCGCGCTATCTCGGCGCCGATAGCGCATGCGCACGCTGCGGCGCGGAGGCGGGATTCCGCTCGCCCGCTCGGACGATACCGACCGTGCGGTACATTATGATTACATATGAGACAGACAGACGGACGGATGGAAGGACAGAGGAGGCTTCGTAATAGGGTTCCGTTTTCACCGTTTGGGTACGGAACCCTAAAAGTATATTTACCCTAGGTAATCTTCCAAAGATAACTCGTTCAGCACCGCGGTTACAGCTTCCTTGACCTGCAGGTCTATTCCTGGCATTCAGTAATCAGGAATCAGGAATCCTGAGTCTAGAAAACCGCTTTTTTAGCTACTTTCAAAGCGAGTTTTTCGACGGAAACACTTAATTAATTAAAAAAACTACGCTCCGGAATATTTTCGTCAAAATAATAGCTTTGAAAGCCACTACAAAAGTGACTCAGGATTCCTGATTCCTGATTACGGAATGCCAGGAATAGACCTGCTGTACGCCGCCAAGATGAGTTTCCTTCAGGTGTAACTACATCTTGGGTAACACATTGATGTAAATAAAACTACGTAAGTACAGGCCCTTCCATACAACAAAAGTGGAACAACAAAAAAAATAACCGACTTCAAAGAAAAAGCACTAAAAAGTAAAAAATAATTTCCATTTTTGTAGTTACGATTTCTGTTATCTTTTGAGTCGGCGTCAGCCGGGCACGCGCTGCGCCAATCAAGAGAACCTAACCTAACCTAACGTAACCTAACCTAACCTTGGCTGACACCGACTCAAAAAATAACAGAAATCGTAACTACAAAAATGGAAATTATTTTTTACTTTTTAGTGCTTTTTCTTTGAAGTCGGTTATTTTTTTTTATTTGTTTATTTTTAGTGAATCTGAAGTACACTTACTAATTTGTACACGTCCTTTCCAATAAAAAAAGAATCACCGAAATCGGTTGGCGTTATATTGAGTTATTCGTCCATTTGTCGAGCACATTTTAATACAAATTTAAGACTTTTATGTTTTTAATGGATATCATTGTCAGAACTTAACCAAATTAAAATGGGACCACTTGGGAAGCACTAGCTATCATTTAAAAAAATAATCATCAAAATCGATTCACCCAGGCAAAAGTTATGAGGTAACAAACATAAAAAAAAAAACAAAAAAAATACATACAGACGAATTGATAACCTCCTCCTTTTTTGAAGTCGGTTAAAAAGTGGTGTTCTATATCGCGGGGACACCACTTTGTCGCCAGACAGCCGCTCGCTGTCGTCATATGTCTGTGCGTCGCCTCTAGCTAATAATGCGCCTCAAAACCGTGCAAGAATTACATGAAAAAGGCAAAGAAAGACGAAACCGACCCGAAATACAAGATTTAACATAAAAAGATCACGTTTCTTGTATGGGGTCCCCATTAATTTTTATTCTTTTTTTAATTTTACCTATTTGTTGTTATAGCGGCAAAATAAATACACACTCTGTGAACATTTCAGCTGCCTACCTATTACGGTTCATGAGATCCAGCCCTGTTACAGACGGACGGACGGACGGGCGAACGGACGGACAGCGGTGGCTTTTACCGTTGGCACCCTTTGGGTACGGAACCCTAAAAAACAATGGATTGCGCCATTAATTTCAAATTTGGAATAGAGTGAAAGAAAGGTCCCTTCTTTTCCGCCATTTATGTTTTTGAGCCAAGTAGTGTTGCCAGTTTCCGAGTTATATCCAAAACCCCGTTACTTAATTGCCTAACTGCTTATGTTTGGCATTTTAACTTTTGACTTATCTCACTTGAATGTCTGCCGACCCCTGCAGAGATTCATTTGACAGCCGTATTCAGAGTGGGCGGGCTAACTTTAATACGCCGGACTAAAACGGTTTTTGTATTGTTAATCCGGAGCTTATCCCCATACTAAGTTTTGACAGGTTCACTCTGAATACGACCGTCAGACCCAAATACCATGCCTAGCCTTGTAAACTCGGTTCCCTTACACCTAGTTTAGCACGCTTTATTCCCACAAAGTCCGGAATGCATGGTGGATTTAACTATTTAGTCACGATTTAAGAATCTATTATGTGTAACCAAACTGAATAAGTAGTATCCTATCATTAAATAAATATTTTCTTCAATTGTCAAATGTATGCCAAAGATTGTTAACTAACAAGCTCTTGCGTGGTGCGTTGAGCTAAAAAATCGGCCAAGTGCGAGGCGGACTTACACACGAAGGGCTCCGTACAAGATTTGACCCAAACAAATCACATTTATTGCATGGTGACCCCGCTTAAAATTGTATTTATTTTTCATGTTTACTACTCAGTTTGAAGTTATAGCGGTAACATAAATACATACTCTGTGAAAATTTCAGCTATTTACCTATTACGATTCATGAGATTCAGCCCTGTGACAGACGGACGGTCGGTCGGTCGGACGGACGGACGGATGGACGGACATCGGAGGCTTAGTAATAGGGTTCTGTTTGTCACACTTTGAGTACGGAATTCTAAAAATTGTAGCTGAAGTGGCAGATGACCTATCTATGGGGCGATATATACATTGGTTAAATATTGCACGTATTTGTTGCTGCTGTGCTAGAACCAATGGCTAGGACCTATATTTCCAACATCAATTTTACCGTGCTTTTTTGGAAATGCCATAAATTATATTCGATGACTTTAAAACCTGTTCGCTTTTACCTGGCGGCGACGCTCGCGCGCTCAGTCTCTTCTGTCACCCGTTCGCTATGACAAGAAGCCGCGAGCGGGCAACATAAAAAACCGACAAAAATGAGCGCGCATTCGGAATTCAAAATTTGAAAATGCAAAAAAAGGCGATGGCGAGCGAGAGAGCGCCGATTCTCCGATGCGTGTGAAAGGGACTGGCTGACGTTTGAATTTAGAATGCTGCGCGTGCCCCGGCGACATCCTGCGCGCGCAAAAAAACGTTGAAATCCGACGCGCTCCGCCATCTAGCGGCGTCGATGGATTTAAGTAGATTATTCGTAGATTATTAGCTACTAGTTCTTTGGCCGCGTGGCATTTGAGAGTAAAGGCAACTTCTTGTCTTAATCCGAAAGATAACTGCCCTGTGTTCTTCTCCGTGTTTGAATAGCGACATCTATATGGAAGCGTTGTAATGATATTTTGAAAAGGTGCACAAAACTTCAGGATTCGAACCTGTGACCTTCGGATTGCATGTTAAAGTGATGTAAATAATAATGGTATTATGATAAAAACAGGCCAAGTGCGAGCCGGACTCGCACACGAAGGGTTCCGTACCATCGTACAAGATTTAAAACAAAAAAATCTAGTTTTTTGTATGGGGCCCCCCATTAATTTTTATTCTTTCTTTACCTTACCTCTGTTTGTTGTTATAGCGGCAAAATAAATACACACTCTGTGAAAATTTCAGCTGCCTACCTATTACGGTTCACGAGATACAGCCCTGTGAAAGACGGACGGAGAGCGGAGGCTTAGTAATAGGGTTCCGTTTTCACCCTTTGGGTACGGAACCCTAAAATGGAAGAAACCTCAATATTTAAGTTAACGGTAATCTTACTAATAATTCAAATTACAAAATATCTTTACATATTGTTGGAGAGACATACATATCTATTAAAACATAAATAGGTATAACACCAAAAAATACCTACTAGAAAACTTCACCACCGATTAACTATCGATAGTATGCAACTAATTTTGTTTACTATATTATCTATAGCCATGGTTCCTACTTCAGTTGAATATCCAAACCAAAAATGTTTTTGATTGTTTGCAAATTCTCATTACAATGTTTCAATGTATGTCGCATTTTTAAACCTCCTTTACCCCTTTAAAAAGTAATTTTCGAGTTTTTTTATCATTTTTAGCTGCCTTTAATAACCCATTCAGTTTTCGGTAAAATAAACTTATGCACCAAACTTTTTCTGAGTGCAGGTTTAATTAATTTGTCCAACCGTTTTTAATGACGTCTTAAAATTTGCACCCAAAATCTCTCTTCTCGAAACAATAAAATCTAACGGTGATTTAATTGGTCAATCGATCATCCATGTTAGATAATTTGATTTTAAACTTGGAACGATATTATGTCATGTTCGAATTCCACGGCGTCCATTAACGGTCAACATGTTTTAAATGATGTACCATAATATTTGAATCTCGCTGATAGACGATTACAAATTAACCCAAGCTTATAGTTACTTCACAGTCCAGGTAGACGTGTGTTTTAAATATATGCGACAGATATATTTTGTTACTGGTTACTTGTTACTTATTATATATGCACACTGGGGAAATAAGTAGCGGAAGACTAAAAGGGAATATTTTGACTTCATTCTACGCATATTTAAATAAAACTAACTATCCTATCGGAAATTTGCTGCTCATGCAAATCTAGCAAAAGAGTAGTTTTATTCAAAGAAAAACATACCAATTGTAACCACATACCATAGTCAATTGACACACAGCGCAGAAATGAGATTTCCGCTTCCTCCATATTTACAATCGGCCCGCAAGATGGCCGCGTTATAAAAACTTCAAAGTTATTGTTTCGACAGCTGACGAGATGGTTTTGACATTCGACGCGGACGCAATCTATGATCGATCATTGAGCTCGGTATGAATGAAACCGTTATGTAAGTATACATGTACATGCTGTCTACCCGTGGTTTGGAGGTGCTAAGCAGAAGTGTTCGAGCTGACTACTCCGTACTGTAGAATAGGCAAGAAGGAAAAGAAATGGCATTTTCGCTAACAGAATAACAGTTTCGGTGTTCCTACTTTCCAAAAATTTGTCCCGTCCTCTCGATTAGGTGAATGCTCAATTTATTTAGATATAAATTGTTTTCTTATCATGAATATATTTAACAAAATATTTAACAAAATATATTCATGATAAGATAATTTGTAAATATTGTAAGAGAGAGTAAGAACGATGTTTCTCAAAGGTTTTGACAATTTCGCTGCAATGAACACAGACTTTTGAATGTGTCTATTTATGAGACAAATGACTCACTAAAGACTACATTAGTTTACCATAATATTGCATTCTACGGAAACCATAGTCTATATTTCATTGCAAAAACGCACTTACCCCTGTCACTCTGATATCGCAATTTCAAATCTAAGAATGAATAGGTTAACATTAGTCAATTTCAAACTATAAAGCCGACGCAGCATTCGAAAGATTTGATTCGACAAAAAAAAAACAATCCCACGACAGTTCCTTGTAAAGTAGATTCGGACAAATGACATGTATCAATCAATCGATGATCTGGAGGGCAGGTGTCCTTAGGGGAAATATGTCAGGTAGGGGCGTTTACCATTTGTAATTTGAGCCATTCTACTAGTCCGATCCCTGAACAGGATAAACAATGTATGAGAACCTCTTTCCTACTACTGTTATGTTCACTCTTTAATATCAGGAGTAATGCTGTGGGAGAAATCGTCTGAGAGAGTGCTAATATTGCAAAAGCGAGCAATAAGGGTGCTAGATGGTATACCAGAAATAGCGCCGTGTGGAGACAATTATACGATATCGTTTAAGTCTCTAAGGATCTTTTCCATCAAGTACTGACATGCTTAATCCTCACATTAAAGGGCATTTCTTACCATATCGCAATCGATACCATTACAAGATAATCGGCACTTGAGTAATAAAGGCCCTTTAAGCTATTGTTTAATTTTACCTCTTGAATCACTACAAAAAGTAATGTATCCACATGCAACCAAATGGCCAGAGCACTGACATTTTTTATACACACACAAACAGTATAAGCGCCCATTGATGTAGAGAAGGCTGTGTTTAACAATTTCTCCCTAGACACATGATTACCTTTTCCGATAAATATTTTACGGCTTTCCGAATTACGTGTCATGACCGATGGAGTCTGACCTTATGTTTATGACTTCCTGTCCGGTGACACGGCCACTCACTTGCCGGTTGTGTCCGTGCACTGCGCTCTTACCTAAATGACCATCTGACGCTGTCGGCGGCCATTTTGGTTTTGTGTGGAATTAGTCGAATGGAGCGTAGGTGATGGACGATCGTAAGACTTGCTAGAACAGTATAGCTTGTGGGGAGTTTATTGCTGCAGATTTTGTGTATTGGGTGACATATGCGCGGGGACTGGCCTAGCGTACCAGAGACCTGGGTTCAATACAGACATGCACCACTGTCTTTTTCTTTCCGAGTTCGATAAGTGCATTTCGTTACGAATGCGAGCTACTCCATGGTTCGGAATCCATGTAAAAACTGTAGGTCCCCTTCCCCTACTAGGTGGTAGGGTTTATGCCCGCCCGGGTTGGTACCATCGCATTGGATGAAAAGATGGTCGAAGCGGCAATGAAAAATTGTCCGTGTTTTCCATCCAGTTTAATGTAGCCGTGCTCATAAAGGGAAGGTCCTGGCATGGCACCAAATTCCTTCGGGAATGAGGTGTATTGGGCTACTATCATAACAGTAGTTGTGTGGTATTAGCCATCCATGTCAGGTCGCATAAAAAAAAATCGTCTTTACCATGGAGAATGCTCTTCGGAGCTGCATAACGCTGTCCCTCCGTCCCCTTTCTATCACCGTACAACGCGGTACAGGCAAAGAATGCACCATTTAACTGTCTACATTTCCAAAATAAGAACCCACCGATCCTCTAGATCTTTTATCTATAGGGTCGGTAAAATATGGGATCGACTCTCTGCCGAAGTTTTTTTCTCAAAGTACAACCTGGGGTCCTCAAAACATGGTGTGAAGAGCACCTGGCCGGCCGGCATGGTTTCCGCAGCCCCTGTGAAAGTCTGAAAGTCCATGGGCGTCGTTGGGAGCCTTTTTTTGTGAGGTCCTGGCGTACGCCATATACCGCGCTTAACACAAAAAATGAATACAATTTCTGGTGACTCTCAAAATTATGTGGTAAAGAGCGTATCACCTCGGCGCCACAGTAGGCGTTGGCATTTGCAAGGAAAACGTATGTGGTTCAAAGTCCAACGTGTGGCGTCTAGGGTAATGCCGTTTGTACTTTTGTAGAAATCGATAACAATTTAACGATAACATGTGGTTACACTGTTCTGCGCACATTTTTATCAGTATACGGAGCGCATCACCGTAGACGCCACAGTAGGCATTGGCATTTGCGTGGTTAATGTGTGGTAGTTAGGGTGATGCCGTTTGTACACATAAGATTTTTAGAGCATTATAGGCCTTTTTTACCTACTGCTGATTAATTTAATATTAAAATCATTTCTTAGCAGCTTGCAATCAATACCAGTACAAGATAGTCAGCATCATAATAAAGGCACGTAAACTGTCGATTAAAATAAATCAGCATTAGGTGAAAACCAGGCTACTAAAAATAAAATCTTTCAATTTCATTTATTTGAACTACTGGTAGTCAAACTACACTAAGGGGCGATTTTTCAATCCTAAGTTAATATTTATCGGACTGATAGTATAAATTCACGTTTGTCAAAAGACGGATAGTCATTGTCGGCGAATTATATCTTCTATCACAATATACAAACATATAGACTGGCTTTATCTGATGGATAAGCAGAACCATAAATAAATCCGTCGAATAGTTATCTGGCTGTTTATCTAACTATTGAAAAATCAGCCCTTAACATGTAATAATCTGATTAATTCTTTAACATGTATAATTGTTATGCAATCCCCATCTTTCAAGCCGTATCTGACCTACTTCTTTCTCTATTTCAGGTAAAAAATGGCGCTCGCTCACGCCGCAGGACCGGCGGCCCTTCGTCGAGGAGGCCGAGCGGCTGCGCGTCATCCACATGACCGAGCACCCCAACTACAAGTACCGGCCGCGGCGCCGCAAGCAGAACAAGGCGCGCCCGACCGCGCCCGCCGCGCCCGCGCCCGCGCCCGCGCCCCTCGCCTCGCCCTACCAGACGCCCTCGCCGGACCGCTTCGCGCCCGCCGCCTTCTCGCCGTACCGCACCTCCCCGCTCGCGGCGGACTGCTACGGCGCCCCGCAGTACAGCGGGCCCGAGTCCTCGCCGGCCCGCTCGCCGGAGCCCGGCAGGGGCACGCCCGCCGAGCCGCCCGCCTCGCCGGTCGAGCAGGAGAAGGAGAACTACCAGCTCGAGGAGAGGCGGCGCGCGCTCGAGTCGTACTCGCCGTACAAGGCGTACAGGGCGCCCGTCTCGTACGCGCCGGCGCCGGTTGCCGCCATGGGCATGGCGAACGGCATGTACGTGATGTGCGCGCAGCGCCCGCTCGCCGAGCAGCCGCCGCTCGTCACCGGGACGTTCTTCCCGCCGGTGGCCACCTCGCAGGACCAGCAGACGCTCGGCAGCCAGCCGCCGCGCGCCTCGACCGCGCCGAGCGGCCCGCTCCCCTACGCGGAGCTCCAGTACCACCCGTACGAGCAGTACGAGCAGGCGTACAAGAACGAGGAGTACCTCGCGCACTACCACGAGCAGCCCAAGCCGGAGTACGACGGCTACTACGAGGAGAGCGCGCCGCAGCCGGAGGGCGAGTTCCTCGCGCGCGAGATGCGGCCGGCGTCGCCCGAGTCGGACGTGGACGCGCGCGAGTTCGACAAATACCTGGAGTACGGGAGCGAGGCGCAGGCCGAGCAGTACCGGCCGTACGAGCAGCAGTACCGGGCGCCGTACTGCGAGGCGCCGGAGTACCCCTGCGCGGAGAGGATGTATTCGCCGTACGCGTCGGTGATCGCGGGCGCGGCGCCGGCGGCGACGCACGTCGCTCCGGCGGCGGCCGAGGTGCGCCCCGAGGACGAGTTCAGCGTCATCCTGGCCGGCGTAAGGCAGACGTGCTACAGCAACTGACTGCTCGAGTGACGCGCCGACGCGTCACTGGACGGTTCTCCAAGATGGCGTCTCAAGATGTCGTTTCCGAGATGGCGTCTCGTCTAGGAAAATTAACGGAATACGTGGGTTCGTTCGGGCAAACATGGTCTCAGTCCGCCCAGTTACAGAACTGTACGTTAAGTGTATACATGAACGTCACTAAGACATTACAACAATTGAAATCCTTCTAATCCCATAAACATGCGCAAAGCCAATCAATTTATATCTTAATTAATTAAAAACTCAACTTATTACCAACAGATGCGAAATTCAACTCCAACTTACGTAGTTGTAGGCGATTGGATGACTGACGTTTATGTGACAGTTGACAGAGCTTGCTCCGGCTCCGCATTTCACCTTATAGAGGTGTAGCAGAACGGAGTGATTCCGAGGGATTGAGAACCATTCTAATGGTCAGCCAAATCGGCCAATGTACACGAAACTGTCATTATGTCAGCCAAAACGCTATTTCTTGCACAGAATGGCTCTGAGCAGTGTGCTCGAACGCGGCCTGTAATACAGAATTTGAATGAGGCCTTGTCTAGTGATGTAGAGGTGATTTTCCCGTTTTCTTTTGTTTCCTCTATTTTTAAACGTGTCTAGAAAAAAATATATAGATAATTAAATGTAAAAGTACTTATACACTGAACCAATGAAGAATGCACGTTTCAAATGTTTTAGCTAATGTTATATCTTCGTATATTATGTAATGTTTAATTAGGAGACTTCAGTTCTATTAGATTCATCCAGTTACGTTAGCAGCTCCCACGATGTATGAGTTGCCTGTTAACTAGTTAGATACTATATACATAAATACTTTTGCATGATGTCACTATCTTAACGATAACGAAGACCAAAGTGATTATGATTGATAAAGTTGTAGATTTTAAGATTATCTGTTTGTATGACTTCCAAGTGAAGATGACTATAAGGTGCTTACAGCTGCAATGTATGTACATATATTGTTTTAATACTTGTATTTTTATAGAACGATAGATATTGTTTAAATTAAAAATGTTAATGTAAATATGTTTTATTTGTCAAACTGATTGTTTGTTATGGTATTCTTCGGACTTTTTTGAATTACTTGAATAAGTCATTTCTCATAGCGAAAGATCTGAACAGGAGTGAAAGATTTAATTGTTATTTGTATATTGTAAAAAACGCAAATTAAATTAGTTTATGATCGGCAACTCTATTTATTTGTATAGGTAGCAAATCGATAAATGTAATTTTTAGCTTCTAAATGTAGTGAAATGTTTTATGTAAGTGCTTCCCATCTCGCTTAAAGTTACTATAATAATCATGGGATCGTTACATTTTATTGAAAAATAAACATTGTAAAACATCCCTTAATTCCTGTATTCAAAATCTGTTAATTAGGTGATTTGTAGTTTAATTTCTTAATAATAAATATTAATTCCTTGTTAAGTACTCGTGTTAAGAATGTAAAAAGTGTTATTTAGAAATATATTTTGATAGTTACTTTTGCTGATCCTTATAGTTTTTATAATTGTGATATGTTCAGGTATCGCGAATTGTGTACGTAGCGCTTAAAACTAATATGAAGATTGTATTTTCATAATTATGAGAGAATTTATAAAAAAGCAATAAAATTTATACTCGATTAAAATGTCCGTGTTTCTTAGTAATAACATAAATGCTATACCATCACGCCACCATACTAAAGCGGCAAACATAGACAAAGGATACGAGGATAAACTGCTAACCTCATACAACGTTCAAAACTCCCTAAATACTTCTTATTTTCACTAGTTTTTATTAAGCAACCTGACATGGACGGCTAATACCACACAACTACCGTTATGATATTAGCCCAATACACCACATTCCCAAAGGAATTAGATGCCGTGCCAGGACCTTCTCTTTATGAGCGCGGCTACATTGAACTGACGGGAAAACACGGACAGTTTTTCATTACCGCTGAAAAATTGGTTGGTACCATCCAATGCGGTGGTACCAACCCGGGCGATCTTAACCCTACCACCTAGTAGGGGAAGGGAACTTACAGTTTTACGTGGGTTCTGAACCATAAAACAGCTCGTATTCGTGACGAAATGCACATACCCAACTCAGAAAGAGAAATAAAGTCTCGCATGAAAGGCAAGTTCTCTAGCCCCTAGACCACGAGATGTACGAGACATTCTAACCAGCGCCATCTCCCGTTACTGCCAGAACTAGTTACGCCGTTATTAAACTAAGATTAATTCCAAATTTCGCTTAGGCATCATGATGAAAATGTTACATTTCAAGTATAAATTAAGTTAGTGTTCCAATTGTTCCCTGCGTCCCAAAGGAGTATAAATAAATACAAATACAAATGTCATTTTAAATAGAAAATATTGAAATGTTTTTTTTTTGTATTTATTTTATTCTCAAATGTGAATTGCAAAGCCATCTGTTGACCTTTATTATGCCTATTCACACTTGTAGGATGTTAGCAAGCTTTATCATTTATCTATGGTTGCGATTACACTTCATCACTTCTGAGTGGGCAGTCTGAGTTCTCACCGAAATTGGCGTTTACGTCAAACCGATCGACTGGCGTTTTCTCCAAACTCCATACAAGTTTTTACTAGATATTCTGTGGTTTTACTTCTTCAAGCTGTCAAAGTCAAACGCGGACTTCCGATTTGTATGAAAACGCGGAGTGGACGTAAACGGCAACGTCGACGTATTTACGGCAACGTTGAGTAAGCTGTCAAATCAAGCTCGGACTCGCAAATGTTAGTTCGCTTAACGCCCGCTGCGCGCGCTCTTCAATTTCGCCATACAATTGAAAACGCCAGTCGATCGGTTTGCCGTAACGCCAATTTAGGTGACAACTTAGACTACCGGCTCTGACCATAGACCTAGCATAGCGCCCTGTGCTTACAAAGCGAACTAAGTGTGGGAGTGAGACGTCAACCCAGGTACCACTACCGCGATGGGACACATCGGCCCGATGAGAAAACTTCTCAAATCATCAATACATAGGAGTCACGCTCATGGAATGTGAAATGATTTTTTTTTGTGATGTTTTTATGATTTCTCTTGCTTTCCTTGAAGAAAGCATGGTGACCTGTGCATTCATAGATTATTAAGTGAACGGGAGTAAAAAACCCGGACAAAAACGGACCGTTTTTTTTATGGTAAATAAGGGGTGACCCGCTGATCCTTTGTCGATCAAATTTCTTAACTTTTCATAATATTTCAAAGTAAAACATAACTTATCATTATTGAGAAGCTAAATAGTGATTATTAAATTCAGCACATTTTATAATAATAATAATAAATTATATTAAGAGATTCAAACCAAGAAATTCCCCGCGCCACTAAGCTACGAGCAGCCTTAAATTAGGTGTCATGCCAGGACCTACCTTATATTGAACGGTTTCATTGAACTGGATGGAAAACACGGACAATTTTCATTGCCGCATCGACCATCGTTCATTCAATGCGATGGTACCAACCTGGGTGGGATTACCCATACTACCTAGTAAGTAAAGCCCCTCCTTTACTTACTAGGTAGTAGGGTTAATCCTGTAAACAATTTCAATTTGAATCTGAACCACATCCAGCCTCAACGGCCCAAAACGGTTACCCATCACTCAGAGTTGCTTCACCCAGCTTATCGAACCGCAAGGTTCACTACTTAGCTACAGAGGCTGAACAGTACGCGACCGCCTTAACCAAGAACCAGTGCCTTAACTCTATCACATAGTAAGTAGAGAAGATCGATCAGGCACGATCAAGACGCATGATTTTGAATGCTTCATGGCAATTCAAGTATTAACGAAATAACTAATATCAACAGAAGAAGCTCATACACGTATTTGTAAGTGTAAGTTAATTTGTGTTTCAGCGACATCTACATTTGAAGCATTGTAATCAGATTTTTAAAAAATCTCCTGCTTCTGACGAATGACACGACCACTACGTTTTTCTGATTATTTTCAAAATCTGATTACAGTGCTTCAAATGTAGATGTCGCTGAAACTGAAATTAATGAGATAACGGTAATGCCGTATCCAGTAAATACATAAAATTATCAATGTAAGTGTAAAATCATGGTTCTCATATAAAAATTGCATCGATGTTCTTCCATCGTGCCACCCCTCCATAAATAACAAACAGCGAATATTATAAGCGCATCGGCGGGGTCGCGATGTCTCCATGAAATTATAACATTAAAGAAACCAACAAAAATGTAATTATCACATATTACCCGTAGAGCCCCAATACAATATCACAAAATGAAAACGTACAATGTCCATTTTTATATTTTACAAATTGAATTTACATATAAAAATTGCATCGATGTTCTTCCATCGTGCCACCCCTCCATAAATAACAAACAGCGAATATTATAAGCGCATCGGCGGGGTCGCGATGTCTCCATGAAATTATAACATTAAAGAAACCAACAAAAATGTAATTATCACATATTACCCGTAGAGCCCCAATACAATATCACAAAATGAAAACGTACAATGTCCATTTTTATATTTTACAAATTGAATTTAAATCGTGCTTAAGCTGCCTTAAATAAAAACTGTTTAAAACTTTATAACACAGTATAAAAATTTAAGCCAACTGTCCCTGAACTTAGAGACCCTCCGACTTCGAATGGATATATTGCCTCTTTCTGTGTTCTATCTTCTCTTTGTGATGTTTTAAATTTAAATGTAACTACCATGGAGAATGTTCGTCAGAGCTGCATAACGCTGACCCTTTGTCCTCTTTCGGGTGGTATCGCTTAAGGTGGCCCAATCCGGCGGGCCTAACTCATTCGCGGGCACGGTAAAAAACCGTGCTGTTGCGCTCTGGGACCTTCTCTGTTTCAAAGAATAAGACAGGCTCCGTGATGAGGAAGATGCAACATGTCCACAAAAAAGACAATGTGCATAGTGTATCATTTGGTAAGATTTACGAAAATTTTAATTTCAAAACGACTTATAGCTAAAAGCAAACCACGACCGCTGTAGTAAAAAATCGAACAAAAACCAAATAGATTATAAATCTTGATTAAATATATTTGATATTCTTACTTTATCATTGCGTAATCCACCTCCAAAGTTATTGTGTAAAAAGCGCGAAAAATGCGAACTTTCGGACCTTATAACTTAACAATTTTACAATGACAATGGTCATCAGACATCTAGTTCGATCAAATAAAGCTATTTTGAGCAAAATGTTGGATCTATGAGAAGAAATATGGGCGGTATCTTCTTTCCCCTTTTGTATGGGGAGATGAGCGGGATGGGCCACCTTAATGCAGAACAGGCAGAGAATGCACCGATTCACTGAGGAAATTCCCCCAAAAAGAACCAACCGATCATCTAGAACCTTTATCTATAGGGTCGGTAAACTATGCCGAGGTATATCCCCCAAAGTACTACCTCGGTTCCTTCACACGTAGTGTGAAGAAGTACCTGGCCGACCGGCATGGTTTACGCAGCCCCCGTGAAAGTTCGAAAGCCCATGGATGTCATCAGCCCCTCATTTGCGAAGGCTTAGCGTACGCCATATGCCTTGCTTACATTTCGGTTCAAATGGAGAAATACACAAATTTCAGAACCATTATAACTCATTATTGTTCTTAATTATTAAGATAAAACTAAACTTTTTCAGAGAAATAACAACAATAATTATTTAATTTATATTTTATGTACAGTTCAGTCAACAAAATATTTCATGCACGTGTTTGCTTTCCAAAATGCTTACTGGAAAATAATAATACACTAATTTGAGTTTCAGCGACATATGAATCTAAATCTTCAGCATTGTAATCAGATTTTGAAAATAATCTGAAAAAGCTTTTGGTCGTAGCATTCGTCGAAAGCTTTTCAGATTATTTTCAAAATTTTATTACAATGCCTGAAATGCGGATTCGCTGAAATTAAAATTAATAAGATAACGGTAATGTCGTATCCATTAAATACATACAATTATCAAATAATACACATAGGGCTCAAATTAATATTAATTCTATCTATAAAAAACTCATATGAATATTTTTTATTTCAAATATATCTAAAAGTAGACGCATCCCGTTTCACTCCCGTGACCCCATACATCAATACGAAGCACGCGCGCGCGGGGAGTGTCCGGGGCGGGGCGCGGCCTGGACCGTAATTACAGAGACTCGGCGCGCGCACACTGACGGGGTAGTCGCCGGCGCGCTGCCCTCCGACGTGGGTGTCACGGGCTCGACTGCGACCTGGTGAAAGTTTTGAATCGACACTCTCTGAAGCATTCAATGTTAATTTTTATTTCTGCTGACCGATTATTAAAAAAAAAATTATCTGCAATTATGTTATAAGTTGATTATAAAAATCACGAGGACTTTGATTTGTTTGCATATCCAGTTCGTGAAAAATGAGTTTCGTAACACATGAGCAGATCGATTTGCCTTCTATTCCAGAGGGCATGGATTGAAATCCTGGCCCCTTTCATGCAACACTTGCCTTCGGTTTCTGAGTTGAATAAGTGCATTTCGTTGCTGTCTCGTGGTTCGGTATTCATTGAACACTGTAGGTCCTCCTCCCCTGCTAATCGGTAGGGTTAGGCCTGCTAGGATGGTGTAATCGCATTGATTTAAAATATGGTCGAAACTGTTCAATACGGCTACATACACACATAAAGCGAAGGTCCTGGCATCGCACCTAATTGCTTCGGGAATGCGGTGAGTTGTGATAATATCATCACGATGGGTGTGATAGCAGTCATCCATATCCTGTTAGGTAAACAAGCAAACAAAAATATTAATAATTTCTTCGGATTTTTCGTCCTAATGGAGTGCACCATCTCTGATTAACGTTAATGTTATTGTTTCGAATTATCTCTCCCCTTTCTTCTTATTTCATTTCATTTAATTTTTATTCACCTATAGGTACATCACATATACTCAGATACGTCAGATGGTTGCAAGAAGTAACATACAAATATGCAATACAAAGATCATATAAACATTTCTATTATTATTATAAAAAAATACTTTCAAAATCACCTGTAAAGAGGTCATGTCATAAATAGATAGTCAGATAAAAAAGAATACATTAATGATTAAATTGATCAATAGAAAAAAAATCAACTCATATGTAGACTAACATTTTAACACTGTTTAACACTGTAAATAGGCCTTCTTAATTATTAAAAATAGGTGACATGCAAGGAAACAATAGGGGCAGCTGTAAATAGGCTTTGCCAAAAGTGTAAAATTATTAGTCTTAAAGTCATAGCATAAGATAAAGTTATAAAAGATACGGCAGTATACAGGAATTTCTACTACATTAATTTCAGCCATAAAATCAGTTAACCGGTTAGGGTAGTTTAACATAACTCAATATACACAGTGTTTGAGTAACACGATTCTAATGAAAACGTAAATCAACTAAGGATATCAATCAGATTAACGATAAACATTGATGGTCGTCTCCAGCCTTAATCAATGGTTTTTCATGTTTTGCGTCCCGTTTTCGCCTCAATAGCCTGTGTGCAATTTCTAATGGATTACAGGTGTGAGGGCCAGAAAGGTGTGCAAACCGGGCCCGCGGCGGCGGCGGCGGCGGCGCGGTCACATCCCGCCGGACCGCCGCAAATCATTTACTAGCATTATCGAGCGATAAAATTCATTTTATTTGGACTTGGCCGCTTTGGTCGTTGGCGCCGTTTTGTTTGGCGCCTTCGGTATTTAATTTGTTGTTATGCAACAGCGCGGGGTCAGAGCACTATTCCAGGCATATTGCACACGCGGAATAAGTGCAGTCTGCATCGTGAACATTCGCTTCAAAGGGATCATGAGGAGATCAAGTTGAATACAATGGTTTCCTCAGACCATCGCATATGATGAAAAGATGGACGAAGCGGCAAGTAAAAATCGGCCAAGTGCGAGTTGGACTCGCACACGAAGGGTTCCGTACTATCGTACATAATTTAACGCCAAAAATCTCGTTTTTTGCTTTATTTTTGATTAGTTTTTAATTTAATCTATTTGTTGTAAATACACACTTTGTGAAAAATTCTCCTACCTATTACGGTTCATGAGATACAGACCTGAGACGGACGGACGGACGGAGGGAAGGACAAACGGTCTGACAGCGGAGGCTTAGTAATAGGGTTTCGTTTGGTACCCTTCGGGTACGGAACCCTAAAAATTGTCCTTGTTTTCCATCCAGTATTGAACTGTCGCCGTGCTCATAAAGGGAAGCCTTGGCATGGCAATTAATTCCTTCGGGAATTTGGCGGGCTAATATCGTAACGGTAGTTGTGTGGTATTAGCCAACTATGTCAGGTTGAAAAAAAAAACAGAGCTTTAGTGTGTATGAGTTTTGAACTGCCTTAGTCACCATTATCCTGATGGTTAAATAATGTAATTCTTGAAGGTCAGTTTGTTGGCACTAAGTCCAAATCCTTTCTGTTTCGAAGAAAAAATAAATACGGCTCCATATGATGCTAAATTCCAATATGTTGGGCTGATTTTTATTTCGTCTCAACGTCGGTTAAGAACAAACAAAACACCCGTAGAAAAATCGAAATATCAAAGTTTAGACGATTATCTAGTGTATAACCTTAAAACGGTTTTAATGAGTTGATAATATTCTTTAAAAAATAGGTTTGTAAATTTCTATTTACTAGATGAAAATGAAAAATTAAATTTCAAAAGCACTTTTATAAATAAATAAAACCGTTTTAAAATAATCATCTTTTTACATACACAAAAAGTTGCATGCATTTAAGTATTCGTTGAAATAAGTGTCGCACTTGCTTATTGCGAACATGTGTATTTTACTTAAGACTGTCGTAAAAAAAAACGTAAATAACAAAAATTAAAACCTATAGACTTAGATAGGTCTCGAAAAAAATTTTTAGATTCCAAAATTTCAAAAACCTACTAAACAACTTAGCCTGGTTTTCACCTAGTGCTGATTTATTTTCATTGACACATAAAGGGCATTTATTACTTAAGTGCTGATTATCTTGTACTGGTATCGATTTCAAGATGGTAAGAAAGGCCCTTTCATGCGAGGATTAATCTATTCAGTACTTGGTGGAAGAGACCCTTAGCCCGGTTTTCACCAAGCGCTGATTTATTTTAGTCGACACTTATAGGGCCTTTATTACTAAATTGTTGATTATCTTGTACTGATATGGTTTGCAAGCTGCTACGAAAGGCCCTTAATATGTGGCGATTAAGCTAATCAGGAGTAGGTGAAAAAAGGTCCTTAGAGCAAGTTAACATCTATCGGCCTTAGTATGGAAAATGTATAGGGTAACGACCATTTATCGGCCTTAGTATGCAAAATGTATAGGGTAACGACCATTTATCGGCCTTAGTATGGAAAATGTATAGGGTAACGACCATTTATCGGCCTTAGTATGCAAAATGTATAGGGTAACGACCATTTATCGGCCTTAGTATGCAAAATTTATAGGGTAACGACCATTTATCGGCCTTAGTATGCAAAATGTATAGGGTAACGACCATTTATCGGCCTTAGTATGCAAAATGTATAGGGTAACGACCATTTATCGGCCTTAGTATGCAAAATGTATAGGGTAACGACCATTTATCGGCCTTAATATGGAAAATGTATAGGGTAACGACCATTTATCGGCCTTAGTATGGAAAATGTATAGGGTAACGACCATTTATCGGCCTTAGTATGGAAAATGTATAGGGCAACGACCATTTTAAAAAGCGTAAGGCTCAACTAAGCAAATAAAATACCTCTACCTTAGTATAGGTCTACGAAGAATTTGTTAGGATTTCTTCGTACTCTACATAATCCACCAAAGTATGTTGCCAGCATGAAAAGTTAGCTATAGGTTAATAAGTAAGTGGCGGCGGCGGCGGCGGCGGCATGGAGGCGGCGCGGTGCGCTAAAGGTTCGGAGATGTGCCCTTTGTAGATAACGCATTGCATTTTATTACCACTACTTTGCATTGCGTGGCGGCTGTGATTTGGAGCGAATACTACCCCCCTAGGACATAATCCGTACATGCGTTCATGCGTGCAGTAAATAATCCAATCCACGTGAAAATGTGTGTCCCTTTCTTTTTTCTACTAGACGACATGGCTAATCCCGCCCGGGTTGGTAACATTGCATTGAATGAAGATAGACGAAGCGACAATGAAAATATCCAGTTCAATGTAGCCGTGCACATAAGGGGAAGGTTCTGGCATGGCACCTAATTCCTTCCGGAATGTGGTGTTTTGGGCTAATATCATAACGGTAGTTGCGTGGTATTAGCCATCCATGTCAGGTCGCATATAAAAAAACTCATATTGTATATTATCAATTCATCAATGTTGTCCATTACCCCGATGTTATTTAACCAACTTTTTTTTTATGCGACCTGACATGGATGGGTAATACCACACAACTACCGTTATGATATTAGCCCGATACACCTCATTCCCGAAGGAATTTGGTGCCATGCTAGGACTTTCCCTTTATGAGCACGGCTACATTAAACTGGATGGAAAACACGGACAACTTTTCATTGCCGCTTCGACCATCTTTTCATCCAATGCGATGGTACCAACCCGGGCGGGCATAAACCCTACCACCTAGTAAGGGAAGGGGACCTACAGTTTTACATGGATTCCGAACCATGGAGCAGCTCGCATTCGTAACGAAATGCACTTGTCGAACTCGGAAAGAGAAAGACAGTGGTGCATGTCGGTATTGAACCCAGGTCTCTGGTACGCTAGGCCAGTCCCCGCGCCACTAGGCTACGAGCCACTCAAAAAAACATACGCTCAAATACACTCGCTCAAAATATACATATGAACCAAAATATGTTAAAAAAAAACTTATCGAAAATCTTTTGGATCTATTATCTAGCACTATAGACAGACCAATAATTAGTTTGTTATTTCTTTTTCCTTTGTTTGTCTATGCTATAAATGAGTGGATAAATGTAGCAGCTACTTAGTATTACTAATTTAGAACTGGAAACTTAAGTAACGATGAAAATATCATAATATAAATGTATATAAAATATGAATCTGTATTTAAGATTTTTTTTTATATGATTGTTAATAGCTCTCATATATGTCTCAATAATCTCATTATTATGTATATTTAATGTCCTGGCTGACCGGAATGGTTTTCGCAGCTCCGTGAAAGTTTGAAAGCCCTTAGGCATCGTCAGGCACCTCTTATGCCTGGCACAGGCACAGGATATTTATTTATAGGATTACATTCAGTAGCTCAACTCCATACAAAGTCCCGATTTCGTGCAGCTGTACAGGCAGGATTCGCTTGTATGGGCTATAAGCAACTTACGCGGTGCTGAACTGTCGCGAATGGTCCTTGGAGATCATCTTTTTAAAAATAACTACAGTGCTCCGCTAATATTTCAGTGACAACCCCGATACTCGATGGAGGGGAGATATTTATCTCAAAAAATCGCCTGAGTTGAACTACTGCTGTCGCCTTAGTTGCATAACTATATATCTACTGTGGCACGGGCGTGCACCTATACTACGCTGAACGTTAGTTGTTGTAATGTAGTTGTGCGTGTAATTTTTGTTTATTTCACTTTTTTTCATGTATTTTTTTTTTCAAGAACGATTTTGCTATTTTTTGTTCTAATTTCTCGTTGTTTTTATTGTTTATTAGAATTTTTGCTTTTTTTGTTTTAATTTTGATTGTATGATTTTAAATGTAATTTTTGTGTTTCATTACTCAAAAAATGATTGTAATCGCTCGCTCGTGTGCTCGTGTAATGCTGTCACACGCAGATAAGCTATAGCTTCGCGTGTACAGGTGCAGTACTTTTGTTTAGAGTTATATTTATAAAATAAACGCCACGATGGTGGCACTGAAACTGAACTGAAACATAAAAAACATGGACGTATACATCCCCAGCTGCAAGCGCAAATAACGTGAAACTGCAGGCCCATCTTCACATACTGTGTGAGTGTTTGCGGACGCTTAGCGTGAGTGTGTGCGATGATGGTAGTTGGTACGAACTTTTTGTTAATTTTCGTGCCTGTAGGCTATTTCACGAATATTATGCCACGTGCATTTCATCCCGTGCATGTCGTAAGAGGCGACTAATGGATTTTTAGTTCGTTGTTTGGATACCACGTGAAAATGTGTGTCCCTTTCTTTTTATACTAGACGGCATGGCTAATCTCGCCTGGGTTGGTGACATTGCATTGAATAAAGATAGTCGAAGCGGCAATGAAATATCCAGTTCAATGTAGCCGTGCACGTAAGGGGAAGGTTCTGGCATGGCACCTTATGCTACCGATGCGGTTAGTTGGGCTAATATCATGCTGGTATTAGACATCGATGTACGGTACGAAAACAAAATACGAAGGACTTCTAATATATAACATTAGATAATCGGAAAAAAAACTAAAAGTAAAAAAAAAACAGTATTAAAAAAAGGATTCCAAAACAAATTAATATGCACTAAAAAGTACATCTCACCCATAACTATGTAGCTACCAACCTGCCTTGACTGACACTGACGTAAAAAATAACAATAATTTTAAATACAATAATTGCAATTCTTTTTTTACTTTTTAGTACTTATTAATTTGTTTTGGAATACTATTTTGTTGAGTGCTTTTTTTTTGTTTAAACTTTTGGGTTTTTTGTGAATCTGAAGTACACTAACTAATTTGTCTGAATATGGGCAGACCTAGCCGAGTATCGTTAAATTGCTCCTAAGAATTAAAGATTTTCGTTACTTTGTCATGGATCATATAATCAGAACCTGACCAAACTCTCATCAACTACCCTTGACGTACATCCGTTCCAATAAAAAAAGAATCATCGAAATCGGTTGGCGTGAAATTGAGTTATTCGTCCATTTGTCGCGCACATACTTTATGCAAATTAAAGACTTATATGGTTTTTCTCATAGATTCCACTGTTGGAACTTAACAAAATAAAAAAAGATTTATCAAAATCGGTTCACTCAGTCAAAAGTTCTGAGGTAACAATCATAAAAAAAATACAGTCGAATTGAGACCCTCCTCCTAATTTTAAGTCGGTTAAAAATACAGAATAAAATAATTGGTGCTGGATGATATTTGTTTTCTATTGTCCTGGCATATATTGCTAATAACCACATCTGCTATTATGTCAATTAGTAAACATAACGCATTTTCGAAGGATCTGGAAGTCCTTGGAAGCCTCAAAAACGTCTAGTGAGGACCTTAGCCCCAGAAGGTCTTTGGTAGGTCCTTCTCGGAATCTTGTACTCGCACTTAGCAAGTTTTTTCATTCTCTTTTGAAGGCGATCCCATTGCAAATAACAGAAGATACGGAGGCTAAAAAAATACGGATCACCTAATGGTCACTGTGACCTAAAAGTGAAAAGTCTACCTTTCGTTACCTACATTTACTTTGATAAATACAAAACTAGGCTTAATAGTCCATTGTATCCGCGTCGGTGAGTGGTCATTTACAAACCCATGTGTAAACATCCTGAGCGTTAATAATAACCGGCCTGTATTTGTTTCTAATTTTCTGGATAATTTGCAGAAATTAAAATGCCAAGTCACGTTGAGATACCTAGTTCTTATTCAGGGGTAATAAAACATTAGTCGGTTTGCTTATTTGGAGATAAAAATCAACCTCAAAGAAACACGACGTGAATGAATTGGATTTAGTATTTTAAAAAAGAAATATTTTTTTATGGGACGTTTCGGGAATCATTGAATTGGGACGTTTAAAAAATAAGTCTCTTTATTTCTTCTTATTTGTATAATATAACCAACAATAAAAATTTCCAAAATATGTTATAATATGCGTTAATTTACTCCATCCCTTATGCACTCACTCTCACTGTAAAAAATAATAATCAAGGAACCTACTATGACTACGATAATAACAACCATCTAGCAACGTTAAAATAGAACCAACTAAGTAAATTGGTGACTCTAACTCTGTAAATTTTAATTGTTTTTTAACTGTGTGCCATAACTGTTTTCTCTTACTGTTTCCCTAACTGTGTGAAAACTGCTTCCAGCTATAGTATTATTTCCAGTCTTTTTATATTATGTATCAACTGTTAAAATTACTGTACCTCTTAAAACTGGACAGTCGCACGCCTGATTTGTAGTCAGCCGTAATGTTCAATCAGTTAAGGTCGGCCCGTAAGCATCATAAAATTTCACCTCCCATACAAACGTAGTTGAAAACCACTGTTCCAACTTACTTGATATTTGGTGTTAAATATTAGGCTGCAAATATCTGTGTCATGTCTTTGTTTTTTCGGTAAATTTATTCTGGGTGGAACCACAGAGAAAACAATATTCGTATGAAGATTTTCTTTTTGATTTCATTTTATTCTGTTTGGATTTTTAAAAAAAACGCGTGCAGACACAGATATTTGTTACCTGATTTTAGATATTAAATATCATCTTAATTGGAATTGCGGATTCCAAATGATAAGTAAACTACGTTTGTATGGGGAACATAGCTTGCGGGCCGTTCTTAAGATAATTATTTCAAAATCACCTGATCTGTCACACGTTTAACTGCAATAACTGTTTAGTATTATTAACTCGAGTTTTAGCGACATCTACGTTTTGAAGCATTGTAATCAGACTTTGAAAATTATCTGAAAACGTTTTTGGTTGGTTTTTGTGAAATTCGTCGGAAGCAGGATTTCAAAAATGTCCTTTAAAAAACGGAACCTTTTTTAAACAGATGGAACTGTAAACGTTTAAAATTGTCTCGTCTAAAATATTCTCCAGTTTAAATAAAAAAAAAAGTTCATTATAGTAATCAGAGGAAAATTATTTTTAAAAAAATAACACATTTGGCACTGAAGCATAACTATCGCTCAAAGCCTGAAGAAACAAGCTGTCGAAATGTAAACATCCACCGAGATAAGCCTGATAAAGTCGGTTAATGTGACGATAATGTTCAGCTGTATTTTCTGCTTGATTTTCATAACTGTAAACACGGCGATTTCGTGGAGTTATCGATTGGCGTATCAATAAGGCCCATGGGCTTAGGGTTCCGAACCTGTCCGACGAATGCAAAATTGTTCTTATGAAACACACATAACGTAAAGCAATTCGAAGTTTAAATGGAATACATTTTACGTTATTCTAATCCATCTTATTTTATGATAATCATATAAATTATTTATTTATTTAAATTATTCAATCTACGTTAGATTAAAGACCACAAAAAGCAAAGATATATATTCCATTTTGTAAATCTCATTTAATTATTGAAATGACTAGTACTTACTTTGGCATTTCAAAAAGTTAAATTAAAAGTTAAATTAAATTTACTTTAGATATAGGAATGAAATATAACTAATTAAAGATTAAAATATTCCTCCTTTAACGGGGCAATTGGCAATGTGCCGATCACGGAGGCCGCGTTCCCCCGCTGAATCTGATCTTCTGCCTAAGATAACTGGGCGCACGTTTGTCCCCAGACGCCTCAATGAGCAATCTACCAAGCTGTTTTACTAGATTTTTGGCGTCTGGGCTCCAAACTCACGGAGTCTCCACAGCAAAGGCGACGAACTGGTAGTTCGATTATTGAAATTAAAAATTAATATTTTGTCATCTATAGACAAAAAATATAATATAAAATGTCTAAGCTTTTTCTTTAGTTTCATATTAAAGACTGAAGACAATTTCATTTTAGAGATGCTATTATATTATATATTAGATATAACTATTGGGAATCATTACAAAAAATATATGAAGCTAGATTTTTTGACTAGATATTTTTTCCTGATGAATAACATATTTTTTTTTATGTTACTGGACATGGATAACCACCGTCACGAGTGCATTTGCATTTTGCATTTGTATGGAGACATAGGAGCGCGCGCAGTGGGCGTTAATCGAACTAACATTTGCGAGTCCGAGTTTGATTTCACAGCTTACTCAACGTTGCCGTAAATACGTCGACGTTGCCGTTTACGCTGACTCCACGTTTTCATACAAATCGGAAGTCCGAGTTTGATTTGACAGCTTACTTAACGTTGCCGTAAATACGTCGACGTGGCTGTTTACGCTGACTCCGCGTTTTCATACAAATCGGAAGTCCGAGTTTGACTTTGACAGCAGCTTAAAGAAGTAAAAGCACAGAATATCTAGTAAAAACTTGAATGGAGTTTGACGTTTTTACGGATAACCCCAGTCGCTCGGTTTGCCCTAAACGCCAGTTTCGGTGACAACTGGGACTACAGGCTCTGATTCCGCTTAAGGATGTTCCGACCCATACAATGTTTTTTTTTTACACAGAACGCAAAAAGTATTGCACTTTAAGGCACGAATTCGTCAAAAATATTAAATATAGCCATAGTAGTTGCAGCGAAAACAAATTCACAATTTCAGGTTTAATGGATTCGTTGTAATTGCCGATTGGAAGTTTTACACCGTTAGATGACGCTGTTAAATAAAAATCGTATTTAAATAAATTGTAACAAAACCAATAATCCTGAAATTGTGAAATTGTTTTCGCTGCAAGTAATATGACTATATCAAACTTTTATTATTAATTCGTGGCTTAAAGTGCAATACTTTTTGCGTTATGTGTGCAAACAACTTTATATGGGTCGGAACAGCCTTAAGAAATAAATAAATAAAAATTATGCAGCCTTTTATTTCTTGCAGGGTTATAATCATAAAAAGTGTAATTATTTTTAATGTTAGTAAATTTGCCGTGATTTTGTATGAAATTAGATTTAATTATAAACATTTCAGAAACGAATTCCGCACATCCATACTAACATTTTAAATGTGAAAGTAACTCTGTCTGTCTGTTGCGTTTTCACGCCTAAACAGCTAAACCAATTTTGACGAATTTCGGTACAGAGTTAGTCTGGAACTTGGAGACGAACATATTGGTGCGAAAATTAAACTCGAAGTGGGTGAAATAGGTGACAAAGTGTGTATCCAGGAAATCATTACTCATCCAGGAAATCATTCAGACCGACATCACTCCAAAATGACATTGTCCCGAGCGGAGCCGGGAGCAAGTAATAAATAAAGCAATATAAATAACAATTAAAAGATTTTGCCAATTGCAGCAGGCCTATCTGAAACAGTCGCTTAAGGTGGGCCCGGAAGCATCAGAAAATTTCTCCTCCCATACAGACGTAGTGTACAAATAGTTTGAAAACCACCGTTCCAATTTACTTGATATTTGGTATCCAATAGAAGGCTACCGTAGTCTGTGTCTGCATGTCTTTATTTTATTGGTAAATGTATCCTGACTCAAACCACAGAGAAAACCAAATTCGTATAAAGATTTTAATTTTGTTTTAATTTTATTCTGTTTGTATTTTTAAAAAAAATTAAAGCGTGCAGACACAGATATTTATTGCCAGATATTAGATATTTAATATTAATTTAATCGGACCATCGGTTTTCAAATGATTAGTAAACTACGTTTGCATGGGGAGCACAGCTTACGGGCCATTCTTAAGACCTGAAAGGACACTACTTAACAAAGCCAACTTTATCCTAGTCCAGAGCACCTAGTCCAAGTTTTTGCATGTCCAAACGTCCGGACTGGCGTTTTTAAATGTATGTAGAAACTTAAGAGCGCGCACAGTGGGCGTTAAGCGAACTTACATTTGCCAGTCCGAGTTTAATTTGACAGCTTACTCACCATCTCCGAATACGTTGTCGTTCCGTTTACGACGACTCCGCGTTTTCACACAAATCGGAAGTCCGAGTTTGACTTTGGCAGCTTGAAGAAAGGAGTAAAACCACAGAATATCTAGTAAAAACTTGTACGGAGTTATATTAGTATTAAGCAAAAATATTCTTAAATGAACACGATACATACCTTACATACCTACACTATCTGAAACCTAGTTCTGTTTATTATTCCTGTACATGTACTGAACTTGCTTAGTCGGTGAATTAAAGATTTATTATTATATTATTAATATTATTAGGTTGACGTTTTTACGTAACTTCGAAGTTCCGTAAATGGAAATTTAGGTAAGAACTCGGACTGACCACTCAGTCCACGGCGCGTCCCGGTCTTCCCCGGAGCTCCCGGCGAGCACGCGGCACGCGCGCGCGCACGTGCGCCGGTCGTGCCCGCGTGCTGTGCGTCGTGCCGCGCGCTCCGTGCCGCGCGCTGACGTCGCGCGCATGCCGAGTGGCCGTCTCTAGGAATAGTGCGGGCTTTGATGCGCCGATGGTAGCATTTTCCTTAAACACGGCTCGAATCACCGGGTCCTTCACGTGAAGAGGCGATCCGAACTCATTCGGACTTTTTAATATCACACATATATACAAATACAGCAGGAAAATACTCAATGATGACATTCACTCCCTGACAACATTTGTAAGAAATGATGAATAGCGCACTAAACTTACAAGTGTTTCTGCCAAGAACAAACTACGGCAAAATGACCGTGACTTTTGAGGGAGCAAACATTTATAATGCATTACCTAATCATACGTCTCTAGAAGTGCTTAAAAAATGGTAAAATCTTTCTTTTTTACAGATTAATGTTAAACATCTATGGTAACCGTAATCAACTTTAATGTAACTAACTTATTATTATCTGTAAGTGAATGTTCTGTTCTTGAGAGAAATAAATAATCTTTAAACTGATTCGTATGGCGGCCTTGAAGGTGAAGAATGCATGAAGAAATAATTTCCATACAACGAGCGCGCAAAAAATGACGCCACGCGACTTACAATATTATATCGCCGTACACATTTGTAGCGCAGTGATGAAAACGGGGAAAAACCCAATTTGAAGTCTCCCAAATTGGTAGTTAAACTGATAAAGACAAGGATTATTTTTCAATAAACCAGATGGTCGTTACGTTTTTTTTTTTTCATGTGACTGGACATGGATGGCTAATACCACACCTTCTGTCATGGTATTAGCCCAACACACCACATGGGAACTAGGTGCCATTCCAGGACCTTCCTTATATTGCACGGCTACATTGAACTGGATGGAAAACACGGACAATTTTCATTTCCGCTTCGACCATCGTTCATCCAATGCGATGGTACCAACGCGGGCGGGATGTCATTAATGTAATGTAATACGTAATGATATATTCAGCGACTGCCGAAACCAAGGTCAAATTCCTCCGGCGGCACAATTGACGTGTCGACACTTTTTTAGTTCCATCCGTTCTCCTGTTACGAGTATTTCTTCACCTCCACGATGGCGGCAGCGTAGCCACGAGTTAATCCAGAACATCTAATGCAGAGATTAATAAAACTTACTAGTACTTGGCTAACCCAAAGTTCCACCGAAAGGACCACAAAACAACCGTTATGATATTATATACATACATGTCACATTCCTTGGAATAAGCGACATACATGCTTAGTACGAAAAAGTATATTTACTTAGGTACGTTATGATATTAGCCCAATACACCACATTTCCGAAGGAATTAGGTGCCATACATCGTAGCGTAGTGGCGCGGGGACTTGACTAGCATACCAGAGGTTTGGGTTCAAATCCTCGCCCGTACATGCACCAATTTCTTTCTCTTTCGGAGTTGGATAAGTGCATTTCGTTACGAATGCAAGCTGTTCCATGGTTCAAAACCTCTTCCCCTACTAGGTGGTACGGTTAAGCCCGCTCGAGTTGGTACCACCGCATTGGATGAAACTATGGTTGAAGCGGCAATGAAAAATTATCCGTGTTTTCCATCCAGTTCAATGTAGCCTCGCTCATAAAGGGAAGGTCCAGGCATGGCACCTAATTCCTTCGGGAATGTGATGAATTATGGCCTACTATCATAACGGTAGTTGTGTGGTATTAGCCATCCATGTCAGGTTGCAAAAAAAAAACTATCTGAAATATCTGGGGAGGCCCAGGTTCAGTCCTCTCTGTCAGCTCTGCCTCTCTAACAGCCCCCGTGAAATTTCGAAAGCCCATGATATCGTTGGGCACCTCTTGACATAAAAAGGTGTCGTCACAGGGTACCGAGGTATGGGCGACATGGCACTTTTCCTTGTCTCTTCAGTGAATGCAACCCAGCCTTCGCTGGTTATCGAAATTCTCTGCGCTGAGACCGCTCGCTATCTCTATGTTAATAGAGCGAGCACTCTGCGCAGGCGCAGCTGTGTCGGGCTAATTTAAACGACATCGTCGGTGGTACAGTGAGCTGACGTCACTAATGAAAACAATATATTTTTTCGAAATTAGGCCTGTTTTGGAATTGATTGCTTAGGAGACTTTCAGTTCAAAAAACAGTGTTTATAGCAGCTTTTATCTTGACGAAAAACTTAAAATTATAAAAATGCCGTAATCCGGAATCTTTCCAGCGAGGAAATGGGGAGGATGGCTGCCCAACTTTACCACCAGATGGGGTCACATAAAACTATGCCACGGTTTAATTTCAAGGTTATAGGTTGTTGACCAATTAAACTGAGCTATTATGAATAGCTACCTTGAAACGGATGTAAAACACGAACAATGTGATTGCCTGTGATTCGAGAGTAAACATCACCTCTACGTGACAGCTTGGCATAGTTTTATGTGGCGCCATCTGGTGGTAAAGCTTTGCGCCGTGCACCCCATTGCTTTGACATTCTAATTAAAAGCGATTTTCTCAACTGAAATGAGAAAAATACCTACAAGCCAGGTCTTATTCACACATTCACTTTTCACCTTCACCATACATACTTAACTGCCCCATATTCCCTTTGGCCCAGATAAATACGACATTAAATACAAAGCACACTTTTCTAGCATAAAATACAAGGCACCATTTTCTATCGTAAAATACAAGGCATGATATTTTAGCATAAACTACACGGTTTTCCAGCTTAAGATATAAGGCGCTATCTTCTAGTATAAAATACAAGGCATGATACTTTAGCATAAACTACACGGTTTCCCAGCATAAGATGTAAGGCGCTATCTTCTGGTATAAAATACAAGGCATGATAATTTAGCATAAACTACACGGTTTTCCAGCTTAAGATATAAGGCGCTATCTTCTAGTATGAAATACAAGGCATGATACTTTAGCATAAACTACACGGTTTCCCAGCATAAGATGTAAGGCGCTATCTTCTGGTATAAAATACAAGGCATGATACTTTAGCATAAACTACACGGTTTTCCAGCTTAAGATATAAGGCGCTATCTTCTAGTATGAAATACAAGGCATGATACTTTAGCATAAACTACACGGTTTCCCAGCATAAGATGTAAGGCGCTATCTTCTGGTATAAAATACAAGGCATGATACTTTAGCATAAACTACACGGTTTTCCAGCTTAAGATATAAGGCGCTATCTTCTAGTATAAAATACAAGGCATGATACTTTAGCATAAATTACACGGTTTCCCAGCATAAGATGTAAGGCGCTATCTTCTGGTATAAAATACAAGGCATGATACTTTAGCATAAACTACACGGTTTTCCAGCTTAAGATGTAAGGCGCTATCTTCTGGTATAAAATACAAGGCATGATACTTTAGCATAAACTACAGGGTTTTCCAGCTTAAGATATAAGACGCTATCTTCTAGTATAAAATACAAGGCATAATACTTTAGCATAAACTACACGGTTTCCCAGCATAATATGTAAGGCGCTATCTTCTGGTATAAAATACAAGGCATGATACTTTAGCATAAACTACACGGTTTCCCAGCATAAGATGTAAGGCGCTATCTTCTAATATAAAATACAAGGCATGATACTTTAGCATAAACTACACGGTTTTCCAGCTTAAGATGTAAGGCGCTATCTTCTAGTATAAAATACAAGGCATGATACTTTAGCATAAACTACACGGTTTTCCAGCTTAAGATGTAAGGCGCTATCTTCTGGTATAAAATACAAGGCATGATACTTTAGCATAAACTACACGGTTTCCAGCTTAAGATGTAAGGCGCTATCTTCTAGTATAAAATACAAGGCATGATACTTTAGCATAAACTACAGGGTTTTCCAGCTTAAGATATAAGGCGCTATCTTCTAATATAAAATACAAGGCATGATACTTTAGCATAAACTACACGGTTTTCCAGCTTAAGATGTAAGGCGCTATCTTCTAGTATAAAATACAAGGCATGGTACTTTAGCATAAACTACACGGTTTCCAGCTTAAGATATAAGGCGCTATCTTCTAATATAAAATACAAGGCATGATACTTTAGCATAAACTACACGGTTTTCCAGTATCTCTACTTATATAAAAGGGAACGTCTGTCCACATGTGAAAGGTAATCTCCGTAACCACAGAACAGATCAAGATGCCGTTTGTACCGATTTACAGATTTGATCGCGGGGCTTGCTTTAGGATACATACCATCACGCTAAATATCCTAAAGGCTGAGCAATATCAATGAAATTACTCTCAAACAAAATTAATACCAATTTTGTGGCGCATGGCGGCGCTACGTGCGGCGTCACTTTGCCCGCCTTCCAAATATCTCTAAAATAGAAAGGATTAACAATTTTCGCGACAAAAGCTAGAAGCCAGTTGGCATAGCGCGTATAACCGACTGGTTCAAATATGTTTTGTTCGAGGGAGGTTTCAGGTTCGAATTCTGAGAACTCAATTTGTTTTTCTGTTTTTTTTATCTCGCAAATAATTTTTTTGTTTTTTTTACGTAATAGTTTAATGGCAAAACCTTTTTCGTAAGGAACAATTTTAAGTCATGGTAGTCAGTGCGAGAAATTTTGTTCCCGAGTCGTTTATTTGATACGAAGTACGGCTGAGTTAATCAATGTTCAAACACGTCACTTTTAGCGAACCGCATGGAGTTCCTTCAATACTGTCCATACAAAGTGACATGTTTAATCATACGCTGACGTTGATTGTGATGCCATCTGTCGGCACAGTTAACATTGATTAGATTTCCATCACTAAACAGAACCACTTTTGAATTTAATTGTTCAAAAGAGAGGGATGAGTTAAACAATGTTCAAACACGTCACTTTTAGTGAACTGCATAGAGTTCGTTGTCCATATACATTGTCCATATAAAGTGACGTGTTTAAGTTGACGATGATTTTGATTGTTTGCCCTTTCGTGCACGTGTATTATAAATGGGAATATTAGAATATTTCTAATTTAATTAAGCCATATCGGCTCCACCCGTTATGATTTAAAAGTCGCAGATACTTCTATCCGGGTAGAGATGGCGCCACGTGTGATTGGCGATTAGAAGATCATGGCGCGATAGATGGCGCTGTGAAATTAAATATTTTCAAAAACCGAAATTCTGCAAATATTTTCGCCGCAACTATTTACTATAGCATTATATAACTTTATATTTATATTCTTTGCTTTCTGTGTACAATAACTTTGTACAGGCCAGAACAGCATTAAATAAGGCATGGGGAACTATCTTTTGTCTCATAGAAGATCATGAAACATATGAAAATTTGTATGGGTAACCCATTATATCTTCAAACTAGGTCTATGAAAACGCACCTGTTTTTTAATGAATAGTTCATATGTTTTTGGTCAAGAAATGGCGCTATCGCTGATTGCATTTATGTATCTTCTTTCGAGACTCCCTAATTGTACCTAATTTGTATCGCATGGCTTTATTCCCGCAATTTTAGGACTAATTAGCATCAGGCAAAATTATGAGAGGGGTGTGCAAATAAGCAGTGGTTTGAAATGGTTATAAATTAAGATCCGATGTAGACCTTTTGGTTTCCACGTCTAGCCTGATTCAAGCTACATGAAATCACTCTAAATTACCGGAGCGGTGAGCAGTGGCGTGAAATGCTTATAACTTGAGCGGCTCGTAGCCTAGTGGCGCGGGGACTGGCCTAGCGTACCAGAGGCCTGGGTTCAATACCGACTTGCACCACTGTCTTTCTCTTTCCGAGTTCAATAAGTGCATTTTCGTCACGAATGCGAGCTGCTCCATCATCCGGAATCCATGTAAAACTGTAGGTCCCTTCACCTACTAGGTGGTAGGGTTTAAGCCCGCCCGGGTTGGTACCATCGCATTGGATGAAAAGATGGTCGAAGCTGGAATGAAAAATTGTCCGTGTTTTCCATCCAGTTCAATGTAGCCGTGCTCATAAAGAGAAGGTCCTGGCATGGCACCAAATTCCTTCGGAAATGTGGTGTATTGTTGGCTGATATCATAACGGTAGTTGTGTGATATTAGCCATCCATGTCAGGTCGCATAAAAAAAAAAAACTTGCGAACCACTCACCCGATTTATATGCGAATTGAATCTACGTTTGGCGTCTCTGAGTGCGCTCCAGTTACGGATGGGTGACCATGTTCGATGTTGAGGCTGGCTGTGGTTTGTATGCCACGTAAAACTTTTGTACACCATTCGTAGGGTTCATTCCGCCTGGGATGATACATAGGTACCATCGCATAGAAGGAATGCATCATCGGGGCATGAAAATTGTCGTGTTTTAGATCCATTTTAACGTGGAAGTACGTAAGTAAGAAATAAAATAAAAAAATATGCTGCGTTTACTGTTATTTTTACGAAGTTCGTCATTTACTTCCAGCAAACAGATGGTGTTATACAAATCACTATTCACAGTCCCCAAAGCAATAGTCTGCATGCCTGTCTGTTTCATTTTACGGCGCACATCATTTATGTTTTTATTGTATAAAGCTGACATCACGAAATTAGTCACAAGTTTGACGCGATAGTCCCCTTTCATGGTGTTTCATCGTCAAAAGCAGTTTGATTCCGAGCAAGGATTTGCTGAGCCGTCAAATTACACTTAAAATCGTATATAATAATGCTATGAACATTTTCATAAGTTAATATCATATGGTGATATATAGACACGCATTTTTTTTTAAATGACGCCACAATGCAAAAACAAGTCACAGTAAGACAAAACAAACAAGTCAAAACAGCCTAAGAACCGATTGCATACTGAGAGGGATGAGTTAATCAATGTTCAAATACGTCACTTTCAGTGAACCGCATAGAGTTCCTTCCATACTGTCCATACAAAGTGACGTGTTTAAGCTGACGATGATTTTGATTTTTTTCCCTTTCGTGCACACGGCCCTATGAGTTATAATACCAAATTACTTAATTACTTTTAAGATATTATTTAGCTAAGTGGCCAGTTCCGAAAACTTATAGTGCGCCCTATGTATTATAAATGGGAACGTTAGAATATTTCTTATTTAATTAATGCATATCGGCTCCACCCGTTATGATTAAAAAGTAGCAGATAAATAACATATTTATTGACCAGCCTTTTGGGCTACCTACTTTTTATCTAGGAAATAATTCAGCTCGACATCAGTCCAAAAGGACATGGACCCGAGCGGAGCCGGGTACCGCAGCTAGTAAGATATAAGGCGCTATCTTCTAGTTTAAAATATAAGGCATTATATTCTAGCATAAAATAAAAGCAATGATTTTCTTGCTTAAATAAAACACACTATTTTCTTACATAAAATACAATACACCTTCTTCGAACATTAATTACTAGGCACCATTTTATAGCATAAAATACATTGCACCCTTTACTAGAATGCAATACAAGGCACCCTTTTTTAGCATAAAATACATTGCACCCTTTACTAGAATGCAATACAAGGCCCCCTTTTCTAGCATAAAATACATTGCACCCTTTACTAGAATGCAATACAAGGCACCCTTTTCTAGCATAAAATACATTGCACCCTTTACTAGAATGCAATACAAGGCACCCTTTTCTAGCATAAAATACATTGCACCCTTTACTAGAATGCAATACAAGGCACCCTTTTCTAGCATAAAATACATTGCACCCTTTACTAGAATGCAATACAAGGCACCCTTTTCTAGCATAAAATACATTGCACCCTTTACTAGAATGCAATACAAGGCACCCTTTTCTAGCATAAAATACAAAGCACCATTTTCCGGCATTCAACACAAGGCACTATTTTCGAGCATAAATTATAATGCAACCTTTTGCGGCATTCTATACAAGGCACCGTTTTCTGGCATAAAATACAATGCACCCTTTTCGCGTATTCTATACAAGGCACCGTTTCCTGGCATAAAATACAATGCATCCTTTATCGACATTCAATACAATGCACCCTTTATCGACATTCAATACAATGCACCCTTTATCGACATTCAATACAATGCACCCTTTTCTAGCACACAACGCCAGGCACCCTTTTCCACCGGACTGTACGCTGTCAATATTTTATTTATTCCCCCGGGCGCTGCGGATTCTATCCGGGCGTCGGATAGTCGATCTGCGTCCGATCTCGTTCCGATCGGCTCCGATCGGCCCCGATCCGCTCAGATGCGTCCCGATAGCGCGCGGTATTTGCTAAGTGAGCCCGCGGCGCGCGGTTTTCGGCCGATCCGCCGATAACGCGGACAGTGATCGGTTGGTTCGCCGAAGGAAAACACGCTGAAATTGTTCCTCACAGTGAGGTTCTTGTAATCGAGCATCACCGATACAGCATATATTCTCAGAGACGTTGCTAATATTCAAATCGCGAAATCGAGTATTTAATATAAGATGGCGACAAGCGCGATGATAAAGCGGGATGATAGGCATTTCTGCATTGTTCTCAGTTCTGGGTCGATATTGTTATGGACCTCTATCTCAATTCTATAACTATGTCAATATAAATAATGTAGATATGTCCTCATATATATGTTATGTTTATAATATATTAAATTAAATGTTCGTATTAAAAGGATTTTCTAACAGGATTTAATTAAGCTTATTTCTAATTGTTATTGTGCTAGGAAAATGTACAACCTATGTTAATGATTTTAAATATTTATTCATACTCTCCCAGATGTGGTTGGTCACCAGGGGAGATTTCTTTAAATGACCAAACCTCAAGACCTATAATACGGTCTAGAGAGGCCAAAGCCCTGCAGTGGGTGGAACTAAGAAAAAAAACTTAGAAATTTAAAATTAATGTTATACTTGATTTAGTGTTCTGTCATGGTATTAGCGCAACACACCACATGGGAACTAGGTGCCATGCCATGACCTTCCTTATATTGCACGGCTACATTGAACTGGATGGAAAACATGGACAATTTTCATTGCCGCTTCGACCATCGTTCATCCAATGCGATGGTACCAACCCGGTCGGGATAAACCCTACCACCTAGTAAGTAAGGAAGAGGACCTACAGCTTAACGTGGAATCCGAACCACGGCCAGCCTCTCTCAACGGTCGAATGGTCACCCATCCAAGACCAGACCGGACCCAGCGTTGCTTAACTTCGGAGAGCGATCGCCGAAGTGTCGCGCCACTGGGCCACTGAGGCTGACAAAATAACAGCGTTCTGGTTTATTAGTATCCGTTGCGTCACAGACGACCACTCGTTAAGATTCAAGCATTCAACTCGCATAAATAAATAATATTAAATAAAAATATGTCAGACCACCCCCATCCTGTCGTTAGTTCGAACCGTCACGAAGTCGCGTTATGGGGTAGTCAATTATTTCGATGAATATTTTATGGTGTTTTTATGGTTTTATTGTGCTCGTCGATACATCTTGTACACTATATTTTAAACTTTCCTGATGATGTGTGGGCATGGGCAGAATAAATTATTTTGAAGAAAATGTTCGATAGGTACCGACATCATTTTTGTTCGGATAAAAGTTAAGAATGGACGAATATCATCAAACTGAGAAAAAATATAACAACTATAAATGGGTTAAAAGTTATCTTAGGAATATACGAAAAAGTATATTTACAAAAGTTATCTGGTTCCATCGGATAGTTATAGTAGACCGAACTAAAAACCGGCCAGACCAAGTGCGAGTCGGACTCGCACGCGAAGGGTTCCGTACTATCATACAAGATTTAATACAAAAAATGACGTTTTTTTTAATTATTTTTTTATTTACCTATACTATAAAAATACACACTCTTACACACTACAAAATACACACTCTTTGAAAAATTCAGCTGACTGCCTATTATATACCGTGAGATACAGCCCTGTGACAGGCGGATGGACGGACAGCGAAGGCTTAGTAAAAGGGTTCCGTTGGCACCCTATGGGTACGGTACCCTAAAAAATTAAGTGCCATCATAACAACCATTCGGTTGTGATAGCTAACATGATCTAATAAAACTGCATGATAGATTTAGCTAGAATTGTATTTAATTTACACATAAAGAAATTATTATCTAAAGAATAATTCAGCTAAAAAATATTGTAATTTGAATCATATAGCATTTGGCACATATATTTGAATTCAACTCCAAAGGTATATAAGGTCTCTCTCTCTGTATTCTATCGTCTTTACCGGCGGAGCTGTACCTCCGTCCCATTTCTACCTTCGCTCAACGCGGAACAGAGAGAAAATGCACACATTCACTATCGACATTTTAACATTAAGAACCCACCGATCTTCTAGATCCGTCATCTATAGGGTTGGAAATCAATGGAATTCAGTTTCAGTTTCAGTTTCTTTATTTCCTCCATTAGATGTATATTACACACTCGGATTCGTCTTTTTTTTTTCCTGTCGGTTCGATTACTTCTGGCGAAGAAGAGCCGACAAGAAACTTCGTCAGGTTGGTCACTGTATTATTATTTTTTCCAGTGATACTTACAAACTAGTTTACAGTGATTGATTGATTACTACTGCTCACAAAGAACATTATTATAAGAACATTATATACATTGGTGAGGAGCAAACTCTTGAATACTATAATGACATCTTATTCTAAATTAATATTTTAAATTAATAGGAATTATGATCTAAATTATTCAGGTGTAAAAAGCCATCGAATGAACTCCCTTCCGACCTATTTCCCCCAAAGTACAGCCTGGGGTCCTTCAAACATGGTGTGAAGAAGCACCTGGCCGGCCGGCATGGTTTTCGCAGCCCCCCTGTAAATTCGATATCCCATGGGCGTCGTCGGGCATCTTAAGGTGGCCCCGTAAGCATCAGAACATTTCACCTCCCATAAAAACGTAGTTTAATAATCATTTGAAAACCACTGTTCCAATTTTTTTAATTAATTATTAATTATTGCCTGATGTTAGGTATCAAATATCGATTAAATTGGAACAGTGGAACAGAACATTGGAACATTCAAATGATTAGTAAACTACGTTTGTATGGCGAGCGTAGCTTACGGGCCATACTTACTCGTCAGCCTCAGTGGCCCAGTGGCGCGACACTTCGGCGATCGCTCTCCGAAGTTAAGCAACGCTGGGTCCGGTCTGGGGGTCCATTCAGAGCAAGAGTGAGTTCGAGTTCGGGAGTGAGTTAACCTAAAAATAGCTGGGAAATATATTATTATTTAAATAACGGAAACGTTATTTAAACTTCTAACGTATTTACGGGACAGACCAAATTTTTACCTAACTGTAATGATGTTCAAGAAGTGTGGGAACATTTTACTATTTAAAAAAGTGAGTTGATATTTAGTGACGAATTCGAACTCACTCTTGCCCTGAATGGACCCCCTGGTCTTGGATGGGTGACCATTAGACCGTTGAGAGAGGCTGGCCGTGGTTCGGATTCCACGTTAAACTGTAGGTCTCCTTCCTTACTTACTAGGTGGTAGGGTTAACCCCGCCCGGGTTGGTACCATCGCATTGAATGAACGATGGTCGAAGCGGCAATGAAAATTGTCCGTGTTTTCCATCCAGTTCAATGTAGCCGTGCAATATAAGGAAGGTCCTGGCATGGCACCTAGTTCCCATGTGGTGTGTTGGGCTAATACCATGACAGAAGGTGTGGTATTAGCCATCATGTCCAGTCACATAAAAAAAAAACTTAAGAGGTTCTGGCGTAAAAAAAAATTAGAAACGTTTCCGTAACTAGCGCCTTATTCTTGAGCTATCTCTGTTACAAACAGGAGGCTGTTCCGACCCATATAAAGTTGTTTGCACACATAACACAAAAAGTATTGCACTTTAAGCCACGAATTAGTAATAAAAGTTTAATATAGTCTTATTACTTGCAGCGAAAACAATTTCACCATTTCAGGATTATTGGTTGTGTTACAATTGATTTAAATACGATTTTTATTTAACAGCGCCATCTAACGGTGTAAAACTTATAATCGGCAATTACAACGAAACCATTAAACCTGAAATTGTGAATATGTTTTCGCTGCAACTACTATGGCTATATTTAATATTTTTGACGAAATACTTTTTGCGTTCTGTGTAAAAAAAACATTGTATGGGTCGGAACATCCTTAATGTGATTTTGAATTAGATGTCACCTAGTTAGGGTGGATTGCACCATATCTGATTCGTGATCATTTTAAAATAGTTGTCCTTATGTGTCGTCTGAAGAAGAAAGAAGATGGATTAATAAAACTTATAACTGTTACTAACCAGAGATACCGGTGAGTGAAATTGATAGACGCAATATCCGCGAAAGGCAAGCCTGCTCGTTCATTTCCGGCTTTGCTGTTTTATTCATAAAGTAGTTATTTTTACAGTTCTCTTTCTTTAATAGACGTCTCAGTAGCCATGTTAGACGGACACCATGTTGTACTTTGTAACAGGGAACGCACACATTACTAATTTCTGTGAATTCATGAAATATTTGAGGTTCCCTGGTACCTATTAGCCTCGTTTCTTGCTATAAAAACCAGCCAAGTGCGAGTCGTACTCGCACACGTAGGACTCCGTACCATCGTTTACCACCCTTAATTTTTTTTTTATTGAACCATTTTTTTCTTACAGCGGCAAAATAAATACAAATTCTGTGAAAATTTCAGCTGCCCACCTATTACGGTTCATGAGATACAGCCTCTGACGGACGGACAGCTAAAACTTAGTAATAGGGTTTCATTGGAACCCTTTTGGTACCCAGGGAGTAAGAAAGGATGGGACAGGCGAGCAAACCTATTCCGTTAGGCGGCAATCAACGTTTTAGTCATTCACTGACGGTAGCGTCGGCCAGTCAATTCTCTCACGTTACTAATATTATTAAATCCAGAACCTATTATTGCGCTAGTTTGACTGGAATAAATCACTAGTAGTGATAAATCCGCCTTTTTGCAGTTCCTTTTGCTTTTGTTAATTATTAATTAATTACTCTGTGTTTGATTGTTGTCAATAAAATTGCGCAATGAAGAATTTGTATTCTAAAAGCGGTATTCAGAGTGCACCGGACCGATCATACAAAAACCGGTTTAGTCCGGGCATAATCCGCGTATTAATGTTAGGGCGCCCACTCTGAATAATTTTTTCAAGCTAAAATACTCGTTCGACATTCGAGCGTTGTGTAAATCCCCCGCACAATCCAACCGCATTATCTCGCATATAAACATCAGATAAATACACAGCCTCACAAAAGGCAGTGGCGGAGTTTCGCGGGCAGCAAAGGGCGCCGCCCTGTCCGGACCTGTCACGCTGGACATCGCCAACTTACAGAAGCCCTACTATAAAATGCACTACACTTTGCAATATAGCATAAAATACTGGGAATTGTTAACTTCTGCTTTGCATAATTGAAGTGAATGATGTTACAGGTATTTTTAATGCGATTTGATTGGTTGTATCGAATGTAGGAAGAAATTACTTGACTGAACAATTTGATCGATACGTAATTAAATAAACCGTGAATGTCCTTTTGAGCGGCTCGTAGCTTAGTGTCGCGGGGACTTGCCTAGCACACCAGAGATCTGGGTTTAAATCCTCGCCCAGTTCATGCACTCCATGGTTCAGAATCCATGTAAAACTGTAGGTCCCCTTACCCTACTATGTGGTAGGGTTTAAGTCCGCCCAGTTTGGTACCATCGCATCGGATGAAAAGATGGTCGAAGCGGCAATGAAAAATTGCCCGTGTTTTCCATCCAGTTCAATAAAGGGAAGGTCCTAAATCGTTTACTCTAAAAACAGATAGCCTTAAACATTAAATGTTACTGTTTCTTTTAATAGTTTTTATAATTGTGAGCAAAAATAGTTATCTCTTACTGTTTGAAAACTTTTTCTAGCCTCTTGAAACTGGACAGTTGCACGCCTAATTTGATGTCTGCCGTAATGTTCAATCTGTTAAAATAACAGTTACAAAATCATCTGATCTATCATAGGTGTTATTTTTCCAAGTGGTACTGTTCAATCGGTTAAAATAACTGTTCTGGATCATTAATAGATACATACCGTAATACATTTATATTAATAAGAATTACTATTGCTATAAATTACTGAGTTTACAGTAAACAATTGCACATAATTTTTGTCAAAGCACATTCCTTGAACCAATGACAGTTAGCCTGGTTTTCACAAAGTGCTGATTTATTTTAATCTAAACTTATTACTAAAACCCTGATTATCTTGTGCTGGGGGCCAATCAAATAAGAGTGAGCTCGAGTTCGGGAGCAAGTTAACTTAAAAATCGCTGAAAACAATTGGGTTGTCTGGTATAGATTGCGAGATGGTAAGAAAGGCCCTTTAAGGTGGCCCAACCCGCTCATTTCCCCATACAAAAGGGGAGAGAAGATCACGCCTAATTTTCTTGTCAGAGATCCAAAATTTTGCTCAATATAGCTTTATTTGATTGAACTAGATGTCTGATAACCATTGGCATTGTAAAATTGTGTTTGGTTTCCAAGTTATAACGTCCGAAAGTTCGGATTTTTCGCGCGTTTTATACAATTACTTTGGAGGTGGATTACGCAATGATAAAGTAAGAACATCTTAAAAAGATTAGTTATCAGACATAGCTTGTTTAATCAAGATTTATAATCTATTTGATTTTTGTTAGATGTTTGACTACAGCGGTCGTGGTTTACTTTTAGCTATAAGTCGTTTTGAAATTAAATTTTTCGTAAATCTTACCAAATCATACACTATGCACATTGTCTTTTTTGTGGACAGGTTGCATCTTCCTCATAACGGAGCCTGTCTTATTCTTAGAAACAGAGAAGGTCCCAGAGCGCAACAGCCCGGTTTTGTACCGTGCCCGCAAATGAGTTGAGGCCGCCGGGTTGGGCCACCTTAAGGTGGCCCATCCCGCTCATCTCCCCATAAAAAAGGGAAAAGAAGATCACGCCCATACTTCTTATCAGAGATCCAAAATTTTGCTCAAAATAGCTTTATTTGATCGAACTAAATGTCTGATGACCATTGGCATTGTAAAATTGTGTTTGGTTTCTAAGTTATAGGGTCCGAAAGTTCGAATTTTTCGCGCGTTTTGTACAATAACTTTGGAGGTGGATTAAGCAATGATAAAGTAAGAATATCGTAAAAAGATTAGTCATCAGACATAGTTTATTTAATCAAGATTTATGATCTATTTGTTTTTTGTTAGATTTTTTACTACAGCGGACGTGGTTTACCTTTAGCTATAAGTCGTTTTGAAATTAAAATTATCGTAAATCTAAAAATCATACATCATACATCATATAGTGTATGATAAAAATCATACACTACGCACATTGTCCTTTTTGTGGACGTGTTGCATCTTCCTCATCACGGAGCCTGTCTTATTCTTTGAAACAGAGAAGGTCCCAGAGCGCAACAGCACGGTTTTGTACCGTGCCCGCGAATGAGTTTGGCCCGCCGGGTTGGGCCACCTTAATGTGAGGATTAAGCTAATCAGTACTTGGTGAAAGAGACGTTTTGGACTAACTCGTGGCTACGCCGCGCGCCGCCGCCATACGAGTGAGTGTTGGTTCCTACTCCCGTCCCTCCATCCTCGCTGGCTGGCGGCGACACGGCACGCATGCTCATGGCTGTCATTGCGGCGGGCGGCGGCGGCGCGGAGGGCGTGTGTCGCCAGGTGTTGTCCGCTGTCTGACACGTGACAGCAGCGGCCGCTACCGCACCGCCACAGCACCGCTGCGTTTATGGAATCCTTTACAGCTGAGAATACGCACACTATGGAAGCACGCTAATGGTAGCGCGCTTCCCGACTAGGCACGGCACAAAATTGTGCTATTGCGCTCTGCCACCATCTCTGGTTCAAAAAACGGTCAAGTGCGTGTCGGACTCGCACACGAAGGGTTCCGTACCATCGTACAAGATTTTAAACCAAAAAATACGTTTTTAAAGTTCCGTACCCAAAGGGTGCCAACAGAACCCTATTACTAAGCATCCGCCGTCCATCCATCCGTCCGTCCGTTTGTCACAGAGCTGTATCTCATGAATCGTAATAGCTAGGCAGCTGACATTTTCACAGAGTGTGTATTTCTTTTGCCGCTAAAACAACAAATAGGTAAAATTAAAAAATACTTAAAATTAAAGACCCCCATACGAAAAACGTTGATTATTGGTGTTAAATGATGTACGATGATACGGAACCCTTCGTGTGCGAGTCCGATTCGCAATTGGCCAGTTTTTTTTCCCATGTAATGGCCATGTTTTAATTTCACCTATTTGTGGTTATGGCGGCAAAATCAATATACACTCTATGAAGCTGTGAATTTCAGCTGCCTACCTATTACGGTTAATGAGATACAGCCCTGTGACTGACGGACGGACAGCGGAGTATTATTAATAGGGTTCTGTTGGCACCCTTTGGGTACGGAACCCTAAAAAAGAGTGACGAGAAGGACGCAAAATGACCACAAAGCAGGCAATGCGCACAGTTTTTTATTTGATTAAATTTACAACGACATGTAACAACAAAACAGAGTACTTACAGCTAAAAGTAAATCACGAACGCTGTAGTCAGAAATCTAATTAAAAAAAAACAAATTTACTTATATATTTATTCTCTGCCGCTTAATTAATTTCTTTGTCGCTTTGACCATCATTCATGCGATGCGATGGTGAGATAAAGTAATTATTAGTATTATCTTTCCGCCAGGTAGTAGTAGTACTGCAGAAATTTTCCACCCCTCTGCGAGACGGGCCTAGCCCAGTGCAGAGTAGGTGAGCCTAAATATAACCCGCTCATAAGTTATATCTGTAACAAAGTATGTCATACCTATCTAATATCAAAATACCTTCTAGTTGCATGGACCTCACCAGAAAAACACTTGAAATGGAAAAACGTTTTCCTCTCATAAGTTCCTCTAGTCACCGACGTTATTTGAAAGTTGAAAGCTAAGCTAGAAAAGTGTAGGCGGCCCTGAGGACACTCAAACTCGGCGATGCAGTAGCGATAAACATTTCGATACGAAAAACAAGATGGCAGCCGAAATACGACGTTACGTTGGCGGAACATCGCGGTTGTCCACAGTCTCGGGGATGGGCCTGTGCCTGATATAACCAAGAGTCGTTTGTCACACATTTAACCGACTTAAAAAAAAGCAGGAGGTTCTCAATTCGTCGGAATCTTTTTTTATCATTATTTTGAGTTTCAGCGACATCGATTCGAATATAATCGAGAAATTCGTTGGCTGACGTAATTGTCAGGATAGCTCAGTTGGTAAGAGCATAGGCAGGTCCGCATCCCTCTGCCGATGAATTTGACGACCAAAAACGTTTACAGATTATTTTCAAAATCAGACTACACTAAGTTACGTCACAAAGATCCGCGGATTAGATCAACGCAAATCACTCGCATTGGATGAAAAGATGGTCGAAGCGGTAATAAAAAATTGTCCGTGTTTTCCTTCCAGTTCAGTGCAGCCTGGCATGGCACCTAATTCCTTCGGGAATATGGTGTATTGGGCTAATATCATAACGGTAGTTGTGTGGGCATTAAATATTCATGTCAGGTTGCATTAAAAAAGGTTACATAAAAAGTATCAACATTTCATCAACGAATTAAGCTAATAATAAAATAAAACCTCCAATAGTGCCTGCGCGTTGAACTCTTTCCAACTAAGAAGCGCGTGGACGCGCTCTTCGCCGCTCTTTTATTTATTTTTGTGATGTTTTGTTTGTTTATTCGTGTGTTTGTTTATATTTCAGGTGCGGTGCCCGCCGGTTTACGGTCATTCACAAAATAACAGTGATATTTTGATCTTTTTACGGGTGTTTATTCATAACTCACGCTGAGATATAATAAAAATTACCCTAAAATATTGGAGGTTAGCGTCATATGGTGTCTTAAGTTTAGTTTTGCATTTAACTTTGCTGTCATTTTTAATAAATTCAATAGGCTACTCTTAAAATCAGCCACGATTTGTATTGTTCCCCTCATACCTTTAATTGTAATCCTGAAACATTTAAGCATGAACTATTAATAGTTAATTAGAAAATAGTTTCATTAACTTTTGTTTATTATTCATAAACCAAAACAAAAAAACCCTGCAGCTATGAATCGTGGTAACCAAGCGGTCAATAGCGTAATAGTTACATTTCTACGAATTCTTTCTACTTTACGATTCGTTACGCATGTAAATGTTTACGCATGTAAACATTTGCTCCTTTTCCCTTACTTACTAAGTTCCAGGTTTAGTATAAGTATAGTATAACTAGTCCAGCATAAGTAGTAAGCATAGTTTACAAATAATTCGAAAATCACTGATAAGCACTGTGTTATATCAGGCAACAAATATCAGTGCCTGAACTTTTTTTAAAAATCAAAGCCGGGTCAATACTACCGCATTTGATGCATTAAGTTCTGGCATGGAACCTAGTTCCTTCGCTAATTTGGTACTGGACATCATCATATGTGATGAGATTAATTTACATAAAAACACTTTGAAATAAATATTTGTAGATTTTTTCGTTAACTGAATAAACCTAACCGATAATTTTATATATTTAATGGATACGACATTACCCGTTATCTCATTAATTTAAGTTTCAGCTACTGAAAAAGTATTTATCGTGACATCAAAAGGTCGCAGGTTAATGTCCTGCTTCCGACGAATGTCACTTTTTCAGATTATTTTCAACATCTGATTACAATGCTTCAAATGTAGATGTCGCTGAAACTCAAATGAATAAAACCTAACCGAATTTAACCTAAGCAGCTATGGAGCGAGTAATGATCTACTAAGAATTCCTTTACAAGTACGTCACTTGAAGCATTTTAAGTGTTCAAAATACTTTTAATTCTTTCCATTTTCCGTCCAAACCACAGCCCTTTGGAATGTTCGCATCTCACAAACGCATTTTCCGCGTAGACCACAACGCAAGGATTTGCCTATGCAAATTATCAACACAAATAAATTCTTAGATAAACACACACAAACAACGTCTTCTGAGCACTTGAGGCCTTATTTTCGTGAATGGAAAGCGCAAATTGCTATGGGCTCGCACTCGCTTTTACTCCTTTGCTCGATTGTACAGGATACACTAAGTAAGGTTTAAGTGCAACTAAATAGGGTATTTAAGAAATGTGTTTAATTGCAGGGTGACGAAAGGATTGTATGGACATGCCTTTCATTTACTCTACCCATACCAGTAGAGGAAGTGGCTTTACACTTTGTCGTGGATTCGGAACCATGTAGATTATATGATTTGAGATTACCGTGCTTAACACTCTGATCGATGATTTTGCAAGACGTTTGGGCCCAAACGTTGGGTCCATCATCAGGCGAGCGGCTCGTAGCCTAGTGGCGCGAAGACCGGCCTAGCATACCAGAGGTCTGAGTTCAATTCCGACATGCACCACTTTCCTTCTCTTTCCAAGTTTGTTAAGTGCATTTCGTCACGAATGCGAGCTGCTCCATGGTTCGGAATCCATGTAAAACTGTAGGCCCCCTTCCCCTACTAGGTGGTAGGGTTTAAGACCGCCCAGGTTGGTACCATCGCATTGGATGAAAAGGTGGTCGAAGCGGCAATGAAAAATTGTTCGTGTTTTCCATCCAGTTCAATGTAGCCGTGCTCATAAAGGGAAGATCCTGGCACCCTAAAACCATGTAGATTGTGTCGCCTAAATGCACTAATCCAACTCAGAAAGTGGGCAAGGACCAGGCTGGGATAATATTGAATCCATTCTCCTTGGAATTTAAAGCGAATACCTGCTCTCCCGAGCTACCTGTCGCTTAATGGTATCGCTGAAAATTGGTGTATTGTAGTTATAGACATACATAAGTTTTTTATTTAAATTACAATTTCTGAAATATTGAATGGCTCACAATTCAGTTGGATCAACCTTCAAAAAAATGTGTCAAAGTTTTTTATTAAATGTGATTGTGTGTATTTAACTAGAGGGGTGATGGTAAATTAACTTGTTAAATAGGCACGTGTGTTATTACCTTTCGTTTAGCTACATTTCGCACCATGCTAACGTCAAACGACGACTCATTAGTCCAAGTTAACTGAAACTTATCAGTGTGCATGGTACGAAATGAAACTTTTTTTTTTTATGAAAATTCGGCTGTGCTGAGAACCAAAGGTGCTCAGAAAAGCCAAAAATACCTCGTCTCGCGAAATCACGCTCTGCGAGGCACCATGCCAGCGGATTTGCGGACTATCGCTGAGCTATCGAGCTTGTTCAAATCACGTTAACGAACTTAAGAGAGTCGTTACCCTATCAATTCCCTATACCGCGAGCGATAATTGCTTCCATGCTCCTAATGTTTTACTAGGTTTTTGAAATTTTTGATTCTAAAATATATCGTAAAAATCCATGTCTTTATGTTTTAAATTTTTTAATAAATATTTAAGATTGGAAGATATTGGCTAATAAACATTAGAATAAGGTTGTCTTTTTTTACGTTCATTTTCGATTGGATTTGGATGGATTTTTATTGAAAAATGCGGATTTCTACAAAAAAAAACAAAACATACGGACATAGAATGAAACTTTTACAAGCAATAAAAAAATTGTGATCAAAATCTGACAAAATTTAGTGGTAAGGAAACGTTAGGGCCTGGAAGACGATTTTGCTATTTTAATGGCAGTCGCCATGCAAAATTAAAATTGTGCCTTGGCCGATAGACAAAGAATGCATATCTTAAAATTTTCAAATCTTACATTTTCTGTGACTTCACGACAGCCTTAACGTCACATTTAGTTACTGACTTGCCTGTTCACCTGACGAGTTCATTTGCCACAGTAACACCCCAGTCTTGATTCTCGTGCCCTCATATTTACATACATATTTACAAAGCTCGATCCATAATATTATTTCGCAATTAAACGGCAATAGTTTTGCGGCACTGCGATTTCAACAATGATCCCCGTTAAGGAAGCCGCCATCGACTTAAGAGCATTGCGGTCATTTGTGTAAAATATATCTACTAATATTTAAGTTCATACCAAATGAAATTATGACATCGCGCTCACGAAACCTTAACGTACCGACGTCAAAATGTTTAACACATTATAAAGTGCAATGTTAGGGAAATATACTTTTTCGTACTAAGCACGTACGTCGCTTGTGCCAAGGAATGTGATATGTAATGTATTTTTAATCGACCGTGAAGCAAGGACACATTAATTGAAGAAAGATCCCAGTGAAACGAACTACTTTACGAATGTACAGCAAGGGTGGACCCGAAACAGCAAAACATACCATTCGCGGGTATTGCGTCTACCAATTTCGCCACCGGCTGCATACCCATAATTTGAAATTCTCCTACAGTCCCTCCTCCTTTAATAAATGCCTACTAACACAGTGTTTAAGATTATACCGACATACATTTATTTAACGCTTCATCTGCGTTACGGACATTGACTACATAGATTGAACTGGACTGGGAATAAATCAAAAGTTACTGCCAAAGTAAGGTCTAAAATGGTTCCATGTATGTATTTATGTCACGCCTGAATTGGTAAAGTCGGGTTGTGAAAAATTCAGAAAAAACTACTTATTGGATTGGTTCTAATATCGGTTATGGTAATGAAGATATTTAAATCCGACTTGAACTGTATGCAGCATTCCAGTAAAGGCACAGCGTTTAAATTAGAGAGTTATTTCAGGGTTTTATGTGACTTAGGGCCAACTTTTCAATCCTCAGATAGTACTTATCGAACTAATAGCATACATTCTCGTTTGTCAAAACACTGATAGTAATTACCGGAGAAATATCTTCTATTACAATTATCTGACTTTAATTTTACTTATAAACATATGGACTTACTATATCGGATGGACAACCAGAAGCGTAAATAAATCCGTCGAAAAGTTATCTTGGCTGTTTATCAGACTATTTATAAATCAGCCCTAAAACCAACTTGAAACATATGTAAGTATACATGTAATCTAACATAGATGGAACAAAATTTCGAGAGAGACCGATTGTCCTAGACAGTTTAACGCGAGCAAGACACAGGCGTGCGTATTCAGTGCGAAGATGACACCGTTCAGTGTAACTCCGACCTTCTAGGGTACAACTCTGCGTATTGACGACCACATGGGGATCTCAGTGTTGACCTGACGCATATCCTTAATTTTGGAAGGGTCTCTAAATTCGGGGATTCCTTGGGGTCGTCGACGAGATGCACGGCATGACGCTGCATCGAGTCCAGGGAGCCAAGCAGGCGCTTAGCCGTCCCACAAGCCGGCGAACAGAGCCGGTAGTCTGAGTTCTCACCTAAATTGGCGTTTACGTAACTTCGAAGTTCCGTAAAAACGTCAAACTCCATACAAGTTTTTACTACATATTCTGTGGTTTTACTTCTTTAAGCTATCAAAGTTAAACTCGGACTTCCGATTTGTATGAAAACGCGGAGTCGACGTAAATGGCAACGTCGACGTACTTACGGCAACGTTGAGTAAGCTGTCAAATCAAACTCGGACTCGCAAATGTTAGTTCGCTTAACGCCCACTGCGAGTGCTCTTCAATTTCTCCATACATTTCAAAACGCCAGTCGATCGGTTTGCCGTAACTCCAATTTAGGTGACAACTGAGACTTCGGGTACAGTACTCCACGTAATACCTTATCTGGGCCTTGTAAAGAAGCAAGTTTTGGCAGGCGTGAAGGAACCTAAGGGATAGGACTGTTTGGAATTCTAAAACAAAATTCTATAAGTTTGTTAGCTATTTCTATAGTTCGCCAAAAAGGCTCCACCTAGAAAAGTCACCTGCTGAAAGCTGGACGGTCTTAAGCTCCCGGAGGTCGCACGGCGCAGGCTCAAGTCGTGCGCGGGTCCCGATAGATAATTAACGAGCTCAATTAATTAAACTAAACCAGGGAAAAATACACCGAGACTCTACGGGCAACGGGGCCCGGTAATGCGAAGGCTGCTGCTGTCGGCTAAACCATGGTTGAGACTGGCGTTTGAAACCTAACTGGCGATAATAATTCGGGCCTTCTGCACTTTTAATAAGTCAGTAGAAGGATGTTCCATGAAAATATGACATTAAAAACGCATTAAAGCAATGTATTCAATTTCCCGATGATAAAAAGATCGTATGAACATGCCTTTTCGATAGTGCGCAAAACCATATGTAAACTTTAAATCCATTTAATTTCTTCCTGGTTATTATTATAATTTATATAACATTTATTTCAGTTGTGTGTTATATTATTATTTCAAATGGCTCTAGCTCAACTGCCTTGCGAGTCATTAACTGAACAGACTGCTGGTTTTCATCTAGGAACCATAAATGTGTGTGATGAGGGAATGGTGTCTTGTGTGTGAGGATGTGTGTCTGTTCTATTGTGTATGTTGTCGTGTGAAATGATAATTTAGTATATTGGTAATGTCTATATGATATATATATAGTAGATAATAATAATTATATCAATATGTACGTAATTTATGTCTAATGAAATATATAATATTTAGGGTGGAGTTGACAATCTCTGGTTGCTATTATAATTATGGTTATTATTGATCTCTCTTCCTTATTCTTCGGGCTAAAAATAAGGACGAATATATTTTAATGTTAAAATACATATGATCTAAAGATGTATCATATGATTTAAAGACATATGATCACCGATTTTCGTGTTCTCTAGAAAGCGCATTATCTATGGGATCAACGAATTTGAAATGTATATTATTTGGACTACACTGAATTATTAGAATATAATATTTAGCATTTGCTTTATTTATTGGAACGGACTTTCAAGCTGAAGGTCGCAGATTCGAATCCTACTAATAGTACAATCTTCCAATGTAGCTATTCAAGCTCGGAGAAGGAAGCACGGTCCTTATTATCGTGATTGGTAGTGTTATCATCGAGAGTTATGTCACAAAATGAGGCTATGCTTTTAAATTCCACAAGAATGAGCGGCTCGTCGCCCAGGGGTGGGTAGGTGCCTTCCATGCCAGAGTTCCCGTTCATGCACCATTTTATTTTTCTTTCTAAGTGAGATAAGTGTATTTAGTCATAAATGCGAGCTGCTCCATGGTTCGGAATCCATGTAAAACTAAAGGTCTCCTTCCGGGAATGCGGTGTATTGGGCTAATATCATGACGATCGGTATGGTCTTAGCCATCCATGTCATAAAATAAGGATGATATCGCGGGCAAAAATAAAGGTTAAGTTCAATCTGAGTTCAAGACCAGCTTTGCATAACCCACGCAAAGGGTACCGCGACCACTCGGTAATGTTCACGGTGCATTGCTAAAATCCTTAACAGAACCGACTAGTTCTACTGTCGGCTTTTGTACAGCCTAGATTTGCAGGTTCTGGGCCCGAAGCAGGATCTACTCTGCATAGAGACGGTCGGTATTGCTTGGGAAAATATATCCTGGAGGTTTCTTGAGGATTTCGAACCGAAATTGCAACGAAAATGTTGGTCTATCTAGTTTAATCGCTGGAATAAGGGAAAGTTTGCACCGAGTTCACGATTCATGAGTGGAAAAATCGTGTAAATAAAAGAGTGGGAAAAGGTGTTGCTCAAGGGCCCAAGGTGGCCCAACCCGTGCTGTTGCGCTCTGGGACCTTCTCTGTTACAAAGAAAAAGACATGCTCCGTGATGAGGAAGATGCAACATGTCCACAAAAAAGACAATGCCTATAGTTTATGATTTGGTAAGATTTACGGAAATTTCAATTACAAAACGACTTATAGCTAAAAGTAAACCACGACCGCTGTAGTCAAAAATCGAACAAAAACCAAAAAGATTATAAATTTTGATTATATATGCTATGTCTGATGACTAATCTTTTTAAGATGTTCTTACTTTATCATTGCGTAATCCACCAAAGTTATTGTATAAAACGCGCGAAAAATTTGAACTTTCGGACCTTATAACTTAGAAACCAACCACAATTTTACGATGTCAATGTCATCAAACATCTAGTTCGATTCAAATAAAGCTACTTTGAGCAAAATTTGGGATCTCTGACAATAAATATGGGCGTGATCTTCTTTCCCCGTTTGTATGGGCAGTTGAGCGGGATGGCCCACCTTAAGACAGGGGCGATTATTTCATTCCCCATAGTAAGGGCTATAACTATTTACATTCTCCAAATGTTAGAATTAAGCTTTTTTAAGTGATTATAACGGTTTTATTAAAATCTGACAACTTTTAGGGGTAAAGAGGCATTAGGGCCCGGAAGAAGATTTCGCTAGTCTTATTCGCAGTAGGCGTGCAAAATTGGGTCAATGGACAAATAGTGCATTAGTTCAAATTATCAAATCTCAGAGCCTCAAAGATAGTCTTAATGCCAGAGGTCATAGGTTCGCTTCCCGTCCGCTCATGCAAAACATTATTTGTCTTTATAAGTTGGATAAACACATTTCGTCACGAATGCGAACTGTTCCATGATCGTGGTTCAGAATCCATATAAAACTGTAGGTATTCCCCTAAGAGATGACAGGTTTAAGCCCGCCCGGCTTGTTACCGTCACATTGAATTCAAATATGGTCGAAAAAGCAGCTCGTAGTCTAGGGGCTGGAGGAGTTGCCTTTCATGCGAGAGGTCGGGGTTTAAATACTCGCCCCGTTAATGCACCACTTTCTTTCTCTATTTGAGTTGGATAAGCGCATTTAGCTATGAATGTAAGCTGTTATATGGTTTGGATCCCATGTAAAACTGAAGGTCCCTTTCCACTACTAGGTGGTTAGGTTAGGTTATTGGACGAAACTTTGGTTGATGTGTCAATAAAAATATCAGTGTTTTCCATCCAGTTCAATATAGTCGTACTCATAAAGGGAAGGTACTGGCATGGCACCTAGCTCCTTCGGAAATGTGGTATATTGGGCTAATATCATAACGGTAGTTGGGTGGTATTAGTCATCAATGTCTAGTTAGATAAAAACATTATTTATCCTTGTTTTCCATTCATTTCAACTCGTGCTCAGGGAATGCGGTGTGTTCACACCACGGAGGATAAACCTCCGTGGTTCACACTAACAACACAAGGGCGTGTGTTCTTGGCATTCAGTCATTGCGGATTCAGTAGAGTTAACAGTAATGTCAGAGTAAATTCTTCTTCTGTTAACTCTACTGAATCCGCAATGACTGAATGCCACGAATACACGTCCAGGTCAACGTCACTTAGACGTAGGGAACGAATAGTTCGGGTTTGGGGTTCTGCTCCCAAGCATTTTTGTTTGTAACTGGACATGGATGGCTAATACCACACCTACAGTCGTTATATTAGCCCCACACACCGCATTACAGAACCATCCATTTATGTGCACTGTGTCTTAACTGGACGGAAAAACATGGTCATTTTTTCGTTTCTGGTTTCGACTATATTTAAATCTATTCTAATGTAGTCTCCCCGGGTGGGCTTAACCCTACCACCTAGTAAGGGAAGGCGTCCTACAGCTTTACATGAATTCCGAACCATGGAAAAGCGCGCATTCGTATAGATTCACACTTACTCAGAAAGATAAATAAAGTAGTGCACAAACAGGCGGGATTTCAATGATTTTAATTATAATCATAATCAATATTTCATTTACTAAAAGTATGAGTAGTTACTAAAAGTAATGCAAAGTAATTCGAATTGCTACTAACTGATTTCATATATCAAAAATCTTATTCCTCGCTCATAAATGGTCCTCAAACCACAAGTGGCTTACTCCTTACATATTCTGAGAATACCCTTTACTCTGAATGAAAGTGTTGACTATAAGTCAACCGTCCGCTACCGGGCAGCGATCAATCTACGGAGAAATAAAGTAACGTATTCGTCGGACGAACAAGATGGCCGCCAGATAAGTCGAGGAGGAAATTGAAATTTGTATCAACGAATGGATCATGGGGATCCGTGCGAAAGTCGAAAAAGCACCGACATGAGGAATCAAATACTTGTTAAGTATTTATTCTGCCGCTATAACAACAAATAGGTAAAATTTAAAAAACGTGATTGTTTGTATTAAATCTGTTACGATGGTACAGAACCATTCGTGTGCGAGTCCGACTCGCACTTGGCCGGTTTTTTAGAGTTCGAGAAAATATTGGACCAACTCTACACTGAAACCCTGACTTATTTGTAGGGTTTCGTTCCTTACATGGAAAAAAGAACGGACTTGGTTGTCCTTCCGTCTGTCTATCAAGGCCCCTTATCTTAGGAAAGAGTTGGGGTAATAAGTTTAAATTAATATCCAACTCTTAGGTGTCTTAAAAATCAGGCATCTCAGTCAACGCGATAAAAAATGTTGCCATTTAACCGCATATTTTGCCACTCGCAAATAAATCAAAACGTCAACTTCCCGTTAACCTAAAATCATGAACTTTGTTAATAAATTTTTTTTGATGATGAACGAACTATCTAAATGCAACTGAACCCTCGAAGCCAGAGTCAGAATGGCCCTCGTTCATTTTTTTTTATCTTAACATACGGCTATAACCACCACACATTTTTATCAACAGTCTCCAAAAGACTGCCCATTATTTAATGGTAATTAGTATTGTAAGTAGTATTGTTATTTAATGGTAATTGAATTTCCTTTTTAACCGACTTCAAAAAAGGAGGAGGTTATCAATTCGTCTGTATGTTTTTTTTTTTTATGTTTGTTACCTCATAACTTTTGCCTGGGTGAACCGATTTTGATGATTATTTTTTTAAATGATAGCGAGTGCTTCCCAAGTGGTCCCAAGTGGTTAAGTTCTGACAATGATATCCATGAGAAAATCATAAAAGTCTTAAATTTGTATTAAGATGTGCGCGACAGATGGACGAATAACTCAATATGACGCCAACCGATTTCGGTGATTCTTTTTTTATTGGAAAGGGCGTGTACAAATTAGTACTTCAGATTCACTAAAAATAAACAAATAAAAAAAAAATCCGACTTCAAAGAAAAAGCACTAAAAATTAAAAAATAATTTCCATTTTTGTAGTTACGATTTCTGTTATTTTTTGAGTCGGTGTCAGCCAAGGTTAGGTTAGGTTAGGTTAGGTTAGGTTCTCTTGATTGGCGCAGCGCGTGCCCGGCTGACGTCGACTCAAAAAATAACAGAAATGGTAACTACCAAAATGGAAATTATTTTTTACTTTTTAGTGCCTTTTCTTTGAAGTCGGTTATTTTTTTTGTTAAATTTTTTAATTTTGATTTTACTAGAATTTTACTTGAATTGTAATTTAAAATGTTTTATTGTTTTATAGCTCACATTATTTTTCTTTTTATAGATTTGTACATATGCAAACTTTAACTTTATCACTATATGGGTGCAAAATTGCCTGAAATAAACCATTTTATTATCATTATTATTATTAAATACCCTTTTTTAACTATAGAATAATCTGAGTAAGTAATTAATTTCTCTTCAGAATTCACTTTCTTCGTATCCGTATTTTACTAGCTCTTAACGCATATCGTAAGGAACCCGCCAGCAACCATGTTGAATTATCTGACGAGCTCGCCCGAATTTGAATATGGAATTGCGTTATCTGTCGAATGGATTTTGGTTTTTTCACGTGTGACAAATGAACAATATTAACTAAAGGAAGTTTGAAGATTTGACGAATTGCTTTTTGGTGTGGATTTTTCCAAAATGTTTTGTTAAATGTGTGTATATAACTTAAATCTTATGTCTTTCAAATAACCTTCCGAATAAACAGAAAGGAAATAAATATTTTTCTCTTTACTGGTTCAAAAACAAATGAAGCTCAGGTAAATATATTTATATTCAAAAATGATATGTTTGTAGAATCGACTGTCAAATTGGATACACAACACATTACTCGCGAATGGTATGTTTAACTGTTTCGGGTTCAGCCTTAAATTGTCCTTGCTTCTCGGTCGATTCTACATACATATCAAATTAAGCTAATTACGGAACAATACATAATGTAACTAGGTGCAAATCAAAATGTGAATTTGGCTTGTCTTTTAAACTTTCTCAAGCACTACGATAATTGAATAAAAGTGTGCTGCCTTAGGTCCGATTGCAGCAGGCCTTTTCCTGGCATTTCGCAATCAGCAATCAGGAATCCTGAGTCTCGAAAACCGCTTTTATGGCGGTTTGCAAGACCATTTTTTTTTGGACGAAAAGATTCCGGAGCATAGTTTTTTTTAATTAATAAAGGTTTTCCGTCAAACAAATCCCTTTGAAAACCGCAATACGTAATATTTTGTTTTTATAGTCTCAGGATTCCTGATTCCTGATTACAGAATGCCAGGAAAAGGCCTGCAGAAAGAGACATCAGCGTTATAATTACTCTACCACGTGATTAAACACGCCACTTTTGCTTGACACGTTGGAAGCCTGGCGGCGTGGGCTTCGCCTCTCAAAGGGCGTAGGTTCAATACCCGGTGTCTGCACCAAATTCTTTCTCATTTAAAACTACGTGAAGAAACCCATCACTTAAATTCTGATAGGCTGAAGTGCACCCTTTATCCATCCATCGTTGTGGTTACTGTTAAAAATTGTCTGTATATTTGCTTATAATATTTAACAATAACTTTAATCATAACCAAAGAAGGTGTACTCTAGCGTAGGCTGTCTAACAATAGCTGCAGGACAACGCCATGTTCACTGCATTCTACCATGGCTCACCGCTAAACAGTTATCATAATCTTAGTTATTATCCAAATCGGCGCCATGACTCGTTTGAGCGTTTCTCGCTATTTCTTATAGTTTCGGCCATGAAGATAACTTGAAAAATTCACCCTGTAAAGCGTACATCTCGAATAGGATAGGATTTTTGAATGGCTAATACCATAAATACATTCATTATAAAAAACATAACCCTACTTCTTTCCGATAATTAACTCAACATACCGCATTCCCGAAGGAATTAGATTCTATAATGCTTCCTTTAGCACAGCTACATTGAACTGGATGGAAAACACAAACAATTTTTCATTGCTGCTACGAAAATCTGTTCACCCAGTGCGATGGTAGCAACCCGGATGGAAGGAACTTCAATAGTTTAACATGTGTTCCGAATCATGGAATAGCTCGCGTTTGTGACGAAATGCCCTTATCCAACTCAGAAAGAGAAAGAAAGCGGTGCATTCACGGGGCAAGGATCTTCCGGTGACCTCTGGCATTTAAGGCAAGTCCCCGCATCATTGAGCTATGAGTCGCCCGCACCCCGCTGGGGTGTCTACGACTTTGTGGAAAAAACTTCATAAAAATAATCATAATTTATTTAATTTCGTAATGGTGTTATCGGCCAGTGTGTGTAAGGTTCTGTGAGGCTTAAGGTTCCGGAAATTATCCCACGTTTTTCCCTCGAAAAAGCGCGGCCATAAAATGTCCCACTATTATTGAACATTGAGAGATTTAATTCTTAGATTAAAATTATTTATTTTTCGCAAAATGCAAGCAGCCGCTCTGTAAATACAAATCAATTTCGAAAAAAGAAGAATATGCGCTGTACTGATTGGTTGTTCGTTTAAAGGCGGGCTTACAGTAGGTCAAGAATTATAGTATAATATTTTGATAATAATATTTTAGTAGATTTGAGGATGTTTTGTTTTATTCAATTAATAGTATACTTTTTTCATAAATTATATAAATTTGTTCCAATGCCCCAATGAAATCGAAGTTTGAAAAATAGATATGTTGAAATAATTACATACCAAATGTACAGACCGGGCTTAATATCGTACAAGATTTAACATAAAAAGATCACGTTTCTTGTATGGGGTCCCCATTAATTTTTATTCTTTTTTTAATTTTACCTATTTGTTGTTATAGCGGCAAAATAAATACACACTCTGTGAACATTTCAGCTGCCTACCTATTACGGTTCATGAGATCCAGCCCTGTTACAGACGGACGGACGGACGGGCGAACGGACGGACAGCGGTGGCTTTTACCGTTGGCACCATTTGGGTACGGAAACTTAAAAATAAATAATAGTAATAATAATTTCTAGGGGAACAGGCGTGTGGGGTCCACATGTGAACGCGGCTTTAACAGGCAGCGTGCAGGGCTGGCGCTATCGCGATTCGGCCTAATGTGGCCTCGCAGCATCGCGGGTCGATCGTGGGTCAAGTACCATTTTATTGGCCCCACGAGCACGTGGTGCGCGGTGCCCCGGTCAGCCTCGCGGGGGCTATGATTTTCGGGTTTTCGTGCCGCGATTCGGGTGGAGCGTTAACCGCACTGTCGAGAGAAGAACTAAAGTCCGAAATAAGACTCAGGAAGTCACCATAGCAGTGCATTATTGACCGAGCGAAGAGCGAAGTCTCCATTTCAGGTTGGGCAAAAATGCTTACGTGTGTCCGGCTGTTCTTGAAGATTCTGAAGATTTCTGAAGTCCGGAGATTTTCTAAGCAGATTCTAAAACCATACAGTATCGTTTCTTATCATTGACCGATTTAAATTTTAATTTTAATCATATAATTATTTATTTTAAATAAATTTTAAATAAGTTTTTCTTAAGCAATCTTAAGTTATTGAAGATCAAACTGTCAAACTGGATTGTTTTAAATATTTTTGATAGCTTATGTTGTGTATATTTCATTTCCGATGATACTCTCCCAGAATTGAGCATTTTGAGTAATTCAAAATGGCGATATGGCGCCCTAAAAATTTGCCATTGTGTATTGAAATGATATTGACGTGTCGTAAACCTACCTATCATTTCAAATATTTTTTGCCCGTGGAGCAAGAATATAAAGTCAGTTTTTATATGAAACCAATACGAAATATGTGATTGCCTTTTTAACACTCAAGACTAGAGCCCCGATTGCACGAAGGTACGGCTGAGTTAATCAATGTTCAGACACGTCACTTTTAGTGGAGTAGAAAGGAGTTCCTTTCATACTGTTAACAAAGTGACATATTTAATCGTATGTTGACGTTGATTGTTTGTCCTTTCGTGCACTCGGCCCTCAGTCAGACAACATCTTTCGTACGTTAATCCAGTAACCTTAATTTTGTTGCAGGTTATTAAATGAACTAATCAAGATGTCAACTAGTGAGGGAGAAGAAAAACCGGCCAAGTGCAAGTCGGACTTGCACACAAAGGGTTCCGTACCATCGTACAAGATTTAACACAAAACAATCAGGTTTTTTGTATGGGCCCCTTTCATTTTTATTATTTTTAAATTTTACATATTTGTTGTTATAGCGGCAAAAAAAATACACATTCTGTGAAAATTTCAGCTGCCTTCCTATTACGGTTCATGAGATGCAGCCCTGCGACAGACGGACGGACGGACGGCCAGAAGAGGATTAGTAATAGGGTTCCGTTTAACACCATTTGGGTACGGAACCTTAAAAATATTTATTTTAAGTGTAGAAAACCGCACAAGACGGACACAATTTCTGCGCGCTTTCGGTAAAACAACGGAAAAATACCCTCAGCAATCGTTACATAAAGTACCATTTTCAAAACGTCTCGTCCACCCGAAGTACGGTCTACACAAAGAGCCACCGATTGTACAATTGCTACCATCAAGTCGCGGTCAGCGTGACGTTTATTAAGGGGCCGCTGACGCAGCGGTAAGGGTCCGAGGAGAGCTTTTAGCATAAATATGCTTTGCGCGCCGACAGCGTAGGTAAATTTTTCAAAGGACTACTTTATTTGTGCCCGCGGAGAAGCGCCATAAGTCTTGTAAACGCATTTTTATCATTTACATACTTGCATATGTACCATCCCGCCAATTCTTCGGTACGATCTAGGAATAGTTATTTTGGGACCACTGAAAACATTCATCATTTTACCAGAAATTCTACTAGAGCTTTTTACTTTTTTGTATCAGAATGATTTTTTATTGAATTAAATTAAAATTCAACAGAGCATGAATTTTAAGTAAAGTAACTTGATTTTTAATATAAATATTAGTCGAATCATTGATCGTAACCGTTTAAATGTCAATCGGTAGCTTTTGAGAGTGGTAATGCGGTGACTAGGCAGTGGTATGCAAGTGAGGAACGTGGTTAAATAACGTCTTTTTGTGATTTTTAAAAAAAATCATACATCCACCCCATATATTTTTGTGTCAGTTTACACATTATTAATTTTAAGTTTTTATTATTGTTTTCAATTTGGACATTTCAATTTTTATTTGTCCCATAAATGCACATGAAAATTTATTTATTAATGAGATAATTAAACTTACAAAATATAAAATATTTCATCCAATTTTTCTCTACAAAGCAAATTTGTAGACGCCATTACGCTCGCTGCATTTCCTCACTGTTTAGTCAGTCCGACACTCTGTCGAAAATATCTTCCAGATCGGTAATCGCCTGAACATTTTTTTAATTTAGAACCCAAGCTTTTGACAAATAATTTTGTATCCTTGCTCCAAACACGTAAAGTCTCGACCGCAAAAGCAACGAACTCATAATATACTTTAATTGCCGAATATTTTGAGTGTTTTAGCAGGCAGCAGTAGTTGCTGCTGCTGCTCCTGACGTGCGAGCGGTCAAACCAACAAATGAGGCCGCCAATATATCCACGCATGTGGCGTCCCACACCAGAGCCCTGCCTTTATCCAATGGAATTATGGTCATGCCATCTGGTCTCTTTCCATCATCCCTACTCAGGCCCACCGGCTCTAATAATGATGGAATATAATATATGTAGTAATGTCTTGTTATGTTTAAATGAATATATTTTTTTTGCTACGAATTATTATTTATTATTGCATTTTAATTAATACAATATTCTGCTTGATAATTTTTTGACCATTATTTATTTTGCCGTCATAATAAGAGAAATGTATCTTTTATCTATTAATTATATCAAATGCAAGCTTTTGATGATAACCAATGAAGTTTACGATACAGTGTCCTCTGCGTGCCAAATGAAGAAGACAAGTATAATACAATACAATATGCAAGCTTGTCAATTTTTTATTGTAACCGAGTTCACTTGCAAATTTCTAACAAAAAAAAGATAGATGGATTTCATGAAGAAAGACTTGTGCCGTTTCTGCCCGCGCGCGCAGGGCTAGCGCGACACCGGGTCGCGTCCGCGCCGATAGTAATGTATGCGCGAGCTCGCGGCGGGGGTGAGGGCGCGGGGTGGCGACGCGGGGGCGCGGGGCTGCGGCGGCTGTCCACGCGGGCAAAGCTGCCGCCGCTCGACGGTCAAGTCGCGGCCCGCGAACCTAGACATTACTTTTCAGTGTAGGTCATTTATTTAGGTTTCTACTACACGGTAATCGTCATGTTGTTCCAAAACAAAAAAGTTTTTTTTTCTCTAAAGGGCCAGTTGCCGAGATATACATTTTTGAAACAATTGTTTTCGTCTAGTGTAATTTGACACGATGTTGTAACCGTGTATAATGAAGGTATTGTCATGGAACCTAGATCCCGCGTGTTATGCCAGTCTAATGTAGTTGTGATATTAGCCAGTTATGTCCAGTTACATACAATGTAGATTCTATTTACACTAACTTCTTATATATTGAGATTTGTTTATTTTAATTCCAATAAGAACTTCCCAAATTTCAAGTAAGGACACTGTTGGTGAGCCGGCCATTCGACGCGCAACATCAAATGCTACATTAGTTGCACTAAATGGAGAGCAGGGGGTCATTCAAGCCCGATTCTGCTATTTGTCCAATTTCAAACCATTCCGTATTAGTTATGTTTCCGTCAAACATAACACGCTAAGTTTCGAGTGCGGTTTCCAGAAATCGGTATTCAGCTTATTCACACACGCGTTTTGTTATTGTCTATGGAGTGGTTTGTCTTGCGCGCCGCCTACAGGGTAAATCAACCTGTCACGATTTTGACAGTTATTTTCTCACTTAAATATGACATAGGCAGTTATCAATTAACAGAATAAGGCTTAAGAGTGAGTTTGAGTAGTAAGTAAACCTAAAAATAGCCGGGAAATATATCATTATTTAAATGACGGAACTGTTATTTATACTACCATTTCTTGTGTCGAGAACATGAGGAGTAAGTGAATTCGTAAGCAAACCAACGTTGATACAAACGTGTTTCAGTTAGTATTTTACGACTATCGGATAAGAAAAAGGTCACGCGAGGCTTTTTAATATTATTGGCAGGACTTTCGTTTCGTAATCGCACTGCCGCCGATGGCACGGGCAGCCTCGCGGTTGGCAATACCGGGAGCCGTCGTTGCGCGCGCATGTGACATAAATCTGCCCCCTCGCCCCGCACGCGCCGGCGCTCTCCACACGACATTCTTTGCGCTGCCGCCGCGCACGCCCCCCCCCCCCACTTACCCCCGCGCCCTTCACGCACTGCCGCTTCTGGACTCATGCTAGCCTGGTAGGGTAGTTGATCCTTTGCGGAGGTGGGGCTTTGCAGGCTTTTTAGGGTTCCGTTTCCTCATAAGAAAATATGCATAATAATAATTACTTCGTCGCCTGTCCGTATCATTCCGTAGGTGTTTGTCCTGCCTCGATAGCCCAGTGGTGCGACGCCTTGCGATTCGATAAGCTGGGTAAGCACCCCTGAGCGCGGTTGGGTTCTGGATGGGTGGCCATTTTCACCCGTTGAGGCTGGCCGTGCTTCGGATTTCACGTAAAACTGTAGGAACCCTTCCTTACTTAATAGGTGGTAGCGTTAATCCCGGCACGGGTTGGTACCATCGCATTGATTGAACGATGGCGAAGCGGCAGTGAAAATTGTCCGTGTTTTCCATCAAGTTAATTGTAGCCAGGCAATAAAAGGAAGGTCCTGGCATGGCACCTAGTTCCCACGCGGTGTGTTAGGTTAATATCTGACGGTCAGTCGGTATTGTCCATCCATGTCCACATATAAAAAACGTGATTTCATCTTTTAATAAGTATTTTTTATTTTTGAAGTTTCCATTAGCTATTCTAAAACAACCTGTATATTAAGAGGTAAATATATTTTAAAAAACCTAAAAGACCTATAAGTTTTTCTTATCGAGTCAATAGAGTATTTTAGCATAGTTCCACTGTTCAAAGTAGAATGTAGATTACATGGTAGTACAATGTAGCTTCACATACTTATTTTAAGCATAGACACGAGTGTACCCTAACGGGCGCCTTCTCAAATTTGATCAGATCTCGTATAATCGAATACTAGTTTTACCTCGCAAAACCATTTGAGCATTAGACTATAATGTAATAGAATTGAAGCATATTATTCCCTTAAAAGCGTTACATAAAATCATGGTTTACAACTTTTTACAATATTATTATGACAAGGCTAGAGCAATGTATATGTAAAACTGTAGGGAAGAGGTAATGTGGCTCAGTGTTTATGCCCGCGTATACTTCAGCAAGTTTTTTTTTTTATATGACTGGACATGGATGGTTAATACCACAAGTTCTGTCATGGTATTAGCCCAACACACCACATGGGAACTAGGTGCCATGCCAGGACCTTCCTTATATTGCACGGCTACATTGAACTGGATGGAAAACACGTACAATTTTCATTGCCGCTTCGACCATCGTTCATCGAATGCGATGGTACCACCCGGGCGGGATAAACCCTACCACCTAGTAAGTAAGGAAGGGGACCTACAGCTTAACGTGGAATCCGAACCACGGCCAGCCTCTCTCAACGGTCGAATGGTCACCCATCCAAGACCAGACCGGACCCAGCGTTGCTTAACTTCGGAGAGCGATCGCCAAGTGTCGCGCCACTGGGCCACTAAGGCTGAGTTTGCTGAAGTAGACTGGTGCCGCTGGTTTTCAGCCACCACCGGATCTCAAGGTATTGTGATTAATTTATAACAGAAACAGGAGAAGCAATAACACAGCATAAATGAACAACAGCATTTGGTAAAAGGTCACAAAGTCAATTTTCCTACGTGGGATTTCAATAACACAAATGCTTGTGGCTAAATAAGGTGGGTTCTTCTACCATAACCAAATCGTGGGTAGACGCCTTCTTCGATAGGCAAAATGCACTAGCTATTCTGCTCGCGGTATGGGTGTAGGTTGACCATAATTTACTAATTTTGCTTAAATAATACATTTAAAGTTGGTTACACGGATTTCATTTTGCTGATTAAAAGTTGTCATATTTGTTTTATTATTGAAATCGAATAAATTTACTTTTAAAACTTATCCACATTTTTTTTAAATAATACTAGACTATCAACTATGTCTAGTAGTAGGTATCATTCACTAATGACATGATTTAGTTTTTTTAAATTTATTTTAACACATATTAAAATGACATACAGTCTCAGTTGAAAAAATAACAAGATCACAAGAGTACAAGTTACATATAGCATAAATCCCGCAGGGGGCAATATCAAAACACAGAGTACTAGTATGAAATAAGCGAAACAGACAGTGGCAACACAAGCCCTGCATGAAGATACAAATGAATTCGATTGTAAAAGTACCCGAACTAGGCAAAGCCTGTCTTTCGTGGCACCTGATGTGAGGCTCGGTATTGGAAAATAAAAAAAACGTAGTTAAACATATAAAAAATAAGTTTCATCACACTATTGGCCTAACCCTTTAAAGTTATATTAAAAATGTAAACAACAATGAAAGTTAATTTATAATGAATACCTTACATATTTAAGCAATTAAATTACGTTGACATACAACAAAGTATATTAGAATAAATATTTATACCAATTAGATTATCATAATTTACATAAATGTAGGCTATAAAATAAGATTAAAAATAAATAGTACATTAATAGATAAGCGTTAAGATGGTCACGTAATAACTGGTTTCCCACGTGAGAAACACATTAGAGAAATCACGTGATTATCACACAAAATACACATCTTTGTAAAGAGGTATCAAGAGGGGTTGTAGCGTATCTAATATTATTCCTTATTTATTTGTTTATATTGTAACCCTTGAACAAAGTCTACTCCAGAAATAGTTATTAACAATCATTATTCCCGTGATGAGAAGTGTGATAAGGATTTTGAAAGAATGCCATTGTGATAAGCCGGGCGATCACGCCTACAGCTAGGGTGGCGATTTGTAACTGCGTACTGGTGCCCACAATTATGTATGCGAGCGAGTATGGCAGAAGAGGCACGAATGTAGAATAAATGAAGTGGAAATAGGTTCCTTGAGGAAATATGCGGAGAGAACGACACGTCGTTCGACAATTAGCTGGTACGAAATATAACTAAATGTTATATTTAATGACTTACTTGTCTGTTCACCCGGCGAATTATTTTATTATGTTAACCTCACTATTAAATATTTTATTTGTCGATAATCAAAACAGAACGGTGAAAACATGTCCCATATTCGTCCTTACGCAGTATGGTCACCCTAGCCATTGAATGCTCACGATTTTTCCGAACAATCAATTTAGCTGATCGGCGCTTACTATGCAGGCTGTTATTAGCCCCGCTAATTTTATTAATCCTTTCGCAGTTAAGTAGACAGTAATGTACGTATTTATCCAGTGGGCGTTCATACTTTTTTCTTATTCTTCTTCCATTTCCGCTTTAAAACATCCTTGAATATCGGCATTTAAACCCGTAACCGAGCAGAGAAGAGTTAAGGGGAACTGCGCTGGTTACTTGGATCGTGAAAAAAAATCTGCTGTCTCTGAAGCCTTATTCTGCTAATTGATAACTGCGCGCGTTATGTTTGTGTTTTCTCAAAACCGCATGTTTCGCGCGAAATGGTATTCTACTAGCGCAGTTTGCAAAACGCATGCGTTGTGTTTGTGTTTTGTTCGCAAACTCGTAACGCGCGCTCATGTTCTCGTGGGCCGTGTGTTTTGCCGAAAACTTGCGGTTTTGAGAATTCTATTTGTCAAATTCGGAGCATCGCATCGCCGAAATTCCAATATCACTTTTCTACTTTACGTTGGCATATCGCTGTCTCTTTCTTTTCGCATGTCATATTTGAGTGAGAAAATAACTGTCAAAATCGTGACAGGTTATCTTACCCTGTAGGCGGCGCGCAAGACAAACCACTCCATAGACAATAACAAAACGTGTGTGTGAATTAGCTGAATACCGATTTTTGGAAACCGCACTCGAAACTTAGCGTGTTATATTTGACGGAAACATAACTAATACGGAATGGTTTGAAATTGGACAAATAGCAGAATCGGGCTTCTGGAAGAATTAATCGAGATTACAAGTGTCATATATTATAATCAAAATGAAGGAACCCAATTATTTGATCGAAGAAATTTTTTTTTTGACATGGAATACCACAAAACTACCGTCATGATATTAGCCCAATACACCACATCCCCGAAGGAACTAGGCGCCATGCTAGGACATTTCCTTCATGAACACGGCTACACTGAACTGAGCCCGTAGTCCGATTTGTCAGCTCTATTGGCGTTTACGCGAATGTATGGAGAATTGAAGAGCGGGCGTTGTGGGCGGGAGTGGGCGTTAATCTAACTAACATTTGCGAGTCCAAGTTTGATTTGACAGCACAAACGAAACACGATGACGTTGCCGTTTACGCCGACTCCCTTTTTTCATACAAAACTGGTAGTCAGAATTTGATTTTGACAGATTGAAGAAGTAAAACCACAGACTAAGCAGTAAAACGTGAATAGGGTTTTATGTTTTTTAATTATTTCAAAGTCCAATAAACGCCAATTTAGGTGGGAAGTCGGACTAGGGTCTCTGGATGGAAAACACGGACAATTTTTCATTACCGTTTCAATCATATTTTCATCCAATGCGATGGTACCAACCCCTAATAGGGGAAGGAAAAATATAGTTTAATATGGATTCTGAACCATGGCACAGCTTGCATTCGTGACGAAATGCACTTATTCAACTCAGAAAGAGAAATAAAGTGGTGCAGGACTGGGGCGAGGATTTGAACCCTCGCATGAAAGGCAAGTCCTCTAGCCCTACACCACGAGCTGTATGAGCTGCTGTACAAGGTATACAGGTGTACAAGGTATCGCATTAAACCAATTTCGCTACCTGCTGTTTAACCATAATTTTCAATTCACCTACAGTCGCTCCGCCCGTAATCGATGTCTCCTACTAACACAGTGTTTAATATTATACATACATTAATTTAATGCTGTACATAAGTTGCGGATATTGACTGCAAATATTGAACATTCAAAAATTGCCATCGGTACCAAAATCGTATTTGTGTCCTTGCTTCACGGTCGATTCTAAATACGTCTCAAATGTGAGCTTGTTCCATGGTGCGGAATCCATGTAAAGCTGCAGGCTCCCTTTCTCGGATGCACGCAGGTCGTGCGACAATGAAACTTGCACCTAGCAAGGGCCTTAAACATATTTTTAAGTCCCGGAACCCACGCGCAACATGCAATGCATGCAAGTACATTTATTTAATATTAATATTGCTCATAAGCTCATGCAGCTAATAATTTCATCGCATATAAATCCCGATCGCGCCTCCAGATATGGCCGCCACACAGAAGATCCTAGCCTGTGCAAACAGGCGGAAAGCGCCATCTCTGAGCGGGCGGGTGCGCCGCGTGCTCTGGTGGGCGGGGCATGTCACGGAGCGCGTGACGTCATAGCCGCTGGCGCAGCCAACTGATTGAGTGATGAACTTTGCTCGGCGCAACTCGATGCTACGGCTTTGGGATAATCCAGTGAGATTCGCTTGCACCTACAGGCTGTTTGGAATGCGTTTTGGAGGCGATGTAAAGCAACAAACACGGCCTACAGGTCTATTCCTGGCATTCAGTAATCAGGAATCAGGAATCCTGAGTCCAGAAAACCGCTTTTATATCGATTTTAAAAGCGACTTTTTCGACGGAAAAAATAAAAAAAACTATGCTCCGGAATATTGTCGTCAAGAAAATCGCTTTGGAAACGCGGTTTTGTAGACTCAGGATTCCTGATTCCTGATTACGGAATGCCAGGAATAGGCCTGCTGTTGCCGTGTGACTTCAGTTTTGATGTTTGGTTGCAGGACTAGCTGTTCTTTAACAATGTTTTGCTGAATTAAAGAGGGAAGAACATTGATGATTTGGGTAGATACTTTATCCATTATATGTCAGAGCCCGTAGTCCCAGCTGTCACCTAAATTGGCGTTTACGCCAAACCGATCGACTGGCGTTCTCTATTGTAAGGAGAAATTGAAGAGCGCGCGCAGTGGGCGTTAAGCGAACTAACATTTGCGAGTCCGAGTTTGATTTGACAGCTTACTCAACGTTGCCGTAAATACGTCGACGTTGCCGTTTACGCCGACTCCGCGTTTTTATACAAATCGGAAGTCCGTGTTTGACTTTGACAGGTTGAAGAAGTAAAACTACAGTATATCTAGTAAAACTTGTATGTAGTTTGACGTTTTTACGTAACTTCGAAGTTCCGTAAACACCAATTTAGGTGAGAACTCCGACTGACCACTAAGAATACCCTTACACTTTTCCCTTCTTTCTAACTTCACACCACACCACGTTCCCACTGCTACATTCACCCCTTGATGCACCCAAATTAACCTCTCACACTTGCGCTTATATTGTTTTCTCCTTTGGAAGATTACTTTAGTTATTTTTTTTTATGTAACAGGGGGTCCATTCAGGTAAGAGTGAGTTCGAGTTCGGGAGTGAGTTAACCTAAAAATAGCTGGGGAATATATTATTATTGCAGTAACGGAACCGTTATTTATACTTCCAACGTATTTACGGGACAGACCAGATTTTTAACTAACTGTAATGATGTTCAAGAAGTGTAGAAACATTGACTATTTAAAAAAGTGAGTTGATATTTAATGACGAATTCGAACTCACTCTTGCCCTGAATGGACCCCCAGTACATGGATTGAGTTTTAGCGACATCTACATTTATATGAAACATTGTAATCGGATTTCGAAAATAATCGGAAAAAGTTGTTTGTCGTGACAAAATTCAAGAAATGGTGTATGATGGACCATATTTCTGTTTTAGATCGCGCAAGAAGAGAACAGCCTCTATACGGACCAACAAGATGTTATGGTGCTCTGTTCGGCAAATATTTAATAATATCGAAAAGGGTTAATGTAAAATCTGATCGAAGGAGTGTACCATGGAAGCGCTCGACTTGAGTAAATATTTAATGGAAAATACAAGTCAAGGGAAATTTAAACTTATGTAGAATTATCTGCACACGATTTTACACCAGAGAATTCTTGTAATGCTATAAATTACATTACTTATTGCATTAGTAACTTTGTTAGTTGTAAGTAATTTAAACTGAGGGTTGCTGTTTCTATTGTTCTTTACTCTTTGCCTTAATCTGTTGCACAAAGGAATTGTTTGGCAGTAGCATTTAGATCTAAGTGTGTATTTCATAATTGTGGATGGAAAAATATGTTATGTGAACCCGTGAAGTTATTTTGCGGGTTCTTGTTTACTGGGTTGATCGAATCCGCGGATCTTTGTGACGTAACTTAGCGTAATTTGACTATCAAAAAGTTTAAATAAATGATGAATTAAATGAAAACAGTCTTTATGATTTTTCATTCGCTCGCATACGTGCACTAGCTCTCATGAAATTAAAATTAAACTTTGGCTCTCTGAATGAAAAAAGCTGTAGACCTTCCGAGTCTGTCTATTCATAGCTTAAAACTGAATTAACGTTCACCTTACACCTTAAATCAAAATCATATTATTTTCTTGTATTCTTCTTTTTCTAGCGCTTTAGGTCTTCTTACAAAATAAAACTATAGTGACATTTTTGAACATTTAAACATTTTGGACATTAAAACATCAAAAAATTTAATCGACAAATCATTCGGACATAAATAATAAAAAATCGACGTAAAATGTCCGTATAATTACCGAACCTGCTCTAAAATTTTTTTAGGGTTCCGTTTTTACCCTTTGATTACGGAACCCTAAAAAAATCCGTTAATGCTTCATTATTCTTTAAATTCTCTACATAGACTGAAACGGACACTTTTCGAAAGCCTTCCTCGAAGGGCTCGCGATGTGTCGCGATGCACGTGAAACATCGTTGAACATCCAAATAGTTTTCTTGTAGAATGTCTGCCCTTCACATTCTGTTGGAGGAAGTGTACAGCAAGACGAGTGTAAAACAAACATTGAAGTAATATCTGCAAGAACACTTCATAAGAAGATAGTTACCTACCTGTGTAGTCTGTGTAGGCATATCCTGTTGGTAAGGTGGCATTGAACTGATTTGCGATCATTTCTTAGTAGTATCCCAAGAAGCACTGCTGACCAAAAACACTGCACCCAAAAACTGAGATCCATAAGGTATAAAAGACATCAAACGAGAAAAAATTAAGTCTTTCGACGATATATAAAGGAATATTAAACCACTTATACTTAATGGAATATTAAAGTTTTATAGTAAGTACCATAAAGAAAATAATTCAACTGATTTTGACCAATGCCTTCAGCAACACGATATTGGTAGGAGGTAACCAAGGGCTAACATTGAGAATTAATTTAGCTTAGGAAGTCACTAAACACAATCCTACAACACTAGAGATCTTTTAACAGCAATGGTTATAATGGTTCTTTAAATGCAATTATCACATCTTCTGTTACACTAGATGCCTAGACGCGTGTGTCAGCCAAGACACTGTAGTGGAAATAATTGAGGCCTACAAGGTTCTCTGTAGGCCAAAAGGCTTTGGAATTACTGAAAAGCCTGATCTTCGCCCATGTTTTGCCAGTTTTTCTTTAGGGAGTAAGTTGCTTTGTTTTCAAAGATACTTCGTTTGTAGACTTTATGTATGACACTAAAACTAGATTGACGATTTTTAGAAATCAGTTCTGGTTGTATGTATGTATGTATATATGTTTGTTCCTCCATAACTCTTAAACCGATTATCCGAATTAGATGAAACTTAGGACACGTTCATTTAACTACCCGGGAATTAGGATAGGCTAAATATAATTCAGTTCCGCTTAAGTTAAGATGTGGCTGTCATACAAACTTCAATGCTCTGCACGGCTCGGCGGGAGGGCGGCAGCTGGAGGGGGGGGGCGGTGGTGGCGTTTACTTTTACTAATTGTAGCGAAGTACGGCTTGGTATATCCCACAACTTTAGGACTGCTTGGCATCACGCTTCATTACCAGTATAACTTGCGAACCACTTACCCGATTTATATGCGTATTTTATCAACGTATAGCTTCTCTGGGAGCAGTCAGGTTCGGAATGGGTTACCGTTTTGGATGTTAAAGCTGGCTGTGGGTTGAAATCCACGCAAAAATTACCTATGTTACACTTACTAAGTAAGCAATGTAGCAGTTTAAGGGCAAAGAGGTTCCGGTGGCAAAGGTTTTTTTTTATATCCTATTGTTGCTATTTTGTTTAATTCCTCTTGTTCTCGAGTAACCTAATAAACCATTATTAGAAATATTTTTTGACATGTAGAAAAATACCGAAATACAAAGGATGGTATAAATGTTTATTATTTAAAAAATAAATATTGTTACATAAGGCAGCAACAGTAAACATAGGGCTGGAACGGGTACACGGAGTTTCGCTGCGTATTCAAGATGTGAATATCATATATTTAAATGTTGTTGCATAGATTTCGGTGCGACGAAATGCACCTAATGGAGTAAAATAGCAACATTATAGTATTTCTTACATGTTTTCAGTGCTGCTAGCATTGGATGTAATCCCCAAATATTAAGACATTTGAAATTGTTCCAGAAAAAGGTATTACAAAATATTTAATTTTGGTTTGTACTGATAAAACACGAGGCTGCTCGTTAGATTACTACGTCATTTCTACCAACTAGCTGGGTATCAGGGATGGTAGAGTAGTTTTTTATAAACATTTTGATGTAAAAATTTGGGTCCGGAGATATCTATTTTTCTTTAAAAAATGTTTTTAAAATTATTTTCTGTCTGCTCCATCGATATATTTAGTTCTGTATTGAGACGCGAACATACCTTATCTTTCCATTTTTAAGTTATATCAGTTGGCATTAGAATTGCTCGTATGTTGCCAACACGTCGTTACCCATAATTAAGGGTAAAATGATGGTGTGCGTATTTAGAATGTTTTTTAGAAGCGCGGAGACGAAAGCTCGCACAGGACGTCTTGAGCGTTTGCAACCGACATGAGCCGTCCCGACATGGACCAGTTAGGTAAAGTTTAATTTATAGAAGCAGGACACGGAGCGGAAGCGACGTGTCTTCTATAAATTAACCATTGGTAATATTTTTTTTGTTGACCACGGAAAAATAAATTAGTCCATGGCAATACCATTTTGGAAAAATGTGGACGCAACTGCATGTTGTCGCTGGTCGTCGCTGTTCTATGTGTATGTTATACACTTTGACTGTTGATGCTAATGGCCGACATTGAATTTGTTGGGATTTGTATGCTGTCGTCACATTTATACCATTTAGAGAGTGGTGAAAGTGGACACGTCTAGTTTTAAATGATTTTAAATGATGAGGACGCAGTATTCGTGTTTGTTCAGTGTTTGTAATGCAAATGACAGAAATTTCGTCAAAAATTCAAATTTGTGAGATTTTTTTTTCCATTTCCGGACCCCAATTTTGATTTAGAATAACGTATTTTGAGGCCTTTAGTAGGTATTTTCTTAATATTTTTAATCGCGATGTACTAATCTAAAGAATTTCCAAACACGAAACTGGCTTACACGTATAAGCCGAGACAACTTGACATTTTTATTATTGTTTATAATTACTCACTAGAAATAAAGACGGAAAATTCCATTAACTCGGTCAGCACCACGGTAACAAGCATGTGAGCTGTTTTGGTATTGCCAAATCAATCCAAAGTGAGTAAGCATAATCATGTCTTCTGAGTCCGTCGAAGTCGATTTCCGTATTTACTCACCACATAGGCTGCTATTTTTGTATCCGGAATTGGCAACACTAGCGTTGCTAGGCGCCATCTACAGAAATCGAATATTGCTACAAATATTAAACTAGACATCCTTATTGCTTATTATCATTACATCTAAAGAAAGTAGATAAATAAATGTCATAACCGGATGATTGACAGCCATTTACAAAAGTTATACAGTGTTTTCTTTCTCTTATAAAGTCTTAGTTTAGTTACTTGTGGGGTATTAAAAAAAAACAAATTTAACAAAAAAAATAACCGACTTCAAAGGAAAAGCACTAAAAAGTAAAAAATAATTTTCATTTTTGTAGTTACGATTTCTGTTATTTTTTGAGTCGGCGTCAGCCGGGCCCGCGCTGCGCCAATCAAGAGAACCTAACCTAACCTAACCTAACCTAACCTAACCTAACCTAACCTTGGCTGACACCGACTCAAAAAATTACAGAAATCGTAACTACAAAAATGAAAATTATTTTTTACTTTTTAGTGCTTTTCCTTTGAAGTCGGTTATTTTTTTTGTTAAATTTGTTTTTTTATTTGTTTATTTTTAGTGAATCTGAAGTAAATTTACTAAATTGTACACGTCCTTTCAAAAAAAAAAGGATCACTGAAATCGGTTGGCGTTATATTGAGTTATTCGTCGATTTGTCGCGCACATCTTAATACAAATTTAAGATTTTTATGATTTTCTCATGGATATCATTGTCAGAACTTAACCAAATTAAAATGGGACCACTTGAGAAGCACTAGCTATCATTTAAAAAAATAATCATCAAAATCGGTTCACCCAGGCAAAAGTTATGAGGTAACAAACATAAAAAAAAAACTAAAAAAAAACATACAGACGAATTGATAACCTCCTCCTTTTTTGAAGTCGGTTAAAAATCGTCTAATCACTCGTCACATCGAAAAGACTATCAAAATAATGATTTATAGTCCCACATAGAATTTTTTGCTGAGGGCACCACTGTCTTTTTACAAACACTCTTTCTACAAAAATGAAAATTATTTTTTACTTTTTAGTGATTTTCCTTTGAAGTCGGTTATTTTTTTTGTTAAACTTGTTTTTTTTAGGGTAATCACATGAAAAAAAATCATAATTATATAATAATAATAAAAATTAATTTTATTATTATAAATGATTATATATATAATTATAGAATTATAGCCCATTTATTTCCTTTTCGGCCTCGAAGATCTTTATTACCTTCAAAATAATCTCTCGAACTCCACTTTTGTAGACCTTAGGCATGATAACGCGCTCAACATTCCGAAAGCATTTGACAAAGACAGAGGACAGAATATGGGAAAATCCGATAATAGCCGAATGACATTTAAGATGACGATCGTTTAGTTCCGATTTTGACTACGCGCAAAATAGACTATGGGCATAGCAAAAGCCTTCAATTCAGTAAAATTGTGGATTTCATATGGCAATTTTTAAATAGTCTGTGATAGCCAAGGGAGATCTGGCAACAAAAATTACTTATGTCAACGCAAACAAAAGTGATAAAATTCTAGTGAAAATAGAAAATTTATTTGTGCTTTTTCTTGATTGGAATGAAAAAAATACCCATGCAAATAGTTATTTTGTTCCAGTAAACATCGCTGGAACGTGAGTAAGCTGTAATAGAGCTCAACAAGTTTCTAAATTGTTCGAAAACACTGACACAACATGGCGATTAATAACACTCGTGGTTTTAATTTATTTCCTGTTAATTTGCATTTTCAGATCATACTTTAGATTCAATATCTTTTGGCTTTGGACTTAAACAAAATTTACAATCTAATTAACAGTTTAGTACGAACAAAAAGAGGGTCAGCTTGAATTTTCTAGTTCTATTTCGCGTTAGTGTGCAACGCTAGAAAGAGAAGGAGACTTCTCTGGCCGAGATTCTTCCACCGAATTGAGGCACCATTGTTTGTTTTTGTAAACAAATCGTTATCAATGTTCTAATTAGAAAGGCCTGGCTTCACATTATACAGGATGCAGTCATCTTTGACCCACATATTAGTTTAATTCAATGAAGAAAGACAATAACCTTGCAATACATATGCAAATTTGTATCTGACTAAATTTTCATAAAATGCGGCTGGTGGGTTATTCTCAGAGCCACCTTTTTCTGGCACTATCTTTCGATCTCAGTTTTCATACATCTATCTCTGCATTATAGTTTTAAAATGTCTATTTTTCCAACCTAGTTTTTAATAAATGTATCTATCCTAGTGTTCTCACGTCCCCTCAGATCTTAGTTTTTTCGGTCAATAGTTCAACTGTAGTCTAAACCCAATTAAACATAATTAAAAATCTTTGGAATATTGTAGAGTTTCTTTATTATGTTATAAAAATGTAAATTGTTGTACTTACAACCTGTACACACCGCAACCCGCGCCCATGTGTTGGAACTGCCAATGCAAGTGAATCCATGTGTTTCTGCTCGACAAGAATAGGAATCAATTGGTGATTTTGCATTGATCTTTCTATGGGAGCGAGCGCATGTTTTGATGCAACTCAACTGCTCTATATCTTGGTGCTTGGATAGTAGAATGTTATATTATACGTATCTGGTAAGCATGATTTCCTGTGATGAAAAGCGAGACGGACATTAAAGAGTGTGTGATTGTTATGAAAATGCCGTTTCTGAAATTATGTTTCAAAGCCAGACTTGGGTGTGGCAGAAGAGGCATCACTTTAGAATAAATGCACTAGAAATATATTCCCTGAGGATGATACCTTGGCAGGGAGTTGATTCCGTTGTTTACTGACCCTATAGATAAGGGATCTATCATATTTTTTTAAACGTTGACTGTGAATTTGGCATTTATCTCCTCGTTCTGCGTTGAGCGATGGTAGAAAAGGGACGGTGGGACAGCTGGAGTTACTGCTCCACTGCGCTTATGATTTCTTTCATGTATTTTTTGACCTGTCATATTTGCAAATGTTAAGGTGATCATCACTGAAAAGCCTTGGGTCGCGCTGTGCAGGTGATGGAGATGGCTAGCGCGAGCGGATCGGGCGAGGAGTCGGCGGACGGCGGCTGGTGGGGCTCCTGGATAACATCTGCCAAGTCGAAGGTCTGTTTAATAAACATAAAATGATCACAGGTGTCATTTCTGGCTTCCGAACACCTTACGGTCATATGCTGAGATTCATAGACCTTACTCGTCCTTGGCTTAGCCAAACTATAGCTTTCGACTGTGAAATTTGACATTAGTTCAATACATTTTAGGTCAAAACTGACAGTCGGATGGCATATTTTGGCTTAGCTAAGTACAAGTAAGCTTTATGAATCTCAGCGTCATAGTACCCAGCACTGGGCAGGTGCCGTATTATCTAGCTATTGCTTTAAAGCCTTACACCGCCAAAAATAAGGGTTCCCTTCATTCGTGTTACATTTCTAATGCGTCGTCTATCAATTCCCCATACTATAGACACAGTAGATATATAGCTGTGCAACCGGAGCCACAGCAGTAGCTCAACTCAGGCGATTTTTGAGATGAATACCTTCCCTCCATCGAGTGTCGGGGTTGTCACTTAAATATAGGCGGAGCACTACTGGTTCTGTTATTTTTTTAAAAGATGGCCTCAAAGGACCATTTGCGAAAGTTCAGCACCACGAAACTAGCTTAGAGCCCATACAAGCGAAATGTGCCTGGGCAGGTGCACGAAATCGGGACTTTATGGAGTTGTGCTACTGGATGTAATCCTAATATATTCTGTGCTACAGGCGATAACTGTTTACATCATGTAAATGTTTCATTAGGTTTTTTTTAAATTTCGGATACTAAAATATATTATTGAAACCTGCGTCTGTTTTAGTTTTTTTTGTTTATTTTTTAGATTGGAAAGAATTGCCTAATAAACATTGGAAAAAGTGGTCTTCTTTAATGTCATTTTAGATTTTTATACTGGAGAATCTGATAAATTTTATGGTTAGGGAACATTTAGGGCTTGGAAAACGATTTCGTTAGTTAATTTCACACTTGACTTGCAAAATTGTGCCTTGGCCAACGGACAAAGAAATAATTTCTTCCAATTTTCTAATTTTAGAGTCCCGCAACCTACATGACAGTCTTAATCTCTAAATGAGAAAAACAGTGGTGCAGCCACCGGGTATCGAACCCATGCCTTCCGGCTGAACTGTTAGGCCATGAACACTTTTTCATTGTGGCATAATTTAGAACTTGTGTAAGTAATTCAATTGTTTACCATTCTCTTTTTTAAATGAACGTCTGGTTAGTTGACAACGCTGAGATAGATTTTTTTTCTATCTCCATGATCTAAATCGCTAGAAAAACATTGTGTCTGCTTTCCGCTCACAGTTGCCCTTGACCAGACCACAGACTACAGACCATTTGTTACACACAATAGCGGCTGCATTGTTCATCATTCCAAAAGAATTTGTCTATATTGAATTGATAAAATATGATAAATATTTTGCACAAATAACTAGTTCTACATTTGTACATACAAACATACCATCACATCTCTTCTTTGGAGGGGTAGGCAGAGTTAATAGAGCACCATTACTGCATACATCTCTTTTCATATACCTTTGCAAAGTATTACATCAATCTGGCCTGGTTACGTTCTCTTAGGCTGTCCAGAGCCCGTAGTTCAACTTATACCTCAATGGGCGTTTACGGAACTTCAAAGTTCCCTAAAAACATAAAACCCATAGAAGTTTTACTACTTATTCTGTGGTTTTATTTCTTCAAGCTGTCAAAATCTAACTCAGACTACCGATTTGTATGAAAACGCAGAGTTGGTGTAAACGGCATCATCAATGTATTTACAGCGGCGATGACTAAGCTATCAAATCAAACTTTGGCTTTGGTTTGGCGTTATCGACAATTTAGGTGACAAGTCAGACTACTGGCTCAGAGTATGTAGTCCCAGTTGTCACCTAAATTGGCGTTTACGGCAAACCGATTGACTGGAATTTTAAAATTTATGGAGAAATTGAAGAACGCGCGCAGTGGGCGTTAAGCGAACTAACATTTGCGAGTCCGAGTATGATTTGACAGCTTACTCATCGTTATAGAAATAATAGTAATAAAACTAAACTTGCACATGTAACAATTTTTTTATTTTTTCTTCTTTTTGCCACTGGAGTAGAGCATCATTTCAAGGTCCTTGCTAGTGGTGACCCTTGGTTCGGGTCACCTCTTCCCCTAAAATATGGTTGAGAGAGGCGATGGCTGGACCCGGCGTGATGCTCGTGAACGGGTGCTGTTTGTGGGGACTGGCCTGCTCCAATTGACAACATGTTAGATGACAGACATGACTTTGCAGAATAAACCGATATTTGTCATGAACTGTTGCATACGGCGTGAATGGTAGATTTTGTGAATTAATATTAATTTAATGTATTGACATAAACGGGTACCAATAACCCGTATATCTGTAAGCAGTGGCAAACAAATTTGTAAACTTAGACTAAGTAAACGTTGAAAAAAATCACCGAAGTTTCTTGCCAGTTCTTCTTCGCCGTGAATGCTGAACTGGCTAATGATAAAATATGATAAATCCGAGTGCAGTGTGCTGCCTGTGGATGATGAATAAACAATAAACAACAATAAAGTTGCCGTAAATACGTCAATGTTGCCGTTTACGCCGACTCCGCGTTTTTATACAAATCGGAAGTTCAAATTTGACTTTGACAGCTTGAAAATGTAAAACCACAGAATATCTAGTAAAAACTTGCATGGAGTTTGACGATTTTAGGTAACTCCGAAGTTCCGTAAACACCAATTTAGGTGAGAACTCCGACTGACCACTCAGGTAGAAATTAAGTGGACAGCTCCACTCTTTCAATTTGTTTTGTCATTATTTCGTCACCCCCTTCGCTGATACCATCACCCATCTCTGTACCGTCTTCACATAATAAAATTAAAAAAATCACATACAAGTTATCTTATATTTGGCTAATCAAATTATCAGTCAACATACCTTACTCTTATTAAAAAAATTGGTTTGCTGGTAAAAACTTGTCAAGTTAAATTTTGAGCTTCAATTTATCCTTAATTATTCTGCCTTGTGTAAATTATTAATACCTTTCCGGGTTATATACAGAACTTGGCACCCATTAAGATCTCAATTCTTTTATCGGCGAAGTCGCCAAAAAACAATATTTTTGATATTGAACTTGGCTACCATTTTCACATTTATGTTTTTGATGGGATAGATGTACCTCAATGGCTTTCGTAACAATTGATAAGAACCAAGTTCATTATGTATTTGAGCACATGCTGACACTCCAGTAATGAACTGGGTTAATTCGATGAATTCGATTGATACAGGTTATAGGTTGCATTACGAATGAGGTCATTGGGTCTAGTTCAGTTCACAAGGACATCCGTTGCAGATAAGAGTGTGCATGGAAGTTTAGTGACGAACCCAACTTGTTTGTGGAGAATACGGACAGAATTTGAAGAGCTTCTGAAAATAAACTGTCTTAGGCCCGAGTAATAGTAGAGCACGTATGAAAAGTACGCCTGTAGATGAAGCGAAAGAGGTGTGCTGTGATCGCGCCATATGGCCTACCCTTCCGGGAAAGCGGCGTGAAGGTATGTATGTATTTATGTAGCCCCGAGTGTATGACAATTTCAAAATTATTATGATTACATTTAAGAATGGTGGGACTGATAAGGGCTCGTTCCCATACTATGTGACGGAGCGTATGTAGTGGAGACTTAGTAATAGGCGGGTTCCGTACCCAAAGGGTGCCAACGGAACCCTAAAACACAAAATGTTATAATATTTAAAATACTATGTGAAAATGGAGGAGGGGTGTCTGAGCACATACCATGGTAGGTAACAACGGGGGGGAGGGGGTCAAAAAGTGGGTAAAATCGGCCACATTGTATGGGTACAAGCCCTAATTATCCTCTTGTCATCTGAAATCAAGTCGATTTGTTGTTTATGTTTACATGTTGCAGTCTGCGGAGGTTTTCACAATGGTGAAGAAAGACTTGGACGAGATCGGCAGCGCCGTGCGCAGTGAGGCCTCGCACGTCTACTCCACCACGTCTAGCGTCATCGGCAAAACTCTCAAGGTGTTAACTCGCTATAACCTTATCGCTTCTCACATTCTCATAACTCTCAAGGTCTTCACTCGCTATAACCTTATCGCTTCTCACATTCTCATAACTCTCAAGGTCTTCACTCGTTATAACCTTATCGCTTCTCACATTCTCATAACTCTCAAGGTCTTCACTCGCTATAGCCTTATCGCTTTTCACATTCTCATAACTCTCAAGGTCTTCACTCGCTATAACCTTATCGCTTCTCACATTCTCATAACTCTCAAGGTCTTCACTCGCTATAACCTTATCGCTTCTCACATTCTCATAACTCTCAAGGTCTTCACTCGCTATAACCTTATCGCTTCTCACATTCTCATAACTCTCAAGGTCTTCACTCGTTATAACCTTATCGCTTCTCACATTCTCATAACTCTCAAGGTCTTCACTCGCTATAACCTTATCGCTTTTCACATTCTCATAACTCTCAAGGTCTTCACTCGCTATAACCTTATCGCTTCTCACATTCTCATAACTCTCAAGGTCTTCATTTGCTATAACCTTATCGCTTCTCACATTCTCATAACTCTCAAGGTCTTCACTTGCTATAACCTTATCGCTTCTCACATTCTCATAACTCTCAAGGTCTTCACTCGCTATAACCTTATCGCTTCTCACTTACTACCCGTGTATGGTGTTTGCTCAACATGTCTAAGCCAATAGGCTCGTAGTTCAGTGGCACGGGGACTTGCCATGAATGTCAGAGGTCAGGGGTTAAATTTTCTGCCCTTTCATGTACCAGTGTCTTTCTCTTTCTAAATTGGTTAAGTGCATTTCGTGACAATTGCGAGCTCTTCCATGGTTCGGAGTCCATTTAAAACTGTAGGTCCCCTACTAGTGGTAGTGTTAAGCCCGCTCAATATGGTACCATTGCATTGGATGACAAGATGATCGAAACGGCATGTTTTCCATGCAGTTCAATGTAGCCGTGCTCAAAGGCTAGGTTCTGGCATGGCCCCTAATTCCTTCGGGAATGCTGTGTCTTAGACTTAAATGACTGTGGGTGTGGTATTAACTATCCATGTCCAGTTACATAAAAAAAAGAGTAAAGGTCTGGTATGGAGCATTCCTAATCGAATTTCGATTAGAATTCGATCTATGTAGACGATATGAAAGGAGTATGATGTGATTTTACCATATGGCGCTGTATCATACATGACTACCCTCCTGGGAAGCTGTGCGATATGTTGTGTTCATTTACAGCTGTCCCAATATCATATGCAAAAATTCTGTTCGCATTATCTGGTTATTACCTAATCTGCCTCATAACTTGAAGCATGAATAAACGTAATCTTCTGAAATAAATGTTTATATTGCATTATTTTTGTATGCATGCATGCTATCAGTGGCCCGAGATAATTTTACAGATAAATAAATTCAGACATGAACCCTAAGAGCTATTATAAGAATGCCATGTTGATTTGAATTATCTTTTCATCACTAATCCTGTAAAAAAAAGTAATTGTGATAGTGATTATGTAAATTATCTTTTCAGCTGGACGAGCCTGAATCCACAGCAAATGTTATGAAAAAAAGCTTCAGTACATTCATAGGTAAACATTTCTGAGTAATTAAAATATACCTTTTCGTACTAAACAAGTGTGTAGCTTTTGTCGACGAATCAGATATGTATGTAGAATCAACCGTGAAGCAAGGACACATTAATTTAAGAAATAAATCTGTAAAAGGAACTACTTTATGAATACGATTGATTGTGTCAATGTCTGCAATGCAGGTAAAGCGTTAAAATTATTTATGCCCAATATTTTATCACTGTGTCAGCATGAATGAGGCATCTATTAGGTTTTGATTGGATTAGGAGGGGGCACTGTAGGACAATCCCATATTATGGATTTTAAATTTTTCATGTGTGCCTTCATGGCCAAATCCGAAACCAAAAAAAAAACATTCAATACAATCTCAATTGCAAATCAATACAGTTTCAGTTTTTATCTAAATCGGCCTCGTAAATTAATCGTAAAGTTCCAGATTTGGCCACGAAGGCACACTTGGAAAATTCACCCCAGGGCGAAATTGGTAGACGTAATACCCGCGAAAGTTATGTTTGCTGGTTCAAATCCGGTCTTGCATATTAATAAAGTCGTTCTTTTTACAGATATCTTTCTTTAGTTACTATGTCCTTGCTTTACGGTCGATCACATTCAATACTGAGTAAATAAAATAATTGAATGATTGTAATGATATATAGACAATGGATATGGCTTGGTTGCATTGCTGTGGACATACCCTAACTTCGCTTCCTTTTAAGACTTCTATTTAATGCGCGGCATATGGCGTGCGACCACTTCTGTCCTTCGCTTCACCGAAGTAATGCGTTTTTGTTTTATTGAACACGTGACGAAATCTGCTCCAGATCAAGTCAACACGGTGCTCAACCCGGAGCCTGATGATGAAGACACTGAAGTGATCCTGTCCACGGGAGACACCACAGCGCTGTCCACCTACAAGGTAATAATTTCTTACTTTCTTATATTCCAAATATCGTGTAAATTGGAACAGTGATTTTTAATTTATTACTAAACCACATTTGTACGGCGAGTGTAATTTTGTGATGCTTACGGGCCGACCTTAAGCGAACGTCTTCCGGCAGAAAGAGATCGAGGCGCTGCAGCGCGTCGACGCGACGTTCATCGTGCCAGCGGAAGGCGCCGAGTTCGAGGCGTGGCGCGGCAGCGTGGCGGGCGAGGGCGGCGGCGGCGCGGCGGCGGCGGCGCGGCGGCTGCGCGGCGAGCCGCTGCTCGGCGCGCAGTACGAGCGGCTCGTGCCGGACGCCGTCTCTCACGACGACTTCTGGGAGCGGTGAGTCGGCGGGGAAACTGCGCGACCCTTGATTAAGCGGCTTGTAGCTCATGGAAGAGGTCGTGGGTTCAAATCCTCGCCCCGTTCATCTCCCACTTTCAACTTTGTTCTAACTGCATCATGGAGTACATCTACTCTCACTACTGCTCATAATACCCAAAGGTAGACTGGTAGAGAATGCCCCTGGAATTAAGTTGTACCTTTTTCCCGAATTTTGAGTGCAATAAACATATATAAATAAATCTTTCATCTAAACACTCGTAATTAAAACTTGACAGGAATGACATTTTTCACAGGTTGCTCATGCGACATCTAAAATAAGCTTTGAGTTTCTTTCCCATTCGAGTAACCTCAAATTAATGAGATAACAGTACTTTCGTATCCATTTAATACTTAAAATTTTCATTTCCTATCGCACTTCGCGACTTAAAAGATATGACATACTGGATCTTGACAACCGGTTCTGATCGATCTTAGTATGGAGGAAGGTCTAATGTTATTGGACATGTCGACCTACAAAACCACGCACACTCAAGAGATCCGATTATAGTCTGAAGACTGATCACAGATGAAGATACCAAGACAAAAAAAAATACTTTCGTATCGCAGGTACTTGTTCCGCGTGGCGCTGCTGCAGGACCGGCTCGCGGCGGCGGCGCGGCGCCGGCGCTCGTCGGGCTCCGCGCCCGCGCCCGATCAGCCCTGCGCCGACCCCGTGCTGGCGCACCTGCCGCTGCTGGAGGAGGAGCCCATCACAAGGTGCGCCCAGCTCGGATAGTTGTCCCCGCCAGGGATGCCATTTTCGATTATTCCATAGTAGCTTCCAAATAGGATGCTATTTTCTTATGTAACTACAGGAATGGCTAATTCCCACACCTATTATTTTTTTTATGCGATCTACGTGGATGGCTAATACCACACGACTACCGTTATGCTATGAGCCCGACACAACACATTTCCGAAGGAATTTGGTGCCATTCCAGGACCTTCCCTTTACGAGCACTTGAACTGGATGGAAGACACGGATAATTTTTCATTGCCGCTTAGACCATCTTTTCATCCAGTGCGATGGTACAAACCCGGGCGGGCTTAAAACCTAACACCTAGTAGGGCAAGGAGACCTACAGTTAGCATGACGAAATGCATTTATCCAACACAGAAAGAGAAAGAAAGTGGTGCATGTCGGGGCGAGGAATTGTACGCTTGGCCCACGGAGGAGCGAGGGAGAGAGGAGATGTTATTACTTCATATTACTAAGAAACGCACTGCGCGCGGAAGCGGTGAGAAAATCATTTCATGGTGGGGGTTCAAGCTCTGCCTTTTGTGCTAAATCCATCTACCGGAAACACCGGTATTCTGGTAGCAGCTATTCCGTGAGCTATTCTTAGTGGTTACAAGACTACAACTAGATGGCGCCTTTTGCATTTTATGTTATTTTTTCTATTAAAAACCTTCGAAATTTAAATCTATGCATTCGCGCGGATTAAAATAATATTGATTTAAAAGTGTCATTAAAATTTGCATCATCAGATCAACATTTCTTTATTGCGCGCCATCTATCGGCAAATTGCAAGACCGATACATCGATACAATGTTTGAATATTGACTCAAACTATAAAATATGAGGTCTTTTACTGACGAATAAAGCGTAATTCCACCTACAGGCTTTAAATATTTTTTTGTTGTGTAATGTTTGCAACATTTTACACAAAATCTCATCGTGTAATCGACTGTTAACCGAAAATTGTGCCGCAGATCACAATATTGTCCCACAAACCTAACACCGCCAGCGCCATATCGCGAATGACGCTAATCCACGCCTTATCGCGTGGGCTGCGACGTAGAGACCCACTTGATGGACACAGACCCAGTTTGCTTAGACCATCTCCTCTCTACCTCTATCCTCCGTGGATCCGGCCAGTCCCCGCGCCACTAGGCTACGAACTGCTCCACCGTACCAGTGTTACCCAAACACAGGAACGATGTTTCCATGGAACAGTTTACTTAGTAAACTGTTTCCTCAGTTTCCTCATATGACTTGCACAAGAAGAAATTATAAGGTACATGGTACCACCGTGTATTATTTTAAGGTCCTGAAACCCACGGCACAAATGTCACCTCTTCACTATATGCACTGCAGCTGTTGATTTGTTACGGTCTTCGTCTCAGGAGCCCCGAAAAGATGCCGTCACCGCTGGAGCCCCCGCCGGTTGACCCCAGCGTCGAGGTGGACGAAGGTGTGGCCTGGGATGACGGTATGTAAGTTTGTTTTGTAGTCACTGCCCTAGCGCAGCCTTTTGGCGGGCCATAGAAATTCGCATTTCCAAACATGTCATATATGTAGAAAGAATATTCTTGGTTCTCTTTTGTTCTCATTGAAACTGTTCTACCAAAAGTTGTTTGACAGTAGCATATAGATCTAAGTATGTATTTAATTATTGTTGACGGAAAACCAATATAATTTCTTTGCGGATCTTTACTGAGTTGATTGAATTTGCGGATCTATCAGTTTTTGACGTATCTTTGTGTAGTTTGTCTAACAAAAAAGTTTAAAGAAAGGATACTAAATTCATCTGTTAAATGATTGATAAATTTGAATGAGCACTATTAAGAATGTGGATATTTTGGGAAGATGTAAGATATATAAACAAAAGTATAACTATGCTATTAATGGGAATAGTACAGGGTTTTCAAAATTATATATTAAACTTTATTATTGAATTTAAATTTAAATAAATGCAATAAGTAGATATAGAAGATCTAATATAACGCACATAGCTAGCTTTGCTTTGAAAAGGAATATTGTGATTAACTTGTTACTATATCTCTATTCAATTTGTTTCAGAAGACTTCGCGAGTGATGTGGAACTTACGGAAGAACAACAGATCCTGCTACTACAAGAGTATGAACGAGAGATAGCATCGAAGAAACAAAATAAAAATGGCGGCATAAAAGATGCAGCTAACAATAATACGAAGACTTCCCCCAACAAACCAAACCCCAAAGTTGACAGCAAGACGACAAAACCAGTAGACAATAAACCGCAGAGAGCTAAAGCCATTGACAACAAAGCGAAACCCATAGACAAGACTAAAAGTGCAGAGAAACCCAAAACCGTAGGCAAGACGAAAAGCAAAATTATAGACAACCGAAAGCGGATAGACAATAAAAATGTAAATGATAACGCAAAGATTGCAAGCAAGGCAGAAACGGAGACCCAGAAAACTGAAAACGAATCAGATGTTTGTGGAAATAACTTAGTTGAAGATCATTTTGATGATAAGGACGCGCAAAAAGTAAAAGATGACGCCAGTTCAAATTCAGACGAAAGCTGGGAGAAAGAATTCGAAATTGAAGAAAGGACTGCGTAATTTGGAGGCCATAATGATTACAAAATAAAAATTATGATTGATGAACTAAAGGTGCACAACATCTACCGTTAATAAAAAAAAAAAATTTAATCACGGCTAGCTGTCAAAAGGTAATATGGCGTGCACAATCTCCGTTGTTAATACTAAGTTGCCAGTCGGCAAAACCGATCTTAATTACAATGCTAACCATGCACAAGTGCTGAATTGCACTAAAATATAGGGTATTTTCCCATCTTTGAATCCGAAAAAAAAAACTACAGGACTCCGCTAACATCACACATGAGCTGTTCAGCTAGCGCCATATTTTAACCGTGGAGAATCGAGTGGTTACAGTTGGTATTTGGTTATGACGTCATTTGAGAGTTATGCACGACGATATTCGCCTGGTCGGAGATTTGACAGCAGTTTGATTATGGTTGCTATCAGAAGGTGATTAACGAGAGATCGTGCACTCCTGTCTAATTAAAATGTAAACTATTGCTACGAAATATGCATGCTTATATTTTAAAACTTACGCGGGACGTAACTGCAATATTTAGTTTGACGGGTTACCGCGCGTGTGTGGTAAGCCGTCAAACTAAATATTATGCATGATTATGTCAATAATTACCTATAGCTCGTATGTAAGCAGAAATGCAAGACAACCCCAATTCGGCCATTGTTCTTTTTTATTTACCTTGTATTTTGGATAGGCTTCAAAAACCATTCTAATTTCCCAAGAAACTCCATTTATAAGCTGCTATAAATATTTTTTACACAAGGATTAGAAAATTTTTAGTTTGCAGTTTTTCTTAGCTCCTTTCGAAGTACACTGAATATGCTTGCAACATTTACAATTATAAATTAACCTAGCCTAAACCTAAATTACTTTTAATATCTTACTATAAGCTATAGAACATTGGAGTCGTATTCACTACGTATAATATTCACAACGTATAATAGTATTTTTTTCCGAAAAATTAAAACCATGCATATCGTATAATATTCACAGCGTATAATGCTATATGTTGTGCATGAGTTTAAAAATAAAATCAACTCTTTGCATCATGCAGAACGTCTAATAGTCACAACGTATAATATTCCTAACATGAATTCACAAAAAAAGAAAACCATGCAGAACGTATAATATGCCAAGAAGCACTGCATAAAGCGCCCTAATAATGATACATTTAAGGCTGAAATTGCTACGAATCGATATTTGTTAAAGAGTAACAATTTGCTACAACGCTAATTGAGACGGTCGAAAAGTCGCGTGCGAGTATACGCTTTTAAATTATATTCATAAGGGCGCTTATCGTATGAAAAGTTTTTGGATTATATGATATGCATGGTTTTCTTTTTTTGTTAAATAAAGATCATAATATTATACGTTGTGACTATTATACGTTATGCATGGAGAAATAAGTAATTTTATTTTTTAAACTTCTTCATGCACTACGTATAAAATTATACGATCTGCCGATTATACGTTGTGCATGGTTTTAAAATTTTGTTAAAATATGACATTATACGATCTGCATATTAGATGTTCTGCCGTTCCCCCGAACATTATAACTAAACATTATTTCCAAAATCTTTTTTTTTAAATAATTGTGTAAATTTTACATTACAATTAATGTGCATGAATAATTGATAATGTTTCGAATTTTCGTTGTACTTTTGGTCTATTGAATATTAGTAACGTACAATGAACTGTTTGAAAGTGTGATAAAGATGTCTTATATTATTAGTTATTTTGTTGTATGATGTAGTTTTAAGAAAAATAAATTTAAGCGAATATTAAAACCTTTACCATCCACAATGGTCCAATAGTTTTATAATTTTTCTGCCATCTATAAAATATTTGGAGTTGGGTATATTTTTTTGCACTTTGATTTTTCGGCACTTCAAAATATAATAAATTTATTTTGCAATGAAGTACCAATGTAAACACCGACGTCATATTGCTTGTGCAATAACCAAATTTAATGTGTAACACATTTTTATCGGTTTTAGAATATTGTTTGTATTTTAACTTGGTACATAATAAAAATCTGTAAAATATGTGGTATTTTAATTTATTTCACTTGTTCGCTTCAATCACCTACCAATACATACATATTACCAGCTTATGAAATTTGACAATTTTTTTTATGATGAGTAAATATGATTTTTATGATGAATAGAGAGTAAACCATGTGACGGATTTTAGACCCCCGTGACCGGCCGTGACAGAGACTAACCCCAAGTTACGTAACATTAAAAAAAATTACACAACTATTCGAAAATTCTATTATTTCTGATAAATGCGAACTCCATTTTGCTGTCACCTAGTAATAATAAATCGTTATAGGGTTATAAGGAAATGTTGGTTAATAAGAAACAGTTATAACTGTAAAATAACATTCTTTTCCATTGTTTGATTGTTTATATGTATATTTGTACGTGGTCAAACGCAAATTGTGGAAGACACAGGTGTGGCTATGCTCGAATGTTGAGAGCATTGTTTCTTCGTATCACATGCAACTTACAATTGAGACAAATAAATGATTTCGTTTCATTTAGCAAGTCACCCTCTATTGACAGACTGTTGTTAGAAAGCTTTTCTGCTGTGGCGCCATCTGTTAGTGACACACGGCCCGAGTGAACCATATTGGGTATGGACTATCGCGAAGTTAGTACTAGTGTGGTATAGTCTGCGGCGGTGGAGCCACGGGCTGCTGGTGTGGGTAGAAGAGCGAGGGCACTGCTCCGGTCTCCTCGCCACCGGCGTGAGGGTACGGGTTGTGCGGTGGGGCTACCATCCATTGAGGGTACCAGTATAGACCCTGTCGCAAAAACAATTGTTATTGTCTACATAAAATTAATGACTTGCAAATTAAAGCCAATAGAATTTATAGGTCGCTTATGGGGCAATAACACTTAGTAATTATCCCATGGGACAATACAAGTACCTACAGCACTTTGCACTTTAAAATTATGAAATAGAAACAATGTCTTTTTAATTGAATGACAGTAATTTACTCTGAGAAAGACAATATACACGATTAATAATAAAACAATGTCTCTGTGTTAAATATTGTCTATCAGCTGTATTCAGAGTGGGCGGACTAATTTTAATCAGCTAGGCTAAACTAGTTTTTGTATGGTTAGTCCGGTGCTAGATAATCTCATAGTAAGTTTGACAGGTCCTCTGAATACAACTGTAAATGTTTTGCAGCATTTAGGTATATTTAAGGAAGTGTGGAAGTGTTGTAGGATCGTAGCAGCGGGTAATACTCCTTCATGCCATGTTTACATGCTGCCGTTGCCATTGCTCTTTGTCCTACCCAATTCCCTGCCATAGCGCCGTCAGTGCTTACATACTGCCCCCATACTTACGCATGTTTGTGTTTAACATTTTAGATATAATAAATAGAAATGTATTTTTTTGTTATATGTAATTATACGGCTATAGAGATGTATGCGGGGCAAAATATAATAATGATCCTTCTGATACCTACTACATAACAGTAGGTATTAAAACCTACTAGATACAACAAAACATGCAGAATATATATTTAATATAAACATGAGAATTATGGAAATATTGGTTCTGTCTAGGTAGATTCCGGTATTATTCTATTCGATTTATTACAGTATGTAAACATTTGCTCCGTCACGCCCTGCCTGTCGGCACAAGAAAACACAACCGACAGGAGTGGTAGGGTCAGCAGTGGCCACGAATGAGGTGTTTATGTAGGTAGGTACTCGCATTGCCTAATTCCTTGATTGACACAGAAATGAGCAGCGTGCAAACGATCGATTAGGCAGAAATGGGCAGCATGCAAACGATCGATTAGGCAGAAATGGGCAGAATGCAAACGATCGATTAGGCAGAAATGGGCAGAATGCAAACGATCGATTAAGCAGAAATGGGCAGCATGCAAACGATCGATTAGGCAGAAATGGGCAGCATGCAAACGATCGATTAGACAGAAATGGGCAGAATGCAAACGATCGATTAGGCAGAAATAGGCAGAATGCAAACGATCGATTAGGCAGAAATGGGCAGCATGCAAACGATTGATTAAGCAGAAATGGGCAGCATGCAAACGATCGATTAGGCAGAAATGGGCAGCATGCAAACAATCGATTAGACAGATATGGGCAAAATGCAAACGATCGATTAGACAGATATTGGCAGAATGCAAACGATCGATTAGGCAGAAATGGGCAGCATGCAAACGATTGATTAAGCAGAAATGGGCAGCATGCAAACGATTGATTAGGCAGAAATGGGCAGCATACAAACGAACGATTAGGCAGTTCTTGGTTAGACCGTATGTCCTTAGCTTTAAGCGCTATGTGTAAGGTCCGCAAAGCCGTAGACATACAACTTACCTTCGTTCCGCTGCCCTGGCAACTGTATCTGTAGTCGTGGACACTGAGGGGGTCAAGATAGCTGATTCCAGCGATGGAGCCATAGTTAGGGGGGAACATGTACCAGCATCCTTCTAGGGAATCTGAAATTACGAAAAGAAAAGTTAGGAAATGGTTCAGACGATTCAATCTGCACCTTTTCATCACGCTTCAAGCATACAAACTCGTCTCATTTCGTTATGTGCTGTCCCTCTTCCCTGTTATGTGAACAATGCAGCTTAAAATCCCGCTCAACTCCCCATACAAACTTGGAAAGAAGATCATGCCCATACTTCTTCTCAGAGATCCAAAATTTTGCTCAAAATAGCTTTATTTGTTCGAACTAAATGTTATAAGGTCAGATATTTTGAATTTTTCGCAGGTAATAACGCGGATAACTTTTGGAAGTGGATTACTCAACGATAAAATAAAAACATCTTAATAAGATTAGTCATTACATAGCTTGTTTCATAAGGATTTACAATCAATTTGGTTTTGTCAGATTTTTTTACTGTAGCTGTCGTGGTTTACTTTTAGCTAGAAATCGTTTTGTAATTAAAATTTTCGTAAATCTTACCAAATCAAACACTATGCGCATTGTCTGCTTTGTGGACGTCTTGCATCCGCCTCATCACGGAGCCTGTCTTTTTCTTTGAAACAAGAAGGTCCCAGAGCGCAATAGCACGGTTTTGTACCGTGCCCGCGATTGGGTTAGTCCCGCCTGGAAGTGACACCTTATAATGTCTCAGCCGTGACAGAAGCCCACACTCCAAACTACCCAAATGTTTCCCTATATTTTCATTTGGTATCTTCGGCTCGAACTCGGTTCTCGGTGTTGACCTGATGCGGGACGCCATATCGAGAATAAGTCCTAAATAGCTTGCGTCAGTACTTTAGGCCGGACCAAAAACTATTGCTATACGAGGCGTGAATGAACTCTAGAGGAACTGTTCATATGCAAAGATTGAACTAACAATATGTTTGAATGTTTGGTATGAATTGTTGCTTCTTTTTCCGGAAAATCAGGACTTTGACAGTTTCGCCTAAAGCGCAAAGGACAGTCACTGAAGATTGGTATGTAACAAAGTTGAAGTGTCCATCACTATATCAAAATCGTACAAGCGCTACCTAGACTGATTCGTGTACCGATTCATAATTTAACGTGGGCTGTGAGCACTTCTTCTCCGTGAATTTGTTTCGTCATCCCCTCGTTCCATATGTCCAAACCATCTTAGCACTCCTTTCTTGATTCTAGTCACAATATCATTTTTCATTTGACATTGCTCTCTAACCCAGTCGTTTCGAAATTTATCCGTTAGATTGACCCCGCAAACTTTCCTCAAGGAACGCATTTCTACTGCATTTATTCTACATTCGTGCCTCTTCTGCCATACCTAAGTCTCGCTTCCATACATAAGTGTAGGCACCAGTACACAGTTATGAATCGCCATCCTAGCTAACCCTGTAAAAGAAACACTAAAAGGAAAGGATACGTACGTAAAATGTTGGTAAGGCTCTCCAGCGGGGTTGATTCAACAAACTATTACAAGCAAGGAAGGCAATAAGATGAGCAGTTAGTTACTCACACGTCTGGTTACTGATATCCATCGGTGGTGGTGTTGGTATGTCGGGCTCTGTTCTAGCTTCGATCCACGGCGGAATAGGGATCTGCCCAGTGCCCGGCTCTCCAGGGATCGCAAACGGACCTTCATTAACAGATCATGATGTTTTAGAAAAGCTAGGTAGGCGACACCCCTAAAATCTGATTGGAAATGGAATGCGCCAATCTATAGTTGTGTGGGTCGAGTGATTTTTTACGCTGCTCTGTTTCTTAACACCATTTTCATACCGGGTGTTTGTGAATGTGTGTCACTAGTGTTAACCGAGAATGTAGGGCGACCAAACAATAAGGATAACTGTATACTTACTATTCATGCAGTTTTAAAATGAAATGTAGTACCTAGTTATTTAGTTATTAAGATTCTGTAGCCGACAACGTTAGAGATCATCAGTTGAATCATTCAATGAATCTGCTTGCTGGAGTGATGAGTCAAGTCAAACTGGATATAGTTAGGTTAGGTTAGTACCAATGCACTAACGATATTTCAATACGTTTTTGCTACCAATAATGTATTATATATTTTATATTATTATGTTATTATTGATAGGCTAGCAGCTTTAAGCTGATGTGATGGTATCACAACACTTATTTATTTATTTATTATAAATTTTTTTTTTTTTTTTCAAATGATTGTCCAATTTATTTTTGAAGGAATTTACGGAGTCAGCGTTTACAACTTCACTGGGAAGACTGTTCCAAGATTCTACCACTCTGTTGGCAAGAAAGTGTCGTCGAGGGTTCTGCTTCGACCGATTGTGATACAGCTTTTTTGAGTGTCCTCTCAGGTTTTTAGTATTAGCAAGGGTGAACATATCTTGTAGATTGGTAGAGTTGTAAGAAGAGTTGAGAATTTTAAATGTTTCAATAAGATCTCCCCGTTCTCTTCGTTCTTGTAGAGTGGTGAGGCCAAGCTTTTATGCGTCTAGAATTTGATTATTGTGTGACCGAACACTCGATTTTAATGCTGCGAAAAAAATTGTACTTTCTTGCTGAGCACAAGATTTATGCAATGCACAAATTCTCGGCTTAGAATAAAATAGATGAATTTGAAGAATGAAATAAATTAATAATTTCCGTCGCTTTGAGCCACAGTAAGCAAGTAATATTCCAAAAGAACGTAGTATGCGAATCACTTGAAACTACTAACGGGATTCATTTTATCCAACAGAGGTATTGATCAATGAGTCCATATCTTTATCTTTTGCTCCCAATCTTACAGCAACGTACAAAATACTAACCTCCATAATAGTTGGTGTTGTTCCACTCACAGACGTCATAATCACACCTCAGAGGGCTATTTTTCTCTTTGGTGTAGTAAGTTACGCCATTTGGTAGAATCTGAAAGTCAATATCGTCTTAATAATCAGGGTTAAAATCGGACCAATACCTGGTTTAAAACACTTACCAAGCCTATTTTGGTAAGTGTTTTGAAGATACAAGACAATGACAGTCTATAAGGATGGGCATGTATGTAATTATGAGGAGAAAGCACGAATTTAATGCGTGCTTGAATCTTTGTCTAGTAGAACAAGGTTCAGATCAGCCATCTCTTTGCCGTCCTCATTCCAATGAATGCCCTTACCTTACACAGCTTCGTCCTTTCACTTGGTTTCGGTGCTTCAAAATTATCACTTACCTTACTTAAACGACTAGTTACCAACAATCTTTACCCTTAACAATGTGCTGATATGAGGCATTGATTACGGGAGGAGGGACTGCAGGAGAATTCCAAATTATGGTCCAGGTTCCAGGTGGCGAAATTGGTAGACGCAATACCCGCGAATGGTATGTTTTGCTGGTTCGGTTCCAGCTTGCAGTATATTATTAAAGTAGTTAATATGTCCTTGTAGTGTGAACAAGTATAAATATATCTTTATCATCAGTCATTTCAACAGAATTCTGTGATATTTCAAATACTTACTAGCAAGAAGTCGTAGTGCCTGTAGCGGATTCCCTGGATGTTGAAGTCCAGGACGAAGGAGCCCGAGGAGACGATGCAGGAAGCGGCGGTGAGAGGCGGCAGGTGGTACGTGACGAGGCCGCACTTGACCACCGCCATCGGCAGCAGGGCCACGTCGCGGGGATTCTGCGTGAGTTTCTTGAATGGAAACCTGGATGCGGGAAAGCGTCGCTGTTGGGACCGTTTTGAGTATCAAGGATGAAAACCGGCCAAGTGCGAGTCGGACTCGCACACGAAAGGTTCCGTACCGTCGTACAAGACTAAACACAAAAGATTACGTTTTTTGTATGGTATTTTTATTATTTTTTTATTTTACATATTTGCGTTGTACTGGAGACATCACAGATGACTGTTTATCGAAAACTGTTGCCTTTCTGTGTGGAAAAAGATACAAAAAAAGACATTCACATGTTTTCGATGCCTGCTCTTTGGACCACAGATTAAAAAACCGACCAAGTGCAAGTCGGTTTCGCACACGAAGGTTTCCGTACCATCGTACGAGAGGTAACACAAACAATCACGTTTTTTTTATGAGGCCCCCTTTATTTTTTATTATTTTATTATTTTACCTATTTGTTGTTACAGCGGCATAATAAATACATACTCTGTAAAAAAAATCAGCTGCCTACCTATTACGGTTCATGAGATACAGACCTGTGACAGACGAACGGACGGACAGCGGAGGCTTAGTTAATAAAGTTCGGAGAGGAGCCCTGATCAGTTAACACTGGTAGAACCTTTTAGGTGGTGTTAGTAATGGACATATATTATATGACCTAAATAAAAAAAATGTGATTTGCTTTAAATTTGTACATATTTGATAGGTTAAAATTTGTTGTGTTCGTCTGTTATTTAAAAATAAAATAACAATGTCGAAAGTTTATTTTAACTCATTATATTGTTAATGTTGTAATCAGAAAAAATGCTAAATACTACAAAGATTTCATTCATTTAAAAATCTAACTGTTATGGTATAGGTAGGTACCTGCGTATCTAGTTTGTCTGCTAAGAACTTTTAAATTTTGAAGCCAATAGTTAGCTTTCATGACATCTACTAATAATGACATTATTTAAGACAATTATTCAGAAAACTCCACATGATCAGAATATCTGAGTTGAAGCTAATATTTTAGTGTCTTGCTTCATAAAAGCCGTCTTTACTTAGGATTCATTATTGTCGAACAAAGTGATAACAATACTCAGGTCATGGCATCACTTGAAAACTCTTATGTGTATTAGAGGATTATTCGTTTTCCCCGACTCCACCCGCGAGAAACTGCGTAATGACAGATATTTCGGCTTATTTTCGCTCTTTGCAAGAAAGCGCTAAAGATGATATTCTCGTAAATAATCTAATAAATAATATAAAGGGGAAAGTTTGTAATAATGGATGGATGGATGGATGGATGGATGGATGGATGGATGGATGGATGTTTGTTACTCTTTCACGTAAAAACTACTGAATGGATTCTAATGAAACTTTAGAATAATATAGCTTATACATCAGAATAACACATAGGCTACAATTTATGTGCCCATGGGCTTTAGAACTTTCACGGGGCTGCGAAAACGATGCCGGTAGCGCTACTTCACACTAGGGGGAGAGGAGCCGGGGGCGGTGGCGGGGAGCGGCGGCGGGGGGAGGGCAGACGTCGTGACTGTTTGGTGTCCGTTTGGCGAATTTTCAAGGCACTAGCGATTTGTAAAACTTAGTACATGTACATTTAACTACCCGGGAATTAGGATTGGCTAAATAGAATTCAGTTCCGCTTACGCTAAGATGGGGCTGTCATACAAACTGCAATGCTATGCACGGCTCGGCTTTGCGGCGGCAGCGCTTACTTTTACTGAAGTACGGCTTGGTATTTCCTGCAACTTTAGGACTACTTGGCATCACTGGAATGAGCCGGAGGAGCGACCAACAGAATACAATCCTTGAGAACCAATTACTCGATTTAGATGTGCATTGTATCTACGTCTAGCCTGATTCTACTAAAAACTTATAGATTACATAATATAACGCTTCATTACCAGAAGGGTAAGTAGTGAGTCTTAAAGTCTTATAACATGCGAACCACTTACCTGATTTATATGCGTATTTTATCAATGTATAGCATCTCTGGGAGCAGTCAGGTTCGAGATGGGTTACTGTTTTCGATGTTGAGGCTGGCTGTGGGTTGGAGTCCACGCAAAACTTACCTACGTTACACGTTACTTACTAGGTAAGCAATGTAGCAGTGAAAGTGCAGAAAGGTTCTCGCGGCAAATGTTTTTTTTTTAAATAGCCACCAAACGTCAATGAAGCTCTAAATGGGAATTATTGGATGTTTCTCATTAAATCATGCTGTTTCGGCTCGAACGATCTTGATTAAATTTGGTACATGGATACATTGTCCTGGACCAGTTTGACCCTATTTTGGACCAGTCATGTGGGCTACTTTTTATCCATGAGATAATTTGGCCGACACCAACCCGAGCGGAGCCGGGTACCGCAGCTAGTAATAAAATAATAATAGATTTCGTGCTCTCTAAAGTAAGATATTCTGTTTTGCCTGCTCCGATATAAAAATAAAAGAATTAAAATAAAACAGGTAATTTTAAACTACCTAAAAATGCAGATACCATTATGGCACTCGAGGCCATGTATGTAGTTGTCCATAGGGAAGGCAACGCTTGGGTCTTCTTTCAGAAAGTACTTGGTGTCATCCAGGTAGTGCATGAAGCCGAGGAAATGGAAAGCACGCCCCTTGCAATACGGCGCCGGACCTCGACCCATGTTGTAGATGTCGCTGTATATCTCCGAAATGAAGATGTACACGTTCTTCCCGCAGTAGAATTCTGGAAAAGATGTTAATGCATTGGTTCGCTTTGCGTTGGAAATCTTGGACAAACGGAAAACCTAACCGAATTGTCTGTTTTGGTCAAATGGCAGGCACTTGTGGTTTCGGTTAAGACTGAAGAAGAGGTATTTGGTGGAACGAAAATGAAAATAAATAAAACCCCTCCGATCTTTACAAACACCAGTTGTGGTTACAACATACCGGTTTTATATGATTCACGAGTTATGATAAATTAACAGAACGGAATCCTGTTGCAGAAATGTTGTATGGAATCTAACAGAGAGCACCTGTCAAAACATAGTACGAGATTAGCACCGGTCTAACCATACAAAAACCGGTTTAGTCTTTAGTAGGTGGGTAATTAAAGTTAGTCCGCCCACTCTGAATACAGCTATAAGTCCGATCTCAAAACAACACAAAATGCTGTTACGCTATAGGTTCGGTCCGGAGTTTTAGGGATATCTCTAATTCTGCGGCAAATCGAAAGGAGAGAGCAGAATATTTATGATAGTACAACATAAATAAATAATCATATTTGGTAGCAACAATGGCAAAAAAAAATTCTTATAAAAAACTTTACATATTTGTCAGATATTTTAACCAGCGATGGAATAAATGCACATCAGAAAGATATACGCAGCGATGGTAGAGAATAAGGAGTCATTAAAACAATTCATTCATTCATACAACGAGTAATTAGGACCGCAGCAAAGCATATACTGAACTACATATGATGCAAATAATGGACTAGTACATTTATTACGAATTCTTGATGAATCCTCTCGGAATGCAATAGATGATCCAAATAGACCAAGCCTCTATGAATTATCAGAAATATATCACGAGGTTGCTTTGTAATTTGGAGAGGCTTACTATATTGAGAAAACATATCGTAAATGAAACCAAAACCGTGTCACCGCAACCCGAAAATCGGGTAAGACAAGGACAGCCTCAAAGTTTACTAAAACTGTGCTTATGGAACTTGACGTATTTTTTCTCAGTGTACTAAAATATATAAATATACATACAAAAGGCCAATTTATTCAAGTTGACCTTCCGGACGGGGGTCCACGTACCCTGACTGAGGTAGAACTCGGAGGGGACTGGTCCGCCGGACGCCGTGTTGGAGGTCGCCACTCTTTCCGTCTTGATCGCATTGTGGTTGTCGTACATGGTCAGCATATTGTCTATAGCGTCGTCGAGCGCTATGAGGAGTACCTATGCAGAAGTATAGATTGAACCTGGAACTCTTATTTCGCATCGCATCGCATTAACAGAAACTGAATCGGAACCCAAGAATTTCAACCACGTCTTACCTTCATCTCCTTTATATGCAGCTGAATAAACCGACCGAGATGGTCTGTGGCTATGTGCACGAGCTCGTTTATCATGTACTGAAACAATACTTAGGTTAAACTAACTAGATTCTTTATCATCAGTCATTTCAACAGAATTCTGTAATATTTCAACTTTGATCGCATGTAGAATGTACATATGTTGTTGAAATGTCTGGTCGACAAAGAGAGGGCTTGAAATACAGATAGATTCTCAAACCAATACCTCTGCAAAATTATTCCATACTAATATTATAAATTCAAAAGTAACTCTGTGTGTATGTTGGGGTTTCACGCCTAAACCGCTAAATCAATTTCGATGAATTTCGCTATTGAGATAGACTGGACATTGCAGAAGGACATATGCTACCTTTAGTTGTAAAAATTAAACTCGAAGGGGGTGAAATAAGGGATGAAAGTTTGTATGAGGAACTCATTTGGTATCCAGGAAATAATTCGACCCGACATCACTCCAAAAACGACACTGCCCCGAGCGGACACATTTAATACCTCAGCTAGTATTAAATATATGTAAAACTTTAGCTATACTGGCTCCAAGAAAGCTAACTTGGAATACCTGAAGAAAATGACAATAAATTGGGAAATATGCTAGGAAGAAAAATATTTACGTTTGAGTGCCATGTAGAAGGTACCCAAATATAAGTTACCAGAGTTGGGAAAGATAAGTTAGAATACCTGGTTAGCTGCCTTCTTAATCTTCATCATCTCGATTTGGTAGTGCATGAGGTGGTCGAGCTTGTCAGTGGGGTCGTGTCCATAGATCTCGAATGCGTCTATTATCATGGCTAGAGTAATGTTCTCCCCGGTGTCCTTGCAGCATGGATGGTTCTTGTGGTCGTACGCGTGCTTGGTATAGCATTACGGATTTAATTTGGTTTATGTTTGGGATTAATGACATCTCTCTCTTTGGTGGAGGCTTAAAGCTTCGACGATGTCCGTGATATACCGCGACCCAGAGCCTTGACAGTTAAGGTGGCGCAACCCGGCGGGCCTTACTCATTCGCGGGCACGGTACAAAACCGTGCTGTTGCGCTCTGGGACCTTCTCTGTTTCAAAGAATAAGACAGGCTCCATGATGAGGAAGATGCAACATGTCCACAAAAAAGACAATATGCATAGTGTATGATTTGGTAAGATTTACAAAAATTTTAATTTCAAAAAGACTAACGAAAACCACGACCGCTGTAGTCAAAAATCTAACAAAAACCAAATATATTATAAATCTTGATTAAATAAGCTATGTCTGATGGTTAATCTTTTTAAGATGTTCTTACTTTATCATTGCGTAATCCACCTCCAAAGTTATTGTAGAAAACGCGCAAAAAATTCAAACTTTCGGACCTTATAATTTAGAAACCAAACACAATTTTACAATGCCAATGGTCATCAGACATCTAGTTCGATCAAATAAAGCTATTTTCAGCAAAATTTTGGATCTCTGACAAGAAATATGGGCGTGATCTTCTTTCCCCTTTTGTATGGGGAGATGAGCTGGATGGGCCACCTTAAACCAATTATTTGGAAGCTAAAGTCTTGTATTATTATGTCTCTTTACAATTTATATAAATTCTTATTTTCAACCGACTTCAAGAAAGGAGGAGGTTCTCAATTTGACTGTATTTTTTAAATATTTGTTAACTCATAACTTTCGCCTGGGTGAACCGATTTTGATGATTATTTTTTTATTTGAAAGCTGGTGCTTTGGACTAGTTATGACAATGATATCCATTAGAAAATCATATAAGTCTAAATTTGCATTAAGTATGTGCGCGACAATGGACGAATAACTCAATATCACGCCAACCGAATTCGATGATTCTTTTTTATTGGAAAGGACGTGTGTTAGTGTTTCTTCTTTATGAGAAGGATTCACTAAAAATGAACAAATAAAAAGAATTAACAAAAACAACCGACTTCAAAGAAAAGCACTAGAAAGTAAGAAAATAATTGCCATTTTTGTAGTAACGATTATTGTTATTTTTGAGTCGTTGTCAGCCAAGGTAGCCAAGGTTCTTTTGACTGGCGCAGCGCGTGCCCGGCTGATGCCGACTCAAAAAATAACAATAATCGTAACTACAAAAATGGCAATTATTTTCTTACTTTTTAGTGCCTGTTTTTGTAGTCGGTTTTTTTGTTACGTTTTTAACGTTCGTCAAGAAACGGTCTCAAATCTCGCTTGACGTAATTAAAGTCGTCAATATTGCCGCCTATTTATAACGTCGATTATTCATCATTAATTGATCTAGTTTTACATCTGCTGTCAACAATAACGCAGACAATTAAATAAATTTTAAATAGTGCTAAATGCCGTTGCTGCAAAAATATGTAACGGACTTTGACGTAACATTGCTGCTTGTTTCATAGTAACATTAAAATAATGGTTTGGTTTACGTTCATGGTATTGGTAAAAAAGACATAGTTACTGAGCCTTATGAACTACTTACCAAAGTCGTGTGCAAACATATTAAGGAAAGAAATACTACAATAAAGAAATTGGTGAGATCGTCCATTTCCGTTTCTTATAAAACTCCCACTAAAATGGTTGACGGCAGTGAGCCGACTTTAACGAGCAATTAAGGAGGTAACGAATTCCACCTAAACGAACTTTGATAAAGGAATTTAACTCGTGTAAATAAATCGTTATACTTTTGAAGGAACGTTATTGTATTTTTAATGATAATAAAACAAACATATTGGTTAACACTTAATATTCTAATATAATTATTTAGCTTACCAATTAGAGGTACAATACTGCGAACATTCACAATTTAGCCATGGAAGACAATATTTTTTATGCTGGAAAATACTTATATTTTGATATCTCATGCCAGGGTAAATATTATACAATAATACTGATAAACAATGTAATAGTTTGATAACAAAGTGAATTTTACCTAATACCTATTTCTTCGTATCCTAAATTGCTTTAAGTGTGGAAATAACGAAATAAAAAATGACGGCCACTCTATTTTTCATTGCTATGGTTAGAGCGCCAGTTATAAAAAAGGGTTTTTTGTAACTTGTCGTAGCCATTTATGGATGATATATCATATGATAGAGGTCATGATAGAAATAAAACATTAGACAAAACTATCAAATAAACGTGTTGCCTTTCTATTCTGTCCTTAAAATACAGAAATCTGAACCATTCTGTGTTTTGAATCAGTAATTTATAAAGATATTTTGGGACAGGTGATATTCTAGCGTGATTATTTTTATTGTCTAAAATAAAAACCAATTTAACAATACTCATTTTTATCTCATGTATCAGAGGTTAGGTAATATTCTGATATAATTTCGTTATGAGAGAGTCTCGGAACGGATCGATCTCAGATTTTAAGGTGCCTTACTTTCACCAGCTACGGGCAGTTCTGCCCGTATCCCGGCTAGTCTGGGAGTACAATCTTACATCCAATGCAATATTTCATCAACGGCCCATGTCATATGCTTAAAACCAGATTTTAAAGAGAATTGAATATTTAATTATGTTTAAAAAATTCCAAGAAATATTGATAATATAAAAAGTTAATTTGTAATTGGATGGTCTAACTGTTATTAAAATAATAAAGTGTAAATCATACGCTATCATAACATTGGAAGACAACAGCAATTTTAATTAAATCTGATTTCAGATAAATTAGAACATTTACATGCCATAATATTTTCTGAATAACTATGGAAGACAATATAAAAAAAGAACTTTTGTTTAAATTAGTTTCAGGTATATTATAATATAAATATGCTTTAACGTATTACTAAAAATGGAAGACAATATGAACAATGGCACTTGTGATTTTCTTAAATCTTCTTCAAATAAATTTGAATATTCAGATGCTAAACACAATGGAAGACCATAATATTAACAGCACTTGTCATTTGCTTAAATCTGATTTAACATATGGTAAAATATTCCAATATCAATGGAAGACTATATCATTAATAGTACTTTTCATTTGCTTGAATCAGATTAAATATAAATTAACATTTCCAATCCTATATATTGTGCGAATAAAAATGGAAGACAACATCATCAACTGCAATTCGTCATTTGCTTAAATCTGATTGCAAATATTCAAATGTTATACATAATATGTTGTTAACCACGATTGAAGAACGGATCAATAATGATTTTTTCTGTGCTCAAATCTGATTTCACATAAATTAGAATATTTCTATAATATAATATATTGTGAATAAAAATGCTAGACAATATCATCAATAACACTTATTATGTGCTTTTTTCATTAATTCGAATATTCAGAAAATATGATATCTTTTTAACCACAATGGAAGACCAGATCAAAAAAAAAATTAGATTTTTAATAAATTAGAATGTTCATATGCTATAATGTATGTAACAAGATCAGTAATAGCAATTGACCCTGCTTACAGATATTTTTTAATTTTCAGGTGAAATTATGCAAACGTCCTAACATTAATCAGGTATTCCTGAAAGCAAACAAGGAAGATGATATTTTGTTATACGGACACACAATTTACCATACTATAAAAACACAATTTCAAAGACAAAACTCTCTCATTCAAAACTGACAACGTGACGGTGTTGATAAAGGATGAAAGATATCTGTTCTTTTATTCGTTCATTCATTAATCCTTCATCCTTTTAAACACAAATTTTACTTTTAATGAACCTAGGAATTGTCTCCCTAACTCCATCAACATGCTGAATATTATAAATCAACACCAATACCATCAAAATAAACTTGTCATTCACTTAAATCACATTTCAGATAATTTTCATATAATTAGTATGCGAGTTTAAACAATCATTGATTCGAGAACTACGAATAAAAATTAACAACCGCATTATATATGCTTAAATCATATGATTTAATAATTTAAAGTGAATAATTAGGTGCAGTTATATTTTTATCAATTAACTACAATGGAAGACAATTTTATTAATAGGACATAATATTACATTTTGCAAAGGTAATTTTATTTGATACCATCTCAATCAATATCAATTGGAAGACTAATTCATTAACAATGCTATACTATGATGAGTATATTTAGGTTTACCTATAAATATATACAAAAACGAAAATACAATACCAATGTATATAGTGGTAGCTTTACTAAAATTGGAAGACATTCATTCTGAACAACATCAATGTTTAAGCTTAAAATATTATTATTTCAGATAAATTTGACATTATTTTTAAAAGCATACTTGGTTACGTATCAACATGTCTACTCATATATGCGTATGTTATTTATGCTTGCTATTGAATTTTAACAATATTTTATTACAATATTATTATAACTCTCCTATTCCGTTTCTCATAAATGCGTATTGCTCAGATTCATTGATCATTACCATTCAAAACCTTTTGAACACTGGAAGACTTCGTTGCTAATACATCAATATACCTAGTTAATTATATTTAGCTTTACTTAGCATAACAATATAAGTATTACACGTTGCTAGTGATTGATATGTCAAAAATATGCTATACAATTGACAACCTATCAACATGATATTAACATATTATTCAACGATACGACATTGGTATTTTGGAAGACATTTTGACCACTTTTACCTACCTTCTATGATGTTTTATGTATATTCTAAAATACATGATCAAACACCCACACGTAAATGATTCAACAGTGCTTATAAATAATATGTACTTTTACAAACGAATGCAGTTTTTCATGATTAAATATAATTCTCTTGCACAATAAAAATGCTTTCATTTAAATAAACAACGCTTCAATATAATATTAAAATGGTAAACCGATCTCAAAAGCTTTTATTAAAGCTGATCCAGAATCGTACATTCCGATCACGGCAAAAAGTACGCCAAGACAAATGATGAAATAATTGTAAGCCCTCTGCTGATTGTCAATGAGGTGCCCTTTCAGTTTCAAGTGAAAGTATGCTGGCCAAATGAAACTCAACATCGTTCCTGTGAAACTTCCTATGAACCCCATTAAGATTGAAAAATGGGGTATGAAGATCGCCATCATTACCGTGAACATTATGACGCCCAGTCTCCATGCCAAACCCCATACTTGTAGGTCGCCATCTAATGCGTAAATCCTTGGAAAAGGTGTTTTAGGCTTACCTCTGAACATAGCTCTCTCTAGGAGCTCACAAGCAGCATAATAGGGCAAAGGATAACTCAATCCTGCTTTGACCACCAGACAGAAGTTGACTAGACCCTTGAAACCAGTTGAGTGTAAGTTGTTAGTGATGACTTGTTGAGTGTCATTTTGGAAAGTCAAGAAGCAAATCCAACCAAAAATTGACTTGAATGCGGCAGCGGCGATGTGGGACCAGTTCAACATCCACTCAAAACGAGATCTGTCAACCATGTTGCCTTCGAGAGTAGGAAGAAATATTTGGGACGTGTAAGAGAACACAATCACACCGAGACTGATCGGGAAGTTCTCAAAGTCCAGTGTCCACTTAACCTTAGACCATCCCCAATCGCCGATCTCAAGGAGGCAGTAACCTACAATGATCGCGTTAATGAACAAATGACTCATCGTACACCAGAAAGATAGCATACTCACACTCTTGAGAGACTTCAAAAATCCAAGAGGAAGAAGAAAAATTCCAGTCATCATCATCCAGGAGCGTGAGTCCAAGGCGCCATCGGGAAACGTTCCTTTCATGAGGTCACCACAAACTACAACGTACAGGATGCAAGTCATCAGGAGCTCGATTATTTGAGCGAGGTTGACGATTCTAGCTCCGTATTTTCTGCCGAAACACTCCTTGGCTATGCTGACGTAAGAGTCCCGCACGCGGACTTTTTGGCCGGTGGCCGGATCGTCCTCGTAGAGACAATCAACGAGGATCTTGCCTGTGTAGCAGCAGATGTGTGCGATGCCAATCATGGCAGCGATGGCCCAGTAGCCACCTCGCAGGACAGCGAATGGTAGAGACACGATGAACATTCCCTGAAAGCGAAGGATACTATTTTACTCCAGGAACTTTAGCCTTAAATCAGCACTTAGAAAAACATTAAATCCGAAATGTTTTTTTTTTCTCATAAACCTAGTATTTCATGCGGACGTGTGTACATTAAGTTTGCAACATTTTGGGGGGTCCGGAAGATAGAAATAAAATATGAAATATGTTTAAAAAATGATATCTCCTGAACAAATATTTCGAAATGTTATTTAAAAATGTTATATGTTATATTTTAGGTGTAATATTACTGTGAATTTGCAACAATTTCTCATTTACGGAACTGTGTAAATATATATTTTTGTGTACTGTTTTCATAATATCTGCAAACCAAATAATGAAAATTCTATTTCATTTTCTGAAATTGGAAACTGACCGCAAACTCTATATTCTGTGAAATTTGTAAAATGTTGCAAATATTAGAAGCACATTTTTTTTCATTTATAATTTTTACATTCACACAAAAGCTAAACAAAAAATTTGAAATACGTATAAAATCGTTCGTTGTATAGTTTTTAAAGAATTTAATTTTCTTTTACATATTCTAGAAAGAAATATAGCAATAGCAAGTTAGGTTCGCGGCATAGATTTTTTTTTAGTAAAAACATTTTTTTAAATACATTTCCGTAATTACAAAATTGTTGCAAATTCACAGTTACATTACGCCTTGAAAGACTTAACATATACATTTTTTTAATACCGTTTCTAAATATTTGTTTAGGAGATATATATTTTTTAATACATTTTAATCTTCCGGGCCCCGCTAAATGTTGCAAACTTAATGTAATGAACATGAAATTATATATTTCTGAGAAAAAAAAATCATTTCGGATTTCATGTGCTTCTCAAACCGTATCTATCCCGGTCTACTTCGAATGAATCCTTGATCGCATAGTACTGACTGGACTTTTAATAATTTTGGTAGTCCAAAACTGTTGCTGGTCTGCAAGAAAATTTTATTGGAAATTATTAAAATAGAAAAGGTAACGCAAATGCTTTCAGAAAGTTAAGCTTGATGATAAAACATTCCAAGCCATAGCTCATTAATCATTTATTGTGCTTAAAAAAATGGCAAATAGGAACGACATTAGTTTTTTTTTCAAACGGGGATTTTTTCTTATTCATTTGGCCAAATTACTTACGCCACTCTCTTCACCTATGGATTCAATAATTGTAGTCCGAATTCCGACAAACTTTTTGATCTTTTATGAGACATATTTATATTATAATAATTTTAATTATTTATACAAGTCTAGCTAGTCGAGAGCTTGTAAAAGTCTGAAACATGTAATTACGTCATGCCTTAGCTTGTGAAAACGTGCAGTTACATAGCTGACTACCATATGTTTCTGCATTAGGTTTAAATACAAAGTTTTATTTATATTATGAAATTAATTAACCGCACCTTATGAATTTATTTTGATTGAAAAATTACCTGAATAGCATTAGTTACGTTCCAAGCAGCCTGGTACTCGTTGATCTTCACTCCGCCTGGGCCACCACCTTCCTCGAAGCCGCCTTCTTCGGACGAAGCATAGAAGTCTACGCTCTGCATGCTCTGAGTTCTGTGAAACGTTTTCATAATATACTTTGCGTCAATTTCTATTAACCTGAAATAAATTTTATCCACGCTAGCTTAGGGTCTCTATAAACCTGGACTATGAACGAACACGAATAACACGAAGAATAAACCATAAAAGTCTTTATTATAAGCCTGATGTAGCAAATTGGAAGCAAACAAACAATATACGTTTGCCAGGAATTTCTTAGAATATTTGGAGCAAAGAAGTTTAGTAGCAATATGACTTAAAAAAATCGTGCTCGCCATAAAATGTGTGTGCAGGTATCAATAAAATGTACGGTGAAAAAGATTTGTTTAAGCCGTATAACAAAATTTTATCTACATCCTAAATATGCGAAAATATACCTGGTCTGGATCAGAAGTCTGTTAATATTCGGTATATTTATAACCCCCACTGAAGATTTATCCAGTTCTGTGCTAGTTGCAGAACTAGTTGGGTGGGACCTGCGTACCTTTGGCCTGCTGCATCCTTCTGAGGATACGTATTCTGGTAGCTCGTGAAGCTGTCCTCTGCCTCCAGCTGTCCACTGAGAAAAGGGTTGTTGGGGTTGGTCGACTGGTAGCCGGCACTCTGAGGTGTCTCGTTCATGGTCGACATCTCGCAACTTTCTCCCATGTCTGGAAGTGCATTGAGTAAATTTTTTATCATTACTAAAAGAGATGTCACTACTATTCGCCATGTAGTGCCGATTACTTGTGCCAAAGTTCCATCATGAATTACCTCCAAGGTCCAGCATTTTCGCAGCAAATTTGGGACACGTCACCCAGGAGGAATTGGTAATATGCAAACTTTGTACACAATGTTTGGGTTAACTTCGGGTAAGGTGTGATCATGTAAACAATTGAGAGTTCAATCTTTAAGATTTAACCACAGAAGTGTAGCGAATCAGACACATATTCACACGAGGAGCAATAGTTTTTACCGTTTCTAATGTCTGCTCGCTTATATAGAAGTCAGCTAAGCTTTCAATACTTTTGAAGGTGACGCCTTTCATTCAATGTACTCGTTCAGTTTACCCAATTATTACGGTGTGGAGGTGAGAAGTCAGCTAAAGCACCACTAACGCGTGATAGAAAGGGATGAATCATACCTACACGATAAACTGATGTCGCTACAGTCAAACTTGTTCTACCCAGTGATTATTTTATAAGTCCACTGCTCCGTTATCAAACTATTGCTAGAAAACCACCAAAGTACTGGGTTCGGGTTGTCTCAATATACCCTACTTTCTGCAACCGGCTATCTGATCAAATGTCAGCAAACCTACCTTGAGAGACAAAATGACTATGATCAGTTGGATATAAGGTCAGTTGGACGTTTTTGGCTAATAATGTCCTTCAACTCACCCTGATTGGCGAACCGTACGTTCTGCGGAGGGCGCGGTGGGGGCGCCGGTTTGTCCGGCATCTGTTGCCTCACGGTCTGCAACGCCACGTCCAGTGCATTCCTCACTGGTGGCAGCTTGAACCTTCCCAGGAACGACATCTTGCTGATGGCCTTAGTGACCTTGAATGACCCTGACCTTGATTACACTGTGGTCTTAAGTAGTTATGACCTAGCAATATTTTAGATTTTCAATTTGTGAGATCCAATGCTTATCCTCTCACAGTTTGCTTATTAGGCGGTTTTGACAAGTTATGACCAAACAGTGTTCGATTTCGGCTTCTGAACCAATCCTCTCACCTTTTTTTTCGAATAATTATTTATCATTAACACTATATGACTTTGACTCGGTAGTATATTTGATATATTTACGACCTCGATAATGGCTAGTGACCTAGATAACTTTAGTATTGGAATGTTATTACTTCGTGAGATGGGTGTTTTTGAACATTTCTCAATTTAGATATAACAATTTTTTTATTGGCTTTCTTAAATGTATATTTACGAATGTAACCACTATGCTTATTTATTTATCAATACTTTTATATCACTTCAAATTGACGACTCGGAAGACCAATACAACTAATTTATAATTAAATATTACATAACCACTCTGGAAGACTTGGTTTCACTTACACATATGTTATTCTTACATACTAATATTTTTCCGTTCTTCAGCCATCTTATTTCCCGATTATCGATTAATATTCACCCTTAGTTTAATCCTCAAATCACTGTATTAAGAGGGGTAGACGCGTTGTTTAAACTCTCTGACGCGACTAAAAGCATTTTCGTTTGAATTGCTTTGGTGGTATTAACGGGAATTTGGTATACTTTTAAGATGAGGCTGCACCGAGATGGGATGAACTGGATGGCAGCATCCCGGAGGGGCGCTTTCTGTCCCTCTCTAACAAGATGGCGTCTCGTTCGCGCCGGCAACGCATGCGCGGAGGGAAAATCGATAGTGCATGGCGAGCAGCGACCAAGGAAGGACGGGAGTGGTCTAGAAAAGCAACGCTTTTAGTGAAAAATATAAACTGAAGGTAGCGCCGGCCAGTCAGTTCGCTTAAGAGTTCGCTCACTACTGGTACAGGAGTGAGCGGCTCGTAGCCAAGTGGCGCGGGGACATGACTAGCATACCAGAGGTCTGGGTTCAAATCCTCGTCCCGTTCATGCGCCACTTTCTTTCTCATTCTGACTTAGATAAGTACATTTCGTCACAAATACGAGCTGTTCCATGGTTCGGGAGCCACCGTAGATCCCCTTCCCCACCCGTTTAAGCCCGCTCGGCTTAGTACCATCACGTCGGATAAAAAGATGGTCGAAGCGGCAATGAAAAATTGCCCGTGTTTTCCATCCAGTCCAATGTAGCCGTGCACATAAAGGGAAGGTCTTGGCATGGCAACGAATTCCTTCGGGAATGTGGTGTATTGGGCTAATATCATAACGGTAGTTGTGTGGCTCCATGACCTGGCGGACCTGGCGGTGCGGTAGAGAAATGAGTTTGTGAAACGGTTCGTTCTCAAACGCCTAATGTCAACCACAAGGGGTGCTCTGATTCTATGCAGCGAGCATCGATATAAAAAAAAAACATTTAGATCCGTTCTGAGCTTTCCCCTGCGTGTCAAGTCAGGTACTCTAATTCGAACAATTTAGAGTACCTGAGCTGTCAGTTTCGATACACCAGTCACGGCGTTCGCGCGTGTTTGCCAATTGTATAGGTGCTTCTCTATGGCAGAAGAAAGGAAGAATTATTGCGTCCTTTGTAGTGTTAAAATGTAAAAACGATTACGGGAAAGCCAAGAAAAAGATGGAATCACATATCACAGGTTTGCTATCAACATTTTATCAAATGGCGTAATATTATGGTGATATGTGTAGCAAGTATGGCGTACGGAGCCGTGTCGTATCGTGATATCCGACATATCACTATCGGAAAAGCCGGTATCTCTTTCTAGCATACGTATATCCTATGAAGTACTTCATATAGGTCTCTGTCAGTCATGCATTTGTGGTGTGAGTGTGTGTGCATCGGGTTTACCGGAGGATGTTGTTCTCTCAGACAAGTGCGCGCCCTTTCTAGCATACATGATTTTCCTATTTAGGTCCCTCTCGCTCTCATGCAAGAGAATGGGACGGATAACTGAGTGATACCAGAGCCGGTAGTCTAAGTTGTCACCTAAATTGGCGTTACGGCAAACCGATCGACTGGCGTTTTCAAATGTATGGAGAAATTGAAGAGCGCGCGCAGCGGGCGTTGAGCGAACTAACATTTGCGAGTCCGAGCTTGATTTGACAGCTTACTCAACGTTGCCGTAAATACGTCGACGTTGCGGTTTACGTCCACTCCGCGTTTTCATACAAATCGGAAGTCCGCGTTTGACTTTGACAGCTTGAAGAAGTAAAACCACAGAATATCTAGTAAAAACTTGTATGGAGTTTGGAAAAAACGCCAGTCGATCGGTTTGCCGTAAACGCCAATTTAGGTGAGAACTCAGACTACCGGCTCTGGTGAAGAAAAAGATCTCTGAGATGAGGATTAATACGAAAGTTGCAATTTTAAAATACCTGATTTGCGTAATGTTTTGTGGGTTAATTGCATATTCAAAATTTTTTTTTTCTTTTCTCGTTTATTTTGGATTCAAACAGTCACACATACAAATTATCAAATAAAAACAATCAAGCTTAGACCTATACATCCGACAAAATTAACTAAATAACAAAATAATAATAATAATCACTGTTTTATTATTATTATTATCATTAGTATTATTTTTACGCAGACAGTTCAGCACATACATAGCTAGCATACTAATACATATCAATCAAACAAAACATGAATGAACTAAATAACGAAAGTAAGGAAAACAAAAATTGAATAAAAGAAAAGAAAAGTGAAATGTTTATAGTATGTCAAATAAAAAAATGCATTTATTAAAAAATGATTCTTTTTTTTATCTGGTTCTTAAACGACACCATTGAGGAATTTAGAAACAGGTCTGTTTCATGAAAATGAGTGTTGTAGTTACTGGTGCTACGCCTTATAAAAGTGTTTTGAGCATAACTGGTCGTACATTTCGGAATGTGAAATAGGTCTTTATTACGTGTAAATCTTTTCGGCACTCTAAAGCAAATATTTTCTAGAAAATAAGGGGAGTCCGCACGGTTATTGAGGATTTTCCATAAAAGAATAGCATCGAGTTGATAACGACGGCTCTGCAAGGAAGGAATTTGGTAACGCAAGGAAGAAGCCCTGTAATTATATATATCGTGTCCAGTTCTATGATCAAGGGCCTTCACAAATTTCTGTTGTATTCTTTCTGAGCGACTAACATAAGTAACGTACATAGGGTTCCAGGTGGCACTTGCGATTTCCAGGTGACTTCTAACTTTGTATGTTAAGGCGTGGCAGAAAGGTCTGCCACGCCTTTTATTTGGTTATAAATAGTAATATAAGTATGTTCTGAATAATTTAGATGGCAAAACGTTTGCTAATTACAAATTATAACTGAGAGCGGGAAAATAAAAATTTCATGAAGCCGACACCATAGGGTAGAGGGGAAAACGAGTTAAAACTATCACTTGTATGATGTTTGACTCTGATGGCGCTTCTTGTTTTTTTTTAGTTCAATGGCGGCAGGTAATATAGGTAGGATGGGGAGGAATAAGGGTTGCAAGACCAGTGAGCAAGTCCATGGAAGTACCTGTAGAATAGACTGAGTGACCCCACAAACCGTCTGTGGCTCAGTGACTCCAAGCCAGCGGTGAGTTGTAGGTTCCCAACAAGGCGACCACTCGGCGCTGTAGTCCAAGGAAGCGAGCAGGTACTGGGGACCTTCACATATGTGGCTACAGTATTTTATCTTGGCTATATCTATCTGACTGGAATCAGCATATCGCGGCGTATGGCGTAAGCCATCTTAGAAAGCCTCACGACGCGACACCCATGAGCTTTGGAACTTTCACAGGGGCTGCGAAAACCATGCCGACCAGCTAGGTCTTTCCCGACAGATACGTAAATTGTATTTAGCATAAACTTAGTATGACCCTAAAGTTATGGTTGCAGTGACTCTAAAAAAATAACAGTTTTAAAAAACATTAAACCGACTTCAAACAACCTGGACCACAGAATTAGTAATAGTGAAGGTGGTACAAAACCACAGAAAGGGTCCATCATGAATTTTCGGGTGTGCTTTTGTACCGCCTTCAACTCCAGAGTGCTTGGTGTTGACTGTTCAATATTTCTTAAAATTTGTATTTTTTCCATGTTTTAGTAATTCACTTTAATTTTTTTTTTTAAATATGAAAGAATCACCCCTGATGAGAAAAATAATTATTCAAATCGGTTGACAGTTTGCGGAGATGTCGAAATTTTTTTTTAAAAAAAATTAAAGGAAAAAAAAATTAAAATAAATTTTAGCCATAGGTTTTCTGTTCTTAAGGTGTTAGTTCGGAAATAAAAATGCACACATAATATTATAATGTAATAATCGTTTATTTAAAAATTTTCCAGCAACAAACCACTTACAAACAAAGACTGTGCGATTATTTACTCAATAATATGGCAGTTTTTTGTGGTGAAGATACCTCGGGTCACATTTAAAAGATTCCATCATTTCTCATGAAGCGGCCCAGAATCAGTAATAGTGTAGAGAGGGCTGTACCTTCAATATACGGGTAGAAAAAACTCAAGATATCATAGAGTATTTACAATTAGACATGTATTACATATACATGTAGGTACCTACCTAGCTTGCTATGTATTGTGTATTATTTTAACAATATGTTAAGGGTTATGAATGTAACAAGACTCAAGTATTATAATAATACATATGAAAATACAGCAATTAATATTAAATGCATTGATATGAACACCATATTTTAGATTTTTTTGAGATTCCCTAAACATTTTTTTCCTTACAAGTTTAAGTACTTACTAATAAATCAAAACACTTATGGCCCAACATTTTTTCGAATGATTCCCGAAAATATTTGCTGCATCTTTAAATGCAAACAGAAAACATGTAACGTCTTACTAATATCAAACATCAAAATTGGACTTACTTTATATAATAACAGGCCAATATAGAAAACGACGCTAACCAAAAGTAAAGCTTTAAGCGGCATTCAAGGACACTTCAATTTGAGAATGCTGACGTTATCCTGTTCGCACTGTCTGTCAGCTATGAATCTGGAATACTTAGGGCTGAGTGCACGAAAGGACAAAAAATCAAAATCAACGTCAAAGTATGATCAAACACGTCACTTTGTGTGGACAGTATAGAAGGAACTCTAGGCGGATCCCTAAAAGTGACGTGTTTGAACATTGATTAATTCGGCCGTCTCTTCGTGCAACCGGGGCTTACTAACGTCGCTTTGGCGGCGTGAGAATTATTTTTGCTTTAGTTTTTTTTTTTATGTGACTGGACATGGATGGCTAATACCACAAGTTCTGTCATGGTATTAGCCCAACACACCACATGGGAACTAGGTGCCATGCCAGGACCTTCCTTATATTGCACGGCTACATTGAACTGGATGGAAAACACGGACAATTTTCATTGCCGCTTCGACCATCGTTCATCCAATGCGATGGTACCAACCCGGGCGGGATAAACCCTACCACCTAGTAAGTAAGGAAGGGGACCTACAGCTTAACGTGGAATCCGAACCACGGCCAGCCTCTCTCAACGGTCGAATGGTCACCCATCCAAGACCAGACCGGACCCAGCGTTGCTTAACTTCGGAGAGCGATCGCCGAAGTGTCGCGCCACTGGGCCACTGAGGCTGACAAAGTATTCTTAGCTGACTTAGTATTCTCAATTTAAAGAAAGGAGATATCATACAAAAAACTGGGTTTTGTATTACCACATTTTCACATATTTAGGAATAGCATTTTGGCTTTGGCATTCTCAATTTTAAGAATCGAGATATCAAATAAATAATTGTATTTTGGAATGCCACATTCCACGTGTGACTAGCATTTTGGCTTTAACGTTCCCAATTTTGAAGAATGTAGATATCAGCAAATGCCTTTTTACAGCCAGAACTAAGTAATCGTCATTAAAATTAAGACTTAACATGCAAAGCGTAAAAGTATTAAAACTGACATTCACAATCGCACAAAATGTGTCAAAGTGAGATGACAATAAGTACGTATACTTTCCTATGTGTTTTACAGCTTTGGCTTCGACCATCCGACTCAGCCATACAAACTACCTCCTCCGAAGGCCTACTTTAGTAGCCGTTGGCTTCCAGAACCTTCGCCAGCGGCGCGATGACGAAGCGTTCAATATCGGACTCGTTCTCGCCGCGGGCTATCCGGAAGTAGCCGTTCTCGCCCCAATCCTCGCCCCAGCTGTTCGCTACCAACTGGAATAGAACAGGCATTACTTTTAAACCATCGAATTAGCATGGATAGTTAACGACACATCTGGTAATAAATACTTCACAGCGAAGATATGAGTAGTGGGAAAAGATCGAGTGTAATGTTGCAAACATTTATGCAGTTTACAGAACAAGACTTCCACACATGCTGTCGCGGCAGTGGAAGAAGTCGTGACGCACCGTCATAACCGCCGCTGCCATCACAGTAGGTACGTACCCAGTACTTGTCCCCTCTCTCCTTGCCCCAGCCGAGGATGCGAACGCTGTGCAGCCCCTCAATCCGCCCTTGCCCGCTGCCGCTGTGTCGGTACACACCGTCGCGGTAGTGGAAGAAGTCGTGACGCACCGTCATTACCGCTGCCAACATTAAAGTTAATTTAAAACAAAAAACATAATTACAGTTACCATTACTAGCTCTCGAGAACTCTTAGGCCTAAAGATTCCTGGTCCGGTGGTACCCGTTAGCAGCGTATTTTTATATCGAAAAACTCCTAATTTATTTATTTATTTATTGAAACTTACAGCCTATTACATAAAACATAATAATATTAATAATAACGTTTATTGCACGATGAAGTGTTCAAAAGATAGAACTTAATGCCTAAAGTCATTTTCTACCAGCCTACCTTACAATATTGAGAATAGAAAAAGGGTAGGCGCAAATAACGTCATAAAAAATCGTCATATTGTAAAAAATTTGGTCAATTAAAAGTTTCACAAATTGTTCAAGTATTTTAAACACTTAAGTTACAGAGATGCTAAAAAGAGCGTACATAAAATGTGTGTATGTGTGTATGAGTAGTGTATGTTTTTGATATAAGGGTGTATGTATTAGAATGAAAGTGTGCGTGTTACCAGAAAATAGAGCAACAACATCCCGGTTATAGATACCATTATTAGTTTTAGTATTAATTTTATAAAACAATATTATGATGTTTTAGTTAATAATTCACTGATTTTTTTTTCCAAAAGTAATTTTATTTGATGAGAAGATATCAGTATCGTGGAAAATATTATTATAAGTGCTAAAACACCTATTGGTCTAAAAGTTGGTTGTTGATACGATCTAGGATAATGATGACGCAATATTGGAATTCCTTGGACAATGGCCAAACAGGAATCACTGCACGCACTAAGTTAACACAATACGTGTGTAAATTACTTCATAGCCATCTAACAACATTGCAGTAAGCTTTACTTATTGGGGATTTGACTTATCGAACTGGAAAATTTCTGCTTGAATTTCTGCTCTGCATTAGTCTTGAAATACCAGAACATTACATTTCTGGTATTTCAAGACTAATGCTGAGATTCAAAGACAGTTCATAGGTCTTGTGATGATTCTCAAGTCTTCCGACTGTCAATTTCGAAATTAAAGTAATGTCATATTTAACTGTCGGAAGACTTGCGAATTGTCGTACTATCAACAAATATAACCATAGAAATATATTTATACATTATATGGTAGAACCTTTTAATTCAACCTACAAGTTTACATAAAGTCTCTGTAAAACGAAATAATAAAATTAACGTCTTCTTTTACCATCTGCAAAGACATCTTCATTTGGAAGTCTTTCTTTTCGCATCTCAATAATTTAGAAAATGTTGATCAATATTTGCGAATCAATTTTGATATAACAGCAACAGGTCATCTCAATAATTTAGAAAATGTTGATCAATATTCGCGAATCAATTTTGATATGACAGCAACAGAATGTCATCTCAATAATTTAGAAAATGTTGATCAATGTTCGCGAATCAATTTTGATATGACAGCAACAGAAGGTCATCTCAATAATTTAGATATTCGCGAATCAATTCTTACCCTGCACCGGTCCCGAGCGCATTATCTCGTACATGATGTCGTCCTCGGAGCCGAATCTCTTCGGAGGTGAGGTCTTGTAGCGCTGAATCCTCCCGCTCGGGGGACGCCTGCACCCAGCTCTCAGCAGATTTTCGTGGACACGGGGACACCTCTTGGTATTGTGGGGGCCCGTGTACGGGAAGCACTCCTCGTCCACCAACCTGTAGAGTTCGCAGATCCAGAGCTAAGCTATTGTCTTGTAACTGGCTTTCTGGTTTTCCGTGAATTGTTTCCTTCCTAATATTTGAAAGATCTGCCTTGCGGCCAAAACCAATAGGTTTTAGTATTATTTGTTTTGTTATTATTGTATCGAAAACGACCACCTAGATTAGTTGAGATAAAATCTCTCTACATATGTCTCACTCGCCCCGCTCAACTGTCATCGATCTGCATATCTATACTCAGCAAAGCGAGAAGTTCTCGTGTTCGCTTCTGTCAAACTCTACGTAGAAAAAAGTAGGCATCTTTTTTAACTTAAGGTTTGACAGAAGCGAAGATAAGAACTGCTCGCTTTCGCTTTTCTGAGTAGATATGCCAGCGGATATGCCAACAATTCATCCAAACATCGGTTTAGTTTCCCACGTCATCGGGCGCCATTTGTAACCTGCTACAGGTATATTCAGAGTGGTCCGACTAACTTTAATCCGCCGGACTAAACTGATTTTTGTAAGGTTAGTCCGGTGCTAATCTCGTAATAAGTTTTGACAGGTGCTCTCTGAATACGGCTGCTAGTCTTTATCAGCAAAAAAACAATATCGATGTGAAATTGAATATTGAAAGAAAGAGAAGACTGTTGTGACTTGTCGCACCTTCGACGCCTTTTCCACGAGAGCGAGAGAGCGGGGCGAGTGCGACAGAGTCTCTAGCTCAACGAATCTACATAGAAGGTCGTCGGTGTAGTAATCATTTACAGTCGTATTCAGAGTGCACCTGTCAAAATTTAGTAAGATATTAGCACCGGACTAACCATAAAAAACCGGTTTATTAAATCTAGTCCGCCCACTCTGAATACACCTGTAAATCTTTAGACTCGTTAAAGAAGCCAGAACAGGCCAAAGCCTGCCTTCCATTAGGATTAGAGGGCCCAATGATGCAACTACCGTATGATATTAGCACAATACAACATATTCCCGAAGGAATTAGGTGCCATGCCAGGACCTTCTCTTTATGAGACTACATTGAACTAGAAGGAAAACACGGACAATTTTTGTCCAATGCGGTGGTACCAACCCGGGCAGGCTTAACACTACCACCTAGCAGGGGAAAGTTTTACATGGATTCCGAACCATGGCACAGCTCACATTCGTAACGAAATGCACTTATCCAACTCAGAAAGAGAAAGAAAGTGGTGGATGTTCGGGCGAGGATTTGAACCCAGACATCTCGCATGAAAGGCAAGTCCTCTAGCCTCTAGAACACAACCTGCCAAAACACCAAACTAACAACGTTCCTCTTAATGTTATAACCGTGTATTCCATACCCAGCCTTCCTGGCGAAGATCCAGGCGCCGTCAACGTATCCCCCCTCGCAGCCCTGCTGGCGCCGCACGATGCACGAGACCAGCTGCTGGGCGCTGAGCCGCACCGCCTCGGCGCCGTTCGACAGGATCGCGAATCTGGGGGAACAAATCGCACATTCACTGGTGAAGTTTCTGGATTTGAACCCTAGGTGCCTTTCTTTAGACGATATCCAACATTCTCACGACATAGACCTGGTACTGAACCGGCATACAGTTTGAGAAGATATGTGAGGGAATTCGATCAATTCTGCACCAATCAGAAGTGGTTGCCAAATATTCTACCCAAGAGCGATGAAGGTATGACATAACCGCTTCTGATTGGTGCATAATTGACCCACACATTTTCGCACATGTTAAACCGGTTACCCCCCTAAGCGCAGTCAATCGTACCGAAGTGCAACACAATAATACTGACGCGCCCCGAGGTATCCCAGAATTTAGAGACCCTCCAACTCTCAAGGATTGTAGGTTCTCTCTCTGTGTGCTATCTCCCTATCCGCCTTGGCCGCACGATCGCATAAAAACCGGACGGACGGAATTTCTGCCTATGTTGGGAACTCTGGAATCAGTGAGTGCATGTGACAGGATCCAAACAGTTCCATAGGCGATTCATAAAATTAATTCCATCCGTCCGGTTTATTCCGATCATGTGGCCATAGAGAACACTATTCGAAGCAGCATAACGCCATGCCTCCGTCACCTTTCTACAGTTGCTCAACTCGGAGCAGCTTGCAAATGCACCCACTCACTCTCGACAATGAACTGATGCTTTTTAGGGTTCCGTACCCAAAGGGTGCCAACGGAACCCTATAACTAAGCCTCCGCTGTCCGTCCGTCCGTCCGTCCGTCCGTCCGTCTGTCACAGGGCTGTATCTCAGTAACCGTAACAGATAGATAGCTGAAATTTTCACAGAGTGTGTATTTATTTTGCCGCTATAACAACAAATTTATTTCCCCCCCCCCCCCTTTAATCTTTATTATTTTTTAATGTTACCTATTTTTTGTTATAGCGTCAAAATAAATACAAACTCTGTGAAAATTTCAGCTGCCTACCGAATACGGTTCATGAGATACAGCCCTGTGACAGACGGACGGACGGACGGACAGCGGAGGCTTAGTAATAGGGTTCCGTTTTCACCCTTTGGGTACGGAACCCCTAAAAAAGGTAAGCATGGTGTGTCCCGAAAACAATTTACAATAGTAAACACACCGTTATACATAAACACTCTCTTATAAGGGCCATATGACGCACCTAACATTTAAAAAATCTGGTTGAAAACTTAATCAATGTTTTTTTTAAAACGTCACTCTTAGTGGAACGTGTAGCTCAAAGAAGCTTCCTTCAATACTTTTCAACGTGTTGAACTGGAATCAGACCCTTCAGATCAGCGATACGTAGAGAAAATCCATGTATTTTTGCCTATGAGGCTTTACCACGTCCCAATTCATTGGAACTAAATTATTGTGGGTTCTACATAGGCTCTATATTTCAGAACCCACGCGGTATAAAATATGCATATTCGCGATACGCATGCCGCTCATGACATCCATAATGAGCTATTATTTGCCAATTACCGACTTGCTAAGCAATGTTTGATCACCGCTATTAGCTTTGATCTGGACGATATAATCAAATATGCACCACATACCAAACTTGATAATGCTAATAAATTCGTCAGATCCTGTTTTGACTCAGACGTTTAACATTGTTCAAGAAACCCTGAGATTTTGTGATTTGCTGGTTTTTTATGTAAAACTTGCAATATAGCGTACGCAAGGCCCTTGGGTTTTCGATCTTTCTAGGGGGCTACGACCACCCGCAGTGCAATTACGAAGCACAAAATTGGGTGTAGGTTGCTGTACTTACAGCAATATGACAGCTTTTGCGATTACGAAATCGATGCATTCACAAATGGTGCGGCACTCAGCGCTACCCGCAGCAATTAGGTCAACTCCATACATTTCGCGTCGAATAGGTATTAAGAAACGCCAAAGAACTGTCAAATGCGGGGAGGTCGCTACGTGAATGAACCCGCAGCTGTCAAAATTGATTCTACTGCGCAGTAGCTTCATCGCAACTAGAGAGCCTACGTGCTACGTGCTGGATGTAGGTGGATAAAAAACGGCTTCGTAATCGCGCTTTAGAAACGATGGGGGCGCACCTACACGTACCGCGGCACCATCCTCAAATTTTGCGTAATCGCACTGCCGGTCGGCCAGGTACTTCTTCGCATTACTAAAGGACCTCAAGTTGTGCGTTGGGAAAAGAACCACGGCATTCCAATAAAACCATAGAAAAACAGGATCCATAGTTGGTCCTTGTAGGAGAAATGTGGTCATTGTCTCGCTGTTCTCGGCCTCGTGATAGAAAGGGTACGGAGAAATAGCGGAGAGCGATTGCTTCGAAAAGCATTCACATTGGTTTTGCTGTCACAAAGTACTTCTTTTTTACGACTTTATTTCTTTAATTAGTGTGTCCATACTTTACGAATATGATGTTCTTGCTTTCTATCACATTCGTGGACGATAAATAGCTCGCAGCTTTTTAGGGTTCCGTACCCAAAGGGTGAAAACGGAACCCTATTACTAAGCCTCCGCTGTCCGTCCGTACGTCCGTCCGTCCGTCCGTCCGTCCGTCTGTCCGTCTGTCACAGGGCTGTATCTCAGTAACCGTAACAGATAGACAGCTGAAATTTTGGTATTAAGGTAAGATTAAGAAATAATTAAAATTAAAGGGGGTCCCCCGTGATTTTTTTGTATACATTTTTTTACGATGGTACGGAACCCTTCGTGTGCGAGTCCGACTCGCACTTGGCCGGTTTTTCTTTTTCTTGTACTCGTTGGTAACACTGGCTGCTTCTTGTTCGTTGATTGCAATACGCAGAAGTTTATTAACAATAGCAATTCTGTTCGTTTATCCTGTTTTGTTCTTGTGAGCCCTGGCATCGTGACATAATGAAGTGATTGAACGACCCAGTAGCTCTATTGTGTCGCGTGGGTGCGCCAATAACTTATTGGTTTTCCATATAAGTGCACCGACCTGTCAAGAATAACTTGTTGGTGGTGAGTCATGACGTTTGTCAACGGTGTTTTGGTTTTCGTGGCTTAGATCATTGTGAGATCACCTCAAAGGAAGTTTGTCCACTTTGTGTGGGAAAATGACCACAATAACTGAGCATAACCGATTGAGAAAATGTGTTTACCTCAATAACATTTCTAACTTGATCTAAAAATAGTTCCCATTTTCTTATTAGGTTTAACATCTTATAGTTGTCTGGTTTGCAAGATGTCAAAGTCATTTTGACAAGTTGACATTTGGCAGGCCGAGCTGTCAAACGTCGTTTCGGGTCCGGGACAATCATCACCCTGAAGAAAACCACAGTGCAGCGGGTTCTTCAGGATGGTGATCACCCATTCCCGATGTATGATTTTTTTTTATCTGAGGTTTTACGTAATGCAGTGACGGAATAGATTTATGTATTTATTTATTGAAACTTACAGCCGATTACATGAAGAATAGTAGTATTGTAATTAACCAAAAATTTGGCCAATTAAGGGCCGAGTGCACGAAAGAACAAAATATCAAAATCAACGTCAAAGTATCATCAAATACGTCACTTTGTGTAGACAGTATGGAAGGGACTCTATGCGGTTAACTAAAAGTGACGTGTTTGAACATTGACTAACTCAGCCGTTTCTTCGTGCAACCGCAGCTAAGAGTTTCACAAAGTTACAGAGATGCTAATCAGAGCGTTCATGATATGTGTGTGTGGGTGTGTGTGTGTATGTGAAAGATTGATCTGATAGTGGGAAGATCGGCTCATGTCATGAAACTATGATATGATGAATTTAATTGATAGATTCAACAACCGAGTATTAGATCAGAAATGCTAATTAATACTAAACTGGACGATTGAAAATGCGTTCATAGACTTTTTATGTGACCGTACATGAATCGCTATTGCCACATCCGCAATCATGATATTATCCCAACACACCGCACACCCGAATGAATTAGGTGCCATACCAGGACCTTCCCTTAATGAGCACGACTACGTTGAACTGGATGGAAAACACGGACAGTTTTTCATTGCCGCTTCGATCATATTTTCATCCAAGGTGATGGTACCAACCCGAGCTGGATAATCCTACCACCTAGTAGGGGAAGGGGATCTACAATTTTACATGGATTCCGAACCATGGGACAGCTCGCATTCGTGACGAAACTTATCCAACTCAGAAAGAGAAAAAAAAGTGGTGGGTAAACGGGGCGGAAATTTGAACCCAGATCTTTGGGATAGAAGGCAAGTTCACCTGCCCCTGAACCACGAGCAAATCTTCGATTGCAAACTGTAAGTTTGTTTAATCTTGCATAAAGTATAATTGAAAATATAAGTACCTGCTTCTACAAACTCTAACACAAGAGTAGATAGATAGAGGTTACAAAGAATTTAAAGGAAGTAATGAATATTTACGAAGAAACCTGACATCAATAGCTTACATCATTTTAGGATATGATACAATAGTTACCAAGACAACACGTGCCATACCAATGTAAGAGTTATTATTATCAAGGACTGTGATGATTTGGAGTCACACAGGACACATACAAGCTGTCCCTTCGACTTACTTTAGTACTCAGGGTACTTATATTCCGGGAGGTCACGACATTTTTGGTCACGATAAGGTAAATGGCTGAATCTGGGTTCTCGTGTTAGAGACCAACCCTCTTATGCTAAATATGTCGGTCTGCCTGCGCCAAGTGGTTGCGTTATCTAGATTGGCTATATAAAATAGATGCCGGTATGTACCTGCTGATGAATATACTGATTGTCTGGAAACATTGATACCTATTAATTATACAACAATAACCAGTGGGTTTTTTAATTAAATACTTAAATATACCTAAAGTTATATCTGTAACCTAAATCGCCTATAACTAATAAATGCAACCAAAGATTTGTTCAGTGTTTGTATTGCTAAGTAAGTGTGTACTGATACTTTGATGCTTCGTCATTTGCATCCATTTACCTTATCATATACATTTTTTGTCACCTTAACTACTTTTTCAGTCGCCTTATCTACGTAACGCAACCACTTGGAACAGGCAGACTAACACATTTAGATTCAGAGGGTTGGTCTTTATACCATGAACCCAGTTTCAGCCATTTACGTTATCGTTACCATTTTTGTTGCGACCTCCTAGTCAATTAGTTACGTACCTAAGTACGAAATGATTAGACATCTCATACGTTTCATATCTAACATTTACTAAATGCAATTGATTGTATTGTAGATTTAATTCAAAATTGAAAATACAAACATTATTATTAGTTAAGTTGCACTTCTAGCTTCTAAATTGATCCATGTTTTTGGGTCGACTGAAACCACTGAAGAGATAGGAAGGCGAAGTTGCAAGCGTCTCCGCCGTATGGTCAAAGTGACTATATATTTGTATGGGAATCCGGCGGTGCTTCGTATGCCACACATACGAGTGTGCTCTAAAATGCGTTTATCAAGTCAGTTCCCACCGACACAAACCCTCCAATACGTCCGTGACTATGTTTGCATGTGGCATGTACGTATAAATTGGGTTGGTAGTTTTTTTTTAATTTGAAGACAGCGGGTTTTTTATCTATGACTAACACTCAAAAGTTCTACTTCACAAGCTCTCTGGATGTCTGGTCAAGGTACTTTGGTGTATGATACTTTTGAGATTACCGCGGTCGTTGAACATGTTTGACAACTTACGGTTTTTCACGCCTGCGCGGTGGGAGGAGACATTCTCCGACGTCCGACGGCGTGAAAAGCAGTAAGTTTTCAAATATAATTTGGTATACTTTGGCGAAAGAAGAACAACAATCTACACATCAAAACCTTCGAATACGGAGATCATTAACGGAACACACGTACCTATCCGAGGCTACGGCGGCGGTGGAGACGGCCCAGTCAGAGCCGCACCAGCCCTGGTCGTAGACGGGCGAGATGAAGCTCGGCCACGCGTGGCGAGCGTCGAAGGACGGTGGCAGATCTGGTTTCTCCGTGTACGAAGGGTCGGGTATCATCCTCAGGGCTGACTGACTCAAGGGCAGCGTTCCTGCATCAGGCATCACACTGTTAATCGAATGGTTGGAACAAGCAGAAAATCTTATTGAAAATAGATTAAATCGTGGTGTAAGACATAAACTGGCACGGCATGTATTTTAAGATATACAACTGGAGATCTTCCCTTTTTTCAATTGATATTTTTTCTTCCTCAGTGCATCGAGTTAATAGTATCTATACTGGGCTGTTGGAGGCCTACCAGCTTTTCTGACCGCGGTCTACGTCAGAGATGAGCCGCTCGCTGAGCCGCTCGCTGTGCCGCTCGCTGAGCAGGCAGGCCACCTGGACGCACTCATCGAGTTTGTGTTTGATACGGTCGCTGAGCGTCCTGCTTCAGAAGCCGGTGTAGTTGGAAGCGCGCCAGCTGTTCTGGCCGCGGTTTACTTCAGAGATGAGCCAATGGCATAGCAAGGAGGCGAGCTCGCTGCACTCGCTGAGTTTGAACTTGATACCATCACAGAGCATCCCGCCCCATAATCTGGTGTAGTTGGAGGCGCGCCAGCTGTACTGGCCGCGGCTTACTTCAGAGATGGTCCAATGGTATAGCAGGCAGGCGAGCTCGCTGAACTCGCTGAGTTTGAACTTAATACCGTCACAGAGCGTCCCGCCCCAGAAGCCGGTGTAGTTGAGGCGCAACAGTTGTTCTAGACGCGGTTCACGTTGGAGATAAGCTGCTCGCTGAGTAGGCAGGCAAGCTCACTGAACTCACCCAGTTTGTACTTGATGCCGTCGCTGAGCGTTCTGCCCCAGAAGCCGGTGTAGTTGGAGGCGCGCCAGCTGTTCTGGCCGTAGTTAACGTGGTTGATGATCTGTTCGCTGACGAGGCATGCGTCACGCGCGCAGTCCCAGCGATCTTGCTGCCTCGCGTCCGCCGTGCCCACGCATTTGCTGGAGAAGAACGCCCATGTTAATTAGAATGCGGCAATTGCCCGGCTGTTTACTAATAGAAACGTCAAAGGTCAAAACGTGTCACTGTTATTCTTCTTCTTCTTCTTTAAAGGCTTCACACCAGGCTGGTGGATTAGCCTTTTTGGCAATCACGCTTGAGTTTTGCGTATTTCTGCCAGTGTCGAGTAAAAGCAAAGCACGGTATAATCGGAATAAATGTAGAAATTAAAAAGGATTTTTGAATTTAGTGTTGATTTATTAGGTTACTTTCGTGAGCTCTATGTTGTATAAAATGTGTCAAAAATAAATAATCAATACCATTGAGCAGGCGCCAGGTAGAAAATAAATACACAATATTAATTAACTTCTATGGGTAGGTTAATAATTAAAGTTTAATATTGTTTAATTTAATAAATTTTAAAATGAATCTGATAACACGCATATTTCTAGTGCAGAGAATAGTTTCGATATTAGTAGGAAGAGGAATTTTCAAGGAGGGTAAAGCTACGTAAAGGGGGGGAGAATTTGGAGCTAGGGTAATTGGGCAGCTCAAAAGAATATGGTTCAAGTGTCCTTCATCTAAGCCACACTCGCAGATTGAGGAGTCGTATATGTGTAACTTAGCCAAGTGAACTGGGATGCAACAGTGACCGATCCTCATGCGGCATAGGACCGAGGTATCTTTCTTGCTGGCATTTATCTTGAAAAACCAAGGTTTTGCAGGAATAAACTCCTGGATTCTAGCGTAATGTGTCCCCTTCAAACGGCTGGACAGGGCCCACTCATGCGACCAAGATTTTTCAAGGAAAGATTTTGAGAGAGCTACTAGGTCATAAGGGAAATTAATATATGGTACTTTGTCACCGCACATAACGGCCTCCTTGGCAAGGGCATCTACCCGTTCATTGCCTTTGACGCCGGAGTGTGAGGGAATCCAAGCAAATACTATTTCTTTTTGTCCAAGTGTAATGAGGATACTTTTGATGCAATAAATAAGTGTCACTGTTATGTCACAATCTGAAAATAGTATTAAATGACGTATTGTATTCTCTGCCTAGCAATTAGATACGTTTCGCAACGATCAAATACTTTTAGCAGAGAATAAGTAATCTTTTAGCAAATAAACTAAGCATCTTAAACTTAGAACAAAAGACGCCTCAAGCTTTTAATAGATTAAATCCATAGAGAAGTCGGCATGACCAAATAAGATCTACCAAGGATTTGTTTGTATTGTACTTAGTCGTGTGGCGCTAACTGTCCAAAACAAACAGCTGACTGGACGGTTAAATTGGCTCATAAAATTTTAAAATGCACTAATCACCATTCAAGGCGCCATGTCTGCTGGCGCCGCGCCGGTATCCCAGTGAACTGAGCAACGCGAGGACCCATCAAAATGTCTATATTACTGCTCATGTAACCTAATGGTGAATGGGCTATACTTGAACGATTTTGCATTCACTAAACTTTCTTATTTTGCGTTATTGCGTTTCTAAACTGCACTAACTAGAACCATACATTTTCGTAGCGGTTTTTTTGGCAGCTTGCAGCTATCATTGTTAAAATAGGCGAGGTCCCCTTTTTCAAAAGAGCGCTGCTGCTATCGATATTGCTGGAGACAAGGCCATCGCGAGTTGCCACCAATTCGGCCTAATTTATTGGAATTTGGCCGTTCCGCAGTGATGTCATGTGTCCTCGCAAAGCAATGTTTCGAATAAATCGATTCAGGTGATGCGTTCACAAAACGATTTAAAAAGTCAACGGTCGCTAGGAAGCAACTGTACTCATACCCATAACTGTTAAGGGAGTTCCTAACCTGTCCAGTCCATGCAAAGTTTCTTGTGCTCACCACACAAAAAGTAATCCCCTTTTACCAATAAACCCGGATCAAACTCGAAATTGTGCCATGTTTTGTCATTTTCGATCGAATTTGAAACTACATATCAATGCAAAAGAAAGAATATAGTATAACTATTATATTATATCCTCTTATCGGGTTCGGACCGTCGCATTAAATGAACATGAAAATATAAGTAAAGTTCTGGCATGTCACCTAGTTCCCATGTGGTATGTTAGGCTAACATCGTGACATGGCTATTTTACGTGTATTTATGAAAATTTAAAAAAAAAACCGGCCAAGTGCGAGTCGGACTCGCACACGAAGGGTTCCGTGCCATCGTTACAAAAAAATCACGTTTGTTGTATGGGAGCCCCCTTTAATTTTAATTATTTTTTAATCTTGCCTATTTGTTGTTATAACGGCAAAATAAATACACACTCTGTGAACATGTCAGCTGTCTACCTGTTACGGTTACTGAGATACAGCCCTGTGACAGACGGACGGACGGATGGCCGGACGGATGGACAGCGGAGGCTTAGTAATAGGGTTCCGTTTTCACCCCATTGGGTACGGAACCCTAAAAAACGAAAAAATAACGAACACAAGTAAAATTACACACAAACAATCCTTCCTACATATTTTTCCAGTCGTATTGGAAACCTACATTTGGTAGTTCGGTAGGTAATAAAATACAAATATGCTGTTGGCCGACCCATTGTTCTTTTCGCCGCTCGATATTTATGGGTGAAGTAAAATAAAAACACAACAGGAATCTTTTTCGAGATCTTTTTCGTTTAAACCTTGGAAAAATTAAAACAAAAACACATTATCGGTTAGTCGGTTAGACATTCCCAATGAAACCTTATTATTTGTATGCCTTTTTTGACTCAAGTAAAGAGTAAAACCACAGAATAGTACAACATTCAATAAAAAAAAAACAATTTGTTCATATGTGTGAAATATCCCACTCGATTTGGACATGATCATATTGTACTCTAACATATCTTGCGAATGCATCTATCATGCAGGACCATTTAAAACTAACTGAAAAAACTTTATACGTACCAAGTCATTTGATATTTGTGAAAAATGGAACAATTTACGAAGGATGTGAGAAACAGACTACCTATGAATTGAAAATGTATTCTGTTCTTCGACGATTCTAAGCCTGATTTTCACCAAGTGCTGATTTATTTTAATCAATACTTTTGATTTTGCTTTTGATACAGCTAATTTTATCTTTTACTGGTACTGGCATGGTGCTAGGAAAGGCCCTTAACATGTGGCGATTAAGCTAATGAGCAGTAGGTGAAAAAGGTCCTTAATCTCATTAATTTCAATGATTAATTGCTGTTTAATCTATAATTATATTATATTATATTTATTTTTATTTTGTGTTTATATACGTGTTTAAATTTCAACATCTAACATAACATGAAGCAACCACCGTCAAGGCATTTTCATACTTTAGATTATACTTTTTGACAATGCTGATATTTTAATATTAAAAAAAATACTGGAATTTGAAATGTTATGTGTACTTGTGTATTGACCGGAATCTTATATATTTTGATATTTTGTACTGTTTTATTATGATTTTAATCTATATCCGGAATTGTTTATTTTGATAATTTATTTAACACTTTTGAATTCTATTGATTTTATATTATATTAATCTTGATTTTATTATTTACCTTTTTTGACGTGTCTAAGTGTATAATGGTATACCAAAAAGACCAAATAAAATGAAATGAAATGAAATGAAATAACATATGAATTATAATGTTAGTAAAATTGTTGGGCCACCTTAAGGTGGGCCCATCCCGCTCAACTCCCCATACAGACGGGGAAAGAAGATCACGCCCATATTACTTGTCAGAGATCCAAAATTTTGCTCAAAATAGCTTTATTTGATCGAACTAGATGTCTGATGACCATTGGCATTGTAAAATTGTGTTTGGTTTCTAAGTTATAAGGTCCGAAAGTTCGAATTATTCGCGAGTTTTATACAATAACTTTGGAGGTGGATTACGCTATGATAAAGTAAGATCATCTCAAAAAGATTAGTCATCAGACATAGCTTATTTAATCAAGATTTATAATCTATTTGGTTTTTGTTCGATTTTTTACTACAGCGGTCGTGGTTTACTTTTAGCTATAAGTCGTTTTGAAATTTCGTAAATCTTACCAAATCATACACTATGCACATTGTCTTTTTTGTGGAAATGTTGGATCTTCCTAATCACGGAGCCTAGCTTATTCTTTGAAACAGAGAAGGTCCCAGAGCGCAACAGCACGATTTTGTACCGTGCCCGCGAATGAGTTAGGCCCGCCGGGTTGGACCACCTTAAGTGCAGGTAGCTGCATTTTAAATAACATAAATGACGAAATACGTATTTGGAACTATAAACCACGCATTTTAATATGATTCGTCCCACTGCACTTCTTTCCGTGCATGCCGTAAAAGGCGACAAAGGTATTCGTGGTTCGTTTTACGGATCCCACGTAAAACTAGAGTTGATCTCGCCGTTAATCCAGTTTTATGTAACCGGGCAATATAAGGAAAGTCCTGGCATGATTCATACGTGGTGTTTTGGGTTCGATTCATGACTGAAGGTGACATTAGCCATCAAATACCAGATTCGTAAAAAAGGGTTCGAGCTAGATTTTAACTTGTTTTTAGGGTCCCGTCGCCATAGCGAGACAAGGGACTCTGGTCTGTCGGTCACACGCATTTTAGCCCGAATTGTTCTGGCATTAACGGTTGTTTGAAAATTCTGAAAAAAAATACCAAAATAGGTACACTTATTTAGTTGTGCACCAACAATTACTTTTGTTCTAAAACGAGAAAATGCTAGATTTCTGGAGCGCTAATTTTTTATCTAAATAATAATCATCAGACGAGGGCTTCATTCTTCCGGTCAAGTGTAAACACGTTCACACTTGACCGGAAGAATTGTATCTTTCTACTTCACTCGACATACAACCCTAGGAGATCCATATTGCGACTAAAATTAGATAGTTTCATTTCAGATGACATAGTGTCTAGTAGTCTTTTTAATCTATGGTCTAGCCCATCAGCATAACAACAGCATCCCACTTTAACATAATGCCTTTATTTGCATATTGCTGTCTCCAAGGTTACCAATACGTTTATGTCAGAGCGGTTCTTCATTTTGTTGTGTAAATTCTGTCCGATTGTTGTCGTAAAAATCGTTCAATGGAAAATGAATAGTCGTGTGTTTGAACTAAGCTCGTCCGCTCTTTTCTCGTCAATATTGTTTTCAGTCATCATCTGTGTGTTTAAAATGATCTCTAAAAAAACAGAATTTTTTTCAAAGTTAGTCATGCTCGAAAAGAAAGTTATTAATGAACTCCATAAATACTCCTTTTTAGCTGCATTGTAATCTTTTTTTTCTCCAAATGGACCAAGGAACCATGTAACTGGACAAGGATGTTTATTGTTTTTCATCATCCATAGACAGTACACTGAACTCTGATTTGTCATATTTTACCAATAGCCAGTTCAGCAATTCCAGTGAAGAAGAACTGGCAAGATACTCAGCTGCATTTTTTTTTCAACGTCCACTTAGTCTACGTTTACAAAAGTATTAGCCACTGCTTAGAATAACAGGTAAAAACACAAAATTAATATTCACAGTTACGGCAGATAGCCCACCGTCATGATATAAGCCAACACACCGCATTTCCATAGGAATTAGTTAACATACCAGGACCTTAACTTTATGAACTAGAAATATCTTGTTATTGCCGCATAGACCATTTTGTCAGCCAATGCTACCTTACTATCTACTAGGGGTAATGGATCTTGTTCGGGACAGATGTCATTGTTTTCCACTAACCATTTGTTACAGTCAATTTTACTCAGTCCTTACTAGAAGACCCGACTGTTCGTAGTCGCAGGAGCGCTGGCCGATCCTGGCTGGCTCCAGCGTAGTTGCGATGCCCAGACACACGAGCTTGTAGTCCGGGCAGCAGCCGTCGTGTTCCACTCACCATTCGTTACAGTTCTCCATTCGGCTCTGCCCCTGGTAGTAGACCCGGCCGTTGTACTCGCAGGAGCGCTGGACGATCCTCTCTGGCTCTGGCGTGGTCGTGATGCCCAGGCACACGGGCTCGTAGTCCGGGCAGCAGCCGTCGTGTTCCACTCACCATTCGTTACAGTTCTCCATTCGGCTCTGCCCCTGGTAGTAGACCCGGCCGTTGTACTCGCAGGAGCGCTGGACGATCCTCTCTGGCTCTGGCGTGGTCGTGATGCCCAGGCACACGGGCTCGTAGTCCGGGCAGCAGCCGTCGTGTTCCACTCACCATTCGTTACAGTTCTCCATTCGGCTCTGCTCCTGGTAGTAGACCCGGCCGTTGTACTCGCAGGAGCGCTGGACGATCCTCTCCGGCTCCGGCGTGGTCGTGATGCCCAGGCACACGGGCTCGTAGTCCGGGCAGCAGCCGTCGTGTTCCACTCACCATTCGTTACAGTTCTCCATTCGGCTCTGCTCCTGGTAGTAGACCCGGCCGTTGTACTCGCAGGAGCGCTGGACGATCCTCTCCGGCTCCGGCGTGGTCGTGATGCCCAGGCACACGGGCTCGTAGTCCGGGCAGCAGCCGTCGTGTTCCACTCACCATTCGTTACAGTTCTCCATTCGGCTCTGCTCCTGGTAGTAGACCCGGCCGTTGTACTCGCAGGAGCGCTGGACGATCCTCTCCGGCTCCGGCGTGGTCGTGATGCCCAGGCACACGGGCTCGTAGTCCGGGCAGCAGCCGTCGTGTTCCACTCACCATTCGTTACAGTTCTCCATTCGGCTCTGCTCCTGGTAGTAGACCCGGCCGTTGTACTCGCAGGAGCGCTGGACGATCCTCTCCGGCTCCGGCGTGGTCGTGATGCCCAGGCACACGGGCTCGTAGTCCGGGCAGCAGCCGTCGTGTTCCACTCACCATTCGTTACAGTTCTCCATTCGGCTCTGCTCCTGGTAGTAGACCCGGCCGTTGTACTCGCAGGAGCGCTGGACGATCCTCTCCGGCTCCGGCGTGGTCGTGATGCCCAGGCACACAGGCTCGTAGTCCGGGCAGCAGCCGTCGTGTTCCACTCACCATTCGTTACAGTTCTCCATTCGGCTCTGCCCCTGGTAGTAGACCCGGCCGTTGTACTCGCAGGAGCGCTGGACGATCCTCTCTGGCTCTGGCGTGGTCGTGATGCCCAGGCACACGGGCTCGTAGTCCGGGCAGCAGTCGTCGTGCTTGGTTCCGTTTCGGTAGCAGAACACATCGCAGTAGCATAGAGTTCCTGAAATAATCCATTTTAATTATCCGATAATTACACAATTTTTTTCGACTTTCTTTCGAAGGTTTGTCAGTAAAACCGTATATTTTGTTTCATATTAGTATCATTCCATAACTTAAACTTTACAACTCAATAAACTAAAACTTATTTGGCCTTCTCATTTAGTAATAGATGTTGTACTTGGAAAGAATTGGAGACGGTATTTCCAGTAGGCACTCTGAAATACTATTGTTATAAATTGTTATTCAGGCAGTAAACTTCAGATTAAAATACTATAAGTTATCAATAATTACAATTCATATTACTAAATTAACTTTGATATTTCGATTTTTCTACGGGATAACCGACGAATATGTTGAGATAGATTAAAAATAAACCCAAAATATTGGAGGTTAGCGTCATATGGAGCTAAAGTGCCAAGAATGTTCGGTGCATAGCAAGGGCTACCCCAGATTTGTTTTTGAATAATTCCTTATGTTTTTGAATACTTCCAAAAACTAGAAAGCAAACAAAAATAAACGTAAACAATTTGAACTTATTGTCGAGTATAATTATGTATACTGAGGTGTTTGGAGAGTGCAGCTGTTTCGGCGGCTACGGAATGTAGCGAAAAGAAACCAACGTAAACACATATGTGTGGCATATTTCTAACACCCTTTATCTGTTAGTAAGTCGTTACCCTATCAATTTCCCATACTACGGATGTATACTGCTCTTAATGTTTTACTAGGTTTTTAAAATTTTCGATTCTGAAATATGTTGCAGAAATCTACGTCTGTATGTATATTTCAATTTACCTTTCAGATTTGAAAATACCGGATAAAAAACATTGAAAAGAAGTTTTTGTTTTTATCTCTGTTTTAGATTTTGTTTACTGAAAAAATATTGATGATGATTAATTGAAAAATATTCACAAAGAAATAAAAATATACGGACATAGAATGAATTTTTTTCAAGTGATTGAAATTTTTTCATTAAAACCGACAAATTTTAGGGGATACATTTTCGTAAATCTTACCAAATAAATCACAATGCGCATTGTCTGCTTTATGGACATGTTGCATACTCCTCACAACGGAGCCTGTCTTTGTCTTTGAAACAGAGAATGTCCCAGAGCGCAATAGCACTAGACCGGGATAGATACGGTTTGAGAAGCACATGAAATCCGAAATAAATTTTTTTTCTCAGAAATATATAATTTCATCTTCATATGCTTACATTAAGTTTGCAACATTTAGCGGGGCCCGGAAGATAGAAAAAAAAATTAAAATATATTAAAAAATATATATCTCCTAAACAAATATTTAGAAACGGTATTAAACAAAATTATAAGTTAAGTCTTTTAAGGCGTAATGTAACTGTGAATTTGCAACAATTTTGTAATTACGGAAATGTATTTAAAAAAATGTTTTTACTACAAAAAATCTATGCCGCGAACCTAACTTGCTAGTGCTATATTTCTTTCTAGGGAAAATTAAATTCTTTAAAAACTATACAACGAACGATTTTATACGTATTTCGGATTTTTTGTTTAGCTTTTATGTAAATGTAAAAATTATAAATGAAAAAAAATGTGCTTCTAATATTTGCAACATTTTACAAATTTCACAGAATATAGAGTTTGCGGCCAGTTTCCAATTTCAGAAAATAAAATAGAATTTTCATTATTTGCTTTGCAGATATTATGAAAATAGTACAAAAAAATATATATTTACACAGTTCCGGTAATAAGAATTTTTTGCAAATTCACAGTAATATTACACCTAAAATTACCTATCATATAATATTTTTAAATAACATTTCTAAATATTTGTTTAGGAGATATAATTTTTTAAACATATTTCATATTTTATTTCTAACTTCCGGACCCCCCAAAATGTTGCAAACTTAATGTACACACGTCCACATGAAATATTACGTTTATGAGAAAAAAAAATGCATTTCGGATTTAATGTTTTTCTAAGTGCTGATTTTAGGCTAAAGTTCCTGGAGTACACGGTTTTGCACCATGCCCGCGAATGAGTTAGTCCCGCCGGGAAGGGCCACCTTAAATTGATATATTATTAAAGAGACGATTTCAAAATGGTCCCGGCAACTCAGAATGGAGACCTTTGCTCATTTAAAAAAACAATCGATGTCGATTTTGAAAAAAAATCATCTTTAACGGCGAGCATTTCCACCTGAAAAGAAATCAATAAATTCGGAGCTCAGAAAATTATCTGAAACTCACCAGACTCATTCGACACGAATTTTCTGTTTTCAGCGGATTTTTTCAATTGGCTCGAAATTCTGTAAGTGTGAATGGCTTACACTACTATATCGCGATAACCGAGTTATTGTGGCCTCGACAGACAGACATGTGGCTCCAGGATGGCATCTGCCGTACCGCGAGTAACACACTCTATTTACTGGATCAAGATATTAAAGGACTGCACAAGTTTCCCAAGGACATGTGATTCGACACCATGCTCTTTATTATAATTGGCGTTTTATGAAGTCCCAGGATTCCCACCATTCTATAAGCAATTCCTGAATTAAAAACCGATGAAAACACGTCATCGAGCAAATACAGTAGCATTTTTATCGAATCAATTTCTCCAAGAGGACAGATGGCTGCCAAAATAGAGTTGACATTTGCAGGTATTCCATAATTGATCGTATTTTACGCCATGATTTTACGTACCTACTTCAGTAACCTATAAAAATATATTTGTCCTGAATCCGTTTTTTAAATTGAAAGTTTGTTTTTAGGGTTCCGTACCCAAAGGGTGAAAACGGAACCCTATTACTAAGCCTCCGCTGTCCGTCCATCCGTCCGTCCGTCCGTCCGTCCGTCCGTCCGTCCGTCTTTCCGTCTGTCACAGGGCTCTATCTCAGTAACCGTAACAGGTAGACAGCTGAAATTTTCACAGAGTGTGTATTTATTTTGCCGCTATAACAACAAATAGGTAAAATTAAATAATAATTAAAATTAAAGGGGGCTCCCATACAAAAAACGTGATGTTTTTGTTTTATTTTTTACGATGGTACGGAACCCTTCGTGTGCGAGTCCGACTCGCACTTGGCCGGTTTTATTTGGACCATTCTCTACTTCGCTCGTAAGTTCACCTAATTAAAAGTCTGGACATGTTTGGATTTCATATAACTGACGTGTTTTCCTTTCTTTGTGCAACCTGACGTAGACGGCTAATACCAAACAACTAACGTTATGATATTAGCCCAATACACCACATTCCAGAAGGAATTAGGTGCCACGCCAGGACCTTCCCTTTATGAGCACGGCTACATTGAACTGGATGGAAAACACGGACAATTTTTCATTCGATCATCTTTTCAAGAGAAAGAAAGTGATTTGAACCTAGACCTCTGGTATGCCAGGCAAGTCCCCACGCCACTAGGCTACGAGCCGCTCAATCTTACCTAGGATAGGATGGGAGCAGTCGTCCTTTCTCCCGTCGCAGCAGCGGTGGTTGCAGAATGGCCCCGAAGGCAGGTCCGGACCTGAGATGGCGGCCACCTCCAGCGAGACCAGCACGGCCAGAGCTATTGCCGACCTCAGCTTCCTGGAACGAAATGAACAACTCTAGACGTTCATGTTTCACCAGCTTAGGTAGCCGGCTCCGCTCGGGTCAATGTCGTTTTGGACTGCAGGCCTATTCATGGAATTCCGGAATCGCGAAAACAGCTTTTATAGCGGTTTTCAAGGCGATTTTCTTGACCAAAAAATTCCGGAGCAAGTTTTTTTTAATAAATCAAGGAAATCGCTTTGAAAACAGCTATAAAAGCGGTTTACGAAACTCAGTATTTATGATTGCTGATTACGGAATCCCAGGAATAGGCTTGCTGATGGCGGGCCGAATTATCGCCAGTATATTATATGGCTACCCCATACAAACTTTCATCCCCTATTTCAACCCCCTTCGAATTTAATCTTCGCCACAAAAGTTAGCCTATGTCCATTTCGAAGGTCCAGACTATAACTAAGTATTCCGAATTTCATTAAAATTGGTTCAGCGTGAAAACGCAACAGACGGACAGAGTTAACTTCACCTTTTTTTATATATGAGTGGACATGGATGGCTTTTACCACAACCACCGTCATGATAATAGCCCAAATCACCGAAGGAATTCGGTGCCACGCCAGGACCTTCCATTTATAGGCGCGGGTACATTAAACTTGATGGAATAAACTGAAAAAAATTAATTGCCGCTTCGATCATATTGTTATCTAATGCGATGGTACCAATCCGAGGCAAGTTTTTCATGGATTCCGAACCAGGAACAGCTCGCATTCGTTACGAAATTCACTTATCCTTAAACTTAAAGCAAAGGAAAAACGATACCGTATTCTTGAATCAACATTTGCCATAAGTACATAAGAAATACGAACCAGAATTACAAAATATAAATCGAGTTTGCCAATCTTCTTTATATCTTCAAATTCGTCTTTAATTTAATTAATTATCTTTTCAATTAATCTAAATTATTTTTTGTAAACAGAAGAAATACTTCGAAATAAGCTCAATAACATTGTCTTTTGTTTATAAGACCCACATTCTATGTTTGAACAAATGTTGGTCGGCACGGCCATTGGCTCTACATACGTGGTTGGCATATATACACATGTATTAGCATTAAAATGTATCTAAATATAGCATCCACTTCCAAAGTTTAAAGAATACTAGCTGCGGTACCCGGCTTCTATCGGGACTTTATCGACACACATTTTAGCGGTAAAAAGAACCCTTTGTTTCAAGTACAACAAACCCCTTAATGAACATATTCACATTTACACAAAATTTCGTTGAAATCGGTTGGGTAGTCTCGGAGTTTCGCTTTTACGAACATCGTGACCCGTGATTTTTTAAAAAGTTTTTATTTTAACTTCACTTGTAAGAGCTAATTAAATTTAGAGCATTCAAATGTTTTTTTACTATTTATTTTATCGATTAAGATATTATAGGTATTATTATATTATTTTTCCAGGATTAACGCGTATTATCAACGGATATTAACGCGAGCCGTGTGAATATAAACATATTATTTATTTTTGTAAATGGGGTAACATGTGAATAAAAATATTGAAGCTAAAAAAAGTACGAGACTGTAAAACATGTACTTTAAAACAATTTAAAGTATTTTAAAGTAATTCGAGGATTATAGATTACAAATTGAGGCTTCTCTGATGATAAAGTTCTACGGGAAAGCAGCAAAGACAATTTGCCATCAGAACTTCGTGACCTTATTGTTCTAAAAACTCTATTATTCTATTTTTGAAGGAGCACAAACGGTCTATAAATTTATAGCAATAACGTTTATCACTGCTAGAAAAACAATAAAATAGACTAAATAATTATTTTCATGTCTCTTCGTTGATTCTTTGTTGGTGGTTGATTAAGAACAGTTTTTTTTCATAGGTTCAACAATTCCACAGTTTCAATAGCAGTATATGAGTACACCCCGAATGGAATGTTGAAATGAAGTCATCTTCATACGCAATAATTAAAATGGTTCCGCTACCGCAATTTTGGGCCATAAATATTGTCTGTGTCCGTCCGACCAATTTACAAAGATACAGAGCATCTGGAACATCTTGTTCGGCAATAACTCTATTGCCGCCGTGAAACAAGCAGCTCGGATGCCATGCCACAATAAATATGAAGACTTTGTGCTTGGAATTAAATTGTAGTAACTGTTTGAATTTATTATGATCATACTTTAACAGAACTGAGACATCTATGACACTCATTAATAACGTGAGCTCAAACGCGTTTTATAAGATTTAGTTGCGAAATACTCAAATACTTACATTGTATTGAAATAAATTATGTGTTCTCGTAAATAAATCACAGTTCAACAATATTTAGATTAATTAAAGATAATGTAATTCATTAATAATTCAAAGAGTCCAATCGTACAAATTCACAGCCGTCTATATTCAAATTTGTCGTTAAATCACATAAAGTCGCTCAATAACACTTATATTAATGGCAGTTCGAATTTTAAATTGTATAAAAATAAACGTTACAAATTTAAATTCGTTCGGAAATAAGCGCGCGAAACGCAAGCCGACCGCGTCAGCTACGCGACGCGTTCGATTCTGCACTGATCATTCTGTTTGCTATTTAGGACTCCTCTGGATCCTTGGTTGGATTCGTAATGTCGAGCTGGTGGATTGGAGGCATCGCTGACCAATTTCAGAGAATAAACGACAGCATAATGAATCACTGGATAGACAGTATTTTCCTTACTAATTTGTGCAACAACAAACTATGTGTAGCCGTCTATAAAAGGACGCATACAGGTTGCTTGCTGGAGTAATTCAAGCTTCGAAATTTAAAATTTAAGTAGGTACATGTGTATTTTTCTTCTGACTCTATTTCTTTTATGTAAAGCGCGGCATATGGCATACGCCAGGACCTCTTAAGGTGGCCCAACCCGGCGGCCTCAACTCATTTGCGGGCACGGTACAAAACCGTGCTGTTGCGCTCTGGGACCTTCTCTGTTTCTAAGAATAAGACAGCTCCGTTATGAGGAAGATGCAACCTGTCCACAAAAAAGACAATGTGCATAGTGTATGATTTGGTAAGATTTACGAAAATTTTAATTTCAAAACAACTTATAGCTAAAAGTAAACCACGACCGCTGTAGTCTAAAATCTAACAAAAACCAAATAGATTATAAATCTTGATTAAACAAGCTATGTCTGATGACTAATCTTTTTAAGATGTTCTTACTTTATCATTGCGTAATCCACCTCCAAAGTAATTGTATAAAACGCGCGAAAAATCCGAACTTTCGGACGTTATAACTTGGAAACCAAACACAATTTTGGATCTCTGACAAGAAATATAGCCGTGATCTTCTTTCCCCTTTTGTATGGGGAAATGAGCGGGTTGGGCCACCCTAAGGTGCCTGACAACGCCCATGAGCTTTCGAACTTTTAAGGCGGCTGCGAAAACCATGCCGGCCGGCCACGTGCCTCTTCACACCATGGTTGAAGGATTCCAGATTGTACTTTGGGTCTTTGGTATTTTCGTTCCACAGCATTGTATACATTTTAAACGCTCGATATCTGGAGGCATATCATAATATTTATTCGTCGTTTTTGGCATTGTGAAGGGCTGAGGTGCACATAATTATATAGCATCGTGTATGACTCCATTTGAATGGCACATTTGATCGATTGTCACTTTTAGGACGATGTTTTTATTCCTAAGAAAAAGGAGACGGGTAGAGTAAATGTTCTCGGGTTCCGTCATAGAAATAGGATGTACCGCGCATGCTAGGTCTAGGGGTTTCGTCAAGTTTCAGCACAGGTTAGCTTGGACGAATAGTGTATACCTATGTTTTTTTGAGAATAATACATTACTTACCTATTCCTAGGCTTCAAGAAATAATAATTGTCCAACAAGACGTGAAAATAAAATAAACTTCACGTCGCGTGGTCCATAATTTTGCTCGGCGGTGACACCAAGTGGCCACCGAAATCGTGTGATCTGACCAACGACAGATCCCAGATGACCCAATTAGGTGAATATCTCAATAACTTCAGTCCAGATGCCTGTTTATATATTTTTCTATATTTACATTTCAGCAGCGCCATCTAGTAAATTGAGGAGCCATTGTGTCAATTAAAAATCAGCCTTCGGCAAGCGGATTCAAAGGTTGAAGGTTCTGGGGGGAGGTAACAGGCGATGTGAGAAAATATGCGAAGGAATTCGAACCAATCAGAGCCGGTAGTCCCAGTTGTCAAACAAATTAGCGTTTACGCCTAACCGATCGATTGGCGTTTTGAAATGTATGGAGAAATTGAGGAGCGCGCGCAGTGGGCGTTAAGCGAACTAACATTTGCGAGTCCGACTTTGATTTGACAGCTTACTCACCATCGGCGTAAATACGTCGACGTTGCCGTTTACGCCGACTCCGCGTTTTCATACAAATCGGAAGTCCAAGTGCGACTTTGACAGCTTGAAGAAGTAAAACCACAGAATAAGTACTAAACATTAGTATGGGGTTTGACGTTTTAACGTAACTTCGAAATTCCGTAAGCGCCAATTTAGGTGAAAACTCAGGCTGAACACTCGAAACGTTTATGTCATATCTTCTGCGCTCTTATTGGTGTGATTGGTGCTTTGTTTCATCTTACGCCGGTTCATCCCTCCTTCAGATAAATGTCCTGACCAAACACGTCGTGCTTAACATATAACATGTCTCTCAGCACAGCTACCAATACCGGTTTTAATAAAAACAAATAACAAAAATCTGCTCAACCTCAAAGTCCGATTAAACGTCATACAGATGTCGCTGTAACGTAATGTTTCTATGCTGAGAACCAAAGGTGCTCTGAAAAGCTAATTACTCCTTGCCTGGCGAAAGCACGCTCAACGAGGCACCATACCAGCGTATTTGAGAACTATGCTGAGCTATCGAGCTTGTTCAAATTACACTTCAAGACAAGTTCCATATCCTGAATGTGGGGCAGAGAAAAGAGTTTGAGAAACGGTTCGTTCTCGAAAGCCTAATCTCAATCACAGGGAGGTACTTTGCTTCTCTGCGGTAGGTGCTTCGAATATAGGTGGGATGGGCAGGAATATATATAATAGGTCGGGGAAAAAGTCTTTTCGCATTATAGTATGTATGAACTTGTAATAAAATCTCTTTGGCTATACTATTTGTATCTGGCTGGTTTTGGTATCATTGAAAGTTTAAATTTTAAAGAACATAATTCCAAATTCAAATTAGGAAAATGTGTGATTCTCATTTGTTTTTCGTACTGTCAAAATGAGTGAATCTAATGAAGAAATTCGATACATTTTAAAATTTTACTACAAAAAAGGTAAAAATGCAACGCAAGCCGCGAAAAAAATTTGCGATGTTTATGGACCTAGTGCAGTGTCTGTGAGAGTAGCACAAATTTGGTTTAAGCGTTTTCAATCCGGAAATTTTGATGTCAAAGATGCACGTCGCTCTGGTCGCCCTATTACGGATAAAATGGATGCCATTTTTGAAAAAGTGGAGCAAGATCGGCATATCAGTAGTTACGACGTAGCTGAAGAACTAGGAATTGACCACAAAACAGTTTTGGCGCATTTGAAAAAAACTGGGTACACAAAAAAGCTCGATATTTGGGTACCTCACGAGCTCACTGAAAGAAACCTAATGAACCGTGTACTCATTTGTGATTCTTTATTACGACGTAATGAAACCGAACCATTTTTGAAGAAGCTGATAATTGGTGATGAAAAGTGGATCACGTACGACAAGAACGTGCGAAAAAGGTCGTGGTCAAAGGCCGGTCAAGCTTCACAGACTGTGGCGAAACCCGGGTTAACTCGCAACAAGGTGATGCTGTGTGTGTGGTGGGATTGGAAAGGCATTATTCATTATGAGCTGTTACCACCAGGCAGGACCATCGATTCTGAACTCTACTGCGAACAACTGATGAGATTAAAGCAAGAAGTTGAGAGAAAGCGGCCGGAATTAATCAACAGAAGGGGTGTGGTTTTTCATCATGATAACGCTAGACCTCACACATCTTTAGCCACTCAGCAAAAACTAAGAGAGTTTGGCTGGGAGGTGTTAATGCATCCGCCGTATAGTCCTGACCTTGCACCTTCAGATTTCCACCTGTTTAGGTCTCTTCAGAATTCTTTAGGCAGAGTCAGGTTAACATCACGAGAGGACTGCCAAAACCACTTGTCGCGGTATATTGATCAGAAGTCCCAATATTTCTATAGCAATGGGATCATGTCCCTACCTACAAGATGGCAAAAAGTTATCGAACAAAATGGTACCTACATACTTTAGTTAAATGTAAATAAACCATATTAAAAAATGTTTTGAATTTTCTTAAAAAATGCGAAGAAACTTTTTCCCCAACCTAATATAATAGAACAGACTGAGCTAACTCAACAACTGCATGCCAGCGGTGAGTAGTGGGTCCCCAACAAGACGGTCCGCTCGGCGCTGTATTGAGTCCAAGGTAGCCAGAACGTACTGGGGACTACCTTCCTATACACCTTACAGTATTATATCACCGGCCTAATATGTGGTTTGTACAGAAGTAGTTGTACCCCAGATAGGGTCCCCAGTTTCTGCGATGAAATTTTGGCCTTGGATTCAAGAAACCGTCGAAAAGCCACGTCGTTGGAGATGATGTAGCACAGTAGGTCCAGGTACTGAGGGACAGATAAGACATTGCGTTGAAAACATGCTAGGAGCGGAAAGGGTCCTGCCTTAGCAGAGAAAACACAGAAGGTGACAAGGTTGTCCTGGGCCCAGTTGACTACTTTCTCGAGAACGATTTTTTTTATGAAAAACCGATATGGATGGCTGTGCTGAGAGACCAAAGGTACTCAGAAAAGCTATATCCTCCTCACCTCGGGAAACCACGCTCAGCGGGGCATCATACAGGAGATTTGCGGACTATCACTGAGCTATCAAGCTTGTTTAAATTTCGTTCGAAGCCTCCCAGGTTATAGGTTTGAGGAAGTACACCCGCCGGCGGACAGTTCTATATCCTGGCGGGGCGCAAGAGAAATTAGTTTGAGAAACGATTAGTTCTCAAAAGCCTAATGTCAACTACAAAGCGGTGCTCTGATTCTTTGCAGAGGGTGCTCCGGATATAGGTAGGATGGGGAGGAATAAGGGATGTAAGTTCCGCGAGGAGGTAAGAACAAAAATAAGCAGTTGCCGAGGTTAATTAACACCAGGCGCGTTCAAATTTTGAAAGGGGGACCGTTCGACCATTGAGGCTGGGGGTGGCTGTAATTCGACGGTAAACTCTTTTAACATCTTACTTAGTAGGTAGCTGAGTATGGTACTATCTCATTATATGAAAAGTTATACCTACGTGTTTTCCACCCATTTAAAGGTAATCTTGCTAAATAAGGAAGGGATTGACATGGCACCTAGTTCTCGTGTGGTGTGTTGGGCTTATTTCATGACAGTTACTTATATTATACTTATATTATGGATTATATATATTATAATCCATCATATAACCATAATAATATAAACCATATAGTATGGTTCCATAACATATAAACCATAAAACCTAAATCATGTATATTAATTAATGAATTATTTATACATTTCAGAGAGTACTCCAAGACTTCAAATCTCGTTCGAAAAGTATATGTATACCATGGTTGATCAGTGGATTTTATATATGTTTGAAACATTTTACGGCTTTTCACGCGGCAGGTAGAGATAATCAAACTTTTGCAATCAAACAAGCTAATCAAATTTTTCAAACATGTCTAACGACCGCGGTAACCTCAAAAGTGGATTTTATAGTCTTAAATTGAATGATCAATATTATTTCATCGTATCAACATAATTCTGGAAACTGAATCGATTTAGTCATGATGATAGTGATTGCTAACAAATATGTTGCAAAAAAAGATAACACATCATAAAAAAAAAAACAAAACATAGTGACCAGGATTCGAACTCGCTACCCACAGCATCGATTTCTAAGCGTGGTTTATAACTCGTCCGACCCCAGCCGTCTATGTGTACTAGACGGAGGCGAAAATAAGAAACAGGTTCTAGCGTTTCGTACATCTATTGCAACACAGATGGCGTTGTACGGAATGGAAAATAAATTATGAACCCGTCTGGTTTTCAAACTCGATCCAAATCAACACTTGATGGTGGATTTCTTCATACGGATCTATAGCATTATTAAAGAAAAACTGAAAATAATTATGTTCCTTCCCGTGTGAAATTAAAAGTTAAAATTAACAGCCCGCTGGGCTGTGCATCTCTGCGCCTCCAATCATCCTCCGTGCTGTCTCAGCGTAACTGTGACTCATGCCTAGGGAGAATAAATCGTTGATGAAAATTAAAAATTGGCCCAATCCGTAAGTCGTCCGAAGTTATGGCTCTCGTAAGTATGCATAGTATTTAATCCGATTTTGACAGCTTACTCACCAATTCGACGTTGCCGTTTACGCCGACACCGCGTTCATACAAATCGGAAGTCCGAGTTTAACATTGACAGCTTGAAGAAGTAAAACAACAGAATAAGTACCTAGTAAACATTTGTATGAGGGTTTGACGTTTTTACGTAACTTCGGAGTTCCGCAAACGCCAATTTAGGTGAGAACTCACGACAGACAGCTTATCTTTTAGGTGAGCTCGCTTAGACGTCTCCTGTTGTGATAAATAAGCAGTTATCTTGCCCATTGGTAAATAAAGCCTACATTCTGCCGCTCTAGACCCAAATAGGCGCCTTTAGGGAATTCCTCATCCGCTGCTGCCGATATGCGACGGCCTATTGTCAAGTCCAACGCTGCAACTACCCGACACCCGTGCCCAGACGACGCCCATGGGTTTTCGAACTTTCAGAGCGGCTGCGAAAACCATGCCGGCCGGCCAGGTGCTTATTCACACCATGTATGAAGGACCCAAAGTTGTATTTTAGGGGGAAATACCTCGTTCATTCCATTGTCTACCGACTCTATGCATAAAGGATCTAGAGGATCGGTGGGTTATTTTTGGAATAGCGACTGGTACTATAAAATATGCTAATCCTTATCCAACCCTCCGTGTTGGTACCACCGCATTGGATGAAACTATGATCGCAGCGGCAATAAAATATGCACGTGTTTTCCCTCCAGTTTAATGTAGCCATGCTACAAAAGGTTTATTTTTTTATGCAACCTGACATGGATGGCTGATACCACACAACTACCGTTATGATACACCACATTCCCGAAAGAATTTAGTGCCATGCCAGTACTCATGCTGTCAGCCTCAGTGGCCCAGTGGCGCGACACTTCGGCGATCGCTCTCCGAAGTTAAGCAACGCTGGGTCCGGTCTGGTCTTGGATGGGTGACCATTAGACCGTTGAGAGAGGCTGGCCGTGGTTCGGATTCCACGTTAAACTGTAGGTCCCCTTCCTTACTTACTAGGTGGTAGGGTTAATCCCGCCCGGGTTGGTACCATCACATTGAATGAACGATGGTCGAAGCGGCAATGAAAATTGTCCGTGTTTTCCATCCAGTTCAATGTAGCCGAGCAATATAAGGAAGGTCCTGGCATGGCACCTAGTTCCCATGTGGTGTGTTGGGCTAATACCATGACAGATGGTGTGGTATTAGCCATCATGTCCAGTCACATAAAAAAAAAAAAACCTTTCCTTTATGAGCACGGCTATATTGAACTGGATGGAAAACACGGACAATTTTTAATTGCCGCTTCGACCATCTTTTCATCCAATGCGATGGTACCAACCCGAGCGGGCTTAAACCCTACCACCTAGTAGGGGAAGGGGACCTACAGTTTTACATGGATTCCGAACCATGGAGCAGCTCGCATTCGTGACGAAATGCACTTATCGAACTCGGAAAGAGAAAGACAGTGGTGCATGTCGGTATTGAACACAGGCCTCTGGTACGCTAGGCCAGTCCCCGCGCCACTAGGCTACGAGCCTACGAGAGAGTTCTGGCATGGCACCTTACTCCTTCGGGAATTGGGCTAATATCATAACGGTAGTTGTGTGTTATTAGCCTTCCATGTCATGGAGGTGGTTATTTCTTCACCTCCATGTTCCATGTCAGTTTCCATAAAAAAACGCATGCAATAGCCATTTTATGCGTCAAGGCAAAATTAATCTATGTGTTTAAGATTCTGAGAAATTGGCTAATGGTCAGAGCTCCTAATCCCAGTTGTCACCTAAATTGGCGTTTACGGGACTTCGAAGTTACGTAAATATATCAAACTCCATGCAAGTTATCACTAGATATTCTGTGGTTTTACTTCTTCAAGCTGTCAAAGTCAAACTCGGGAGTTCCGATTTACATGAAAACGCGGAGTCGGCGTAAACGGCAACGTCGACGTAATTACAGCGACGGTGAGTAAGCTGTCAAATCAAACTCGGACTCGCAAATGTTAGTTCGCTTAACGCCCACTGCGCGCGCTCTTCATTTTCTCCATACATTTGAAAACGCCAGTCGATCGCCTTGCAGTAAACGCCAATTTAGGTGACAGCTGGGACTAGAGTCTCAGTACACGTCCCCAAAATACTGGCGCCTTCATCTCTGTCCTTTCGGTCAATTCTTTGTATTATTTATTAATCAAGGTATATATCCCCAGTAGTTATTTATACTGTGCACATCAACTAGCTACCTAAAACCACCAATAAAACTGGACAAGTGCGAGTCGGACTCGCACTCAAAGGGTTCCGTACCATCATATACTTAAGATTTACAAAAAAAAAAGTTTTTTGTGTGGGGGCCCCATTTCATTTTTATTATTTTTTAATTTTACCTATTTGTTGTTATACCGGCAAAACAAATACACACTTTGTGAACATTTCAGCTGCCTACCTCTTACGGTTCATGAGATACAGCCCTGTGACAGAAGGTCGGACGGACGGACAGCGCAGGCTTAGTAAAAGGGGGTTCCGTTGGCACCCTTTGGGTACGAAACCCTAAAAAACGAATCCAGATTCGAACTCTGGGTTCTTTTACATAACTTGCTAGATAGTTTTTGTTAGACGAGGTGAAAATACTAAGAGCATAGAGCTGCAGCGGGAACACAAATCAACGATACAGCTATATCGACCGATAAACATCGTTCTCGTTTCCGCTCGCACGAAAAGGGAAACAAAAACACAGTTATGGACCGACATAGCCGTATCGTTGCGTTTGTGCTCCCGCCACTGGTTGCGCAATCTGTAGACCTGCTGACCGCGAAGGGTTGGTTTGCTGGTTCAAGTCTAGCCTTGCACTACTTATACTTGTTATTTCAGCTTTCGTCTTTAATCAATATATCCTTACTTGACGGTTGATTCTATAACGGGTGTTAAAGGAGGTATGGTCCAAACGTTAACCAGGTATTCCTAGGCATATTTGAAGCAAAAAAGGTGGATACGATTTTGTTGTACGACATAAACGAGTTCACCTTACATTTTTGTAAATAACTGCACAACATTTATGGAGAGAACGAATTTCTTTTTAACTCGTGCAAAACAAAACAATATCTACCTTTTTTGTTCCAAGTATATTTTGAGCGACTCGAAGCCTCGTGGAGCAGGGAGCGAAAAGATAACTGACCAATTAATTATTTAAAGTTATGATGAAATTACCATTGCATGTTTTGGAGTTGGGCTGCATGACTTAGCCCGATTGCAATTGCGATTGCTGGGTTAATCAATGTTCAAACACGTAACTTTAAGTGAACCACATTGAGTTCCTTCCATACTGTCCATACAAAGTGACGTGTTTAATCATACGTTGACTTTTTGTCCTTTCGTGCCCTAGGCTCTAAGGACTCTTCATATCAATAAAACAACTTGTACACATTACAAATAAACCGACATAATTTACTTTAATTTATTCATTTAACTTTAGAACGACAGCCTAGGCTGATGTTTGAATCCTGTTTAAGGATGTTCCGACCATACATTTTTTTTTTACACAGAACGCAAAAAGTATTGCACTTTAAGGCACGAATTCGTCAAAAATATTAAATATAGCCATAGTAGATGCAGCGAAAACATATTCACAATTTCAGGTTTAATGGTTTCATTGTAATTGCCGATTAGAAGTTTTAAACCGTTAGATGGCGCTGTTGAATAAAAATCGTATTTAAATAAATTGTAACAAAACCAATAATCCTGAAATTGTGAAATTGTTTTCGCTGCAAGTAATATGACTATATTAAACTTTTATTATTAATTTGTGGCTTAAAGTGCAATACTTTTTGCGTTATGTGTGCAAACAACTTTATATGGGTCGGAACAGCCTTAAGATTGTTTATCAATGTTCAGAGCCGCTAGTCCAAGTTGTAATCTAAATTTTCATTTACGGAACTTCGAAGTTGTTAGAACTAGGGGCCTTTCTTAACAGCTTAGGGTCTTTTCCACCAAGTACTGATTTGCTTAATCTTCACATTAAGGTCGGCCAGTAAGCATCAGAAAATTTCGCCTCCCATACAAACGTAGTTTACTAATAATTTCAAAACCACTGTTCCAACTTACTTGGTATTTGGTATCTAATATTAGGCAACAAATATCTGTGTCTGCATGTCTTTGGTTTTTCGGTAAATGTATTCTGGGTCAAACCACATTAAAAACAAAATTGGTATGAAAATTTTCGTTTTGCTTTCATTCCATTCGGTTTGGATTTTTCAAAAAAACAAAAGCGTGCAGACACAGATAATTTTTACCTGATATAAATTATTTAATATCAATTTGATTGTAATAGCGGTTTCCAAATGATTAGTAAACTACGTTTGTATGGGGAGCATAGCTTACAGGCCGTTCTTAAAGGGCTTTACTCACCATCTCGCAATCGATACCAGTACAAGATAATCAGCACTTTAGTAATAAAGGCCCTTGAAGTGTCGATTAAAATAAATCAACCTTACCAACCTTACTAAAGTGCTGATTTTCTTGCGCTGGTATTGATTGCGAGATAGTGAGAAAGTCCCCTTAAAGTGAGGATTAAGCAAATGATAACTTGGTGGAAGAGACCCTTAGCCCTTTAAGTGTCAAATAAAATAAATCAGCACTTGGTGAAAACCAGGCTTAGTAATTTATTTGCACTTAATGCTAACAATCACAGTTTTTCTTACTAATACAATTTTAAGAGTTTCAAGCAATTGGTATATTAGCTTCCAAAAAGTTTTTGGATTGATTATTATTATTTGCTTTTATTATGTCATTGGGTTTGTTCCAGTCCTCCACAACCCTATTTAAACTTGTATAGTATTCTTAGTGCTCTAAATAGCGTTTTTCCACAGAGCTGTTCCGAACCACAACCACGAACGCGGGTGTCCCGGCCTTCAATTCAAAGTATTTCTGTGTGAGTAGCTCCAACAGGTTTTTATGTGCATCAACTTTGTGGGAATTCTTATCTAAACCTTCAAAGTACACATTGATGGTTCCCGGACTGTACTTGTTGTCTTCGTCCCAAGGAGCGGGAAACAATTGCTCGAGCTGATTCATCAAAGGAACATTCTCTGGACAATTCCGTATGAAATCTGTAGTTCCATATTCAGGGTACAAAATTAAGATGGGCCAATGGAGAATTCCGTTCTCGATTCGAACGAGCGAATCGGCTGCACCTGGCAGCGTCGGTTCCAATTTTGAAATATCCAATTCGTCATCCTCGTCTTGATTCCAAATTTTTATTCCGCGAATTCGAATTGCTTCCGTTATTTGTTCTCTGTATTTCGCTGCTTTTTCTTTTGTTTTATTTCTTTTTCTCTCATCTCTTTCGTGCGTTAACTTCTTTTTCTGTGCATCATTCAGCAAACCTGACACCTCTTTGTCATCAGGATTTTGTTTCAAATATGTCTGACAATGATCAATGACACTATTGTATTTAAATATCTGTAGCGCCGACTTTGCAGCTCTGATTCTAGCTTTGGTGTGGTTAGGGTTGAAAGAGAGAGACTTCTCGCTATCTGCAAGTGAGGACCGGTAGTTCTTTAGTTGCCAGTGTGCCGCCGCACGGTTGTTGTACAAACTCGCTTCAACTTCAGGGTCGCCGCATTTCACTTTTATTCCTTCTGTGTATCTGAAAAGTAAAATAACATTTCTTTTAACATTCTTTTAACATTTCTCTAAGGATAGGCTAAATACTTTAATATTATATTGTTTGATGCAAAAAACCAAACCCTTTCTCAATCACCTCTTGCAACATGCAGTTAGAGAATTTTTTGCTTCGGAAAAACGTGAGGATTACGCTCGCGAAATTAATGAACTGGCCTGTATATTTCTACTTAAAACAGCCGACTACGTCAAGAGAGAATGGTCCGAGCGCAGCAACCAGCATGACACTGGGGGAAAGAGATACGCCAATAGATGACACCGACACTCCGTTATTGAATCAACAACACTTACATCAAGGCAAGTTAGGACTCCTGACAATAGATGCCTTCGACGACAAGCACATCCCAATATCGAAATATTTCATAGAGATAAGACATACACATTATCCAAGCATCAGGCCTGGCAGCCCAATGGCGCGGCACCTTGTGATACCTCAGTGACATAACTATGAGCGCGCGGGTGACGCATTTTCAAACCATTGAGGCTGGCCATATTTGGATTCTACGTAAAACTGTAGGTCACCTTCCTTACTTACTAGGTGGTGAGGTTAATTCTGCCCGGCTTGGTACCATCGATTGAATGAACGATGGGCGAAGCGGCAATGAAAATTGTCCATGTTTTCCATCCAGTTCAATGTAGCCGAGCAATATAAGGTCCTGGCATGGCACCTAGTTTCCATGTGGTTTCTTAGGCTAATATCATGACGGTCGGTTTGATATAAGCCATCCTTGTCCCATATCCCAATCGTAGCTGGCAGAAAGCAGCTGCAAAGTTGTTTGTCCACATTTTCGTCCTTTTCACTAAACCTTTAATCCTTTCCCAATTTATTCCAATAGTTCTTCCGTCTGGCATACCCATTTCCACATTTCTTAGTTACCCTGTTTTCTGAAAAACCCACTTCTACATTTCTTACTTACCCCATTATAGCCAATCTGTAGTTTTTATGTTTAAAATTAAAGTTGCCATCCTCTCTATAGTTGTTAGCCAGCTCAGCGGGAGAATTCTCATCTGGATCGTATTTCAGCTTTGCTAGTCCTTCAGCCATGGGGGAAAGTTCGCCATTTTCAGGGGTGCTCTTCATGAAGAAAGGGTGTTTTTCCATTTCCTCCTGAAATTAAAGCAAAACATTTTTGTGAAGTTAAAACAAAAGATTGGCGTGATTATTAACATAATAAATTTAAAAAAAAATCTTTTTTGCCCGAGTGTTTGAGAAAATTTGTAAATGTTCGATCAAAAATAAATAACATCATAATATCCCTCTTTAATAGCTCTTACATTTCTTTTTGATTTCAATTCTTATCCATAGGTAGGATAGGCCCAAGAGACATAAAGAACCACTTTTGAGATTACCGCGGTCTTTAGACATCTTTGAAAAATGTTACGGCTTTTCACGCGGCGGGAAGAGACATCCAACGTGGCGGATGCCTCCTTGACAACGAGCAGAATGATTAGCTCTAAACGTCGGAGAATGTCTCTTCCCACCGCGTGAAAAGCCTTAAAATTTTTCAAACATGACATAAAGAAGTCAACTGGCATAAGGTTTTTAGAACATTGGCATCCGATGCTTCATTCATGAAGTCCTCATTATACTCACACACTAAATGTAATCAAACCAAATTTTAGTTAACCCGTGAAGCCCATTTACCTGCCATCGGTCTTCCGGCCACCCCTCGGTGTAGCGTTTCTTCTCAAGACCTTCAATAAACTCGTCGAGCTCCCGATCGAGCTTGGCGGCCAAGGCCACGCGCTCTTCGTGTGTCATCGCAGGTTTCTTGTCTCCACTGCCGTTTGGCGTGGCTTCTGAGATGGATCCCTCAGACATACTACTGGTTCTGTAGGGAAACAGCATTTTAAGTTGCCATTTTTTTAGTTGTGAACACTGATGGGTTTATCAGCTCTACTGCAATATTAGCCCATTGCAGCACTTTACCAAGGGAACTAGATTATAAATTATGATATAGTTTATATCTAATACACAAAATAAATAAATGCACCCGCAGCATCCAATCGATAGTCTCTAACAATTCCTTAAGCGATGGGTACAGACAACCAAAGGTTAAAGGATACACTTCCGGTTAAACGTAAAAATGAATGGCCTTTAAATACAACCTCTGATTCAATTTTGTTGTTTTGTTCTATACTATTTTTGAATCTATACTCAACACTATAATTGTTTCCAAAAGTCAAAGTATTTCGACTGTTCATCTTTTCATTCAACCGGATGTGTATCCTAAACTCTTTGTTCGACTGTACATGGAATAATTGTTATGAAAGAGAAGGTTTGCGTTATTGTGTTGGTTAAAATTGAGTGAAAATATCCACTACGAAGGTAAATGATGAAAAAAATTATTACCTGTATATGTAAGCACTTGATGAACGCGGAGGTTTTATTTGAGATAATATTTAGGTTACAAAATTCGTTTGCGGCCTAAAAATATTATGAGATTTATTGACGGAGAAGAAAAGAAAGGTAGCGCGGGGGCTTGGCAATGTTAACGTTTACCGAGGTGAACAATGTAGAGTCAAAGTGTCTGGAAAAGCGAGGTTAGGGCAAAAATATTGTTGATTGCCAAACTGTTGACTTCAGTGAACATTCTAACGCAAATTCACTACCTATCGATATGCTTCTGCTCGTGCTGTCTACTGCAAATGTATGCAAAATAAGGAAAACAGGATAACAGAAAAATCAAAACGGATCGAACGTGAATTTAGGTTAGGTTAACAGCATAGATAATATAATATTATGGTTAACAGCTGTAGCCTGGATGTCAGTACTGTCAAGTGTGTCAAACAGTTGACAGTCCCTTTTAGTTTTTTGTTACACTCACTCGCTTGTTTATTACAGAGATGGAATTGTTTATTACAGAATTGTGTAACCATATCTCTTGTGAAACACACATGGCCATTTTAGAATAGAGACATGCCTGCTGTATTGTTTTTCGTCACACACAAACACAAAACATTACAGCAGGCTTTGGTAAGGGTAGTGTGGCAAGGCTTTGGAAAATGTATTTAATCAAACGCCTTGAATCTCGATCGCCAATATCTCCGTCACCAAGCTTCATAGTAAACAATGTTCATCGCCAACATTTGCATCGCCTATAACTCCATCACCGGCGAGGGGGTAATCCTTCTTATCCTTTGTTGTTGTTATCGTATGTTATTTTAGTTGCAGAAGTGCAGTTCAAGTTTAAAATCAGATCGATACAGTGATGGCCGCTATAGGAAACTATCAAATATGAGGGGCTGGCGCAGCAGCTTCAGGGCCGGAGCTGTAACGTTATCTTCACGCCGTTCTCGATGGCGTCTTCGGCTATTCCTTGGGGAATTAGTCGACCGTGAAGCAAGGACCCATTCATTGAAGAGAGAAGCTGTAAAAAAACTTCCCAATGAATATACTGCAAGGACTTTAACCACCAAAAAAGTTTTGCTGGAAGTGCGTACACCAATTTCGTCACCTGCTCTATATCGACAATTTGTTATTCTACAGTCCCTCCTCCCTTTAATCAATGCCTCCTACTTACAAAGTGTTTAATATTATACATACATTGAATTAACGTTTACCTGCGATGCGGGGTTTGACTGCAAGATTGAACATTCATACATATTGCGGTCATCGCCAAAATCTTATTTGGCATCAAACACTAGAGTCAGTCCTAGGATGACTTAAGTGAAATATACTTTTTCGTACTAAGTAAGCTATTATATCTATACTTATGATATCATACTTCATTATATTTTTAAATGTAATCACGAATGTGGTTTTCTCGCGATCAACTAAAAAAATCTGTTAAGTTCGCTAGGTTTATGTGAAGATGGCCTGAAAATTTAATCAGAAGAGGTCACGCCAATTGGTAACAAACATACACACATCCTGGAGTTATCCGTGAGTTGGAGTTATTATCTTTTGCTTCCTTACGCAACAGAACTTTCATGACTAGAACTACCCATACTGTCGTATTGAGAATGGGCGGACTAACTTTAGTGCGCTGATTATTGCTAGAATCTCTAAGTTTTGACAGGTTCACTCTGAATACGGCTAATAGGTTTTTATTAGATTGCCTCTACCTTCGATGCCTTATATTTTTCAGCACCGGAATACGATTTCATGTTTTATCATTGTATTTATGAGCTGGGCAGGAACAGGACATGAATTGATACTAATGGCCCTATATCAAGGTGGTTGAGACAAGCCTAGAATCGCTTTTCGGGACTCTAGTGGCGAGACCCCGCGCGGTACGATAAACTTGGTGAAGCAACTCTTAGTGCGGTTGAGTTTTAGATGGGTAACCATGGTTTGGATTCCACGTAAATTGTAGGTAGCTTGATAGGTGGTAGGGTTAATCCCGCCCGGGTTTGTACCATCGCATTGAATATAAGATGTTCGAAGCGGCAATGAAAATTGTCGGTGTTTTTCATCCAATTCAATGTAACAAAGCAATATCAGGAATGTCCTGGCATGGCACCTAGTTTCCATTTGACGTCGACGAAACGACGCCGAGACGCATCGGAGTCTGCGGTCACCGATAGCGGTGCCGCCTAGTCAGCGCAGCGTAAGGGGAGCTAGGTGTGTCTCTAAATTATTTCAGTTAACGGTAGTTTAGTTGCAGATATGTAGGCATAACACTTTATCAAGCAATCGATCAAATTGCATTCGATGAACTAACGATGATTTGGAAAACCTCATGCTTAACTTATAAATGTTGGTAAGTTGAGTATGTGACGTTACTATAATACTTTGATGACAACGATCAGCGAATAGAGAAAAAAAAATTGTATCTTGATTACTGCGCTGCGGTATTTACATAGCTTTCATAATTTTTTTTCCAACTTGAAAATCCGCAAAATAAAGATTTGGTAGAATCGCTTTTCAGTTTTTAGGTGTAAGTAAACCGGCCAAGTGGGAGTCGGACTTGCACACGAAGGGTTCCGTATTACCATTGTACCAGACTAACACAAAAAATCACGTTTTTTTATTATTCTTTATTTTACCTTGTAGTATATATACACTCTGTGACAATTTTAGCTGACTACATATTACGGTTCATGTGATACCGCGCTGTTACGGACGGATGGACGGACGGGGAGCGGAGGCTTAATAATAGGGTTTCGTTACGGAATCCTAAGAAAGACTTGGAGACGCCCATGCTTCCAATGTGAACGTTTCTGATATGCATACGACCATTATTATTTGAACACCTATAATCATCCATAACAACACAGGGACTTCGGAATCCAGGACAACATCTACAGACCGATGCAGTACGCGACATTCCAGTCACGACTTCCATTAGAGTGGACAATATTGATAGATGATTGTCGTTCAATCGATTCTAATCGATTTAGATAAAATTAACAATAGAACAGCTTCTGATTGTGATTTATGATTGTCCCGGGTTTACGAGGTAAGCCTTGTTTGCACGCATTTATCGACGCTACATGGGGAATTTTTTTTTTGTCATTTATTTCTCCGAGCCAGTTTTGTTTGTGCCGCCTTTGAATCTAGGCCTCGCGGAGCTGCTGTCGCCTACGTCTACGTCTACGATTGGCCACTGGATTCGGCCCTGACCCATTGCCTGGCGAATCCCTCGATAATCACAGAATAAGTTAATAGCCCCGGATCAAGGACGGTGCATGTCCAAGATTTATTCGTAAAGTGAAGCTGTTACATAATACAATATTATGCGAACGGTCGGTAGAATGCATGACATTTCCCAAAATTTTATATTTCATAACATTCTCGATACGATATCACAAAACAAATATATCGTCTCAATCTTCTCAAGTTGCACAGCCAATGTTTTCACCTATATAAAGAAAACGTTGTACCGTACATTTTATACTTTCGAATGGAAAACGCGGAAAACTATTTGGTCCATGTACACTCGGCATGGATGTTAGCACACTTCAAATACTGACGCCGCATGACGCCGTTGTAACCTAGCAAAAATACACGGCGCCACAGGCAAATAATATACACACAGGTGCGTCAGATTGGTCTAACCGCTACGTAAAGGACCGCTACCATCAAACGCATGCGTGTGTTTGATACGCTAGTATTTATTAGATATTCTTTGCCAGAAATGAGAAAAGTAGTACATACTTCTCTTTCTACGGTTTGAACAGGGCTGCGAATTGGCGTTTACGGAACTTCCAAGTTGCATAAAAACGTCAATCTCTTGACTTTTTCGCCTATGGAACTAATTGTTCAACGTCTGTTTAGATCGAATTATATTAGCCGGAGTTGTTATGAACTTTGAAATATTAGAAAATTCAAATCATTAAAAATAATTATCGATGGTTTCGAACACTATCCGAACCGGTTTTTAATAAACCTAAGTCTTAATGCATTGCCCATACCTTAGGTTTTAAAAAATGATGGATTCAGTAATTTGTTCTATACGGGGATTAGACCTACACAATTAGAAAAATCTTGGGCGTTTAGTGAACATCTCGAATGATTTATTCAATGGAGTAAGTTAGCGAAGTCGACGATGGAAGAGAATCAGTGATAGGCGATACGTTACTTGTAATAAGCCTGCAGGTACATACAAAAACCGGCCAAGTGCGAGTCAGACTCGCACACGAAGGGTTCCGTACCATCGTACAAGATTTAACACAGACAATCACTTTTTTGTATGGGGGCCCCCTTTAATTTTTATTAGTTTGAATTTTTACCTGTTGTTATAGCGGCGAAATAAATATACACTCCGTGAAAATTTCAGATGCCTAGCTATTACGGTTCATGAGATACAGCCCTGTGACAGACGGACGGACGGACGGACAGCGGTGGCTTAGTAATAGGGTTCCGTTTTCACCCTTTGGGTACGGAACCCTAAAAATGGGAAAAAAAATCCCTGCATTGATTCCCTGCAAAATCTTACTGTTCTGCTCTAGAAGTGTCGCAATGCCGGCATTGCCCTCGTTTCGTTTCATGGTACGAGCCAGGCCGGCATGTAGATTATAAGCACTAATTTCATAGCTAATGATATGACCCAATCGTTCTAAAAACGGCATAGGTACGAGACATTCTTGTGTTTTGCTGGCGCCACACGATGGAACATAATAATTACTCTACAAGCATACATTGTGTTGTGTTGTTGCGTGGGTTCCGACACGTTAATAATACGATTCGGCCCACTGTATTTCTTTCCGTGCATGCCGTAATAGGAGACTGAGTTCCGGGTGCGGATTCCACGTAAAATTGGTTAAAATGGTAATTGTTTTTTTTTTTATGTGACTGGACATGGATGGCTAATACCACAAGTTCTGTCATGGTATTAGCCCAACACACCACATGGGAACTAGGTGCCATGCCAGGACCTTCCTTATATTGCACGGCTACATTGAACTGGATGGAAAACACGGACAATTTTCATTGCCGCTTCGACCCTCGTTCGTCCAATGCGATGGTACCAACCCGGGCGGGATAAACCCTACCACCTAGTAAGTAAGGAAGGGGACCTAAAGCTTAACGTGGAATCCGAACCACGGCCAGCCTCTCTCAACGGTCGAATGGTCACCCATCCAAGACCAGACCGGACCCAGCGTTGCTTAACTTCGGAGAGCGATCGCCGAAGTGTCGCGCCACTGGGCCACCGAGGCTGATTGCAGGGTTCATCCCGCCCAGGTTGGTAAAATCGCATTGAATAAATGATGATCGAAACAAAACAATTGTTCGTGTTTTTCATCCAGTACAATGTAGCCGTGCGAAATAAACTGGTTTCTTTGAGCTGTAGACCTCGTGATTTTTGAACATTTGACATTTCAGAAAAACCGATCAAGTGCGAGACGGACTCGTAATAGGGTTCCGTAACCAAAGGGTGCCAACGGAACCCTAATACTAAACCTTCGCTATCCGTCCGCCCATCCGTCCGTCCATCCGTCCGTCCATCCGTCCGTCCATCCGTCCGTCCATCCGTCCGCCCAATCCATCCGTCCGTCACAGGACTGTATCTCACGAGGTACCTATCTCATGAAATGATGTAACAGTTAGGCAGCTGAAATTTTCACAGAGTATGTATTAATTTTGCTGCTATAACAACAAATAGGTAAAATTTAAAAATTATAAATTTAAAGGGGGACCCATACAAAAAACGTGATTTTTTGTTTTAAATCTTGTACAATGGTACGGAACCCTTCGTGTGCGAGTCTGACTCGCACTTGGCCGGTTTTTCTCTTTCTGAGTTGGATAAGTGCATTTCGTCACGAAAGCTAGCTGATCGATGGTTCGGAATCCATGTAAACTGCAGGTCCCCTTCCCCTTCACAGTTCATTGCAGCCCGTGCATTACCAAAAAAGGTCCTGGCATGAAACCTAGTTCCTATGTGGTGATTTATTTTAGCGAAACATAATTTATACGTGGTGACTTATTCAATCTGATTATTATTGTAATTTTACGCGAAATACGTGACGAAGTAATTATTATAGAAATGTGTGGAATATCTTTATTATTTCTAGAAAAAATATTATGGATTCTCTGAAGGTTTACTAAGGCATTCTTGTGTTCCAGGAACATATTGTTATTCTGTTTTCAAATGACAAGAGGTCAATTGTAAACAACAAATTACTCATAGAGAACGCATATATGACTAAACGTTCGTGCTAGGTTTGGTTAGGCTAGGGTTAGGTAAATCATGTGTCAATCAAGTATATCAAGTGCGTCGGTGGAAAGTATGTAGTGGTTCCCTAACGCCGAGGGCCGGGAGGTCTGGAGGGAAATTGGAGAGGCGTATGTCCAGCACTGGACGCAAACACCCTGACTGACTGACTGGTTAAGTTAGGTTAGCTTATAAGAACGGCAATGGAAGCGAAATTAATTTTAACGAAAATATAGTCTTATTTTGCAAAACGGCGAATACGTTTATAGTTCATTTTATTTTGCTTCATTACATGTTACACACACACTTTTGGATTCATATTTTTTAAAAGGCGATTCGATTACCCCGGACGAAGAAGAACGACAAGACAACTACGGTAGACTAATACAAGAACATCTTTATTCATATACTTAAACTAATTAATTTAACTGTATCCTTTTTAATTCTAGAACGAAATAACACCGCAATGGGTAATGCCGAAATATAACTATTTTCAGACATTTCCAGTTTATGTTTCAGGGTCGGCTCTCCTGCTTCCTCGTCTGTTCTTCCCGCGCCTCCTCACCGCTCCAGACCTGCTCCTACCTGCGAATCCGACTCGCACTTGGCCGGTTTTTTTTGCTCCAAATATGTCAAGGAATACGTGGTCAGCTTTTGGACCATACCTCCGTTAACACCCTGTATAATATTCTTATTTAATTTTATTAATTCAGTAATAAAAATGCTGCCAACGTGGCATAGAAAAGGAATGTGGTGTGGGGCTGGTTTCTTGGTGGACACCTGTGTCTATGTCCAGTCAGGGAAGTCAGGGATTGCAATGAGAAAAAATTGAAGCTCGCACGGACATCAACTGTGTGACAATGACAGTGTCAGCGTCATTGCCGTGAGGTATCAGTTTTCAGTATTTAACAGCCGACTTACTTTTTTCCAGAGAGAGACCTCGCCTTTTTTTACACTTTGATATATTTGATACTTTTGATATTTTTTATACTTTTTTTACGCATTGGAAGTGATGATAAGATTTTTTTAAATGACCAGAACACATTTTGGTCTAAAGAATATATTCAAAATAGTAATGTATGTATAAATAACGTATTAGGGTTGCCAACTCTGAAGTCCTATCTGGTATGATCTTTAAAACTGTTTACTCATTTCCAATGTCATTTCAATGATGATATCTGTTTTTAACCGACTTCAAAAAAAAGGAGAAGGAATGCTTTTCTTTAATTAATAGGCTTCATTTGCTTATACAGGAGATCACACAAAGGTGTTTCATAAACAAGAGAAAACGATGCAGAGCCTGTAGTCCCAGTTGTCACCTAAATTGGCGTTTACACCAAACCGATCGACTGGCGTTTTCAAATGTATGGAGAAATTGAGGAGTGCGCGCCATTTGCGAGTCCGAGTTTGATTTGACAGCTTACTCATCGTCGGCGTAAATACGTCAACGTTGCCGTTTACGCCGACGCCGCGTTTTCATACAAATCGGAAGTCCGAGCTTGACTTTGACAGCTTGAAGAAGTAAAACCATTGAATATCTAGTAAAAACTTGCATAGAGTTTAACGTTTTTACGGAACTTCGAAGTTCCGTAAACGCCAATTTAGGTGACTTAGACTGACCACTCGGAACATATTGTACCTCGCTTCGCTCAGTCGGAGCACAGTGACGTACCTACGTAGCGAGACATTGAAGATATCATTTTACAGTCGAAGGTTGATGGCTGGTGTGCAACTGTTATTTACGGACTATTTGGTTACACAGATAAATCGTGGCCGCCAAATAAGGTTTATAGAAATGCATCTCTCAATTTTCTATTCAAATGGCTTTCGTGAGTGTTTAAAAACGGCCACATGCGAGGGGTCATTCGGAAAATGAGATTGTGACGTGCGCGTCACTTTTAACCAAATGATGAAACATTCGTAACGTTTTGATACGAGTATCGTAATCACACATTGAATTTCATTATAATACCTTTATTTTAAAAATAAATACGCATCCAAGAGTGTGTGAATGATGGACGAAAATAAACGAATCTACTTACGAAAGAATTTTAATCGGTTGATAGTGTTGCTGTATGCTGCTGGGTAATATTTGATGTTGCGGGTGTTAGTTACTCGGTGTTGCTGGTATTGTGTTATGGTCTGAAGCATAAGTCCGCGAATAGATAACTCCACTTTGGAGCGTAAGCGTTATGTGAGCGTGATGCAGTTGTAGTGGTTTGGTACAATTTCGTGTGATCGCATAACGCTAACGCTCGGAAGTGGAGTTATCTATTAGCGGACTTAGCCCCGATTGCACGACGAGACGGATGAATTAATCAATGTTCAAACACGTCACTTTTAGTGAACCGCTTGGAGTTCCTTTCATAGAGTCCATAGAAAATGACCTGTTTAATCATACGTTGACGTTGATTTTGATTTTTTGTTCTTTCGTGCACTCGGCCCTTAGGCTTCTGATTGCTTCTGATGTTTACACGACCCAACTGCAGGTATTTCTCAATACAGCCCAAGTGACTTTTATATCAGGCCTTTTAAACCATGTGCTGATTACCCTAATTTCTTACTAACTTGCAATCAATACCAGTACAGATAATCGGAAGTCTAGTAATAACGGCCCTTTATGTGTCGATTAAGGTGCACTTGGTGAAAACGAGGCAGGATTTTAAATAAATCCGACGGAACACAGAAGTCGCAGTCCTGAGAATCAATCGTAGGAACACCCAAACAGAGTCTATAGGATCTAGGCTCGTCAAGGGTCTAGGATGATGTCATTATACGATTACCAGGGCTCCTCCTACTCTTTTATGGTTCATGCAAAACATATTTTATTATAATAGCTTTCATGTCACGGATGGCCTTAAACTATGTTACTCTGGTTTGAATACATTAGCTGGATACTTTAAGGGCATAATCAAGCTAAATCAAGATAATTTTTTTGTTATTATAAAACTAGATAGGTACAATGCCGCAGTATGTTGACCCAGTTGTGAAGATGACACTAGAATCAGTTTAAACATGGAATATCGAGATACTGATACATCAGAGAACTGATCGACTAGTATTTTCAAATGTATGGAGACATTTGAAAGAAAGAAAGAAAGAAAGAACATTTGTTTATTCAAATAACAACAAAATAATAAGCATATAACTAATAACAGTAGTACAATTGCACTTTAACTATTTAAACAATAATACAAACAAAACAAAAACACAAATGTTGTAGAAATAAACAGAGAAAATAATTAAAAAAAGATAAGCATGGTATGTGCAATCTTAAAATTATAACATATTGTTGTTACGTGAATGGGTTGGGAGGCTCAGCCAGTAATCTCCTGTGAAGCAGTACACTTCACAGGCGACGCTGTTTTTCAGCCACCACCCTATACGTATATTAAGGTTTAAAAAGGGGAAATAATTATTTTCGTGTCACCGATAGTGTAGTGACGAGGCAGCTATTGCGAGACATACATAGATTATGTGTGCTGTTATATTGTGGTAGGTACATGATTAAAGGATATGTGCATTGTGAGGGAGTGTTTTAAGTTATGTATAGAAGAAAAAAATAAATAATTTGTGAAATTCTTGTTATGCTGACGAGCCAAAAGCCACGCTGTGACTATTTTTTTTTTTAACACGCTTTTATTAGCTTGGGTTGTATCTATGTATGTATCTATGTAACGGAATCTTTAAACTTAATTTTCACCAGTTTCCAGAAGTCTGATTAATTTGAAACTTTGCATACGTATCAAGGACCGATGACAATGCAATAATTTAATAACAGTATCCCATTATCCTTATTAGGACCGCCAGGATTAATAAATTCTTTTATAGATCCTCTGTAGTGGAGTAAAAGAGACAGAGCTAGTTATTAAAAACACGCTTTTATATAAGCTTGGGTTGTATACATCTATGAATGTAATGGAATCTTTGAGATTAATTTTCACCAGTTTCCAGAAGTCTTTAATTTGAAACTTTGCATACGTATCAAGGACCGATGACAATGCAATAATTTCATAACAGTTTCCCATTATCCTTATTAGGACCGCCAGGATTAATACATTATTCTATAGATCCTCTGTAGTAATAATAACTAATTGATAAATCAAACTAAAAAATGAAAAATAAATAATAGTTTAAAAAAACTAAAAAAACACGCTTTTATAGCTAACCGAACCAAAAAATATAAAATAATTTTTAATTTTAAAGAGTTTATATCACAGTAGTAGAAGATCGAACAATCAATCAGAATTTATCACCTCAAAATAAAATTATAATAAAGTTTAAGTTATTAACAAAATAATTCAATTCAGCGGAAAAAGCGTGGGGTGCATTTTACTACTTTTCATAACTCTCCTCTCATAGATAGTTGCCAATAGAATGATTGTTACATTTACTTTATCAAGCAATTTTTTAGGTTTGCTAGCTTCAATATTCGACGGCTTTTCATTTTGAGAATGGCATGTTCATGTATATAAGGAGTGATGTGAGCTCGTCGTGGTATGTTGTAGCAAAATCTCATGCGGGCGTTTTGGATAATTTGGACTTGTTTTTCAGTTTTTTTTAGTAGACGCGGTCCATATACTACGTCTGCATGCACATGAAGGGTTCCGTACCATCGTACAAGATTAAACACAAAATAATCACGTTTTTGTATGGGCCCCCCCTTTCTTTTTTATTATTCTTTTATCTTGCCTATTTGTTGTTATAGCGGCAAAATAAATACACATTCTGTGAGAATTTCAGCTGCCTATCTATTACGGTTCATGAGATACAGCCCTGTGACAGACGGACGGACGGACGGACAGATGGACGGAAGGACGGACGGACGGACAGCGGAGGATTAGTAATAGGGTTCCGTTTTCACCCTTTGGGTACGGAACCCTAAAAAGGCTGTTATTCACGCGGGCAGAGCCAAATGTATCTACAATTAACGAAACGCTCAGTACTTGTGTGCATTACTTTGTTACGAAGCAACATATTTTATTTGTACACGTCATGCAACATCTCCATTAACGCTGTGTAAATCCGGAAGTTAAGGTCGCGGTTTACATAGACGGATTTTAACGGGAACCTGCAAGACAAAAGAATGAAATCAAATGTGGGGCAAGAGAAACTTGCTTAAACCATTAAAGTTATTTTCATATTATCGTAAAGACTAGCCAAAGCCTCTATTACGAGATACAAATCACTTATCGAGAAGACGCTAAGATGATCGATGCCGCAGGTTTACATAATTAGATTACATAAATAGAGTAGGCATTTGAAGGATACACTAAATCTCCCATCCACACAATTTTATATTTGTGTGAAAATATTAAATAATATAAATGTGTTCAAAATATTTATCTACACAAATTTAAAAATCACAGCACACTGCGAGCGCTCTTGCATTCTCCATACATTTTAAAACGCCAGTCGATCGGTTTGGCGTTAACGACAATTTAGGTGACAAGTCGGACTGGGGCCTCTGGTCTACCCGCAGACAAACATTTACTTGATTGATATATTCACGCCTCTAACCCAGGGTGTGCAGATCATACCGTGCTCCATAGATTTCTTGAAAGATTGTTTATCATCTTCTAGCTTACGGTGGCCCTTCCCGGCGGGACTAACTCATTCGCGAGCACGTTACAAAACCGTCCTTTTGCGCTCTGGGTCCTTCTCTGTTTCAAATAAAAATACAGGCTCCGTAATGAGGAGGATGCAACATGTCCACAAAGCAGACAATGCGAATAGTGTTTGATTTGATAAGATTTAGGAACATTTTAACTACAAAACTATGTATAGCTAAAAGTAAACCACGACCGCTGTAGACATAAATCTAACAAAAACCAAATTGATTACAAATCTTCATGAAACAAGCTATGTCTTATGACGAATATATTTCAGAAGTTTATATTTTATAGTTGAGTAATCCATCTCCAAAGTTATTGTATAAAACGCGCGAAAAATTCGAACTTTCGGACCTCATAACTTAGAAATCAAACACAATTCTACAATGCCAAAAGTCATCAGATATCTAGTTCGATCAAATAAAGCTGTTTTGAGTATAATTTTGGATCTCTGACAAGAAATATGCGCACGATCATCTTTCCACGTGTGCATGGGGAGTTGATCGGGAAGGCCTACCTTAATTCGAAAGTGTCTTTGCTTATTGTCAAAGTGTTGTTTACAATTGCGAGGAATCCCGCCGTGTGTAGCAATCCCTTCGTATTTTAGTTTTCAGATCAAGGCTGCAATACCTTCGTTCCTCGACCCGTTTCATTATTGAGCTCATTATAATATTCGATACAAATAAATTTTGAACGTCTGAAACTGTTTACAGATTGAAGGTTAGCTGATGAAATTGTGTCCCTTTGATTGGGTGAATATCTTTGTTACTTTATCCCATACTTCATTGAAATACATACACTCTTAAACTAACAAAATAAAACCAACTACCTACTTACCGCCAACCAAACTTAATTTAATAAAAAAATTCCTCCATGCTCGCCAAACTGCCCATAGAACCTAAAATTCGAAAAATTGCGAGTCCGACTCGCACTTCACCGGTTTTTAATCTACGATCACAGGCGATGCGGAAACCCCCAAAGCCTTGCCGAAGGCTGAATTCGTGATGGAGCCCAAACCCGACACGTGCACAAAATGTCTGTCCGCGGCACGTGTTGGCGCCGATCGATCATGAATTTTAAAATAACTCGACACAAAAGAGCTGTAAATTAACATTACCGGCGATCGGCTCGCCACACGTGGGGCGTGACGTCAGGGCAATTGGAGGGCATACGTCAGTGTAATAAGCATCGAGCAAGGAATTACGCGTATAGCGGCAGCGTAGCCACGTTTTAGTGCTATTACACTGACGGCGCGGCGGCGGCGTAGCGATCAGAGCCGGTGGTCTCAGTTGTCACCTAAATTGGCGTTTACGGCAACCCGATCGACTGGCGTTTTCAAATGTATGGAGAAATTGAAGAGCGCGCGCAGTGGGCGTTAAGCGAACTAACATTTGCGAGTCCGACTTTGATTTCACAGCTTACACAACGTTGCCGTAAATACGTCGACGTTGCCGTTTACGTCGACTCCGCGTTTTCATACAAATCGGAAGTCCGAGTTTGACTTTGACAGCTTGAAGAAGTAAAACCACAAAATATCTAGTAGAAAACGTTGTATGGAGTTTGACGTTTTTACGGAACTTCGAAGTTACGTAAACGCCAATTTAGGTGAGAACTGAGACTACCGGCTCAGTTTCCTTACGAATTCGCTCACTCCATGTCTATCGTCAATATCTGCGTCGCCACTATCTGCCTCGCCAATATCTGCATCGTCAACAAATGCATCGCCAATATCTCCATCGCCAGCGACGGAGATGCGGCCGGACCGCAGATCCGTCGCCAACGACCGGAGACGCATATGCGTCGCTAAAATCTGGAGGCGCAGATGCGTCGCCAAAGCGGATATAGTGATATGTAAATAAGGTTGGGTTAAGTAAGGTAAGGTTAGGTTAGGTTAGGTTAGGTTAACTAACTACCAAAGAGTTTAATATAATGCAATAAAAATTAAGTTAGGTTATGTTCAAACCAGCAATAGAGTGCGTCTCGGTGGCAAAGGGATCTATATTTGTACATGTTTTTTTTAAAAGCGAATAAGACACGGTGTACACATCGATGATCTTAACGATTTGTTAACGCAGAATAGCGACATTGATATCAGTCACGCGCAGTTTGTAAGTATATTTTTTAATTTACTTAACCCGACATGGATGGCTAAATACTCATCCAACGTCATAATATTAGCCGAACACACCGCATTCCTATAGGAATTAGGTACCATGCCAAGACATTCCCTTTATTAACAGGGCTACAATGATCTGGTTGAAATTCAATAAAAAATGACGATGGCTTTTTACACCTGAATAATTTAGATCGTAATTCCTATTAATTTAGAATAAGATGTCATTATAGTAGTCAAGAGTTTGCTCCTCACCAATGTATATAATGTTCTTATAATAATGTTCTTTGTGAGCAGTAGTAATCAATCAATCACTGTAAACTAGTTTGTAAGTATCACTGGAAAAAATAATAATACAATGACCAACCTGACGAAGTTTCTTGTCGGCTCTTTTTCGCCAGAAGTAATCGAACCGACAGGAAAAAAAATGACGAATCCGAGTGTGTAATATACATCTAATGGAGGAAATAAAGAAACTGAAACTGAAACATTACGGAAAAAATTCATCGCCGTTTCGACCATATTTTTATCCAGTGCGATGGCACCAACCTGTCCGGGCTTAGCCTCACCTTATAGTATCGGAAGGGGACCTACAGTTATCATGGATTCCGAACCACGGAACAGCTCGCATTCGTGACGAACTCCACTTATACAACTCATATAGAAAAAATAAACTGGCGCATGAACGGGGCGGGGATTTGAACCCATGCACCCGATATTTAATCGCCACCATAAGCGAGGCTTGTGTTTTTTTGTGGGAGATTGATCAATTATTCGTCCACGGGTGCCTGGATGGGATGTGAAAGAGTTGGGGCACTCGAATGCATGACGTAGTGAGCCAGGCATGCATCGCGTCTCTAGCGGTGAATGTTGCGTTTGAAAATAAACACATTCCTGTCTGAAGTGGGCCTTATTATAGATTTGAACAGTTTTGATTAGCAGGCTGAAAGAGTTTAGCAGATCGCGGAATCTGAGTGGTCAGTCTGAGTTCTCACCTAAATTAGCGTTTCGAACTCTTCGAACGCGATCTTCGAAGTTACGTAAAGACGTCAAACCCCATTCAAATGTTTACTACTTGTTCTGTGGTTTTACTTCTTTAAGCTGTCAAAGTCAATCTCGGATTTCCGATTTGTATGAAAATGCGCAGTCGGCGTAAACGGCAACGTCGACGTATTTACGCCGACGGTGAATAAACTTGTTTGAAAACTAACGGCCTTTTTCATTTTATCTCAGCGTCGGTTAAGAATAAACACCCCTAGAAATATCAAAATTTAATTTTTTAGACTATAATCTAGTGTATGAAAGTAAAACTGTAATCTTTAAAAAAAATGTTTGTAAACACCTATTTTTACTAGGCTTTTCTTAGGTTTATAAGCCGGCGCTTGGAAACCGTGAAATATTTGGAAGGTATTTGTTTTGTATTAAAAGATCACATATTTATCTAGTGAATAAGCGTGAAATATATATTAATTCCCTGTAAAAAGTAGACTTTACAGATAAAAACATATATTTCGCTCGCCTGAAAACGATTTTGACGCGCATACAACAATGAACCCTATCACAAACTCGCTGGTTCCAGAGGTCGCCATTATCGTTTGTTAGCTGAACTCTGGACTCAGTTAGACCCAAGTTTGGTTAATACTATTATTTTCATAAAAAAAAGCATTTGTATTCAGTACTTAAGAACGGCCCGTAAGCTATGCTCCCCATACAAACGTAGTTTACTAATAATTTGAAAACCACTTATCCAATTTAATTGATATTTAATACTTAATATCAGGCAACAATAATCTGTGTCTGCATGCTTTTGTTTTTTTGAAAAATGCAAACCGAATCAGATGAAAGCAAAAACAAAATCTTCATACTAATTTTGTTTTCTCTGTGGTTTGACACAGGATACACAGATATTTGTTGCCAGATATATGATATTAAATATCAAGTAAATTGGAACAGTGGTTTTCAAATGATTAGTAAACTACGTTTATATGGGAGGCGAAATTTTCTGATGCTTACGGGGGCACCTTAAGGGCGTGATAGACATTCACTTCTATAAACCACTATTTATTTTATTTTTTAACTATAAAATAACTACCACTTTTTTATTTCAAAAAGATGAAAGATACATTATTGGCTGTATTATATTTAAAATCTGTATCGAAAATATGTGACGCTCTTATTCTATGTTGATATTTATTTATGATATCGTTATGCATATTTATCTACATTTAGAAATCAAAATACTCTAGACCAGAGGTTCTCAAACTTATTTTGTCTGCCGCCCACTTTGAGAATCTATTATTTTCTGGCGCCCCCCAAAATATTTAGCTGTTAGCTCCATCTTATAAATCACAATCGCAATCATTAACTTTACTTTTTACGTTACTTTAATACATTTCATTAAATGATTTATTTATAGCGTCTACAAAATTACTTTTTTGATAATTGAAATTCGTTGTAATTATTGTTTTTGTAATTCAATGTTGTCACTTACGTCATTATCAAACTGAGTGCAATCGGATCTTGCTTGTATTTTTGATCTAGATAAAGGGAAGGTCCTGGCATGCCACCTAATCCCTACGGGAATTAGCCATCCATGTCCGAACTACTTATATCATAACAGTAACCATAGATATGTGACTTTTCTGAGTACCTTTGGTCTCTCGGCACAACCGGTTTTTCATTTTTTCAATGCACTTATCGATGTCAGAAAGAGAAAGAAAGTGATGCATGTCGGGACGAGGAATTGAACCCAGACCTCTGGTACGCTAGGCCAGTCCCCGCGCCACTAGGCTACGAGCCGCTCAAAATCTGCTGCTAAAAAGCAGCAAGTTGCTTCTCTATTGCCTTAAAAAAACCCCGCTTGCTCCCGGTGAAACAAACTCACTGGGAGTTGACAAATTGGATTCACCGATCTAAACCAGCTGCGGGACGAACGTGTGACGCAATGTTTATGTACGCGCGTGTGGCGTGAATTTTGAAATGTCCTCTGGTTAGGTGAGCCGTGAAAATTATTAGCTAGCTGCAGTTACTTCGAGGTTTCTTAGAGGAAAAACGGATACAACCAACATTCGTGACCTTCGCTAAACATTCCCTTGCACCTCGATAACAACGCAAAATCAAGCTTATTGTAGATGTCGCGACCTCACCTTAAAAACGTCAAAACTGTCATTCCTTTCAAGTTTCATTTACGAGTTTATAGATCAAAGATGTACTCTATGATGCTGTTAGAATAAGGTTTAGATGAAAAGAAGTGCTTTTGTTTGTCTTCAAACAAATTTAAATGTCATTGACCAGCACAAAGTATGAAACGAAATATTAAAGGTTATGTTTTTGAGATATTTCCTTACCACGACTTCTTTTGATTAGCATTATTAAGGTCGGCCCGTAAGCACCTGAAAATTTCGCCTCCAATACAAACGTAGTTTACTAATCATTTGAAAACCAATGTTCCAACTTACTTGATATTTGGTATCTAATATTAGGCTACAAATATCTGTGTCTGCATGCCCTTGTTTTTTCGGTAAATGTATTCTGGTTCAAACCATAGAGAAAACAAAATTCGTATGAAGATTTTCTTTTTGCTTTCATTTTATTCGGTTTGGATTTTTCAAAAAAACAAAAGCATGCAGACACAGATATTTGTTACCTGATATTAGATATTAAATATCAATTTAATTGGAATAGCGGTTTCCAAATTATTAGTAAACTACGTTTGTATGGGGAGCATAGCTTACGGGCCGTTCTTAAGAACAATTTATTTTCGGAATAGCTTGGATAAAATTGAGTCATTTCAATAACATAGATTGAATAAATAAAATTTTCGATTCTATTCTGTTTCATTTTGTATGGTATCTGACAGCTTTGACTGATCTTCCAGGTGAGTTAGCTTAGACGCCACCTGTCGTGATAAATGAGCAGTTTTCTTCCCCATTTACTCTATGCATTATATATACCCTGTTACTAATAAACCCAGATCATCATCTGAATAATGTTTTGTCCTTTGCATTAACATGCAGTTTCGAATTAGGACAAAACATTGTATAACTATTTAGACGATGATCTAGGTTTATTAGTAAGGGGGAATGTCTATAATCCGACCCGCGGGCGCTGTTTCATCACCATTTATCGATCGGTACGGTGTCTCGCAACACGATATAAGTTTTCGCTAATCCGTCAGACTAACATTCGCACACAATGGCGGACAGGTGACGATCGCGGCTGTTCACGTGACCGTGGCATTGCAATGGGCGGCCTTACGTCATCCGAGTCGACAATGAGCTAGACATGCAGCAATGCACCGCGCCTACGCTGGCGAGCCGCGCGCACACGTCACTTCTTTATGTAGGTAGAGCTTCGTCAACCGTAATTGGTTCAGCGAGCAGGGAAGGACTGGGCTCGCGACAGAGCGGCTCATAGCCTAGGTGGCGCGGGAACTTGCATAGCGTACCAGAGGTCTGGGTTCAAATCCTCGCCCCGACATGTAGTAGGGCATTTTCGTCACGAATACGAACTGCTCCATGGTTCGAAATCCATGTAATAACTGTGGGTTCCCTTCCCCTACTAGGTGGTAGGGTTTAAGTCCGCCCGGGTGGGTACCATCGCATAGGATGAAAAGATGGTCGAAGCGGCAATGAAAAATTGTCCGTGTTTTTTCATTCAGTTCAATGTCGCCGTGCTCATAAAGGGAAGGTCCTGGCATGGCTTCGGGAATGTGGTGTATTGAGCTAATATCATAACGGTAGTTGTGTGGTATTAGCCATCCATGTCAGGTTGCATAAAAAAAAACCCTTATTGTATTGTTTATGCATGGACTACACTGCACTCGAATTTGTCATATTTTAACATTAGCCAGTTCAGCAAAAAAACACAGCGAACAAGAACTTAGTTAGAACACTTAGTCTAAACGTCTAGCGTTTGTGAATTTTTTTAACAAAGACACAGGACAAACAAATGAACATGAATTCACGAAAGTCAACTATTCATGCCGTATGCAACAGTTCATGACAAATATCAGTTTATTTGCAAAGACTATTCCCGCCAACTGACATGATGCCAATTTAAGGTGGCCCATCCCGCTCATCTCCCCATACAAAAGGGGAAAGAAGATCACGCCCATATTTCTTGTCAGAGATCCAAAATTTTGCTCAAAATAGCTTTATTTGATCGACCTAGATGTCTGATGACCATTGGCATTGTAAAATTGTGTTTGGTTTCTGAGTTATAAGGTCTGAAAGTTCGAATTTTTCGCGCGTTTTATACAATAACTCGGAGGTGGATTACGCAATGATGAAGTAAGAACATCTTAAAAAGATTAGTCATCAGACATAGCTTATTTAATCAATATTTATAATCTTTTTGGTTTTTGTTAGATTTTTGACTACAGCGGTCGTGGTTTACTTTTAGCTATAAGTCGTTTTGAAATTAAATTTTCGTAAATCTTACCAAATCATACACTATGCACATTGTCTTTTTTATGGACATGTTCTATCTTCCTCGTCACGGAGCCTGCCTTATTCTTTGAAACAGAGAAGGTCCCAGAGCGCAACAGCACCGTTTTGTACCGTGCCCGCGAATGAGTTAGGCCCGCCGGGTTGGGCCACCTTAAGCATGCCAGTCAGGCAAACAGCACCCGTTCACGAGCATCACGCCGGGCACAGCCATCGCCTCCCTCAACCATATTTTAGGGAGAGGTAACCCGAACCAACCAACAATGTAAAACATGTTTTTTCGATGTAGAGAATTCTCGATGCAGATGAACGCTGACCGTCGCCACGTTCGTGCTTTATTACCCGCTGCCGTTGATGGTGCAGCGTCGGTTGCCGCCAACCGTGTCGGCTGATCAAAGTGTGTGCGGACGACAAATTAATTCTGTCATTCCTCTCCCAAAGCAAAAAGATGACGCATACCATTATGTACAGTTCACGTGAAAATCGATTTCCAAAGCAAGAATTTCAAGTCACAGGTAAAAGTGAAACGCTTTCGCCGACGTCATCAAATATCAAATGTTATGTCGAATCCAATTATTTCAAAGGATTTTGAAGTAATACAAAGTCAATGGTTGCATCATTGAACTCTAATTAGAATAATAATGAAGGGACAACACCCGGGTGACTCATGGCTGTCATTTCATGAGTACGAAAGTTTTTTAACTCACCGGTGAGTCACCGGTGACTCACAGATGCGAATCTCATGAGTAGACCTTCAGGGACGTGATAAAAGCTGATTGCTTTCTCTACTATAAGGGCGTTAGTGAAACCAGATTTTATTGTAATATTTGGTCATTTGGAATAGATGTATTGGCAAAGAATATGTATAAATAATATTGGTTTAATATTGGTTAGGTTAAATATACTAATCTAATCTAACCCTATTGAAGATTATTGTATTGATATGTATCGTATCGGTTTTTTTTTTGGATCTTATACTTTATGGACTCCTCCATGCGTATTTCACACGCAATGTGTTACGTGCACGGAGGTGAAGAACATGATTTTCATACTGAATTTATTTAAACAAATACCGTTTTTGATTCCGCAAAATGTTTATGTTCTGAATGTTCATATCGAAGAGAAATGATGTCAATGTTTCTTTTACTCAAACATCAAAGAGATAACAGTCAATATCTATCATGTTGTGATCTGGAATTAGTCCTATGAATATTCGTGACCCTAAATAATATGATATTTTTTCGACATCTAAACACCTTCATAGCATTTATCAAGCACTACAGCGTTATTTATGTACCACCTATAAATCTACCCAGATTAGTCAAATAATATTTCTTACGCTTATTGTAAAGACCTACATTAATTATCCTTAAAGCTCTTTGGGTGCCTAAACGATGCTGCTTCGTAGTTTTTAGGGTTCCGTACCCAAAGGGTACACCGTACCTCCGTACAAGGAGGAGACCCTCTTCCGTGGTGCCAACGGAACCCTACTACTAAGCCTCTGCTGTCCGTCCATCCGTCCGCCCGTCCGTCCGTCTAATCGTCTGTCCGTCCATCCGTCCGTTTGTCACAGGGTTGTATCTCACGAACCGTAATAGGTAAGTAGCTGAAATTTTCACAAAGTGTGTATTTATTTTGCCGCTATAAAACCAATAGGTAAAATAAAAAAAAAAGTAAGCGGCCCCCATACATAGAACGTGATTTTTTGGTGTTAAATCTTGTACAATGGTACGAAACCCTTCGTGTGCTAGTCCTACTCGCACTTTTTTCCTTTTTGACACCAGTTTTTAAACTCCGAAAAGCACGATTTCCCAAACCAGAGAAACCAAAAGTGTTTATTTTTCGTGTGTATTATTAAAAGCAAAATATAACCCAATTTATGTTCGGATTAATATGAGTTTTGGGAGCTACGGGTTTTTGATATTGTGTCCTTTCGATATAATGATTTGTCCCCGTTTTATGCAGAATTGGGAACATGTTAGCCTCCCCATGTTTTATCTTATATTCGAACTTACAAATTTAATGGCATGGGTCACAAGCCTGCTCAAAGGGACGATTTTGACACTATGGAGACTTATTCTTATTCTAAAGAAACAAATACACGGGACAAACAACTTTTTAATCACGGTTTAAACCTTGCCTATTCAATATTTTTCAAATTTGTTTATGAAAGCTCACACAGATGGCTTATACTACACAACTAACTGTTATGAAAGCGATGGTACCAACCCGGGCGGGCTTAAGCCCTACCTAGGGGAAGGGAACCTACCGTTATACATGGATTCCGAGCCATTGAACAGCTCGCTAACTAAGCAACCTCGCCTCGATCGACTAACATCGCAGTCCAGCGCGCTTGACCTCTGAGTCATGTTTGTGATTTAAAAATATGACGCAAAAAATAAAGAAAACACTCCGATGCCATCCTTGAGTTTGTGCGCAGGCGCAGAAATATTGTCATCGTTTTTTTTGTCCAAAACATCGACTCAGGCCCTCAGCTAATACTGCCTAATCCTACATAAACTAACGTGAGATATATCAGAATTGTAAATACTGACCATGATATCTAAGTAGGACATTTTATTTTACTGCTTCGTTTTACATCTAACCTAACCTAACCCAACCAACACAGGAACTACTCGGCGGCCACTGTGGTTGACATTAAGCTTTTGCGAATGAATCGTCACGCCAGGATATGGAACTATCTTTCCTCAAACCAATTATAATCTTCAACCTAAGATTCTCGATATCTTCAATGAACATTTAGATATTTTAAAAAGTGACATTTTTATTTCCGTTGAAGAACTTTAATTAGTTGCATGAATAATTCCATATTTTTAAATTTAGGAACAATTCTCTAGTTAAGATCATCTATTATCTTCCATGAAGAATCAGATATTTCAAAAAGAGACTTTGTTATGTCCGTCGAAGAATTTTGAGCTTTAATGCTAATAATTTTTCTTTTAATGATGTTAAGCAGTTGGACAAAGAAATTATTTTCTTTTATCAAGAAATTAAATTTTAAATATTAAAATCTTTTGTTTTCCATCCAGATGTTGATATTAAGAGTTCTTCCCTCGCTGTTTATGAAATAACTTTCCCAATGTCCAACCTCTAGGTTATACGCAAAGGGATACGCTATTTCCACTGAACGCCCAAGAACGTCCAGTGAGGGCCATAGCCCATAGGTCTTTGGCAGATCTTGCCGCCGCCGCATATTGGTTTGATGCTCCTAATGGCGAGTGCCGAGTGGGCGATTTCCACTTCCTATTTTTAAAAGGGATACTAAGTTTAAACTTTGATTTAAGGAACATACATACATTATATACTCTGTCAGCCTCAGTGGCCCAGTGGCGCGACACTTCGGCGATCGCTCTCCGAAGTTAAGCAACGCTGGGTCCGGTCTGGTCTTGGATGGGTGACCATTCGACCGTTGAGAGAGGCTGGCCGTGGTTCGGATTCCACGTTAAGCTGTAGGTCCCCTTCCTTACTTACTAGGTGGTAGGGTTTATCCCGCCCGGGTTGGTACCATCGCATTGGATGAACGATGGTCGAAGCGGCAATGAAAATTGTCCGTGTTTTCCATTCAGTTCAATGTAGCCGTGCAATATAAGGAAGGTCCTGGCATGGCACCTAGTTCCCATGTGGTGTGTTGGGCTAATACCATGACAGAACTTGTGGTATTAGCCATCCATGTCCAGTCACATAAAAAAAAACTTGTATGATTATATATTGTCAGCCTCGTTAGCCTAGTTCATATGATACTTAATGTTTACGGATATACAGTGTTAAAAAGGCTCACTTCTTTCCGACGTTTCGTCCACCACGTTGCGGACATCATCAGGATCGCGGCGCGACCTCGAGGACCTCTGACGCGTCGGCCAGTCAGAAGTCAACTAAAGGTTGTCGGCTGCGGAGATTGTAGCTGTGGGTAGGTTCAGCTACAGATGCGGGTAGTAACACAGCACTTCGTTGGGCGATGAAATTGTCTGTGCAAACTATGCTCACGGTGTCACTATGCGACAGTGTGGGCAGCTGAACCCTTGTGTTACCATATTGTGCCAGTACTGGAGACCAAGACGATGATAGCCTCATACTGTCATCTTTGTTGAAATTCGGATGTCTTGAAATCTCCATGGATTCTCGTACCAAGCGGGGTATATATTCTTTTTCAACAGCGATTGTTTTAACTTGGTCGAAACGGATCCAATGATTGCTTCCATTGTTCAAGACATGCTCACAGATCGCCGACTTGTGAAACTCATTGTTTTTGACTGCCTTGATGTGCTCTCTAGCCTTTTTAACACTGTATATCCGTAAACATTAAGTATTATGTCGAACAACAGTGAAAATCTAAATAAACTAGTTCATATGATTCGGGTCTTTAAATTTTGCGGAAGGTCAGACCTGTGGTCAGACCTTCCGCAAAAATTTTTTTTTAAGCTTTGCTGCATACATTGTAAGAGAATTGGGCAGAGAGAGAAGCGCAACACACGGACTATATAATTAATACTCTCGCATTGCTCCGCATTTAGAAATACTGATCTTTGTCTGCATTTTGGGGCTGCATGCGTCGGCGCATTATTTTTAGGGTTCCGTAACTGGGCCAGGGTCGGGTGTAGCATGCATTCACGTTGCATTGATGCAATTAGGGACCGAATTAAACTAAATCAAAGCGGTTTTTTTTTTCGGGCCATGGTTGTCTATACCACAACAACCGTCATTATAGCATCAACACACCGCTTTTCCGATGGAATCAAGTGCCATGCCAGGGGAGATACCATGTTAACTCACCCGGTGAATAGCAGGTGAACAGGCGAGAGAATGGTGAAATACTGACGTATATTTGCATTCCGTACTATACTAACTGCCAATCGATGTGTTATTCGGCCAAATGAACTGACGTTTATCAGTTTTCATGATACGACATTTCTTCGATTTAATAACTATTTTGCTTGTTCACCAGCTTTTCACCTGGCGAGTTACTTAGCACTGTAACTCCCCAGAACCTTTCCTTTATGAGAACGACTACATTCAACCGGATAAAAAAACACGGTCAATTTTTCATTTCCGCTTTGAAAATCTTTTCATCCAATGCGATGGTACCAACCCATGCGGAATTTACCCTACCACCTAGAAGTGGAAGCGGGCCTTCAGTTTTACATAGATTCCGAAACGTGAAACAGCTCGCATTAATTACGAAATTCACTTAACCAACTCAGAAAAAAAAAGTTCCGATGCCCTTGAGCTACGAGACGCTTAGTTATTTTTATGCTTAATTTCTTTGACCAATGTGCTACAGTTAACTTGTTACCTCACATGGTACCTACGTTTTAAGCCAGTTAAGAATTGTAGAAACGCAAATAGGTTCCATAATCTAGGCTCCGCTTTCGAAGTGCTCTTTCGCCATATCCCATGACCCATGATGCCGTTATAATCCCAGTAAGCCTATGGTTAACGGGCACTGCCAACCCGCCTGCTGCCCTGGGGTCAGTAGGCCTATTCTTGGAAATCCGTGCTCAGTAATCAGGAATCTTTCAGTCCAGAAAAGCTTCCGGGTATAGTAATTCAATGATTTAAACCTTTTAAAAGTTTTTTTTATGCAACTTGACATGGATGGCTAATACCACACAATTACCGTTATGATATTAGCCATTGGACCACATTCCCGAAGGAATTAGGTGCCATGCCAGGACCTTCCCTTTATGAGTACGGCTACACTGAACTGGATGGAAAAGACGGACAATTTTTCATTGCCGCTTCAACCATAGTTTCATCACCACCTAGTAGGGTAAGGGAACCACCGTTTTACATGGGTTCCGAACCATGCAAAAGCTCGCATTCGTAACGAAATGCACTTATACAACTCGGAAAGAGAAAGAAAGTGGTGCATGACCGGGCGAGGATTTTAACCTATAAACTCTCGCATGAAAGGCAAGGCCTCTAGCCCCTAGACCGCGTGCTGCAGGTCTATTCCTGGCATTCAGTATTAAGGAATCTGGAATCCTGAGTCTAGAAAACCCCATTTATAGAGATTTTCAAAGTTAGTTTTTCTACGGAAAACCTTGATTGATCAAAAAAACTATGCTCAGTCAAGAAAATCGCTTTGAAAACCGCTACAAAAGCGGTCCTGATTCCTGAGCACGGAATTCGAAATCCAAGAAGGTGCCACAGAATGCCTAGAGACCTCTCCCGGAGGCTTCGACGGGGGAGGAGCGATTGAAACTGCACGCGATTGTTCATGGTCGATTATACATTAGTGCAGCAAAGCTTTGCTTATATGTGTACATACTTCGACAGGCAAAGACACACCCATAGAATTGCAAAAAGTCTAGAACTGCCTTCCCGCTCCCTTTATTAAAAGTGGACGAAGCGGCAATGAAAATCGTTTGTGTTTTCCATCCAGTTCAATATACCCGTGCAATATAAGGTCCTGGCATGGCCACTAGTTCTTATGTGATGCTATGGGCTAATATCATGACAATAGGTGTGGTATAAGCTATCCAACCCACTTACTGCTTCATTGCGGCATGTAATAACAACAAATTTTCTAAACCAGAACACTTTCGAATTACACTTTCACAAAATTTAAATCCAAAATCTAAATTGTCCGAAGTTCAAAGTCTATGAACGAAAATATATTAAACGATGCGGCCGAACCTGATACATTGGAACCGTTTTACGGTACTCAGGTACCCAGTCTAATTTATGAGTAATAGAGTATGAGAGATAAGTTTCCTCCTATAGGTCCTGCAGCACACTCTTGGATTCGTTATTAATTATTAAATTACCAAGGACGAACGAATAAGAGCCAACAATAACCTTTGGGTTGAATTAAGTGGTCAGGGAATATATTTAATTTTAAATAAGAATTGAATATTGAATCCAATTTATCAAATTACATAATAATATTTAAATGTTTTAGAAATTGAATCTTTAAGTAATATTTATTCATGAAAAAACAATATTTTTACAGTGAACATGTAATTTTCAAAATAAATAAATTTATTTTAAACTAATTGAATTTGCAATATTAATGGAATTTACCCACTAAAAATTAAATTAGTAGCTTATTTTTAATCTTTATATTTCTTTAATTCGAATTATTAATTAAATTTTATCACTAACAGTGATAGAACTCTCTTTTGGTTTCTACTTTTAAGTCGAAATTAAATGCGATATTGCTTCTTATTTTAAGATAAATTAAAAATATATTGTGTATGAGTTTGTATATTAAATACTCGGATTTTACTGCCAACGCCGCCCGGTTCCATTGCCCCTGGCGAAGAAAAACAGACGAAAAACATTACCACATTTGTAATGTTTGTTCTTTGATGTTTTAGAAATATTTTATAACGATTAATAGCTAAGTAACTTTTGTTCACAAAAAACCTTATCTGTACATAGGTGGAGAGCAAACTATTGACAACTCTTGATTTTAATTGATAGATTTTATTAAGAAACCATAAACAATATTTACAATTAACCTCAATTAGAAAAACGATCGATTTTTACCATTGAGCAGCAAAAACCAGTGGCAACATGTATTAAGTGGTATTTTATTGCCACAGATATGCACAGTAAAGGATAGAGATAAGGCAGTCTTAAATTATGTAAACGACCTCCACAAATATGCATTATTTTAAAAAACACTTAAAGTTTAAGCACAAATATTTATTTAATGTCACTTATCTTAATTTTAAAATAAATTTCTGAATTTAATATTTTTCCTTCGTTTTAAACCTCTTAAGGCTTGTAGGCCAGTGGAACTGAATCTTCATACGCTATCTTCAACTGAAGGTTAAGTGTTGGTTATGAGTAATCGCAAACGGTGCCAAGAGTTTTATTGGGTTAATAAAACCATTACAAATTAAAATAAAATGCCGTTTTTACGAAAATCGCGACCAACGGGCTAGCGTATTCAATTATTGAGATATAGACATTTAAATACATAGATCAAAGATGAGTAGTATGTTGCAATGTACTGCAAACATTTTTTTCAAATATTTCCATATTTTAGTAAAAAAAATACTACTTACAGTATTTTTTTTACTAAAATGTAAAAAAACGCTACTTATAGGACTTGAAGTTCTCGAAACGAAAAAATATATTGAAAAAAGTCCTGGAAAATTTAGAGGACTTCAAAATGAATAGGATTGAGGTTATTAACTTTTCACATATTTTGTTCAGAATCTTGTTGTCATATAGCATAGAATGTTGCACATGTCGTTTAATTTTATAAGATAGGCAATAGATATAATGGATTAAATTAAAAAATAATATGTTTCCACGTTATTTTTCATGGATTGATGCTCATTGATTCTCTCTTTTTTTGCTCGTCTGATTTTTGAGAGCCTTCATGCAATAAAGTCATTTTCATCAAGCCACGATTTCTGTGGAGTTGTTTTATTATGTTCGATTTCAAAGTTTTGAAGGATCTTTTATTTTATTATCTTTTTAATGATGCCTTTCTGACAAAACAGGGAATGCATCAAAATCATCACTCACTCTTTTAAAAGCAACATCTGTTGTCTGTATTTCTGTTGGTTTGTTAGCTTATAAGTTTTAATTATAAGGGGGGCTTTTATAAGGGGCTACCTTTAAATGTGTTTAGTCTACTTATAGCTTCATTATTCCCCTAACTTATAGATAGATTAGATTAAATAGGTCCATGTCCATTGACATCTAGACCAGGGTTACTTAACCTAGTGTCCAAGGACCCCTTGGAGGCCCGTGGACTCAGTGCTGGGGGTCCGTGGCATGAGTGCCGAGAACGGAGGAGGTGCCAAGGGTCCATATTTGATACGAAGGCAATCATTACTGCTCGTAATCTATCAAAAACATTAAGTATATATCTTTGCTTTTTCTGTGATAATAGATATAAAGTGGTATTTTCAAAATACCTAGTTTTATTTCACTTCAAGTCAGTTCGGAAGGGGTTCGTAAACATTTTGAAATTCCGCCGGGGGTCCGTCGCTACAAAATGGTTATGAAACCCTGATCTAGACTTGTGGCAACGTGTGCGGTGACTGGACAAAGGTCTCCCGTAGCAGTGCCGACTAACCTGCGCTAATCTCGGGTTCAAATCCTTTGACAATGCCGAGCAACGACTCAGCCAAGTCACGGAAAAGCAGTAAAAGCTGCATATATATTGCATAGCATGCGGTAGATTTCGGGTTTTATCTCCAAGAGTACGCTAATTTTTTTCAATACACGCCACCATTTTGCAATGAGGACTTTAGCTAACAATGGTTTCACTAAAAAAATACCGGGTTGCCATGGTAAACTCCAGTTTACTTGGCCAAAAAACACGTCATATGTTTTTTTATTATTTAAGAGAATAAATAGAAATAGACACAAGGAAGATACAATTATGCAGAAAAAAATAAGTAAGACTATTTCCAAAAACAATTTTCACATTAACATAAACATAGAATTAATAATAGTACATAGAAATAATTACTGCATTGCAGCACACATATTCCATAATATCTTATATAACAAATACTATTAAAAAGAAACAAATACAAAACAATGCAAATGGAATTGATTGCAAGCTGCTAAGAAAGGCCCTTAATATGTGGCGATTAAGCTAATCAGCAGTAGGTGAAAAAGGCCCTTAGTAGAGTGCTTAAAAAGAGACCCAACTTGATTAATCCTCACATTAAAGGGCGTTTATTACTATCTCGCAATTGATACCAGTACAAGAGAATCGGCACTTAAGCTGGCCCATCCCGCTCAACTCCTCATACAAAGGTGGAAAGAACATCACGGCCATATTTCTTGTCAGAGATCCCAAATTTTGCTCAAAATAGCTTTATTTGATCGAACTAGATTTTTTTTTTATATGACTGGACATGATGGCTAATACCACACCTTCTGGCATGGTATTAGCCCAACACACCACATGTGAACTAGGTGCCATGCCAGGACGATGTCTGATGACCGTTGGCATTGTAAATTTGTGTTTGGTTTCTAAGTTATAAGGTCAGAAAGTTCGAATTTTTCGCGCTTTTTACACAATAAATTTGGAGGTGGATTACGCAATGATAAAGTAAGAACATCTTGAAAAAATCAGTCATCAGACATAGATTATTTAATCAAGATTAATAATCTATTTGGTTTTTATAGATTTTTGACTACAGCTGTCGTGGTTTACTTTTAGCTATAAGTCGTTTTGTAATTAAAATGTTCGTAAATCTAACCAAATCATACACTATGCACATTGTCTTTTCTGTGGACATGTTGCATCTTCCTCATCACGGAGCCTGTATTTTTCTTTGAAACAGAGAAGGTCCCAGAGAGCAACAGCACGGTTTTGTACTATGGCCGCGAATGAGTTAGTCCCGCCAGGTTGGGCTACCTTAAGTAATAAAGGCCCTATAAATGTCGATTGAAACAAGTCATAACTTGGTGAAAACCAGGCTTAATTAAATAAAGGCATTTGCAATGCTGTGGATTTATTCGCTCAGTGTGGCCGCTTACTTTTATTATTATTTAAGGTATTTATTAAGGACCAGGGGGTCCATTCAGGGCAAGAGTGAGTTCGAATTCGTCACTAAATATCAACTCACTTTTTTTAATAGTAATGTTACCACACTTCTTGAACATCATTACAGTTAGATAAAAATCTGGTCCGTCCCGTAAATACGTCGGAAGTATAAATAACGGTTCCGTTATTTAAATAATAATATATTTCCCAGCTATTTTTAGGTTAACTCACTCCCGAACTCGAACTCACTCTTTTCTGAATGGACCCCCTGATCATAAACAAAAATACCCATGAAATAGCGTTTACCATTCTGGAACCGGCAATAATTCTTATCTTGTATCTAGAAGCACTGCCGCCAAATCGATTTGTACAACAGTGGTAAAACAAGACGTATTTTCTGACAATGAGAAATCATCGAGTGAAATCATAGAGAAACCATTTGTTTCGAGGTTTGAAACGTACGTCGTCGGATACTTTTAGGGTTCCGTAGGTAAAAACCAGAGTACTTGTAGTGTCGCAAATCATGCGTCCGTCTGTCCGAAAGATGCCTCTAGTTTTTAACCTAATTATGAAAACGAGCCGCGCTAACCAATGTGAATGTAGAATCGGCCGTAAAGCAAGGATACATTAATTAAAGAGAGATGCAGAATCTTAATACTTACTTAATTTTCACCACGCACCATAAAACAAAATCCTATTATTTTTCTTGTAGTTTTTTCACTGCATTAAGTACCTAAGGCTTTAGGTCTTTTTGAACATTTTTCGAAATGGCTCCGCCATTTTAAAAAAACTCCAAAAACTTAATCGATCAAAAAAAACCAAATTATGTTTCGAACTTGCTCACAAAATTTCGAGCCCTGTAAAAATGTAAATATAATATATATTTATATGTACTATTATTAATTCTATGTTTATGTTAATGTGTGAATTGTTTTTTGAAATGCGACCTGTAGAGCAGAACGGCCGGACACACGACAACATTTTTGCCTAATATGAAACGGAGACGCTAAGCTCGGGCTCAGCGCTTCGCTCGGTCAATACAGTTTGAAAATGTTTTACCTTTGTCACGGAGCCCTCGGTGTGGCAATAACTCACGCTTGGCCGGATTTCATTAGTAAATATTTGACACAGGATTTTACTCAACTGGACCTATGCCAGATATCTCTCCACGCTAGTCGATTCATTAATCTTCGGAGGAAACAATTTTATGAGATAAATCTGTTGTGTCACAGAGATTCTGTTAGTATGTAACGTGTGTGTTTCTAGTGCTCCGACGGAATAATTAATGTATCGTTTTGTTTTGGACGGAAATGGGAAATGGAAGGACATGGATGGCTTATACCATATCTACTCTCTTGACATTAGGCCAACACAGCATAATGGAACTAGGTGCCATGTCAGGGGATACCCTTATATTACACGGCTACATTGAACTAGATGGATAAAGCGGAAAAAAAATTACCACTTCGACCATCGAGCATTCAATACGATGGTAGCAACCCGAGCGAGATTAACCATGCCGCCTAGTAAGTAAGGAAGGGACCTCGAACGACGACGCTCTGTATGCACGGCAAGAAATGCAGTGACCTGTGTGGGTTCCGGCACTTGAAACTAATTCGAGTGGTCCCCCGGAATTTCTTCTGAGTTCGTGGTTCAGTTTCCAAGTAAAATTGTAGGTACCCATGTTACTTACTAGGTGTTATGGAAGATCCCGCCATGGGAAACCACTGCCTTATTTAAATTTTGGTCGTCTGAAGCTGGTTGCAACCGAGTTACCTATAGAATTGATTGGGCCAACAAATCTATCGCTGGTTTTCTAATCGACACAATGGCATCCCTCCAAAGCGCTCCCCATATTTGTAGTCTCAAGATTTGAAACAAACAGACAAAGAACACAAAAACAAAAATATTGAATTGAAACAAAACAAAAATATACGGGGTCAAGCTAAATAAAGCTTTCAAAACATAGTTCAGCGATGTAGATGTTGCTGTTAACCTCAAATTAATAGGAAAATCAAATTTCAATGTATTTTACTTTTTAATTTATTCATATTAATTTTTTTTTTATGTGACTAAACATGGATGGCTAATGCCCATCTCATACCATACCATCAATGGTATTAGGCCAACACACCACATGGGGACTAGGTGCCATGCCAGGGCCTTCCTTATATTGCACGGCTACATTGAACTGGACGGAAAACACGGACAATTTTAATTGCCGCTTCGACCATCGTTCATCCAATGCGATGGTACCAACCCGGGCGGGATTTACCCTACCACCTAGAAAGTAAGGAAGGGGGACCTACAGTTTAACGTGGAATCCGAACCACGGCCAGCCTCTCTCAACGGTCGAATGGTCACCCATCCAAGACCAGACCGGACCCAGCGTTGCTTAACTTCGGAGAGCGATCGCCGAAGTGCCGCGCCACTGGGCCATTGAGGCTGACGTAAGCCGTATAAATATATACGTCATAACAGACGTATCCAAGCATTGTAAAATTACGCTCCCAGTACAAATGTAATTGACTAATCATTTGAAAACCACTGTTCCAATTTACTTAATATTTGGTATATATTACCAGGCAACAAATATCTGTGACTACATTGTTTTTTTTTTTTCGATATAACAGGCTCGAACAACAGAGAGTGCATTCATTTCAATCCGTTTAAATTTTTCAAAATAAGAAAAACGTGCAAAAACAGATATGAGTTGTTTGATACTAGGTCTTAGATTTCATCTAAGTACTAGGTACATATAAAATATGAATTCAATTGGAAGAATGGTTTTCAAATGGTTAGTAAACTACGTTTGTATGGGGATCATAGCTTACGGGTCATTCTACGAAATTAGCTGTTTATATTTATATAATAGTGTTATTCTCTCTGCATAGAAATAATGAAACAAAGACGTAATTGCGTTTCTCTGTAAAACGAAAGTTTTAATTATAATTTGTGCATTCGGTTTTTAACCAATTAAGTGCATTATATGTTAACAAAAGATGGACTTACCTGTAAAACGAAAGAAACAACATTTAAAGCCTTTATTTCAGGTCTTTTTGTATCTTTAGGTAAGTTAATTCTTCACGACAATAACAAACCCACTTTCATATTTAGTTGAGTGTCATGACTGTCAGAGTTGACATCTCAGAGGTTTTTTGAATAATGCAGCCAGTATTAACCTAAGAAAAGCTAAGTGGTTTTCTTTACATTTATTTCATAGAAATGGTAAGTTATTCAAGTGTCAAAAGGTGTTGAAAAGGATAATAAGGTGATCGATCCGTGCAATGGCTCGTGCCTGTTTCCTCAGTAAAGTTAAGATTGTTTTTTTTTTTTAAATTTGCTTATTAATAAACCAACTGAGAGCTACGTTTGTAAGTTTTGATTTTTTGGATAAGACTAGATTCACATCCATGATATACGCCCTTAAACATTTCGATTCAAGATTTAGAGGCTTAAATCATGAATAAATTATAAATTATAAAAAAAAAACCAAACCGTACGGACGTAGCTCTTGGTTGATCGATTTTATGTGCAAAATTTCAGAAAAATAAACCTTAATTTGACTCAGGAAACAGGCACGAGCCATTGTATGGAACACTGATCAAAGAAAGTATGGAACTAGATCAAATAATTACTCTTTCTGACTTGAATAGTCACGAATGCGAGCTGCCCATGGTTCGGAATCTATGTAAAATTGGAGGACTTCGGGAACGCGGTGTGTTTTAGTGTGGCATTTTGTAGGTAGAATCATCTCACCCTGCACCGAGATTTCGATTCGCTCACGACTGGATAAACTGTTAAAAAAATAGCTAACCTTGCTAACTTATTATACGTTATTTATTTTATTTTATAATTAATTTTATTATTAACTTTAAGATTGTTAATTTATGTTATAAAATGTGCACGGCTCGCAAGGGTCACTCATGCTAAATAAATAAATACATAAACTTACACTAACTTTTAAAGAGCAAACATTCGGAAACAATGTTTCGGGTCGCAACAATAAAAATGAGCTAACATGTTTTTTTACCCGACTGCGAAAGAAGGAGGGTTATGTTTTTTAGATATATTTTACACTAAGACGTGCTCTCTCAATTGATTTTATCGGTTCGAAATATATTTGCGACTGCTCTTTAAAAACGAGGCGTGTCTCCGAAGGTACGCCCTTGAAGCAACAACGCGGTTTATTTTTGGCGCGCTATTTATACGAAAAATCTATTTTTAAAATTGGAACACTGCGCCGGCTGCGTCTAGCATGCATAGAAAAAGCCGCTTCATAATGACGCTTCATAGTGACTGTAGAATCTGAATCTGAAATCAACTCCCTATACAAACGTGGAAACAAGATTATGCGCACATTTCCCGCCCAACTCCCTATGCAAACAAGATCATGCGCATTTTTCTTGTCGAAGATCCCAAAACAGATTTATTATATAACTTAATACAGATATATTTAATCAAACTAGATGTTTGATGACCAGTAAGTATTTTAAAATTGTACTTTTATGGTGTCTAAGTTATAAGGTCCGAAAGTTCGAATTTTTCACACGAAGTATACAATAAGTTTGGTCGCGGATTGCTCAACGATAGAACAAATCTTAGCTTGTTCCATGAAGATTAGAAATCAATTTAGTTTTTGTTTAATTTTTGACTAGAGCGTCCGTGATTTACTTTTAGCTGTAAGTCGTTTTGTAATTATTCTTTTTGTAAATCTAACTAAATCAAACACTATGCGCATTGTTTGCATTGTGGACGTGTTGCATCCTCCTAATCACGAATACTTTCTTTTTCTTTAAAACAGAGAGAGTGCCAGAGCGCAACAGAACGATTTTGTGCCGTACCCGCGAATGAGTTGGTCCCGTCGCGTCGGGTCGCCGTACCCACCTTAATCTAGAAAGGTATAGTTCTAAAGTAAAATTTTATAATACATACCATCAGACCGTCTCCTTGGAGGGGTAGGTGTATCACAGCATACTTCCTTCGCTTCCTCTAAAGATACAACTGTTTTATACATGCTCTACGATTACGGGTTCTACGTACCCGACCTTCACCAAGTCTTTTGTAAATCTGTAGGCCTATCCTTGAAATTCCGTGCTCAGGAATCAGGAACATTTCAGCCGAGAAAATCGCTTTCACAACCGCTATGAAAGCGGCTTCTCGTGGCTACGCTGGCGCCATACGAATGATATTCGATCGCTATTCCTGTACTTTCATGCTCCCTGCCATTTAACAAAACGACCATCAACAATGATAATATCGCAAATGTTTCGAGGTCACATACCAGACCTTAGAGCCCCAATGTTGGAATGACGAAAATTCGAAGTCCAAAGCTTGAGTTCAGATCAAGGAAGTCATTAGAGCGCTTTGAGAGTTGGCGTCCAATTCCTGTGCCTAACTCAAATTTACGACTGTTTGAATAGCTGAAAGCGGCCCTAGCCTGCTGCAAGTGACCAGCGGTCGAAGCGAGAATCGAATGGATGGCCAATAGCCAAATCCCCATCGTGGGATTAACCCAACCAACCGCATTCCCGAAGGAACTAGGTGCCATGTCAGGACAGCACGGCTACATTGAACTGGGTGGACGGGTTTTCGGCAATAATGTTTTATTGCCTTTTAGACCATCTTTTCATCCAATGCGGTACTGAACTGAGATATCGGATAAAATCAGAAAACGCTCTACTTGGCAAACAAGGCCATGAACAGAAGAGGTAACAAATCTGGAGTGTTTGTCGATTTTGTAAAAAGTACATCCCAAACTCAGATTAAGGGGGAAGGTATAGACAGCTAACCATGCAACGTACAAAGCTGGTACTGTGACATTTTTACCAGCGCCATCTCTCGTCACTGCCAGAACTAGTCTGAACCGTCATTAAACTGACCTCGATTCCAAATTTTGCCTAGGTAGGCGTGATGAATACTTTATATTTGAACTATAAATTAAGTTTAGTCATTACAAATAAAAAATTAAAATAATCGTAACTACAAAAATGGCACTTATTTTATACTTTTTAGTACTTTTTTCTTTGAAGTCGGTTATTTTTTTATTATCTTTTTTTTATTTGTTTATTTTTAGTGAATCTGAAGTACACTTACTAATTTGTACACGTCCTTTCCAATAAAAAAGAATCACCGAAATCGGTTGGCGTTATATTGAGTTATTCGTCCATTTGTCGCGCACATCTTAATACAAATTTAAGACTCATATGATTTTCTCATGGATATCATTGTCAGAACGTAACCAAATTAAAATGGGACCACTTGGGAAGCACTATCTTTCATTTAAAAAAAATCATCAAAATCGGTTCACCCAGGCAAAAGTTATAACAAACATAAAAAAAACAAAAAAAAAACAAAAAAAAACATACAGACGAATTGAGAACCTCCTCCTTTATTGAAGTCGGTTAAAAATATGAAAGAAAATCGAGAAAGTATCACTTCTTCAACTCTACTGTAAATTTAAAAACCGGCCAAGTGAGAGTCGGGCTCGCACACCAAGGGTTCCGTACCATAGTTGAAGATTTAAACCATCCTTTAATTTTTATTTTTTTTTAAATTTACTTATTTGTTGTTCCATCCAGCGGCAAAATAAATACACACTCTACAAAAATTACAGCTGCCTATCTATTACGGTTCATGAGATACAGCCCTGTGACAGACGGACGGACGGACGGACGGACGGACAGCGGAGGCTTAGTAATAGGGTTCCATTTTCATCCTTTGGGTATGGCACCCTAATAAAAACGAGACGCCTGTTGGTCCCGGGTGCGACGAATTGTATAGTGAAATGTGAATTGGCACGCCACCTGTGGACTTTTATTAATCTTATTCAACACTGGTAAGGCGTTCTATGTCCCAGGCTAGGGCACAAAGGCGTAAATCTAAAAGCGATGAACCACCGCAATCGTAACTCACTGCGCCCCACGGTTATTGTTTGAGGACAGTTTTTACGATCCCACTTCAGTGTTCAACAGGTGGGAGGGTTTATTTTCAGCCGGGCGGCGAAAATCTGACTTGAAATTTTCAAAATACATTAAACGATCTGCGAGCGAAATTGAGCTGAAATTTTCTTGCAGCACTGGCCAAATATGGTGGCTATATAGACCAGGAGGTCAAGGCATTTTTGTTCACGATAAGGTGAATGGCTGGATCTGGGTTAACAGGTTAGAGACCAACCCTCTGGTGCTAAATGTGTCCATGAGGAGGCCGATTTTTTTAAGTCGTACAACAAAATTTTATCTATCTTTTTTGCTTCAAATGTGCCTATAAATACCTATCTGGTTTAAGTTTGGACCATACCTCCGTTAACACCCGGTATATAATAAAGGGCAAAGGGCAGTCAACTCCGCACATATCATTTCCTGGCCAAGCTAAGGGCAGTCGACTCCGCATACATCATTTCCTTGCCAAGCTAAGGGCAGTCGACTCCGCATATTTAATTTCCTGGCCATGCTAAAGGCAGTCGACTCCGCACATATAATTTTCTGGCCAAGCTAAGGGCAGCTGACTCCGCACATATCATTTCCTGGCCAAGCTAAGGGCAGCTGACTCCGCACACATAATTTCCTGGCCAAGCTAAGGGCAGTCGACTCCGCACATATCATTTCCTGGCCAAGCTAAGGGCAGCCGACTCCGCACATATCATTTCCTGGCCAAACTAAGGGCAGTCGACTCCGCGCATATCATTTCCTGGCCAAGCTAAGGGCAGCCGACTCCGCACATATCATTTCCTGGCCAAGCTAAGGGCAGTCGACTCCGCACATTTCATTTCCTGGCCAAGCTAAGGGCAGTCGACTCTGCACATATTATTTCCTGGCCAAGCTAAGGGCAGCCGACTCCGCACATATAATTTGCTAGCCAAGCTAAGGGCAGTCGACTCCGCACATTTCATTTCCTGGCCAAGCTAAGGGCAGTCGACTTCGCACATTTCATTTCCTGGCCAAGCTAAGGGCAGCCGACTCCGCACATATAATTTCCTGGCCAAGCTAAGGGCAGTCGACTCCGCACATTTCATTTCCTGGCCAAGCTAAGGGCAGTCGACTCCGCACATTTCATTTCCTGGCCAAGCTAAGGGCAGCCGACTCCGCACATATAATTTCCTGGCCAAGCTTAGGGCAGTCGACTCCGCACATTTCATTTCCTGGCCTAGTTAAGGGCAGTCGACTCCGCACATTTCATTTCCTGGCCGAGCCTTCAAAAAATGGAATTAATATTGTGCATCTAACTTGTGCAAAAGTTAAGATACCTTGCTATTTAAAATTCTACATTCACTGAATTAATGACTGTTTATAGTAGACTAGTAAGCTAACATAGCCCTGATTTACGAACTATAAAAATGTTACCATACAAGAAAACACGAATCGGATTTTTATAATTTGAACGTACGTACGTACGTAGTATTTTATCCCTGACAATTTATAAATACATTTATCATTTGTTGTAAGGTTATCAGTAAGATCGGAATGTGTTATTACGGAGGCTGAAATACTTTTCATGATAACGTCACTTGTCACCATTGTTTACGTGGCTTGGCATTCCGAAAATTGCCCGGCACCGACAGGCGGGAATATAACTACGAGGCAATTTCATCTTGACAGCAAAGTCATGCACGATTGTGCATTCGGGCAAATAGGGGACAAACGACCTAAAACGACCGTATCGGATAAGATATCATTTTTTATTTATAGTTTTCTTTTTGATAACTTTCAAGCAAACAAGGTTATTAGAAAATCTTGGCATGGAACCACTTTATGGTTAAGAATTTATTTATTTATTTATTTATTTTATTTATTTATTTAGCAGGAGTGACCCTTGCGAGCCGTGCACATTTTATAACATAAATTAACAATCTTAAAGTCAATAATAAAATTAATTATAAAATAAATACATTATTAAAATTCACAATACATTTTCAATACATAATTTTTTTCACTAAATGTCCATATTAAAATTATTCTAAATTAAAATTAAAATTATTATAAAATTCTTCTATATTATAAAACGGGTGACATAACAAATATTCTTTCAAATTACTTTTAAAATTGGTTATTGTTAAACATTGTTTAATAGAAATGGGCAAATGTTTAATAGAATGGCCCGTAAGCTTTGCTCCCCATGCAAACGTCGTATACTAATCATTTGGAAACCGCTATTCCAATTAAATTGATATTTAAGATCTAATATCAGGTAACAAATATCTGTGTCTGCATGCTTTTGTTTTTTTTTTTAAAATACAAAACGAACGAAATTAAAGCAAAAAGAAAATCTTCATACGAATTTTGTTTTCTCTGTGGTTTGACCCTGAATTCCTTTACCGAAAAAACAAAGACATGCAGACACAGATATTTGTAGCCTAATATCAGATACCAAATATCAAGTAAGTTGGAACAGTGGTTTTCAAATTATTAGTAAACTACGTTTGTATGGGAGGCGAAATTTTCTGATGCTTACGGGCCTTAAGGTCGGCCCGTAACCTTGATATTTAAAACTGATATTTGGTATCTATTAATAGGCTACAAATATCTGTGTCTGCATGCGTTTGTTTTTTCGGTAAATGTATTCTGGGTCAACCCATAGAGAAAACAAAATTTGTATGAAGATTTTCTTTTTGCTTTCATTTCATTCGGTTTGGATTTTTCAAAAAAACAAAAGCATGAAGAAACAGACATTTATTACCTGATATTAGATATTAAATATCAATTTAATTGGAATAGCGGTTTCCAAATTATAAGTAAACTACGTTTGTATGGGGAGCATAGCTTACGGGCCGTTCTTAAGAGCTGATTTTACAATCCTCAAATAGTAGGTAACTACTTATCGGACTGATAGTACTTTACGTTTGTCAAAAGACGGATAGTCATTACGAAAGAATGATATCTTCTATCACAATTACCTCACTGTAACTTTACTAGTAAAAATATGGACTTACTATAACGGATTGATAAGCAGAGGCTTAAATAAATCCGTCGAATAGTTTCTGACCGTTAAATGCGGGGATTATGGCCGGAATAAATAGTATTATGTATGGTTAATCTGGTGCTAGTCCGTGTTATACATTTTGACAGTTCACTCGAAACTAGCACATAAATATTTAAGTGAGTTCTGTTTTTTGTTGTTATTTTTTTGTATTGAATGTTTGTGGCTAACATAAATAATCGTACACAGGTTAAAAAACACTCTTGTCATTATTTTTTTAATTAAAAATAAAAAGTATACGTACGCTATCCAATAAAACATAAATCATCAAACACGGACTACTCTGTAAACAGTAATGCGTGGTCATTTATCCCATTGGCAGCTCTATTGCACTGTGCAAGGATAAATATTAGTTTCATTCATCTATTTCCAGTTAACCTGTCTCCACATCTCATTCATATAATTTACAGTCATTAATGATTCACTCATTTATTCACTTCACATTTCTGACGTGAAAATCATCAGTTGATACTGTGAGAGGGGCTGACACATTACCACGCCTACGTTTTCCTTGAAGTATTCGCTTAGTTTGCACGTACACACTCGAGATGAATTACGCATCAGTCATTATGGGATCGTAAAATCAGGTGCGCATAGCTGTGATTTTGGTTCGGTGATTCACTCATCTCTGTTGTGAACTGAGCTAATTCTACTTGACAAGAACATCACTCGGATTCCGGGGAGCCCATGAGACATCGACACGAATCTGCTGTGAATTCAAATCAAGCTTAAAAAAACAATTATAGTTTTCAGGCATCCGTACCCAAACTACTAACTACTAACCCTCCGCTGTCCGTCCGCCTGTCACAGGGCTGTATATCATGAACTTTAATAGGCAGGCAGCTGCAATTTTCACAGAGTGTGTATTTATTTTGCCGCTATATCAAACAATGTTTAAAATAAAAAAATATTAAATTTAAGGGGGGTTTTATAAAATAACGTGATTTGTTTGTGTGTTAAATCTTGTACTATGGTTCGGAACCCTTCGTGTGCGAGTCCGCCTCGCATTTGGCGGGGTTTTTTAATAACTTCTTTATTGGTTGTAAGTTTTCTAAATAGACGATACACATTAAATTTTTCTAATTATATTCAACGACTGTAAGGATTTCTGGAATGAAAGTTATTAAATATGACTTTAATTATGACCTTATTTTCACCGGTTTTATGCACGTTATAATAATAAGCAATAGCAATTTCTAATATTTCGTCACGTTTTTAAATAAAAAAGTATTAGTAAATAAAAAAAACCTTGTGACACATCTTTCAAATGAATAGTCATGGATTCAAATTTCAAGGTGGTTTTTTTTTATTTCCCAAGTTAATTTTGGTAGATTTATGCATGTTCAAAGAATCCCTAAAATGAAAAGTTTGGCATTTATATCTAATCCTAATGTTTTGTTATAATATGCATGTTCAAATATTCCCTAAAATGAACGTCGTATGTATTAGTTAGGTTATAATCCTAATTATTTTTTATAATATAGACACATATATCAAATAAGTTAACGTAAGTGGCCAAACTCAGCAAAAGTTTGACATTGTTAGCTGACACTAAATTTCTGTTTCCATAATCGATATTATTATTTATTTTTGGTGCATTGACATTGGTATAGTTTAAATACAATCCTACTAATATTATAAAGGGGAAAGTTTGTAATAATGGATGGATGGATGTTTGTTACTCTTTCACGTGAAAACTACTGAATGGATTTTAATGAAACTTAACAATAATATAGCTTATACATCAGAATAACACATAGGCTACATTATATAAAGATATTGTGCCTTTAGGACTACTTGGCATCACGCTAAATCGCTGGAGGTGCGACCAATATAATAAAATCCTTGAGAACCAATTACTCGATTTAGATGCGGATTGTATCTACGTCTAGCCTGATTTTACAAAAAACTTATAGGCTACATAATATAACGCTTCATAGGGTTAGTAGAAGGGTAAGTAGTGAGTGTTACTTATAACTTGCGAACCACTTACCTGATTTATGTGCGTATTTTGTCAATGTATAGCATCTCTGGGAGCAGTCAGGTTCGAGATGGGTTACTGTTTTCGATTTTGAGGCTGGCTGTGGGTTGGAGTCCACGCAAAACTTACCTACGTTACACGTTACTTACTAGGTAAGCAATGTAGTAGTGAAAGTGCAGAAAGGTTCTGGCGGCAAATGTTTATTTTTAAATAGCCACCACTAACCCGAGCGGAGCCGGGTACCGCAGCTAGTATTATATATGTGTCAATACTTTTTAGGACATTGGAAACATAGGTAAAACCACGGGGTAAAACCTTGCTATAGTTTTAAATTATTTTTATCTTTGGAATTTTCATTATGTATCTGGCAACACTAAGGAGTGAATGGTATCCTCCTTCACTTTTAGTTACCTTGTAGAACCTGTCAAAAAAAGCAGTTGTAGTTGCAGCACATGAGTTATTACACAGCACTAATCTGTATAGGTACAACAAAAGAAAACAGAATTGGCAAGATTTTAAAGCGACATTTCATGCAACCCCCGCGATTACGGTGCGCCCGCACACCTACATTGATTAAACAAAGGTAGTCCGAGCTCCTAAGCTGCGCTCTGTGTTGATTTTTCTTCAGTGAAGAAGCGAACGCGAAGCCGAGTTGGCGCGCGCGTGCGAACCGACTCTCCCGCGCCAACCGTCGAACGAATTCAAATTTCGAATTCGAAATTAATTAATTTTACTTGCCAGTGTTGCCAGATTTATAAGTGGCTTCTGTGATAAATTCGTTTTATTTCGGTGAATCTGCTGAATTATATTCAATGGAAACGGGGAATAGTACGATCCTGTGATTAGTTCTAAAACTGGTAGAACGATAGCAGCATTATTAGTATTGTGACCAATACAAACGAAATTCTTCAAAATGTAAGTACCAAATGCATAAATGTATTTGTTTGGATTTATTTATTTGTTTATTTATTTATATACACTAGCAGCTTAAAGCTGATGCGTGTATGTCATTGGTTTAGTGCACTATTTGGTTATTAAACGTCTGTTTTTCTTTAATTAAAAATAACTGTCCAATTGGTTTTTGCCACAAATGAAAATAAATATTAACGTTAAATTAATATTATTATTATATTTACTTATTATTATATTATATTATATTAATTAACATTATTATTATATATAGTACATTTTCGAGTAATAAAAATGTCTGATAGACGATATTTTCTCCTGGATAAAATGATGATTTTAAATTGGATCATATAACCCAGATAATATGAAGCAAAATTCTTGAATACAAACAGGCACAAAAATATATGCTTTCTGAAGTACCATAAATAGATCGCATAGCTTATCTTACGGCCATTCATCCATGCATTCACAATGTATGCTCAGCTGTTTTGAAATACCAGTTCAATGACATACATATTTATGGATAAGATAAATACGTTTATACAATATCAACTATGACTAGGTATTTTGAAACAGCAGGCCCCGTTTTTCACAACTTTTCAACAAATACATATTCCATATCTCTCAGATGTGTGATCGTGATCAAATAACTGAAGTCGTAGGGCTTGCCTTTAATCGTTTCGGGGTTCATATGCATCATAAGCACATATGCACCGTATCCAATTTTAGTTTCTGAAATCTTCAACGAGACACATGCATTGCAAAAAAATCCCAAGAAAATATAATAAAATACTTGACAGTACCACCTTTCTGAGAAAAAATATATTCAAATTTATACCAAAAGTGTTTAGTAAAAGTGCGAAATTTGTTCAAATAACTGCTATAGGTACTCTAATACTACTATCATATACTACTATACACCTTTCTTACGTTTAAGTATTCGAAAACTGTAATAAGACCGAGCATAAGACACATTATACATATTAATGTTCGTTCGTGGTTAGAATTCCACGCAAAACTGTAGTTCCGATTTCTAGCTCACTAGGAGGTAGAGATAATCCCGCCCGAGTCGGTTGGTACCATCGCATTGAGTAAGCGACGTTCGAAGCGGCAGTCGATTATAAATGAGTTTTTAATTTCGGACCCTAGAACAATTCCTTGAAGTAAGGAGACTGCACAATCACAATAATTAGGTAACAGTTTGTAAATATATGCCATTTTAACACTCGCTGTAAAATTTAAAATAAAAAAAGCCGTGTAGCGCAGACGCAAAGGCTTCGGGATCCCACAATCGGAGCCAACTTCTACGAAAAAGTTAGTCGGGTCTCAGCGCGGAAACGCCGCTAGGGTTCCGTACCATCGTACAAGATTGATCAACAAAAAACACGGGCCTTTTTTTTATTATGTTTTATTCCTACCTATTTGTTGTTATATAGGCAAAATAAATACACACTCTGTGAAAATTTCAGAGATACAGTCCGTTAAAGAGACGGCCGGACGGACAGACGGACAGCGGAGGCTTAGTAATATTGTTCCGTTGGTACCCTTTGGGTACGGAACCCCAAAAAGTTATTTCAGAGGAATATTTTAATTTAGTTTAGTTGCAGTCATACCTTTATTTTATAATGAATATTTTTTCAACTCAATAAAAAAGAATCACTCACAGAGACTCGTTGTTAGCTAGATCTTAATTCACCAATGTAGGGCGACCACTTCCTACACAACAGAGTGACTTGCGTCTACTTATTTAACTTGTCGCTCTGTGCAATACCTTCTCCTGACTTATTGCGATTGGCAATTTTGCAACGGCAGATTTTAAAAATGACTTGTCATTGTGACATTAAACATTCAATTTCGACTTAAATCGGAGCACTAAATTACGGCACAGCTTCGTTTAGTATGTTCAGTTCGAGTTCTCACCTAAATTGGTGTTTACAGAACTTTAAAGTTACGTAAAAACGTCAAATCCAAAGAAGTGTTTCAGCAGCGGGAGCATAAATGAAAGTGGACACTTGTCGAGCTAGAGGGAAATTTTGTCGAGGATTTTTATCAACTGTAATATCACAAATGGGGAGCTCGATTAATTTATCGAGATCGAGTGTTAACTCTATAGAGAGTGGCAACACGCACCGTTTTGTCCACAAGAACTGTCACTTTAAACCTCCCGACCCTGGCTGTGTTCGCGCAGACTGCTCCATGATATTCAGTGCAAGGAGCAAGAAATAGCGTTTTACAGAATAGCGGCGAACAAAAATCCATTTCCTACAAATCGCCTACACCTAAGTTATTTCGAATTGAATTTCGTATAGATGCACAATTAAGAACGTTTTTAATGAATTTAGATAAAAATTGCTTGGTTTAGCGCATTTGCCTTGTGAGATTAGAAGGATTGTAGTTTATCTAATGTCAATGTGACGTTAACCTCTGCACTTTTTTCGTTTTCCCGTTCAGCTGGAGCGTTGCTCTAAGCCGTCCCGCCTGATTACTACCTATAACGGAAAGTAAAGGATGGAATGGAAACATCTTTGCCCAAACAAATCCATCCATCTTTCGCTCTTATTACCGCTTTTCCTATGTCTTTGAATCATGAAAACGTAAAGAAACGCCTGTGCCATCGCCACTACATACGCACATATTAGTAAAACGAACAAACACCTCCTTCTAGGATTTAACACACCCTCCCGGTGGTGGTGACAAAATTATCCTCAACAAACGTCAAATTAGTAGGATTACATTTATTTGTGCTTCCACAAATGGACAAAATTTATTCTTTGTCGAGATTTGCCTATGTTTATGTATGTTTGTGTATGTTTATTTTGACAACCTCCACTCGACATAACATTGTTTATGCTATCAGTTGGCGACAAGTGTCCCGCACACAAGATAAAGCCTATGTACGTAAGTTTGTCGGCCAGATAAAATTATTTGTGCTCCCGCTGCAGGTTAAAGAATATTTTTTTTCCCAAAATAATATTTTACTTATATGAGAAACAACATGTTTAGTATGAGTATGTTGCGTTGCGGTAACAATACAATTAATTCATAGTTAGAACCTTAACATAAATATAACGTATAGTAAGAAAGTTAGGCTATATATAAGCATTTATATTTTTTAACAGCTGTCTTGAAAATGTCATCGGACTCTAGGTTTTTTATATCATTTGGAAGATTATTAAATATTTGTTCACCATCATACAGCAAAGTTCTTTTATCGTAAAGTGTGCGAGGAGTGCGGGGACGCGTAGGTTCCGGGCGTTTCTTGTGAAGTGTGTGTTTATGTCACGTCACTATTTGTGTGTATATCTCCCCGTAGATTTTTTCTTATCTATATGCATGTGTCGGATTTATAAATTAGTGTTTACTTTTATTCTGTGGTTTCACTTCTTCGACCTGTCAAAATCTAACTCGGACTACCAATTTGTGTGTAAACGCAGAATCGTAAATAGCAACGTCAACGTATTTACGGCGACGATACGTAAACGCTAACTTTACACTTTTTCATATATTTGAAAACGCGAGTCGATCGGTTTGACCTTGAATTGTTGAAAGATTGCCAATGTATCAAAGTTTTTATTGCAATTTTAAATAATTTTTTTTTCGGGAACATTTAATGTGATGCCATATATGTTAAGAAATCTACCTATTTTCTCTTACAAGTGAACTGTTGCCCGTAAGCGCGGTGTTTTTAAGGTTCCGTACCCAAAGGGTGCCAACAGAACCCTATTACTAAGCCTCCGCTGTCTGTCCATCCGTCCGTCCGTCCGTCTGTCACAGGTGCATATATTTTGGCGCTATTGCAACAAATATGTAAAATGAAAAAATAATAATAAAAAAGGTGGGCTAAAAACATAATTGTTTGGTGTTAAATAATGTAGGATGATACGGAACCCTTCGTGTACGAGTCCGACTCGCACTTGGCCAGTTTTTTTTAAATCGAATCTTAAATTATTTTTAGTTCCGCCAATATCGACCGGAAGCTGAGTCAGTCTTTGATGAGTATCGACTTATCGTGACACACTCGCTATCATCGGCACTCGTGGTCGTTGTGCAATGATTTAATTCGATTTCAAAAGACAGAGCGGTACTTTGCACGTAACAGTCGCGAACGTCAAACTCACTGCTTGACCACCGCAAAAGTCACAGATAATTTGATTGATATATATTTTCACTGGCACTTGTGACCCGTCAGTACTGTAATTGAAGCATATTCTAATAAATAAATAGGATTTACGTTCGCAAGATACATTGTTTGTCCATTGGCCAAGGTACAATTTTGTTCCAGGCCCTAACGTTTCCCTACCCCTAAAAGTCGTCGGATTTTCATTAAAAATTTTCAATCTACTATGTCCGTAACATTTCTATTTTTGTAAATATCTGTATTTTTCAGTAAAAAAATCGAAAATGAACGTAAAAAAGCCAACTATTTCCCAATATTCATCAGCCAATATTTTTCAATCTAAAAGGAATATTAAAAAATACATACGTAGATTAAAAACATGTTTAACCATTAAGAGGATGTAAACAGTTATCACCCCTAGTATTGATAGGGTAACGAAACAATCTATAAAAAAACCGGCCAAGTGCGAGTCGGACTTGCACACGAAGGGTTCCGTACCATCGTACAAGATTGAACACAAAAAAAATAGGTTTTTTGTATGGGGCCCCCCTTTAATTTTTATAATCTTTTTATAATGCCTATTTGCTGTTATAGCGGCAAAATAAATACACACTCTGTGTCCTACCTATTACGGTTTGTGAGATACAGCCCTGTGACAGACAGACGTCTGCTCCGCTGTCCTTCCGTCCGTCCGTCTGTCACAGGGCTATATCTCGTGAACCGTAATAGGTAGGCAGCTGAAATTTTCACGGAGTGTGTATTTTGTTTTGTCGCAATAACAACAAACAGGTAAAATAAAAATAAATAAAGGGGGCCTCATACAAAAAAAAACCTGATTTTTTGTGTTAAATCTTGTACGATGGTGCGGAACCCTTTGAGTGCGAGTCCGACTTGCACTTGGCCAGTTTTTTTGCACATATCCTCAGAAACCCGTCTTATAAATTCCAACTATTTTTTTCAATTATTTTATGAGATTAAATACAGAACCGCTCAATGTGCTCGCCACTATAGTTATAGTTTGTAACTTTATAAATTTAAGTATAACTCCTTAAATTTATAAAGTTACAATATAAATAACATCGAACGACCGTGGCGCCATCTATTTTGATGTGCACACCCAGATTTTGTCTGACAAGAACAATTTCATGGTTCCACTCAGGCTGAGAAAAATAGTCGTAACAAAAACTGAGACTAACGGAAAGTAGTACTTTGTGACGTCACTTTGACACATTTTGTATGGACGAAATCTCAAAGCAATGCCAATTGACGTCACAAAGTACTACTTTGCGTTAGCATTAGTTTCAGTGACGACTATTTATCCCAGCCTTAGTAGTAGGTAAGGCATCACTAAGTCCAGCCTACTGAAAAAAAATATGTACTCATGAGGAAATAAGCCGACGTGTCGACTTGTTATCTATTGAGGTCAATGAACATGCCGTGAAGCAGGAGTAGTTCTGTTGAAACACTGCCTATGCAGCTGCAAATATATACGCGGTGATCTGAGTGGTCAGTCTGAGTTCTCACCTAAATTGGCGTTTACGGCAAACTGATCGACTGGCGTTTTCCGTCAACTCCATACAAGTTTTTACTAGATATTCTGTGGTTTTACTTCTTCAAGCTGTCAAAGTCAAATTCGGATTTCCGATTTGTATGAAAACGCGGAGTCGACGTAAACGGCAACGTCGACGTATTTACGGCAACGTTGAGTAAGCTGTCAAATCAAGCTCGGAAAATGTTAATTCGATTAACGCCCACTGCGCGCGCTCTTCAATTTCTCCATACATTTGAAAACGCCAGTCGATCGGTTTGCCGTAAACGCCAATTTAGGTGACAACTGAGACTTCGGGTACAGAAAACCTGTCGAACAGCCGAAGGCACGAAGTACGGTTTCAGATTTTTTTTAACAATACGAACTTTTTTTAATAAAAAAAATCTAAAAATAATATTTAAAAATGTATTTAATAATATGCTGTAATTCGAATGTATAGTACCTATCTGAACACATCTGAATGTGCTAGTATTTAATGCGTTTTGTGGCTATTAGATACATTTTCTAACATTTTTTTGAAGATAATTTTATATTTTATTGAAAAGTTATATCCGATTTTTTTTTCCGATTCAGTATACGAAACTGTACTTCCTGCCTATGGGTTTTCGACATTTTTTTCTGTTCACCGTGTATAAAAGTTAGTAATACTCATGTTTAATTTGTTGTGTAGCAGGACATAGATGTTCCAACACAAACCTACTCTCATGATATTAGCCCAAAACTATGACACCAGGTACCATACCAGGACCTTCCTTATAGTGCGGAATTAACTTTGTTCCAAATTGTCAACTTGAAACGCAAATATCATAACTTCTTTTTTATTTAATTAATTTCGCATCTATTGTCGCATTATCAGGTATTAATCTAAATGGTGAAATACTAACCCAACTCTACAAAAGTGGACTGCCTTATGTTGGATTCTTATTTGCATAAATTTACTATCACAAAAGCACATTGAATTATAATGCAAATATTTCGTTTCGCGTTTCAAAATTAAGGTTATCCGTTACGCGCAGACGTGGATCTTTGAGACATATGATGTTTAATTTATAAATTGACATTAAATAAAAAACAAAAGATTTTTTCTCACTTTTAGTCAACACATTACAAAAATACGCAAACAATTGACTCAAAATAAAACAAAAGGCAATCTGTTAGGGTCTTGTGAACAAAACCTACGGTGAATCAAAACATTAAAATCAAATTTAACCACGGGTAGCTCTCAAAAGGCCATTTCGGGTGCATTTTCTCCAGTTAATTTAATTAATACTAAGTTGCCGGTCGCCAAACCCAAATCCAATTTTTTTATCATAAGCAAAAATAATTACGATGTTAATCATACACGGGTCAATAGCACTAAAATATGGCGTATTTTTTCGGGCTTTGAATTCGGAATGCAAAAAAAAAACTGAAAACACATCACAAAACCCCACATCCCCTGTTCAGCTAGCGCCATTGAGTGGTATTTGGTTGTGACGTTATTTGCGGGTTGTGCACGCCGATAGTCGCCTGATGGGAGATTTGACAGCGGTTTGGTTATAGTTGATTTCAGAATGTGATGAACCGGATATCGTGCACTTCAGCCTTAAATATTTGATTTTCCGGTGGTTCTATGTCTGCCGCATTTTGTTTGTTTTGTTTCAAGGCGTATGTACTTACCGCAATTTCAATTTTATTTTAACGCTGCACCTAGTATATATCAAGAAAGATAACCCACGGATTAACTTGAACAATCGATATTACGTTTTTGTTTGTGCATCATTGCAAGTCCATTGGCGAAATCTCCACAGAAAAGAGGCGAATTTTAAAGCCTTTGAGACAATTTTAAGATTTTTTTGGTTTGATAAATACCTACGTACTAATCAATACTACAAATAACTCAAATATAAAGTTGCGATAGGAATCTTTATTTTATTGGACATTGACTCTAAAGTAAATTTTATTCCACGAACGAGTTCCCAGAGAAACACAGAATGCTCTGCACTTATGTTTAAATTTAACAAAGATTTAATTTAACATTTGTATACTATCTTATTGCTAAGCCGCTGCACATAAATACGGAGACCTGGCCGGTCGGCGCCAGTGGGTTAATGACATCATAGAGCAATGAAACGCGACAATTAAATGCGACATTCTTCAGCTAGGTGAAAAATTAAAGAAAAATAAAATTTTTGAACTACCATTCTTAATAATTGAATTCGATATAATATGCCATGTTTAAAGTACTTACAAAGAAATAACTTAACAAACATAAAATAAATGATTCCATAAATGTCAGCAAAAAAAAACACTATAAGCAAGTGAACCAGTGTATGCAAGGTTTATTTTTATATTACTGAACATGGATGGCTATTACCATCATGATATTATTTCATTTTTCATTTCATTTATTTAAACTTTTTTAAGTTACGTCACAAAGATCCGCGGATCAACCCAGTAAAGAAGAATCCGCAAAGAAACTTCACGGGTTTACATAACATATTATTTCCGTCCACAATTATGAAATACATGGTTAGATCTAAATGCTACTGCCAAACAATTCCTTGGTATAACAGATTAAGGTAAAGAACAAAGAACAATAGAAACAGTCCAACACACCTCATTTACTAATGAATTAGTTTCCATGCCAGGATCTTCCTTTTATGAGCTTCGACCATCTTTTGATAAAATGCGATGGTACCAACCCGGGCAGCCTAATAGAGGAAAGGAATATTTTAGTCGAGCCAGTTTTTGAAAAACTTTTTTTTAATGTTTAATAATGTCAATTTAATCACGAGGTCTACAGCTCAGAGAGTCACTAGCTTAGTATCGCTGAATTTATCTTTCAGTAAATTATAAAATAGGTATGTGTACGTTCTCGATGCATCACAAAAAATCATTAAAAGAAGGAAGCCTCTATTTCTATTAAGGCCTCTATGTATCTCGTATCGCGACACCATACATATTCTTTGCCAAGGACGATGTCGGTCCGTCTGTCAGTCCGTAAAAGTAGCTTTTTTCGAGACCGGTTTCTCCTGCGATATTTTTTCGTGTTGTAATTTTTTAATCCGTATGTCTTGCTCCGATATCTCCTCTGATAAGATATCACTTTGAATCGATCAGAATATGCCTTGGCTGTCGTTCAATGAGGGCAATTTGATTTGTAATGAAAGGTACACGTATGTATGTTTATCAAATGTTACACAATACTTTAGCAAATTAGGTGCCATGCCATGCTATCTAGCAAGTGCTAGAAAGCTCGCCCCTACGGCTCAGAGGAATTGCTTTTCATGCGAGAGGTCATGGGTTCAAATACTGGCCCCGGTCATGCAACACTTCTTTCTAAGTTACGATAATACTATGTATACTAAGGATAAGTGCATTTCGTTAAGAATGCGAGCTGTTAGATGGTTCGGAACTCATCCCCTTGCTCTATTAGGTAGTAGGGTTAAGCCCATCCGGGTTGGTGCGCATCGTGTGCGCATGCAGTGGGCCTTGGATGAAATTATGGTTGAAGCGACAATAAATAATTGTCAGTTTTTAGGGTTCCGTACCCAAATTGCGCCAACGGAACCCTATTACTAAGCCTCCGCTGTCCGTCCGTCCATCCGTCCGTCCGTCCGTCCGTCTGTCCGTCCGTCTGTCACAGGGCTGTATCTCAGGAACCGTAATAGCTAGGCACCTGACATTTTCGCAGAGTGTGTATTTATTTTGTCGCTATAACAATATATCAAAGGCGGGGCATACAAAACACGTGATTTTTTGTATCAAATCGAACCAATCGTTTAGGTGTGCGAGGCCGACTTGGACTTGGCCGCTTTTTAACGTTATTGGTTGCAACTGACGCGATGTGTTGCTATCAGGTGTCAAATTGAACGGGCCAATACTACAGCTCTGTTTATGCTATACGGCTCTGTTAGGTGGCAGTTGGCACAACATTAGCACCGGATGCAACTGAATGCGACACCGAATATTTAGATTATAATCGTGCCACATTCCACTGCGATAAAAACATTCTTTAAACTTATTATTAGCCTCTACCTTTATGAGATAACTATACCAAATAATATATACACACCATACAGTTTTTTTGTATTGTAATAGTACACTGCACTCGGATTTGTCATATTTTAGCATTGGCCAGTTCAGCAAAACAAAACACAGTGAAGAAGAACTGGAAAGAAACTCCGCTGTTTTTTTTTTCAACGTCCACTTAGTCTAAGTTTACAAAAGTGTTTGTCAATTATTTTAACAAAAACATAGGTAAAACACTAAATTCACATGAATATACAAAATTTACAATCCATGCCGTATGCAACAGTTCCTGAGAAATATCATTAACCGACTTCAAAAAAAGGAGGAGGTTATCAATTCGTCTGTATGTTTTTTTTTTGTTTTTTTTTATGTTTGTTACCTCATAACTTTTGCCTGGGTGAACCGATTTTGATGATTATTGTTTTAAATGGTAGCTAGTGCTTCCCAAGTGGTCCCATTTTAATTTAGTTAAGTTCTGACAATGATATCCATGAGAAAATCATAAAAGTCTTAAATTTGTATTAAGATGTGCGCGACAAATGGACGAATAACTCAATATAACGCCAACCGATTTCGGTGATTCTTTTTTTATTGGAAAGGACGTGTACAAATTAGTAAGTGTACTTCAGATTCACTAAAAATAAACAAATAAAAAAAATTTAACAAAAAAATTACCGACTTCAAAGAAAAAGCACTAAAAAGTAAAAAATAATTTCCATTTTTGTAGTTACGATTTCTGTTATTTTTTGAGTCGGTGTTTTTTTAAATTTATTAATTCCGTGGTTTGTCACCAACAGTGAGATCCACGAACATTTGCAAATTAACACTCTTAAAGAGGAAATTCGGTCCACTGCAAGCACATATCAGAAAAGACTGATTAATCACCCCAACGTCCTGGCAGCTCAGCTGACGCACCAAGGCTACCCCAAAAGGCTCAAACGACACAACATCCTGGAGCTACAAAATCGGCAGTAGCTTCACAATTATAGAGAGTAGCTGCTCCCAGTGGGGGGCACACTCTTCACGACCTTATACCTTAAAACAAATCTGATTATAGTCTGAGGACTGATTGCAGATGTTACACGAAAAAAAAAAAAAACTTAATTCATATTCAAATCGGGCGCCACCAATAATTTCGCTGCATTTCACGCGAATTTTCTCCGGACATAAGTAGTTCACATTGAAGATTATCTCCGGACTAAATTCACCGGAAAGACCGCGTTTTGCATGGTTAGGCCGGAGAGTCCCCGTTTTAAATCCTAACATCCCACGCTGGTCACGGCTGTAAAATGTTACGAGTCATTATCGAATCCGTGCACACAGATCACCGTACGTTTGTCAATTATGATCCGTTCGCTAAGTAAAAGGTTAGCGGTGTTGCGTGTATTGTCGTGTGTACAAGGTTAGGTTAGCCGGAAAGTGTTTCGGGTTTCCTTATTTGTGTGTCGATGGACGATTAGATTAGATTGTAGACTATTGTTGTGGGATTTTTTGTAATCTTACATTTTCACTCACATTTTCACTCACAACAATTTTCACAAATTTGCAATGTCAAACAACCACAAAAGTGTCTTCGCCGCAAAGTGCACCTGCGTTGCCCCACAAAAGAATTGCTCATCGATGCCCATGGACCTTACGCGTTTGCTTCTTCACACCAAGGTTGTACTTAAGAGCATCCTTTATTACTAAGATTGAAACGAGATAGCCAAAGCCCGACGTGTAGCTTAGTTAGAGCAGTTCGGAATAAATCTTTCGAAATGTGACCAACACGCGTAGCGCTCGAAACCGATTTTTAATTGTTTTGTCAAAGGAATTTGAAAAAGTTAAACATAACCTAGAGATGATGTTATGCTCTTTAAAGTGATTTTAAAATAAATATCACTAACTGTCAATATCAGCAGTAAACTTGAAAAATAATGCGTTTGAGACCTGATTCCAGCATTTTTTTCCATGCAAAAAATATAATTTTCTAAAATATTTTGTTAACTATATTTGTAGAAGGTAAGCTATAATTGCACATGTTTTTTTTTTGCATGTTCTCGCTCTATAAATTTCAGGGACTTACAATCAAACCAAACGAATTGGCTATTATATTAATCTTAAGAGTGGCATATGGTATATGCCAGGTCCTCACATAAGAGTTGCTCGTTGATGCCCATGGACTTGCGAACCTACGTAGTGGCTTCTTCAAACCAAGTTTAAAGATTGTACTGAAACGGTATAACTGAAACAGTGGATAAATGAATGGACAGCAGGGTGAAGATGGGGTGAAGCGAATTTTTGGTTATTTAAAACATTTACATTGTTTTAAGGCGACCAAAGAAAACAATTACTTACAATGGTCATGTCGTTACACTGAGAAGAGGAGTGATTCCTGAATCCTTTTTACTCTATTTGTCTCTATTTCCGGTATAACTACATGAAATACGTAATTGTATTATTTTTAATATGGAATGGTATAAATTGGAATGGAGTAAGCAAATTGGTGCGTCCATGTGCCTGGATGGCACATCAGTCGTTCGAACGACTGTGGCGCCATCTACATACTTTAACGCACACTATGATACTTTTGATATTACCGCGGTCGTTAAATATGTTTGAAAAATGTTACGGCTTTTCACGCGGCGGGAAGAGACATTCTCCGACGTTTCGAGCTAATCGTTTATCATATATTATAAGACAACGGGCTGAACGATTAGCTCGAAACGTCGGAGAATTTCTCTTTCCGCCGCGTGAAAAGCCGTAATATTCTTAATAATTAGACCATTTCAATATTACTGTCTGCTTTTATCTACAAGATATAGAGGTCGAAGCAACAGCGCGATGGTAGTATGCAGATGAAAACCAGGTCTGAGTCTAGAGATTATCTCAAAAATAGACATGCACGACAAGTGGTTATATTGCAGACGTGGCATGGTCCCATACTATCATGTCAAGTTCGAGACAGGTTTGAAAACCACTTTATGTTATGGATGGTGTTAAATTAATCGAGCGTTTAATAGTGATGTAAATTTTATTTAAGTTAGTCGGTTGCAATTTTAATTTGGTTAGTTGCAGCGATGTGTTATCCATGCAAATGTCACTGGTACTAGCCCAATTATTAGGCGAAGACTTTTTTAGGGTCCCGTACCTAAACGGTGCCAAACGGAACCCTATTCGGAACACTAAGCCTCCGCTGTCCGTCCGTCCTTGAACCCTAATAGGTAGACAGCTGAAATTTTCATAGAGTGTGTAATTCTGTTTACTGTTCAAATTATACATTATTATTGCGCAAAATTAATTACAAAAAAATAAAAAACAAATAAATGCCCCCCTTTGAGGCAAAGTGATTCTTTCGGCCAAATGATATATAATCGTAAGGAACCCTTCGTCTACGAGTCCGACTCGCACTTGGCCGGTTATATTTATGTAACTGGACATGGATGGATAATTCCACACCCACCGTCAAGATATTAGCCCAACACACCGCATTCCCGAAGGAATTAGATGCCATACCAGAACCTAATACCCTTCATGAGCACACTACATTAAACTAGATGGCAAAAACGGACACATTTTCATTGTCGCTTTGACCATATTTTTAACAATGCGATGGTACCAATCCGGGCGGGCTTTAACCCTACCTCCTAAGGAAGGCCCACAGTCATCATGGCGAAAATATAAGCATATGTCAGATTTAAATGTAATTGATGAATTAAATTAAAAAAACATGGATTCCGAACCATGGATCAGCTGGAATTCGTGACGAAAAGCACTTATCCAACTAAGAAAGATAAAGTGGTGCATGAACAGGGCGTGGATCAACCCGCATGATATCTAGCAAGTTCCTGCGCACCTGAGCTACGAGCCGCTCTTATTTCTATTCTGTTCTCGGCGTGAGGAACTAACTGGTCTACCTTACAATGCACGTCTAAATTTATTAAGGAGGGCCTGGAGGTTTTTTTTTTTATGTGACTGGACATGGATGGCTAATACCACAAGTTCTGTCATGGTATTAGCCCAACACACCACATGGGAACTAGGTGCCATGCCAGGACCTTCCTTATATTGCACGGCTACATTGAACTGGATGGAAAACACGGACAATTTTCATTGCCGCTTCGACCATCGTTCATCCAATGCGATGGTACCAACCCGGGCGGGATAAACCCTACCACCTAGTAAGTAAGGAAGGGGACCTACAGCTTAACGTGGAATCCGAACCACGGCCAGCCTCTCTCAACGGTCGAATGGTCACCCATCCAAGACCAGACCGGACCCAGCGTTGCTTAACTTCGGAGAGCGATCGCCGAAGTGTCGCGCCACTGGGCCACTGAGGCTGACTGATGTGGTTCTTTGCTACATGCGCGAAGAACTACTTACACAGGCGAAGAAGAGGCTGGAACGGATGCAAGGTTTTTCAAATTGCCATCCTATTTCTAAGGGATAGTTTTTTTAGTAGATTAGTTTTTTTTCTTCTTGCCTGCTTGGGGTGAGGTGGTAAAAAACGTTGACTTTATGACATGAGCTTCCACCAGAATTTGGAAATTGAATAGGAAATTGACTTGTTTCTCCCCTTAACCCTTTGTTTCAATTCCAGTTCGCGCCCAATAAATACCGATTAATTTCCTGAAAACCGAAAGCACTCGACAATTCGAATGTATCTGAAACGGACGGATCTTTGGTTACAATCGGCGCGCACTATCGGCTATCGCACGCGGCGGAGTGGGTCGGACTTAGGGCTGCCGCTCCCATCTCCCAATGTTGCATCTTTATAAACCAGCTTAAGAGATAATGAGGTGATCAAGTTCCATACAATGGCTCGTGCCTGTTTCCTCAGTCAAATTAAGAAATCGTTTTCTGAAATTAGGCACATTAAGGACGGAATGCAATCTCGGTATGATAATTAAATTAAAATAAAAAACCACGAGTAGCTGTCAAAAGGAAATTTGGCGTGCACAATATCCGGTTGGTGTAAGCAAGCTAGCAAAATTGGTTATCGAAGCGATTTAGTTAATATACTTTTTCGTACTAAGCAGGTACGTCGCTTATTCCAAAGAATGTAAAATGTATGTATGGATAATCGACCGTGAAGCAAGGACACATTAATTGAAGAAAGAGCCCAGTAAAAAGAACTACCTTACAAATATACTGCAAGGCTGAACCCGAACCAGCAAAACATACCATTCGCGGGTATTGCGTCTACCAATTTCGCCACCGGCTGCATATTCATAATTTGACAATCTTCTACGATCCCTCATCCTGAAATCAATTCCTCCTACTAACACAGTGTTTCCGATTATACGTACATACATTTATTCATCTGCGTTGCAGACATTGACTGCAAAGATTGAACATTCAACAAACACGGTCGATGATGCATACATACATGTCACGTTCCAAGTGATGGGTAACCCTATAGGCCTACTGGTCTTGATATTCTTTTTTAAGCCGATAAAAGCTGCGAAATAACCGGATTCCATCTGCGTTGGCAACCCTGCAGTTAACGGCTGCGTTCATAGCGCCATAAATTACACGCAGCGATCAGCGTCCTCGTTATGCTGCCTCTGAGCGCTGCACGCCGCCTATTGTTGGGTCCGCGAATGCGTTCCGTTCGCATTCTGCGGACGTCTCCACTCCCGGTTCGGCACCTCGTTCGCCTTGTATCTCGGGGCGCGATGCCTTATTTCTCGCGAGAGGCCACGAGTTCAATCCCCGCCCATTCGTGCACCACTTTTTATGCAACCTGACATGGATGAATGAATGAATAAATTCTTTATTGTGCAATAGAAAACAAGTACAATTACAAAAACAATTCGAAACAACAACAAAATTGCACAAAGGCGGACTTATCACTAGGAGTGATTTCTTCCAGTCAACCTTTGGGGTGATGAGGAGAGACAATCTAAAATATCTGTAGGTAGGTACACAATAGCAATTTGAAAGGAAAAGAATAAAGCAAATAAAATAAAAATATATACATAGAGTATAAACATACATAAACCATAATTTACATAACAATACAAGCATACTTTGAATAAAATAAACTAATATATATAATACAATATACTAAAATATATATTGTATATCCACAATTTAGGAACAAATTAAAACAAAACAAAAAGATATACCTATTTCTTTGATGATAATAAAAGAAAGATGCACAGCGATAAAAATAGTATATTCAGATTTCATTTAAATAAAACTCCTTGATTCTCGACTTGAAAGAGCCGATAGTTTGACAAGAGCGGACGGAGGAAGGCAACGAGTTCCACAGACGTACTGCATGTACAGTGAAGGAGTTGGAAAAGAAGCAAGTTGTATGGCGGGGAATCGAAAGGATACTGTCGTCGCTAGAACGTAGAGGGAGACCGTGTGAAGATAGGTGCAAGTATCGGGAACGAAGGTACTCAGGAGAGTGAGGGTTATTTAAGACCCCAAAAAGAAGAGTGAGTATGTGACAGTTCCTTCGATAACGAATGGGTAGCCATTTAAGCTGACGACGGTACTGCGATACATGGTCGTATTTACGCAGACCATATAATAGGTCGGGGAAAAAGTCTTTTCGCATTATAGTATGTATGAACTTGTAATAAAATCTCTTTGGCTATACTATTTGTATCTGGCTGGTTTTGGTATCATTGAAAGTTTAAATTTTAAAGAACATAATTCCAAATTCAAATTAGGAAAATGTGTGATTCTCATTTGTTTTTCGTACTGTCAAAATGAGTGAATCTAATGAAGAAATTCGATACATTTTAAAATTTTACTACAAAAAAGGTAAAAATGCAACGCAAGCCGCGAAAAAAATTTGCGATGTTTATGGACCTAGTGCAGTGTCTGTGAGAGTAGCACAAATTTGGTTTAAGCGTTTTCAATCCGGAAATTTTGATGTCAAAGATGCACGTCGCTCTGGTCGCCCTATTACGGATAAAATGGATGCCATTTTTGAAAAAGTGGAGCAAGATCGGCATATCAGTAGTTACGACGTAGCTGAAGAACTAGGAATTGACCACAAAACAGTTTTGGCGCATTTAAAAAAAAAAGGGTACACAAAAAAGCTCGATATTTGGGTACCTCACGAGCTCACTGAAAGAAACCTAATGAACCGTGTACTCATTTGTGATTCTTTATTACGACGTAATGAAACCGAACCATTTTTGAAGAAGCTGATAACTGGTGATGAAAATTTGATCACTTACGACAAGAACGTGCGAAAAAGGTCGTGGTCAAAGGCCGGTCAAGCTTCACAGACTGTGGCGAAACCCGGGTTAACTCGCAACAAGGTGATGCTGTGTGTGTGGTGGGATTGGAAGGGCATTATTCATTATGAGCTGTTACCACCAGGCAGGACCATCGATTCTGAACTCTACTGCGAACAACTGATGAGATTAAAGCAAGAAGTTGAGAGAAAGCGGCCGGAATTAATCAACAGAAGGGGTGTGGTTTTTCATCATGATAACGCTAGACCTCACACATCTTTAGCCACTCAGCAAAAACTAAGAGAGTTTGGCTGGGAGGTGTTAATGCATTCGCCGTATAGTCCTGACCTTGCACCTTCAGATTTCCACCTGTTTAGGTCTCTTCAGAATTCTTTAGGCAGTGTCAGGTTAACATCACGAGAGGACTGCCAAAACCACTTGTCGCGGTATATTGATCAGAAGTCCCAATATTTCTATAGCAATGGGATCATGTCCCTACCTACAAGATGGCAAAAAGTTATCGAACAAAATGGTACCTACATACTTTAGTTAAATGTAAATAAACCATATTAAAACATGTTTTGAATTTTCTTAAAAAATGCGAAGAAACTTTTTCCCCAACCATATATGTAGCGAATGCAGAGATTCTGTAAACGTTCCAATTTATCAAGGAGAACTTCAGTTAAATCCAAAAAGTACACATCTGCATAATCTGAAATTGGAAGTAGGAGAGTTTGCGTCAACGTGATTTTGGTACGGATTGGAAGGAAACTCTGTAAGCGTTTTAAAGAGTGGGCGGCAGCAAAGATTTTCCTGCTGATCTCATTTACCTGGGGCGCCCATGACAGGGTGTCATCAATTAAAATGCCTAGATTTTTTACTGTTTTAGAGTACGGTATAACTACTTCATTGTAGATTACCGCTGGTAATGTATTGTGATCAATCAATGGATGACTAATACCACAAAGGAATCAATGAACTACTTATATATTCGGTGAACATACATAAATAAAAATAAAAAAAGATTCCGACGAATTGAGAACCTCCTCCTTTTTTTTTTGAAGTCGGTTAAAAACAGCGAAAGTGCTTTTCTTGCTTTTTCTTTTCTGGGCTCCGTACCCAAAGGGTCCCAACGGAACCCTATTGCTAAGCCTCTGCTGTCCGTACGTCCATCCGTCCGTCCGTCTGTACATGAACCGTAATAGCTAGGCAGCTGAATTTTTCACAAAGTGTGTATTTATTTTGCCGCTGTAACTAACAACAAATAAGTAAAATTGAAAAAATAATTTCATAAATAAGGACCTAATATTACCAATGCTATATTTTCCCGAAGGAAATGGTTATAATGTCAGGCAGTAAGTTCTTATGCACTGGTTTGTAAATTTATAGTTAGATATGAGTAATCCAACGAACCAAATTATCTTCAGAATATTCAACGATGAGGTAAAATCGCAAAGTCCAGTAATTAAAATTAATGAATCGCCTTGGAAGTCCAATGATTTTTTTGGTTAGGAATGAATCATAGAAATGAATTTACGTGTTTATCAAGCATAATTTACTTCCTTGTCGTGTGTTAATTAGTAAGAATGAGACAACCAAATTGATGGACCCTAATCAAAGAAAATAAAACAAATACCAAATACCTAATGACAATAAATGTTGGAGGTAATTGGTTACTACTAATTGTGGTGGTTTCTAAATTTAAAATGATACTATTTCATATAACTGGACATGAATGGCTAATACAACACCTACTGTCGTGATATAAGCCCAACACACTATTTGGGAGCCAGGTGCCATGCCAGGAACTTCCTTTTTTTTATGCAACCTGTCAAAAAACCACATAACTATCGTTATGATATTAGCCTAATACACCACATTCCCGAAGGAATTAAGTGCCATGCCAGGACCTTCCCTTTGTGAGCACGGCTACAAATATTGAACTGGATGGAAAACACGGACAATTTTTCATTGCCGCTTCAACCATAGTTTCATCCAATGCGGTGGTACCGACCCGGGCGGGCTTAACCCTACCACCTAGTAGGGGAAGAGAACCTAGAGTTTTACATGGGTTCCGAACGATGGAACAGCTCGCATTCGTAACGAAATGCACTTATCCAACACAGAAAGAGAAAGAAAGTGGTGCATGACCGGGCGAGGATTTGAGCCCAGACCTCTCGGATGATAGGCAAGTCCTCTAGCCCCTAGACCACGGTCAATATTGCACGGCTACATCAGAATTGATGGAAAACACGGACACCATAATAAAGTTTTTTTTTTTAAACTTACGGTTTTCCGGTGTGCAATGCCGTGCTTGGCCGACATGTTTCGCCTCCCACGACGGAAGCATCGTCAGGGCCACTTCGTTGCCCCGGAGTTACGTCTGACAGCCCGGCTCGTCAAACGGTAACTGGCGGGCGTCCGCTGCGAAGATTGTAGGTGTGGGTAGGTTCGGGCTGCCTCGTGGATGCGGGTACGTTGTCAATTTGCTGCACCATAGACATATAGGGCTTGCGCACCGGAAAACCGTAAGTTTTCAAAACATTATGTACAGCGACGGTGTAAATCTAAGAACATATGTCACCATCATAAAGTCCAAAAAGCACAATATTCAAACCCCATAGCATTTTAAACTCTTATTAATACGGAAATGGTCAAATAGGTCCGGTTAGATTTTGTGATTGTATCATACACACGAAAAATAGGTACTATTCGCTTTATGAAGGCGACACGGACTATATTGATTGCCGGTTCGACCATCGTTCATTCAATGCGAAGGTACCAATAGGAACGGGATCAAGGCTACCGCCTAGTAAATAAGGATCTAGGGGCTCAGCCACGTATCCAGACTTTTCGTTCGGGGGGGGGACAAACATTGAAACAACCATGTGACCTGTGTAAAAATCGCTGTAATTACTATACTATAATTTTTAATAACTTAAAGAAGTCCCGTTCGTAGTTTAGTCACAAACTTATAAGTATTTTATATTCATATATAAGTATTTTTTTACATCTTTTTTGTCACGTTTACGTTTTTTTTCAGATTTCGGGGGGGGATAAATCCCAACTAGCCCCCCCTGGATACGTGCCTGAGGGGCTTACTATGGTACAGTTACTCGCCGGTTGAACGGGCAAGCGGTGATTTAATCTGACATTTAGTTGCATTTCATACCATGCTGAATGGTACATTTCAGTTCACGGGACCAAGCAACACGTCGTTTGATAATTAGCTCGGTACGAAATGCAAATAAGCGTCAGATTAAATCACTCACTTGCCTGTTCATCCGGCGAGTTACTTAACCAATGTAACCTCCATGAACCTACAGTTTTACGGGGAATCAGAACTACGAACGATAAAAACTCATGACCTCTGATTGGTCAGTCCGAGTTCTCACCTAAATTGCCGTTTACGGAATTTCGAAGATACGTTAAAACGTCGAACCAAGTTTTTTTTCTTGTTATGTGCTTTTATTTGTTCAAGCTCTCAAAGTCAAACTCGGTCTTCCGATTTGTATGAAAACGCGGAGTCGGCGTAAACCATAGAAATAGGATGTTGCTAGGTCTATGGCGCCGTTTACTATATACTATAACGTCGACGCATTTACGGCGACACGGTGAGTAAGCTGTCAAATCAAACTCGGACTCGCAAATTGCGCGCGCTCTTCATCTTCTCTATACATTTGAAAACGCTAGTCGATCGGCTTGGCGTAAACGCCAATATAGGTGAGAATTGGGACTAGGAAAGAAAACGAGTTTGTCACAGATGAATGTGAGACACTTTCGCCTGACGTCAAACATCAAATGTTTCTCAAGGATTGTCATTGCACTCTCAAGGACAACACTACGGCAAAGAATATATAATACATACACTACGGTGACTCGTGACTGTCATTTTATGAGTACGATAGCGTTGCGACTCACCGGTGAGTCACACATAGGCTAGAATCTCATGAGTAGGCCTCCAGGGCATCCTTAAAACGAAGGCTGCGGTGTGGTCGCGCGCAGAATAGAGTTATGCCCTCACGAGCCGATTGGTCTCGCCGTGTGGTGCAATGTGGCGGGATTTACGATGTGCGTGACGGCCGTGCTTCGGCGCGTGAGGAATATTGAAACCACTGAAATGCGGCCAGTGTTGCCATTGGTTGGTTCGTATTCAGGCAATAATAAGTTAGGGGAATAATAATTATTCAGTTACAAGTAGTTCCAGAGATTAGTTTGTTCAAACGAAAAAAAAAACAATAAAAAACCATCTAAATCTTAAGTTTTACTACATTTTTTTGCGCTGCAACTGAACATGGCTGGCTATTACCACACCTACTGTCATGATATTAGCCCAACACACCATATATTAACTAGGTGCCATGCCAGGACCTTCCTTATATTGCACGGCCACATTGAACTAGATGGAAAACGAAGATGGAAACGCCGCTTCGACTATCGGGTATTCAATGCGATGATACCATCCCGTGCTGTTGTGAAGTCACAGAATATCTAAGATTTGAAAATTTTAAGAAATGCATTGCATTGCACTGCATGCACAGCGACTGCAAATAAACTAGCGAAATCGTCTTCCAGGCCCTAGTTTTCCTACCCCTAAAAGTTGTCACATTAAATTTTTTTTTTAATACTTGAGAAAGTCGTACGTTTTGATTTTTTCGTAAATATCTGTACTTTTCAGTAAAAAATTTCGAAAGTGAACGTAAAAAAGACAATTATTTCCAATCTAATAGGTATAAAAAAGTTCAAATACACAGACGTAGATTTCATCAATGTATTATAGAATCCAAATTTTGAAAAACCTAGTAAAACATTAAGAGCATGTAAATCGTTATCGCCCGATAGGGCTCCTAGGCTCTTAACTCCTCACCCGAACGTTCGACGTCCTAACCTCGGCATTCCGCATCCCAGGTGGGTGCGCGCGCTCGCGGCGCTGGCTCTGCTCGCGCTGGCGGACGCGTACAGCGGGCTCGGCCTGCCGCCCGGCCCGTACTGCGGCCGCCACCTCGAGCCGTCGCGCCGCTGCTGCGACGGGCGGACGGACGCCTGCTCGCACGAGATCAAAGGTGAGGGCAACTGAGGAAGGCAACAACTGAGGCAACCCTCTGTTGCTTTCAGAGACAAACATAACTTTACAACTGAGGTAACATCTAAGACAAACACAACTCAACTATAGAGGAAGCTTTTGAAGACAAACACGACCCCAGAACTGAGGTAGCTTTTAGAAAAAAACACGACCCAATAACTGAGGTAGATTTTAGATATAAACACGACACCACAACTGAGGTAGCTGTCGAGACTAACATGACCCAACAACTGAGGTAGCTTTTAGAGACAAACACGACCCAACAACACTGGTACCGTTTGGAGATAATATAATGCTAGTATTTCTAATATTACACTATCTTCTCAGCATAGTTGCACCATGGCACCTAATCCCTTTTAGAATCTGGTATATCAAGCGAAACTTCTGTCCCCAGGGACCCTCTGCTACTGCGACAAGTTCTGCACCAGAAACGGCACCAAGCACGACGACTGCTGCCCGGACTACGAGCCGGTCTGCCTCGGGATCGTCACCACCACCCAGCCGCCCATAGCGGAGCCGCTCAAGTCGTGCGAGCACGCGAACAGATACTACGAGAAGGGCGACACCAGAATGGAGAACTGCAACAAATGGTTGGTGGCTGAGCCTGAGATAAATAGTCGTAACAGAAACTAAGCTAATGAAAAGTAGTACTTTGTGACGTAACTTTGCATTTCTCTGACATTTCGCCCATTCAAAATGTGTCAAAGTGACGTCACAAAGTACTATTTTTCGTTGTTCTTAGTTTCTCTTAGGACTAATTATCTCAGCCAAACGAAAGACTAACGAAAAGTAGTACTTTCTTACGTCACTTTGACACATTTTGTATGGCCGAAATGTCACCTTACTTTAGTGTACTGTCGGTTAGTGTCAGTTCCAGTTGAGACTATTTATCTCAGCGAGAGTTTGTACTGATTTTCAAGTAACAAAGCTCCCAAATAGCTGTTCTAATACTTTCTAGTGCACATCTAATGATGTTTTAGGGTTCCGTACCCAAATGGTGCCAACGGGACTCTATTACGAAGCCTCCGCTGTCGGTCCATCCGTCAGCGGGCTTTATCTCATAAACCGTAATAGGCAGACATTTTCCATTTTCTCCAAGTACAAAAATCTCATAGTAATCTTTTGGTTACACCATGCAAATATCCAATGTAACCGCAAGTTGACTATCGGATTTCAGCTGGACGTGGTGAAATCAGGGGAATTTGTATTTCTATTGCTGCTATAACAAGTAGTAAAAAAAAATTAAAACAATGAGCCAGCCCCTTACAAGAAATGTGATTTAAGTTATCTGTGCGATCTTATGTGTACCGTCTTGTACGATGGTACGGAACCCTTCGTGTGCGAGTGTTTTTTTATGTTAAGCGCAGCATATGGCGTACGCCAGGACCCTTAAGGTGCCCGACGATGATCATGAGCTTCCGCAAAGTACTGCCTGCTAGTGATGTCCCCTGATCATAAAAATAGTCAACACTTTTGATTAGATATGATAGATTCGATTGACTAGCTAAGAATGCTAAGAATGTAAAATACAATACATATAATTTATTCTTTTCACACTGAAACATGAATAGTCCATGCATAATGCGTCGAATGAGGTAATGTTAGCTCTTTTGGCTGTCACCTAGCTGCATGTCGCAAACTGTCACCGTACATCTATCAATCACGCGCCGCACCGGTTCATTCGCTGGCTCTGCGCCCGCGCACTCATCCCAGGCACTAGGGATGCGCTACAATCTAGTTCCTACTATCGATGTTTGTTAGTGCGGCGGATTTGACCCGGGATATGTAGCTTCCATTCCCAGCGTGATGATGGTTTGCGATTCATGGTGATCTCGTCATGCAGAAGTTAATGTCCTTTCAAATTGATTGAATACCCGGGTGAACATAATATCTAAATGGAACGAAATCTTAAAATATCATCAAAAGTTTTCATCAGGATGCAATACAACTTAAAAAAAATGTCGTAAATGTCTATTAAAAATATCGCATTCGATATATCAGCCTGTACTGCAAGCCTGTGGATTCAAGCTTCCCTAAATTGTGACCTGCTTATCGTATAAAAATCAAAGGTTAATCCTCAGAATTATAAATGTACTACACATATTTACTCTACATATTTACTCTACATATTTAACCTTTCCAAACAGAACGAGTACTGAAACTAAAACTCATCGATATTTTAATTGCGCCAATTGACCGAGTGATCACCTCACTAAAAGCGACAATAACTCACATGCTGTATCGATCTGTGGCTGGCTACATCGTTACATTTGCGTCATAACACGTATGGGCGACACACGTTTGTCATCTCATGCACCACGTACGAAAGAATAGCATTGGTAATGAATAAACTAAGTTGTATTGTGTAATAAGAAATGGTGGTGAAATACCAAAACTTTTATGATGTGATTATGATTACAATTCCTTTATAAATATCTGCCTTCGCTGTAGCGTGCAAAGTTTCATCCGCGATACCAAAAAGCGTAGGATATTACGAAACAGCGTTATTGTCGTTTAAAATATAATTTTGAGCTATTCGACCTTACACTTGCCATTAAACGGAGACATTGAACTAGATCCCAACAGCTATTTCCGACAGAACCAAGCGGCTATTTATGTTTAACGATCATTTCTATAATCACCTCACATTCTTAAAAGAATCTGCTGACATTGTAGTCATATTATCGTTCGTAAAACATATTTACATCTAAAGACCTTCCTTCTTGTTTACGAAACTGTGTCCTTTGAATGTTTTTGTTTTTATTGTCCGAGGATGTTCGTGTTTAAAACACTTGGGTGATTTCCATTAAAACACAGACCAGTGCATGCATATTCTATCGTCGCGTTATCGATATTATTAGAATCAAGGTCAGCTCATCACTATTTGGTATTGAATAACCGTTTGTTATTATTTGCAATTAGTTTTCGTGTTTTTAATTGCACAACTGAAAAATGGTATTCGCATTGTAATTATTGACAGATTATAGCCACCATTTTTTGTCAATCAATTCGAACTGAATGCCTTTACGTCTTTTATTACTTACTGATACATTCGGACTTCTAAACTGTTAACTACACTGGCGGATTATGTGGGGCCACATCAGTAGATTAGAAAAATTATGAAATCTACAGTAAGAAAAAGAAGGCAGAATGATTTTAATTAAGGCCATTTACAAGTAAAAAATGGATTGATTAAAACGTTTCATTGGCTTTAGTGTTTTTAAGTTTCCGTACCCAATATTATAATGTGTGGTGAGCCACTCACATTTAACGGAGGAATAAAAAACTAAGCTGTTGCGAAGTTACTAAGTAGTGATATACAGACAGGCAGATGGACATGGCGAAATATAAAAAACTCGAACACCAAAAAGTGTAAATAACGTGTTTTGAAAGTAAACGTGTTCCTTCCTCAGTACATGCGTGAGCACGTTGGACCCACTGCAGCCCGATCGATGGGACTGCAGTCAGAATGCCTGCCTGATCAGCGAGCAGATCATCAGTAACGTCAATCGCGGCCAGAACAGTTGGCGCGCCTCCAATTACACCGGCTTCTGGGGCAGGACGCTCAGCGACGGCATCAAGTACAAACTCGGTGAGTGCAGCTAACTCGCCTGCCTGCTCAGGAACTGGCTTATCCCTGATGTGAACTGTGGCCAGAACAGCAGGCGCGCCTTCAACTACACCGGCTTCTGGGGCAGGAGGCTCAGCTACGGCATCGAGTACAATTTCAGTGAGTGCAGCAAACTCGCCTGCCTGCTAAGGAACCGGCTTATCTCTGATGTGAACCGCGGCCAGAACAGCAGGCGCGCCTCAATTCCTATACTGGCTTCTGGGGCCGGAAGCTCGGCGACGGCATCAAGTACAAACTCGCTGAGTGCAGTGAACTCGCCTGCCTGCTCAGGAACCGGCTCATCTCTGATGTGAACCGCGGCCAGAACAGCAGGTGCGCCTCCATCTTCACCGGCTTCTGGGGCAGGACGCTCAGCGACGGCATCAAGTACAAACTCGGTGAGTGCAGCTAACTCGCCTGCCTACTCAGGAACCGGCTTATCTCTGATGTGAACCGTGACCAGAACAGCAGCCGCGCCTCCAACTACACCGGCTTCTTGGGAAATACGCTCAGCGGCGGCATCAAGTACAAATTTGTACAGTAAGCTCTACTGCTTGCTCAGGGATAAGCTCAATTCCGATGTACACCGATATACAGCAGAATAACTGGCGCACTTCTAACTACACCAGTTTATCGGTCAGGATGCTCAGTCAATACATTGGCATGAAGTGTCATCATGTCCACCAATAGTTGTGTACGTGATGGACCTAATCCTATAAACATTGGCCTTCAACTAAAATTATGTCTCGTTGAAAAAACCATAAACTGAACTTAAAGGAGCTCAAAGGACATAATGCTTATCATGTCAGGTTTTAAGTCCAAATAAAAGTTTTACATTTTTTCAACCACAATTTCTGTTTCCCCCGACTATTGAATTAACAGTGTGTTGCCTGATGCAGGAACGCTACCATTGAGTCCGTCAGCCCTGAGAATGATACCCGACCCATCGTACACGGAGAAGCCGATTCTTCCACCGTCCTTCGACGCTCGACACGCGTGGCCGAGCTTCATCTCGCCCGTCTACGACCAGGGCTGGTGCGGCGCTGACTGGGCCGTCTCTACCGCCGCAATAGCCTCCGACAGGTAACCTCCTTAAAATGTAGCTAACACCGATGGTTGCACCGAAGTTACAAGGAATATATTACATTATAGAAATAATAGAGGTCCACGGAATAACATAATCTATCAAAAGCTTCTAATCCACAAACAGCCGCCTAGACCTTACAATTTGGTTATGGTGTGATTGAAACCATATAACACTCGAATACAATAACATCTAGCTTTACTGTGTTCGAAAACATCAAAGGTTCATTGATTTTGGTGATAACTTGTTTACCTACATCGTTTTATAAAATTCAAAGAAATTCCTGATGTTATTATAAATACAAATTAAATGAAGTTAAAAAACTAAGTTCCACTGCATACATATTGATTTTTCTTCGCGCTTCTTAAAAATTGGGCAGTAAATACGTTAAAAACTTCTTCAAAGCCGTTAATGCTTTCAAATGACCCTATTTGCATATACTTGTCGTCTCCTAATAGTTTTAAGGCGCAGTAACATATCACAAGCCTCGTCTTTGTTCTATCTTGACCCTGTTAGATGGCAGCAAAGGCATCTAGTCCCGTGTGTGGTTACACGCGTAAGAGCTCTTCAACTTGAGGAGGCGTGTTCCAAGGCACTCACTTCGCACCTCCGTGGGTTGAGAGTCCTTGAGCTCTTCAAAGGGCGTCAACTTGTCGGCGGCTGTAGAAAAAACGTTGTAAAAAAACTTAGCTTTCAGCCGAAACACCAAAGAAATAGTTTCGCCTTGTTTCAAGTTACAATTTGTTTTGCTGATAAAATAATTGAAGAATATCGGAGATTGTTTAGATGGACATGTCCAAACAAAAAGTTGAAGAATTCCCCAAATTACTGCTCCCGAATATTGTGGAAATACACGCGATATCCGGTGAGAGATACACGATTAAAGAAACAGCGTCTATTTCGTTTCTTTTCATTCTTCGAAGCTAGAATGGACAAAATTAACACAACACTCACTATAGACCAGGAGGTCGCGACTAAAATGGTAACGATAACGTAAATGGCTGAAACTGGGTTCACGGCATAAAGACCTACCCTCTGAAGCGAAATATGTCCGTCTGCCTGTTCCAAGTGGTTGCGTTACGTAGATAATGCGCCTGAAAAAGTAGTTATGGTGACAAAACATATATATGATAAGGTAAATGAATGCAACTGACGAAGCATGAATGTATCAGTACATACTTGCTTAGCAATACAAAAACTGAAGAAATCTTTGGTTGCATTTCATAGTTATAGACGGTTTAGGTTATAGATTTAACTTTAGGTATATTTAAGGATTTAGTTGAATAACCGACTAGTTATTGTTGTATAATTAATAGGTATCTATGTTTCCAGACAATCAGTATATTCATCAGCAGGTACATACCAGCATCTATTTTAAAAAGCCAATCTAGATAACGCAACCACTTGGCATGGGCAGACCGCTATATTTAGCATCAGAGGGTTGGTCTCTAACATGTGAACCCAGATTCAGCCATTTACCTTATTGTGACCAAAAATGTCGTGACCTCCCGGAATACTATGTCTCACTTGAAACAAAACTGTGTGGTAAAACCGCTCCACGCGACTTGGCGCAGGCAGACAGACATATTTAGCATCAGAGAGTCTCTAACCTGTGAACCCAGATTCAGTCATTTAATTTATCGTGACCAAAAATGTCGTGACCTCCCGGAATATAAGTGATTTCTGGTTTCTTTTCTGATGTAACCTTGATGATCTTTAACGTGATCGATTGGTAGTTGCAGCGTTAATTACATCCTCTGGAAGTTGGATCCATGTCTCTACTCGGTTGGGTGCAAATCTTTGGCGAATGATAAAATCTTTGGCGAATGATAATATCTTTCACTAGGTTCGCGATCCTGTCGAACGGCGCGGAGACGGTGCGACTGAGCGCCCAGCTGCTGGTATCGTGCAGCGTGCGGCGCCAGCAGGGCTGCGATGGCGGGCGCATAGACGGCGCCTGGATCTTCGCCAGGAAGGCTGGGTATGGATAACTTTTGATAAGCGTTCATCCGTCAATGAGATGAATCTGTTAGGAGATGATGGCTGGATATGGAAAACTTTTGATAAGCGTTCATCCGTCAATGAGATGAATCTGATAGTAGATGATGGCTGGGTATGGATAACTTTCGATAAGCGTTCACCCATCAATTAGATGAATCTGATAGTAGATGATGGCTGGGTATGGATAACTTTCGATAAGCGTTCACTCGTCAATTAGATGGATCTGATAGTAGATGATGGCTGAGTATGGATAACTTTCGATGAGCGTTCATCCGTCAATGAGATGAATCTGATAGTAGATGATGGCTGGGTATGGATAATTTTCAATAAGCGTTCATCCGTCAATGAGATGAATCTGATAGTAGATGATGGCTGGGTATGGATAACTTTCGATAAGCGTTCATCCGTCAATGAGATGAATCTGATAGTAGATGATGGCTGGGTATGGATAACTTTCGATAAGCGTTCATCCGTCAATGAGATGAATCTGATAGTAGATGATGGCTGGGTATGGATAACTTTCGATAAGCGTTCATCCGTTAATGAGATGAATCTGATAGTAGATGATGGCTGGGTATGGATAACTTTCGATAAGCGTTCATCCGTCAATGAGATGAATCTGATAGTAGATGATGGCTGGGTATGGATAAGTTTTGATAAGCGTTCATCCGTCAATACGATTAGTCTGATAGTTGATGATCGTTCTCTTCGATGCTTTCATGCTGTAACACTGTTGGGTGATTCCGCCGTTTCGTGCATATTGCATAAAAAGCAAAATAACTTTGAAAGTAAACAATTTTGATTATACTGTTCTAAGGGAATCATGAGCCTATTGAGCTACTACATAAAGGCCTGATAGAATTTTCTGGAAGAGTTGTGAAACTTAGATTTTGTGGTTAAAAATATACTCCAAATGTCCAAAACCTCCAACTTTTTCCTTACTAAGTGACGGTTTAAATAATGTATTTCAAAAAATAGTAATATATATCATGAATACTTCGAACTAGTAAACTGACACAGATGTTACCAACTAACTAGAATTATTGTAGAATTTTACTTGAACAGAAACCATGTTATTTTTTAGGTTAAACTTTTGCCTAAAAAAATTTGGTAATTTACCTCCAAAATTTTGTCGAATTTTTTTCTTCATTAAATTGTATTATACTGAGCTAACACCGATTAAAAGAATAGCACGTATAATTATTCTATGCGCGCGCAATGCTAGGAAAGCACGATTGTCGCTGGATTTTACAACAGAACGTATTTCGTGTTCGAAACTGGAGTTTGCGCACTAGACACCCATTTTTCGGTTGTTTTTAACCGACTTCAAAAAAGGATGAGGTTCTCAATTCGACTGTATTTTTTTATGTTTTTTACTTCAGAACTTTGACCTGGGTAAACCGATATTTAAAATCTTGTGCTTCCCGTATGGTCCCATTTCAATTTGGTTTAGATCTGACAATGATATCCATGAGAAAATCATATAAGTCTTAAATTTGCATTAAGTATGTGCGCGACAGATGGAAGAATAACTTTTAGCGAAGATGAAATAACGACTCGCTAGGCCGGAGTGAAACACGAGTGCTTTGGTTGATGATCGTATATTCACTGAATTAAGTATTGGCGTGCGCGCGCGGCGCACGTAAAGAAACATAGCTGACGACGCAGCAGTCAGGTTACACATAATGTAGCTTACGCTACATACCTCCCCTCTTAAAGTAGGCTAAGGGTAAAAAATTACCACAAAAATAAAAAAGTGACACTATTGCGTGAGTGGCCTTGAGCGCCAGCTCACTGAAGTATCGGTGGTTCACTTCACTTTTGTTGTATACTATTTGGAAATGTTGCTGTCGAGTATTTTTGATGAGTCGGTTGATATGGTGATTGCGACGTGTGACCGTTGGAATTTCGCTGCATGGCAAAAATCGCTCAGTGGCGAGATTCCGTGAATTGAACTTTGTAATATTACACGATGTGTCGTGTTGTTGCAATACCGTGTGCAAGTCCATGGAGGGCATTGTCTGCAACTTCTTGGTACTTGCTTGATTGGTCTTGGCTTGCTTTATGTGGTTTATTCGTAGTCTTCGTAGGTTTGCTCTTATATCCTGCTTGCCGCATGCTCGTCTCAACCGACGCAGTGGGTCGGTCCAGGTGCCCAGTGGGACGCGGTGAGTCGGTCGTACAGTCTGGGGGACGAGTGCTGCAGACTTGCCCTTCCGTCTTGACACAGTGAGTCGGTCGAGTGCCCAGTGGGACGCGGTGAGTCGGTCATACACTGGGTGACGGAAGGCGTCCAAAATTCTAGTAGCATTTTGGGCTCACATAGAACGATGGAGAAGATTATGCAGATGCGACGTGGATCTACTGTGGTTGGAATGCCGATGTTGTGTACTTGCTGCTGGTGCGGTGCTGAAGATAAAGTTTGGTCGATCCCATCTTGATGTGGTTGTTCAGTGCCCAGTGCGACGCTGTGAGTCGGTCGATGGTACTGGGTGATGGAATAATGTAGTCGTCCAGGTCGACGCGGTGGGTTGGTCGATGCTGCTGGGTGATGATGTTAATCTGCGGTGCCGCCGCTCGCTAGACGCGACGTCTTGCGGCGGCGGCGATGGAAGGCTTTCGTGTTGCTTCAGTCGGGGTCACCAATTTAGCGGGATAAAATGTCGACTCGCTAGGCCGGAGTGAAACACGAGTGCTTTGGTTGATGATCGTATATTCACTGAATTAAGTATTGGCGTGCGCGCGCGGCGCACGTAAAGAAACATAGCTGACGACGCAGCAGTCAGGTTACACATAATGTAGCTTACGCTACAAACTCAATATCACGCCAACCGATTTCGATGATTCTTTTTTTATTGGAAAAGACGTATAAAAATTTGTTAGTGTACTTCAGATTCACTAAAAATAAACAAATAAACAAAAATTTTAACAAAAAAAACCGACTGCAAAGAAAAATTATTCCAAAACCAATCAACATGCACTAAAAAGTAAAAAAATATTGTCATTTTTGTAGTTACGATTATGGATATTTTTTTTAGTCGGTGTCAGCCAAGGTAGCCAAGATTTTCTTGACTGGCGAAGGGCGTGCCCGGCTGACGCCGACTCAAAAAATAACAATCACGAAACAAAGCAATTATATTTTTGCTCTTTAGTGCATGTTAATTGGTTTTGGAATACTTTTTATTTGAATTCGGTTTTTTTTGTTAATTTTTTTATTTTTGTAAATAATATAATATTCCATAACATGTTATATTTAATGGATAAAACATTAACGTTATCTCATTGATTTGAGATCATCCAACAACATCTACATTGAAGATGTTGATATCGAATCTCATATTTTATTACAATGCTTCAATGTAGATTTTGTTGCATAACCTAAAATCAATATAATAAACAAATTGTAAAAATGTTACTGGAACATTTTAAAGTTGTTGTGGTTGACTTGGCACATAATATATATGCTTTGTATTACGATTTCAGTAACTACCTCGTTATGTAGAGAAAGGTTGGAAAAAATAAAGACAAGGTTCTGGCGTTAGAAAAGGATAGAAACCGAAAAAGGGAAGAACATGCAACGATAAAATCGGTTCCTTGATAAAATGCGAAGTTTCAAAGAAAAAAATAACAAAAATACATGCAAAGAAAATATGAAAAAAAAAGAACTGTCCATAAACTAAATTTCTTTAACATCGCAAACACATCCACGGTTGAAATCGAATCAAAAGTAAGGCTGCTTAAGAGAAAAACTAAAAGAATTGTGAAGGGTTCAGAGACTGAATCTGAATCAAAAGAGGAGCAAGAGGAGCCTCTTAAAATAATGTATACTCAAAATCCAAATGACAATATAGACGAAAAATACATAAAGTCGAACATAGAACCTCCTCCTTTTGTAAAGTCGGTAAAATACTGTATTAATGGCGATACCCATAGATTATCATATTACAAGCGTACATATAGGTGGCGAAATCTTTTTGGTAAGGAGTAAGCTAATTTGCTTAAGCAAATAGCAGATCTAAAAAAACAAAACAAACATATAAAGACAAACCACGAATGTAGCACATCCAATAGGACTGAAACCCCCTTCCTACATCAATATGCACAATACAAAAGTGAAGACGATTTTGGCAGATGTAGTAACTGACAGGAAGAAAGAAATAAAAAATAAACTTATTTTTATATTAGTAATAGTGAAATAATAAAACAACACATTCAAAACTACACCTAAAGGGGAAAACCGTATTTTATGGTGAAAATTGATAAAATTTCATTTAAAAATACAAAAATAACCAAGAAGACCTTTTTGGTATATTTTAAATACTTTTTTTATTGTGTTTCGAAGCACAAAATGGTAAGCATACACGTGAATGGTAATAAGCATGGAGATGAAGAAATGGTAATAAGTCCATTGTGTTCTGAAAGCAGTAATTTAAATGTTCCTGTTAGGTATACCCTTTTCTTTAACTATTGGTAATTTGTTTCGAACACAAGCAATCTCAATAACAAACAAGCATTTACGGTATTCCGGTAAGTAATTGAATTGTTTTTTTCAACATTAATCTTGACCCTAATTTTTTTTTTTATTTTCCGATCAGTGATATCGAAATATTCTTGATATTTTTAAATTTTAAGATAAACTTAAACAAAGTAACTATCTAGGATTTGTATGTTTTAATGTCCTTCACCTCCGACGGAATGGCTTTTTCTGTCACGGAATGTCCTTTATCTCCTTGGCTCCAATATTTCAAAATCGTGAACGAATTTTGGATGTTCTGCTGGTCCCAAAGTGACGCAATTTTCATGGTTTGGTCCATATTTTCCGCTCTTTAATATAAGCTAATAAAAACTGATCAATTCCCAAATTTTTTTTGATTCTGCCAAATCTCCAAATATGCACGAAACGGCGGAATCACCCTGTTGTGCTTGCCATTTTCTTAGGAACTGTGTGTGACAAAATTCTCCTTGCGAAAAAAAATATTGGCAGAGTACGAATGAAGGCAACGTTTTTCAAAGAAATTACCTGGCGAAATTAGACTGATAAAAAGTTGCACTTGTTTTCGAAGAAATAGCCCCAAAAATGTGGCAATATTTTACAGTCGATGGCAAAACTTTCAAATGCACAAGGAATGAGGAGGCTTAGGGGGCAATTCTTTCTCATAATGGGGGGGGGGGGGGGGGGTGTAAACGTCGAAGTAAATTTTTTTTTTCTTTATTAAATCACCAGTTATATGGTAATAAACTATACTTGAAATTGTAATTTAAAGTATTTTGATTACGATTAGATTGTAGATTTACTCAAACGACACACACAAAGCACACTTACAGCTGTAAACCAAGGATTGGGAACCCACATCGTATTGATGAGTCCTGAAAAAACATTTAAATATTCTCAAACATCCTAACGTTCCCAGGCTGGTGGACGAGGAGTGCTTCCCGTACACGGGCCCGCACCACACGAGGCGGTGCCCTCGAGACTCGGACGACCTGCTGCGCGCCATGTGCAAGACTCCAAGGAGCGGCAGGACCCAGCGCTACAAGACATCGCCGCCAAAGAGACTCGGCTCGGAGAATGACATCATGTACGAGATCATGCACTCGGGACCTGTGCAAGGTGAGCCCATCAAACGCTATCCAATGAGCTGTCCTAAATATTTTTTATTATTAAAAAAATATCCGTTATTTGCGAAGCGTTTTAAGGTTCCGTACCCAAAGGGTGCCAACGGAACCCTATTACTTAGCCTCCGCTGTCCGTCCGTCCGTCCGTCCATGGCTGTATCTCAGTAACCGTAACAGATAGTCAGCTGAAATTTTATTTTTTTATTTTGCCGCCATAACAACAAATAGGTAAGATTAAATAATATTAAATTAAAAACGTGATTATTTGTACTAAATCTTTTACGATGGTACGGAACCCTTCATGTGCGAGTCCGACTCGCACTTGGCCGGTTTTTCTACAATTCATTATTAATCCTTGTTCAGATACATTTGTCACTGACCGTTTGCATTTAATTTTAGATAATAAAGTAATTTTACACTGCTAGGTAAATCATTCCAAATAATAGTTTAAAAGATACCTATCAAGTTAGGCATTTGATATCTACCACTTATCCGATTTCGATGCTAATTGTACCGAAGTATGGCTTGGTATTTCCCGCAAATTAGGACTACTTGGCATCACGCTAAATCGCCAGGGGTGCGACCAGTGGGATAAAATGGCTCATTACTTGAGAAACAATTACCCGATTTAGATGTGGTTTGTATCTACGTCTAGCCTGATTTTACTTAAAACTTATAGGCTACATTACCAGAGGGGTGAGTATTGAGTGTCAAATTTTTATAACTTGCGAATCACTCACTCGATTTATATATATTTTTTTATGCGACCTGACATGGATGGCTAATACCACACAACTACCGTTATGATATTAGCCCAATACACCACATTCCCGAAGGAATTAGGTGCCATGCCAGGACTTTCCCTTTATGAGCACGGCTACATTAAACTGGATGGAAAACACGGACAATTTTTCATTGCCGCTTCGACCATCTTTTCATCCAATGCGATGGTACCAACCCGGGCGGGCTTAAACCCTACCACCTAGTATGGGAAGGGGACCTACAGTTTTACATGGATTCCGAACCATGGAGCAGCACGCATTCGTGACGAAATGCACTTATCGAACTCGGAAAGAGAAAGACAGTGGTGCATGTCGGTATTAAACCCAGGCCTTTGGTACGCTAGGCCAGTCCCCGCGCCACTAGGCTACGAGCCGCTCATTTGCGCATTTTATCAACATATCTTATCTTAGCATCTCTGGGAGCAGTCAGGTTTGGGACGTGTTACCATTTTCGATGTTGAGGCTGGCTGGGGTTAGGAGTTCACGTAAAACTTACTTACATTACAAGTTACCTTCTTACTAGGCATGCAATGTAGCTGTACAAGTGCAGAAATGTTCTTTCTGGCGGCACATGCTTTTTTTATTATTTTTTAAATAGCGACCAAATGTTTACGAAGCTCTAAACGGGAATTGAAAGGATGTTTCTCGTTAAATCGATCTCGATTTAATTTGGTAGATGGATACATTATCCTGGACCAGCCTTTTGGTACAGCCCTTTGGGCTACTTTTTATCCATGAAATAATTCAGCCTGACATTAACCCGAGCGGAGCCGGGAACCGCAGCTAGTGTATGTATAATCTTAATCACTATGCTGCCATGAATTAAGTACCTACATATACAAAGGGCTCAATATGTACATATAATATCTTTTTTTCAATGCTGACAAATTATGCACAGCCAATGATATCATACGGAAGCCATGACGGTAGGCTGTCAAAGCATTGCTCGAAATTTGCGTTATCTCTTTAAAGCCAATAGCAAATGTTTACACGCCTTGACTACTACCATTGAGACGTAAAATGAACTTAACCTGGTTTCTTATCGCACCCTGAATCTTGGGCTAAGGTAAATAAACAATAACCTTCATCAGATAACTGGCTTCAAGAAGGTAGTTACTTTGTTGTAAGCATGGAGGTGATTTCTTCACCTCCATGGTTGTGAGCAGATAAATCTGTTATCTCCAGTATTATTATTAGGTCGAACACTGATATACGCTTTACAGATGGGCAAAATGCTCAGAATTGGATAGATCCCGAAGCAAGCTGAGAAGACATCGGTCCAATAAGGATCGAATAGCGAAAAAATGCTTGTCTACTTTAGACCGTCAGCAGACAGATTTTTTTGCAAGGATTAGAAATATATTAAAGCCTTATATACAAACCCCTTGATTCAATATTTTGGTTAGAGGGAAATGAGGTAGATGGAAAAACATAAATCTTGATTTCAGTCCCAAAACTTCTGCCAATATTGTTTAATAGAATAACCTTTGTTAACCCATGCTTGTTAGGTTCATTTATTCACCTACTGTATTTTGGCAGCTGTGATGACGGTGCGTCACGACTTCTTCCACTACCGCGACGGCGTGTACCGACACAGCGGCAGCGGGGGCGCGCGGCTCGAGGGGCTGCACAGCGTCCGCATACTCGGCTGGGGCGAGGAGCGAGGGGACAAGTACTGGGTACGTACCTCCTGCGATATCGGCAGAGGTGATGCCGATGCGCCACGACTGTTACAGTCCCACATAGCTTTGCGCGCGGCCAAAACCGAAACCAAACGGTCGCCATCTTGAACGTCACTCGGCGGCTGTCAGATTTCTCCTTACGCTGTGCTCTGTCTTTGAAGCAACATTTTCAGTATTTTAAACACGTAAAATAATGCCTAAAGTGTACAAAGTGGAGTTCGAAAGATTATCTTGAATATGAGAAAATTCTTTGAGGACGAAAAGAAAAGAAATGGGCAATCATCCCATTTCAAAATGTCACCGAGCGCGCCTTCGCCGTCACAAGCATGTGTTGCCATTGCAACAAATCGAGTTACCCACAATCTACTTTCTCTAGCCTGAGTTTATTTCAGAGGTAGGTTTTAAAATGTTCCCCCATTTTTTTTAACCTGCGGTAACCATAAGACGACAGCGGTGCCCTCAGCCAGGCGCCAAATGATCTATGTTGGACTATACTACGACAACATTTACGGACACAACGGCAACGGAGACTGCACAGTGTTTCGCCCCAGTTTAGGACTGGGGCGAGGAGAATGAACCTTTTGAAACTGAGTAAAAAATGAGTACACGCGTCTATGACCCACAGCGTCCCTTGCGAACACCCCGCAACCCGCCACAACGTAACCGAGTAATGTAGCGGTGACGACAATGCGCCAATACATTTTAATTGTAATGTAGCGGTGACGACAATGCGCCCCTACATTTTAATTGTAATGTAGCGGTGACGGCAATGCACCACTACATTTTAATTTTAATGTAACAGTGACGGACAATGCACCACTACATATATTAAAATATTTTTAATCTTTTAATGTTAGAACAATTCTGTTTGTTCACTCACTCATAAGATTTATCCGTGACTTCATATGCCATTGTAACTTTTCAGCTGGTGGCGAACAGCTGGGGTGAGGATTGGGGAGAGAACGGCTACTTCCGAATAGCCCGCGGCGAGAACGAGTCCGACATCGAGCGATTTGTCATCGCGCCGCTGGCCAAGGTGCTGGAAGCCAACGACGGATACAGAAGAAAGTAACAACCAGGCCAGAGCTTGATAGTTCCGCTCTGTGTGTCAAGTGGACTTGGAAAATGAGAAATGGGATTGTTTTTCTATTGGGACGGAAAGAGAAAGGATCTTGTACGCTAATCATCGAACAGCTGCGTAACGTTCAAATCTCAGAACAAAAGGAAGGAGATGTGATCTAGCGCACCTACTACGAGAACCGCTGTCTTCAATGGGGAATACAAACCTGCTTATTTATCACGACAGGTGGCGACTAAGCGAGCTCACCTAAAAGATCTGTCAAAGCTGTCAGATACTATACAAAATAAAACAGAATAGATTTGAAAACTTTATTTACTCAATCTATGTAGTTAATTGAAATGACTAAATTTTCTCCATATTCCCGAAAATAAATTGTTCTTAATCATTCTAATCAAAAGAAAACGCGGGAAAGAAAATATTGCAAAAACATTAACTATAATATTTCGTTTTATACTTTGTGCTGGTTAATGATATTTAAATTTGTTTGAAGACAAACAAAACCCCTTCTTTTCCTCTAAACCTTATTCTAACTGCATCATGGAGTGCATCTTTCATCTAAAAACTCGTAAATCAAACTTGACAGTAATGACAGTCGTGACGTTTTTAAGGTGAGGTTGCTCATGCGACATCTACAATCAGCTTTTAATTATCTTCCCCATTATATAAAACTGCCAACCTAAAATAAGCGTAAACCTGGATTGATTTAAGTTGAGGCAATCACAGCACTCACACAAATACATTTCTCAAAAAATTACTTTTTTTATAATAAATGGGTACTATAAGCACATTTGATAGCCACATGTCGTCGTTGTCACCATACTGGATCTCGCTTGCTATAAGCCGGCAAAAAAAGTAAAAATAGAGGTGTGCGTGACCTCAACTTAAAACAAACGAGCTAAACGTGCTTCACACAAACATAGTTGCAGACGAATTGACTTGGCGAACGCATTTTGGGAGCACATTCGCGCGCGTGTCGGATGTTTGGACTGTGGAATACGATCTGAATGACGGTCAGCTTCCCATATAATTAAAACTTTTATCCGTATGGTGGAATCGCGAAAACGACATATCTCCTTCCTTTTATTTTCTGTGGTTGAAATGTTATTTAGGAATGAGATAGACAAAGTTTTGTTGACACAACAAAACTGCGAAAATACATGGGAAAAGTTTTAGAGACAATTATTGGTTTCCTTTTTTAACCGACTTCATAAAATGGGAAGGTTCTATGTTCGACTTTATGTATTTATTATCAAATAACCAAGAGTGTTATGAATACAGTGGTGGGTGACCAATAAACTGATCAATTTTGGTTAGTAACTAACATTTTTATTAGATGTAGAATACAACCCCAGCTGTAATTTATAAAACATGACATAGTAACGAAACATTTTCGTAAACTTTTAAATTTTTAAATATTAAACTACATCGGCTTGTACTTAAAACATTTACGTTAGCTGCAGATAACTCGCCATGTGCGTAAATAACTATTTCGCTTGCTTGAATATATCAAAAGATCCAAGCAGCATTCATTGTTGTAATAAAACACAAAAAATATTATCTGCAAATACAGAATTTGTAAAACAAATACATTTAAGTAAGATAATGTAAGAACATAGCTTTTGAAGATTTTCAGTTACTTACTGATATACTTATTTTTTTATGTTAAGTTTCATTACTAAATCGTAATACAAAGAGAAAAGTGGAATTGGTACAAGTTATACCTAGAATCTCCACCATTTCTGTTGATCTCTTTCGAAAACTCTTCGCAGAGGTTTATAATGTACACCAATTATGTGTATATTAATTGTACGGTGATTTTTTGTGCCATGAGAATTGTTTAAGATTATTTCCATAGCATTTATGGGCAAAGCCGTTCAAGATTTTTTTTTGTTATTAAATGTGTATGAAGTGGACTTGTCTGTTTTTGAAATAAGACCCCTATGGTACCAAATAAAAGGCAACTCGACAGGATTCAAGCATGTTACTGCCTAATTTGAATAAAATATACCTACTGAGAAATGGAGGAAATGTATCTTTTGTGATAAATTTATTATGTTAGGATTGATTTACTTAAATCTTTTCAATGTTCATAGTTTTAAGACAAACTTCATGGGGGCTCAAGAGAGTTTAAATATTGTGTGGGATATATCTTTTCATTACATTTTCTGCTTACCAACCTACCTTCAATGAAAGCAGTAAGTTTGTAAAGTTCTCTCAATTGTAGAGGATTTGAGACAGTGCCCTTAAAAGTGGACCATTTCTGGTAATGGTTATTAACATAACCAGAGATGGTGCACCCCAGCATAAAAGTAAAAAATTGTCAATTTGTAAAAAATAAATAAAACATATGACGAACCTATTTTTTTTTCAACTATGGTAAATGTCATTTTCTATTTGTAGATTATTTTATAATTTTTTATAGGTAGCGAAACGGTTTTTTTTTTCAAAAACTTTAATATTTTATAATTTCAAGCACAAAAGGTTTTTTTGCAAATTTTCAAATTGTAATCATTAAAAATAAAAAAAATCTGCAAGGTGCAACTATGCACCTCGAGTCCTTTACGCCGGCTTAAGGCTATGATTATTTTGGAAAATCAATTAAATTTTAATGCAAACATCTCATAAATTAGTCGAGTTAAAGACATGGGGTTTTCACTGTTAGCCCTAATTTTCATAGCTCAACAGCTGTTTAAAATATTTTTCATTGTTTCCTAAACAACCTGTATAAATACTACCAATAAAACATTATTTTAGTCTTTACATTGTGAGTGTTGCTACATTTTGAAGATATTTTATGGTTGGCTATCGAGCAACCCTGAATTTTTTACATTGAACTATAGCTTTGATATGTATCCACATTCACCAGTAAGTTTAGGAAATTTTCGCGCTAAATATATATTTTTTCCAACACAGCATTATTTTTACAGAAGGTTCCAAAAACATGAAAAATCTTGGAAAAAAAACTAGAATACATTCGTTTAAAATGTGTATAATTTATTTTAGTTCTTACAAATTAATATCATAGATTTAGTTACATAATTTAAGATAAAAACTACATAAATTATAAAACACAAAATAGATATTTTAATTCCTTTGGTGCAACACTTATTAATATATTTCAAAACTTATTATGTCAAAGGCACTAATTATATATTTACCTATCGCCATAGATACATTAGGGAAAGATTGCTAATTTCATACAAGTTTTGATTAGGGATAATAAAAGTTCACAGATGGTGTTGCAATTCACATTTCAGAATACATTCAATACAAACCAATGAATATCAATGATCTTTTTTATTTACAATGACAATGCTGAATTTTGGGCCTTTTTCACCTACTGCTGATAAGCTTAATCGCGACATATTAAGGGCCTTTATTAGCAGCTTACAATCAATACCGGTTCGAGATAATCAGCACTTTAGTAATAAAAGTCCTTTAAGTGTCGAATAAAATAAATCAGCACTTGGTGAAAACCAGGCTTAGAGTTTAATTGTAATATTTTCATCAGCCTACTTAGGCAAAATTAGGAAACAAGCTTAGCTTAATGGTGGAGTAACTAGTTCTGGTTCAGTGACGGGAGATGGCGCTGTTTAGAAATGTTATAGTACCAGCCGAAATAAGAAGTGCTCGGCAAATTTTATACATTGTATGACGTTAGTTGTTTATCCCTACTATCTTTTGTCTACGCTATCGCTAACTGGATCAAACCAGATCAAACTAAATTCATATTCATTTAGTTGCAATAAAGGTAGAGTGAAATTTATTTATCTTATAACGTGGGGTAATCACAGAGGATATTCTACTTGTAATTTTTTTTAATGGCCCTGGGCAAAGATTTCTAATACCACACCTACGTGTGGTAATGGTGGTATTCTACAGTCTACAATAGTCGAAATGGTATTAGATGCTAGGTATGTAACATACCACATGGGAGCTAAGTGCCATACCAGGGCCTTCGTTAAATTGCACGGCTATATTAAACTGTCACCGTTTGAAAGACCCTGGCGTTGCTATGGTTTATTTAACATTTTATGTTTTTTTTTTTTTGTAATTCTTTGTTTTGCATAGAATAAAAAAATAAAGAATGTCTGTATTTTACTCGGGGAATGTATGAAGGGATGGGACAGAAGCCGTTAGGTTTGTTGCTTCTCAGCTCTGCCCTTTGCAGCTCGCTCAATGTTGGCAGCTCTGGTCTGAAATAATAAAAATACAATTGATCATTCCATTCAGTCATACACCACTTTCTTTCTCTTTCTGAGTTGGATATGTGCATTTCGTCACGAATACGAGCTGCTCCATGGTTCTGAATCCATGTAAAACTGCAGGTCCCCTTCCCCTATTAGGTGGTAGGGTTTAAGCCCGCCCGGGTTGGTACCATCGCACTGGACGAAAAGATGGTCGGAAGCGGCAATGAAAAATTGTGCGTGTTTTTCATCCAGTTCCCATCCAGCAGCTCATAAAGCGAAGGTCCTGGCATGGCACCTAATTCCTTCGGGAATGTGATGTATTGGGCTAATATCATAAAGGTAGTTTTGTGGTATTCACCATCCGTCAGGTTGCGTAAAAAAAAAGAAGTGAGAGGATTATGGAGAGAAGAGAGTGGATTTCCATGTATGCCGACCGTTCACACAAACAAGTAAATGTCAAACTGAAAAGCAATTTACTGTACGACTGGATGGAAAACACGGACAATTTTCATTGCCGCTCTGACCATCGATAATTCAATGCTACCTAGTAAGTAGTAAGAAGGGACCTTCAGTTTTACGTGGAATTCGAACCACGGCCAGTCTCAACGGGTGAAAATGGTCACCCCTCCAGAACCCAACCGCGCTCAGAGGTGCTTCACCAAACTTCTCGAATCGCAAGGTGTCGCGCCACTGGGCTGCCGAGGCTGACAAGGAGTTACTTTCGCATTTATAATATTAGTATGGATGGATTAGGCAGATAGATTGCAGGCAGGCCAGAGAGGTCATCCCACCCCTTAATAAACGCCTCACGCACAAGTTTTTGCATCTGAAAAGAAATTATCTACGCACAATGGTGGGAACAATGACAGGACATTGTTCACTCACCAAGCACCTCCATAACTTGGGGGTGACGGACAGCCCTCTATGTCGTGGCTGCATGGAGCCAACGGAAACAACCGCCCATGTACTGTTGGAGTGCAAGAGTGTGGCCGACCAACGGGCGCAGACCCTGGGAGCACCGGGATCCCTTACAGAGGCCTGTCGGAACGTAAAGTGTATGCTGGACTTCTGGGACGAGCTGGGATGGCTTATATAGTCACTTTTGTTACGCACAATGGCCTCTCTGTGAAGTAAGCTTAGCGCGGAAAACATTTTGCCCAACTAACTAACCAACTATGGATACAAGCCCAGTTAGGTTAAAAACAAATGCTGTTACATTTTTAGAGTGTTACCTGCAAGGCAGCGACCCTCTTGTGAAGGCTGATCATCATACTGGAGATCGCGACGAGGCGGTCACGACTCGTCGCAACATTCGCTATCTGGGGCAATAAGACAAACCGGTTAAAACCAGTCAATTCTGCTTCGATCCTTCTCAACTAGCGTGTAATGTATTTTTTTTATGTAAAGCGTGGCATATGGAATACGCCAGGACCTCTTAAGATGCCCGACGACGCCCATCAGCTTTCGAACTTTTAAGGCGGCCGTGGTTCGGATTCCACGTATAAAACTGTAGGTACTTTTCCTTACTTACTAGGTGGTAGGGTTAATCCCGCCGGCATAATGGTCGAAGCGGCAATGTAAATTGTCCATGTTTTCCATCCAACCAGTTCAATGTAGCCGAGCAATATAAGGAAAGTCCTGGCATGGCACCTAGTTTCCATGTGGTGTTTTAGGCTAATTTCGGATGGTCAGTTCGGTATTAGACATCCATGTCCAGTTACATAAAAAAAACACATCAGTGACATTATTCTGCATCAATCTTGCAAAGCACGTAATTTTTGGGTCGTTTTTAAAACATAGACGGGTCCGCATTCCTTGAATTCCGTCTGGGTATTTACTTTTTAAAACCGTGTAATACTGACGAGCGCATCGGCCACGGCATCGTGCTGCAAGTCCTCCAGGCGCCGCCGCTCGGCAGCGAGCGCCGAGTGCACCAGTTCCTGCCTCTCTCTGCCGGTCACAATGCCATTACGGCAGGTTAGGTTAGTTGATCAATAATCTTAAGCTTTCGCGTAATTCACACATTATTAATGTACTTAAGCGGGGCTTATGCGAATTTTTTTTAAGAAAGATTAGTTTTGAATACCTTTTTTAAGCCCGACATTTTGAAAGGAGTGGCATCCAATCTTCATCCAATCCAGTTCTCTAGTGACCATTTCGAAAGGACTGGCATCCAATCTTCATCCAATCCAGTTCTCTAGTGACCATTTCGAAAGGAGTGGCATCCAATCTTCATCCAATCCAGTTCTCTAGTGACCATTTCGAAAGGAGTGGCATCCAATCTTCATCCAATCCAGTTCTCTAGTGGCCATTTCGAAAGGAGTGGCATCCAATCTTCATCCAATCCAGTTCTCTAGTGACCATTTCGAAAGGAGTGGCATCCAATCTTCATCCAATCCAGTTCTCTAGTGACCATGATTGGATGTGACTCCTTTCGAAAAGTTGCTAAACCATGCGCTTACATAAATTAACACTGTGGTCAGTTTTGAAGTGTAAGCGATGCACAGTGCTCACGTAGAATAAAAGCGTCCCAATTCAGATTGCACGCTCAAAGTTAGCGTCACTTTTACGGAAACCAAAACCACGAACAAGGAACAAATTACATTAGTTGTAGCAGTTCACCTCAAATTTGAATGGAATGTATTCCTCTCAGCTCTACTTGGATTTTCACCTGGGAGACATTCAACGGTTTTTTTTTATGGTCGAAAGACGATAGATAACGATACAGGAACGTCAAATTGCGACACTGACAGTTGCACACCCAGTGCCGTACCTTCAAAGCGTGAGCACGGTGTAGGGCATTGAGTGACAACGATGACGACATACCATTCATGGGATGCCATTTCGAGAGCTTTCGATAACGATAGTTCAAATTGGAACACAACCTTGATCTGACAAGATAACTTCGCTTGAATTGACATTAAAAAGATCCGTACTAGAATTATAACCCTGCCGCCCCACTGCGCGGTTTAAACACACCACCACCATATCCCACGTTAGCTGCTAGCACCTGTATTAATGACCATTACGACTGACTATGCAACAAATTGAGCGCCTGAAAAAAATTGTAGGTACTTACGTTAGTTCCTTTAGGTGCGATTTTATAGTCACCAGAGGCGGTTCATAAATCTCTATGATCCCTTTAGCCAATAGTTCAACCGTCTTGGGGTCTACATTCCCTTCATTTAGTGAACTGAAAAATATTTATGTATGTATAGCTGACCGTGAAGCAAGGGCACGTAAATTAAAGAATAAACCAGCGAAACATACCATTCGCGGGTATTGCATCTCCCACTTTCGTCACCTGCTGTATGCCCATAATTTGGAGTGCAGATGCAACATTCAAAAAATGTTTGTAGTTATAATCTTAAAGTAGTAAGTAGGAAGCATTGATGTCGGGAGGACTGTAGGAGAATTCCAAATACTTCTTTTCAAATTTACTGAAAAATATTTACGGAATTGGTCATTACAGTCCTGACGACGAACATATATCGAATCAAAGGAAAGTATTGCAGTAAGTGTTACCTGTTCTCTTGTGTTCCGGACATTTAGTGATATATATTTTTTTTCTATTTACCGTGACGATCTGATTGATTTTAACTTCGAAACTTTCTCGCCGTGAACTCAAACGAAATTATGTTTACTTTTCTTTCTTGGCCTCTGTCTCATTATACAGGAGAGACGATTCGGCAGTTTAAATTGTTCAGTTGTTGTTCTTAATTCTCAAAAATAAAACACAAAACACAGTGAAAAACAATAAAACACACCGAATTACTTAAGGATCTGGATGGACTGCTTGACAGCTGTCAAATAACACCGTGGTCCATTTTAAACTATAAGCGATTACATTGCTCACGTTGAATAAAAGAGTCCCGATTCAGTTGAAGGCTCGAAGCCGTCAGCATCACAAATGATTCGGAGCGATTGTGTGCGCGCTTACGGAAACAAATCAACAAACATGGAACAAATAAAATTAGTTGTACATTCAACGGTTTGTGAAAAAACAGGGTCGAAAGACGAATAGATAACGCCATAGTCCCACATAGCTTACTTTGGGCATGGCTGAGGGCACCACTGTTTTTTTAGATTTACTTGACACCATTGATTATCTCACAGACCTAGCATGCGCGATTTCTATGGAGTATCTAGTCTTAATAATCAATGCTGGACACTTATCTTAAATTGTTTGCCAATTCACACAATATCTTTATAAATTATGCATATTTGCCATTTTTATCTAAACTCTATATGACTATTAAGTTTAATCAAAATCCGTTCAGTGGTTTTTGCGTAAAACAGTAAAAAACATTCATCCAAATAATTATAAACAATATATTATTGTATGAATTCGTAAGAAATGGCTGCATAGCGAAACGTCTTGCCTTTCCGTGCAGAGATTAAAACAAAGTTTAGTTTGACGTTTGTTCTGATTGCCGGAGGAGAAGTGGAGAAGTTCGCATTCTGATCGAATATTAATTTATGTGAAACAGAAACACGAACGCGGTATTGTCCTCACTGGCGAGGCGCAGCAGTGAGATACGGCGAAAACATTTTTGTAAAAAACGCAGGAGCAAAATGACGACCGTTCGGAGGCGCGTAGCGCGGACCGACTCTGGAGAACTCTCCGACGCCTCACCCGTGCGAAGCCCTACCGTGAGTCGTGCTCTCTCTTCACGCTTTTGACGTCTTTTTGTATTGTCCGAGTTTCGCCGGACGGTTCACTTTCTCCCGCGCCGGAGAGTGCATCGAATTGGGGTCACGAGTTCACTTAAACTTGAACTTTATATTTAGCGTGTACGTCGGCAGTCGGCTCCGTTCCGTGTCTCCTGAGATTTTGAGTAATTGATAAGGCGAAGTTAGATAACCGGGAAGATTTACCGATTGAGATGCTTCTTCTAAACATTGGTGAATTATTGCAGGCGGGAGGTGCACCCGAGTCTGATTATGACTCGGCAAGGAGCGAGTCTGACTCATCAGAGCATGGAGAGAACGGAGAAGCTCAGGTGAGGTTTATTTTGGTAAACATAAAATTTAAGTTCACATCATTACAAGGTACATGGATGCCATTTATGACTCCTGCATACAGAAAATCCATTCTCAGGGTTCCCAGCCATCACTTAAGTCGACCAATTATAGATTTCTGTCAAATATTATTTTTAACCTAGTAGTCACAGAGGGATAAGCCCGCCTTTGCGCCCCACTTATGTTGTTTTTGCACTATACTTTCTTTTGTAAATTGTTTTTTTTTTGTGGCGAAATAAAGAATTTTCAATCAATCAATCACAGTTCCCAAATATAATTAAAATAATAGACTGAATCTCTACACATGGAAAGATATTTTTCTCTTATGCTATGTTGACCTACTTTCGCCTTATGAAATAAAGCGATTTTCCTGCAGTTTTTTCAGCAGAATCTTAAAAGACACGTGAAAAAAATGTAGTATGTACCTAATTTTGCATTCCTCGTTCAGGCAGAGCGGCATTCTCGCGTGGAGAATACTCCCTGACGATGTCTTCATCCGAGTATAACTAGCACCGGATTCCACCTGGAAGGCAGCTTAAATTAGGCCTCTGTTTGGAGATTTCACTAATGGTCTATGCAGTAAATGCAATGAGATTACCGGAATATTTTAACTTGGTTAAACCTAACCATATATATTCCTTAAATTCATGTTCACTAAACTTCATCTGTAAACAAATACTTTCAATGTGCCTAAAGTCCTCCCCTCCTAATTCTAGCGTCCGATCGATCATGATGAGGACAGAAGCAATCCACAGTACATACCCAAGAGAGGAACGTTCTACGAACACGATGACCGGACGGCCGCCAGGTGAGCGCTTGTGATTTTATAAACTAACCCATTCACATTTGTTAATACAACACCATAAGACAAGTCGAAATATTTTCCTTGCATGAAACAATTTTGTAAGTCATTAAAGTTTATTCTAATTCAATCCATCATCAGGTAGAGTCCTTAGATAGAGATAGACTCGAACAAGTATATAGACTCCTAATTCGTAGTTTCTAATGCACTAAGCACATTGGGCTGCAGAGCGTGCCAAAGAAATATACATACATGCCTACATACATACACTCGAAACATAACCCTCCTTCTTGCGCAGTCGGGTAAAAAGAAGCAACAATGAAACACAGTTTCTGTGTTTTTACTCTATAATCTTACTCTCTAAGATTTCTTTTTACTCTAAATCAATCTTAACCGACTGACACTGAGGTGTTGTACAGGATTTTACTGATGTGGGTACTAGTATGTACTCCAGTCAGTACAACCCTATGCTTCAGTCGGATGTACAATCTTCAGAATTTCTTAACATCATTCCATTTGAGAAGCTTCTCGTACTGCTTCATCGTCAGTTGGTTTCTAAGCCTATTTGGGTGCATCTTGAGCCTTTGTTTTTATTTCATGTTGGATGATTGTTTCTTATAAGTCAAGGGTGCCGACCGAACCCTATTACTTTGCCTCCACTCTCCGTCCATCAGTTGACTGTTTCTCGTAAACTGTTATAGGTGCTCAGTTTAAATTTTCACAGCTTAGTATTACTGTTGCCGCTAAAACAACAAACAGAAAATTACTTTTATTAAAAAGGGGATATACATGAAATGTATTGTTTTGTTTTAAACCTTGTACGATGGTGCAAGCTTTTGCGACTCTCACTTGACTGGTTTTATTAATAAATTATAATGCCTTTAGCTGGAATATGTTTGATTTTTAAATAACATCGGATTACTGTACAATTCTGTGGTTTGAGGGCATGCCTTTTATATTCTTTAAACGTAGATGATAGACTTTTAATAAACCTTGTATTGGAGTTCACTGCACGTATTTCTTCCAAATTGCAGACAATTAGTTGATATTGACTCACGATAGTGTTAAATTTGGCTTGCATGCTCGCCTGTTCGCTCAGCCATGACTTATTACATGAATTAATAAGCTTGTAGAAAGGCAGCAGACGCATTGCGCAGTGTTGGAATTAAAGAATAACTGCAATTGGAAAGTTATTATGTATTTTATTTATTACTAGCTGCGGTACCCGGCTCCGCTCGGGTTAGTGTCGGCTAAATTATTTCATGGATAAAAAATAGCCCACATGACTGGTCCAAAATAGGGTCAAACTGGTCCAGGACAATGTATCCATCTACCAAATTTAATCAAGATCGTTCGAGCCGAAATAGCATGATTTAGTGAGTAACATCCAATAATTCCCATTTAGAGCTTCGTTGACATTTGGTGGCTATTTAAAAAAAAGCATTTGCCGCCAGAACCTTTCTGCACTTGCACTGCAACATTGTTTACCTAGTAAGTAAGTAACGTGTAATGTAGGTAAGTTTTGCGTGGACTCCAACCCACAGCTAGCCTCAACATCGAAAACAGTAACCCATCTCGAACCTGACTGCTCCCAGAGATCCTATACATTGATAAAATACGCACATAAATCGGGTTAGTGGTTCGCAAGTTAAGAATTTAACACTCTCTACTCACCCTTCAGGTAATGAAGCGTTATATTATGTAGCCTATAAGTTTTGAGTAGAATCAGGCTAGACGTAGATACAATCCGCATCGAAATCGAGTAATTGGTTCTCAAGGATTTTGCCAAGTAGTCCTAAAGTTGCGGGAAATACCAAGCTGTACCCGCCCCCCCCCCTCCCCGCACCCGCCCCCGTCGGACCGCCCGCCCCGCCCCCGGCCCCGCTCCCCCTGGTGTGAAGTAGCGCTACAGGCATCGTTTTCGCAGCCCCGTGAAAGTTCTTAAGCCCATGGGCACAATATCTTTATAAATTGTAGCCTATGTGTTATTCTGATGTATAAGCTATATTATTGTAAAGTTTCATTAGAATCCATTCAGTAGTTTTTACGTGAAAGAGTAACAAACATCCATCCATCCATCCATCCATCCATCCATCCATCCATCCATTATTACAAACTTTCTCCTTTATAATATTTATTAGATATGAACCAAAGGAATGTTTTTTGCACTTACTTTTTATGCCGGAAAATTATGTAAACGCTTGCTCTCCTGCACTGTAGGTCTCTTTGCCCTACTAGGTGCCTAAGTAGGGTTATGCTCGCCTGGGTTGGTATCATCCCATTGGATGAAAAGATGGTCAAAATGGCAATGAAAAATCGTGTTTTAAATCCTGTTCAATGTACGGTCCTGGCATGGCACCTAATTCCTTCGGGATTGCGGTGTGCTGGACTTTTATCACGACGGTAGATTTGGTATGGCCATTTATGTCCATCTACAAAAAAAATGCAATGGTATCAATCCGGGCTGGTTTAACCCTACCACCTAGTAAGGTAGGATACCTACAGTTTCACAGGGATTCGGAACCATGGAACATGCACTTATCCATCACAGAAAGAGTAAGAAAGTGTTGCATGAACGGGTCAGGGAATGGAGCCATGACCTCGCATGAGAAGGCAGGCCCGCACTTGTAGCGTGCGCGGATGTGTTTCAGCGGCGAGGAGGCGACGCCGGTGGGAGAGGCGACGCCGGCGGGCGAGGGGCCGCGCGGGGACGGCGAGCCGCCGCCCGAGCGGCGCGCGCGTCCGCCGCGGAAGTCCGACGTCTGCGACAAGTGGAGCCACGACAAATACATTGACAACGACCAGGTCCGCACCACAGACTATATATATAGGGTTACATCCAGTAGCTCAACGCCATACAAAGTCCCAATTTTGTGCACCTGTACAGGCACATTTTGCTTGTATGGGCTCTAAGCGGTGCTGAACTGTTGCAAATGGTCCTACGAGGTTATCTTAATAAGAGTAACGGAACCAGCAGTGCTCCGCCAATATTTAAGTGACAATCCCGACACTCCATGGAGGGAAGGTATTTATCTCAAAAATCGCCTGACTTGAGCTACTGATGTGGCCCCTGTCGCACAGATATATATCTGCTGTGTCGGTACTGACGGCGTTGCCCCTCCGCTATTTTATCTTTAAAGCTGCTAAGCGCCTGGCTGACCGATCTTAGCTCGGAACCCTTTGAGTTAAGCCCAATTCCCTATAGAAACGTAGAAAGAAGACTGTGCATATTCCTTGTCAGTGATTCAAAATTATACTCAAAACAACTTAATTTTATCGTAGATACTTGATGACCATTGACATTGTAAAATTGTGTTTCGTTTTCTAACCTTACAGTCCAAAAGTTTGAATTTTTGGGACTTGTTTCACAATAAGTTTGGACGTGTATTACTCAATGATAAAACAAAAACATTTAAAAAATGTTAGTCATCAAGCCTAGCTTGTTCCATGGAGAATCAAAATCAGTTTAGTTTTTGTTTGATTTTTTACTACAGCGTTCATGGTCTACTTTTAGCTACAAGTCGCTTTGTAACAAATTTTTTTGTAAATCCGGACAAATGAAACACTATACGCATTGCCTGCTTTGTGGACATGTTGCGTTCTCCTCATCACGGAAACTGTGTTTTTTCTTTGGAACAGAGACGGTGCCAGAGCGCAATAATAACAAGAAGAAAATTTCATAGACACTTGAAATTTTAATCTTGTCTATTTCTATTACTGTTATAAAAATAAATAGTAAAAAATATATTATTTTAAAATTAAAGGGGCCCGATACAAGAAACAAAGTTTTTGTAGAGTCGTTAGTTTGTCTTTAGTGTAGTTTGACTTATAATAATAATTTGTTTTAATAAATGAAATGAAATATTCTCTTCTATATGCCGTATCTCGAATCTATTTCAATTTCATGTTTTACGTAAGTCCCGAAACGCTTAATCCCTGTCCAGGCGCCCAAGTCTCGCGACGAGCTGATCGCGACCTACGGCTACGACATTCGCAACGAGGACGCCCCGCCGCACGCCAGGCGGAACCGCAGATACGGGTAAGAAGGGTACCTCAGCTATATTTCTTCAATCCACGAAGTCTAGTGGGCTTTATTTGTGGTAAACTCGTATCTGCATACGTGTCAAAGTGGGCATAAGAGCGACAGTTAATTTGTCGAGCATTTATCATTATTGTTTTAATGCTAACCATATCCGAGTTCGTTCTTGCACACATTTCGACACGTATGCAGATACGTGTTTACCACAAGTAAAACCCGCTAGACTTCGTGGATTGCAAGCACTGATCAGGAGTTTTACCTGGCATAATCCTTACAGGCAGGTTTGCAAGCTGGAGTTTTTTTTTATGTAACTGGGCATGAATGGCTAATGCCACACCCACCGTCATATTAGCTCCACACACCGCATTCGCGAAGGACTTAGATGCCAGGACCTTTCCTTAATGAGCGAGGCTACATTGAACTGAATGGAAAACACCGACAATTTTTTATGTTTTATAACACACAATTCAAATGTATTTTTACGTGTTCAATACAGAAGGAAGCTGGTTACAAATTATCAATGGCATGGAACTTGCTTATAATTTAGATATAAGAACCGAAATATGCATATAATAACTGATTCAATCGCTGAAAAACCTGTCAACGTTATTAGGATTGTGTGCACGGACGGACGTACGGATGGACGGACGGACGGACAGCGGAGGCTTAATAAAAGGGTTCCGTTTTCACACTTTGAGTACAGAACTCTAAAAAGGTACTTTGCGTCACCTCTCCCTAAAATTTATCACTTAAATCTCACTTAGTTACGAAAGAAACGTGTGAATAACACGAAAGCTTGAGATATCTGATTATTCTTAATGATTGCCTATCGAATTAGGAACCATCTAGTAAGTAGGGAAGGACCTAGAGTTCTAGATTGTCTACATCTTTTATACCTTCATCTAAATCTAATAGCAATGTAATTATTTTCTTAAGATAAATGAAGCCATTTTTGTTTCTCACCAATCTCTCGTTCCTAACTTACTTTCCAAATGGAGGGTGCGCCATTACCGGTTAGTCGTTGTCTGTTCATATGTTTGCATGCCTTTGTAGGTAAACATTTTGTGCATGATTTTAGTGGTTTTTGTGCCTCAGTAATCTTTTTCACTTGTGCACAATCTTAAATGTATTTGGTGCTCCTTAAAAGCAAATTGCTGCTTTGTAATTTTGCAGGAGTTTTTTTTCAGCAATGTACTGCGAAGGCCCATTCAAACCAGGTCCGATTTATGCTATTTTGCTGCATAAATCTTGTCTATAGTGTATGTATTAATTAGAGAAAGAGCCATATAAATAGAACTACTTTATGATTATATTGCAAGGCTGTCCTGAACCAGCAAAACATACCAAGGCAAACTGTGTTGCAGAGGGTTAAATCAATGCATATATAATCTTAAACACTGTTTACGGGTGGAAAGACTTTAGGAGAATTCCAAATTATGGTTATACAGCAGGTGGCGAAATTTGAAGACGCCATACCCGCAAATGGTATGTTTTGCTAGTTCGGGTCCAGCATTGCAGTATAGTCATAAAGAAGTACTTATTACAGGGCTCTTTATTTAATTAATGTGTCCTTGCTTCGTGGTCGATATACATACATACATATCGCATTCCTTGTAATAAACGATGTTCTTGCTTAGCACGAAAAAGTGTATTTAAGTAGTACTGCTTCCCCATCTATTAATGTCACACCCGATTTAAGATGTGTTGTAAGTCGGAGTGTGATTTAAATATATTATCAATATATTCGATAACAAATAGTGCCAGAGTTTCGTAATTGTCAGAGACAATAAGTCTCTTTTTTCATATTTTTAATTCAATTTATAATTTTCAGAATTTAGCTATGCAGGCAACATTTGAATGTCATATGTAAGGTCATTGTGACATTGGATTCGACATTTTATTATGGCATGAAGTTCATTGTACGCCTTATCATCTTCAAATGTGAAGGCTACTTTATCTGTCTAGATAATCGCTTGCAGCACAAAACTGCACTTTATTGCATGACTTTTATAATACCTTTGTAGCTAATATTGCATTAAAATGTTACATGCTTAACATTTCGTTAAAATAACAACGAATTGGTCTTACATACTTTGACTTGTCATCATTTTATATATTACGGTTAAAGCCCCATTTTTGATTACGTAACGACATGAATGGTTAATAACCCGGGCGGAATTAACCCTACCACTTAGTGAGTAAGGAAGGGGACCTGCAGTTTTACGGGGAATCCGAACCACGGCCAGCCACAACAGTTGAAAATGGTCAACCGATTAGGCTAAAGTACTTTTCCTTAAATCTATGTAACTAGCTATGATTTTACAGATGTACACATGTGAGTGCACTAATTTCAAGTTTATGGTAAGCAAGTCATAAATAATGTGTATGTGTGTTTTTCTCTCTGTGTTTCTGTCAATGCATAGACCAACTGGCTAAAGTGACAACTAAACCCATGACATATACTTATTTGGAAAAAATATATTTTGTTTCAGGTGTTAAAATAATTTTAAAATTACCCGTTGTTCATGACCTTTCGAATAGTATACTACAAGTCACAGTAACTGGTCAATTCTAATAACTACAATCCATAACTGCATAGGCCACCTTTGCCTTTCGACACTTACGAAAACATTATAGTTGTCATTATCATTTCGAGTCTGTGCTTCCCGCTTCAAAAGAGTTGATTTATTTTGTAGTCTCTGCGCGTGTTCGAACACACCAAAGTTCTTTCGGGTTGGTTTTGTCTGTGTTGTTTTGAAACCATCGAGAAATATATTGTGCCACACGTTAGCTTCTTACCACGGCAATACCGGCCATGTAGGTGAAATTGTAATAGTACGCATGCAATGTCAGTGATTGCCAGCAGCACCAACCGGACATCGAGCTTCTAGTATTTATTACTCGATGCTCTATGTCTAACCTAACCTTACCCAACCATTAGAACTGGATCCAGGCTACGTTAAGGTTTCCTTCCAAATCGTCGGCATCAACATATCGGCCGGGTTCGACTGCCCACTACAGCCCTATCGTACTCAACATGTACAGCGCGAGTGTGTGTCTGTAGGCGCGGTGCCAACAAGTACACGCGCACGTGGGAGGACGAGGAGGCGTACCGGCGGCAGGCGCAGGCTGCGGGCCGCAGGCCGCAGGCGGCGCCCGGCCCGCAGGACTTCCCCGAGCTGGAGGACTCCGTCCGCCGCCGAGGGTGACGCATCGCACTATTATTGTTTTTTTTTTCTTATGTTACTGAGCATGGACTTTAAGGTGCTAGGACTAGTCAACTACTCGCGCCATACAAATGCACCTTTAAACAAATGTAATCATATGGATTGCCTCAGCAAGTCCGAATAGAACTCCAGACTGATAATGGATTGTTAATATTTTTTGATTCCATCACTTATTTAAATAGTAATAATAATGAAAAAGTCGATTTTTCACATTAGAAATCTGAATCTAATATGATTTCTAGATGTAAGCAAAAACAGCATATATACATAAACAAATAATTCCATTTGCTTTTAGATTTCTACATTTAGTCAAACAAATTTTGAAATGGACACCATTTCCGCAATATATTTTGTATAGAAATAGGAAACATACATTAACCAAAATAGGTTCGGCACTTCTAATTGTCAGACTTAGTTAACTTGGAGTGCCTCGTCTAACTTTACGATTTGGCTAGTACCAGGGCCTTAAACATATTGTCAAAAGTTTTTCATGTAACTGGACATGGATGGCTAATACCACACCCACTGGTTATGAGCCCAACACACCTCATTCCTGAATGAATAAGGTGCCATGCCAGGACTTTACCTTAATTAGCATGGCTACAATGAACTAAATTGAAAACAAGCACTTTTTCATACAATGCAATGGTACCAACCCGGGCTGGCTTAACCGTACCGTCTAGTAGGGAAGGGGATCTACACTTTTACATGGATTCCGAACCACGGAGCAGCTCGTATTCTACTTTTTTTCAAAACCAAGCTAAAAAGCCAAAGCCACCTATTATGGTATTTACAATCATTTTATTTTTATTAACTTTTATTACAGTAATCAAATATTTTTTTACTAAGTATCAAAGAAAACCAAATACAAATGCGGCGAAGTTTCTTGTTCATTCTTCTTCGATGTTATCGAACTGGCAGGTAAAAAAAATGCCGAATCCGAGTGTGTAATATACATTCAATGGAGGAGATAAACAAACGAATACTGAAAGCCTTTAAAAAAGCTTAATTTTATCTTCCTCTGGGTGCAGAAAGCCGCGCGACAAGCCATCGCCGCGTTCGCCGCGCCCAACCGAGAACGGCACGCCGGCCGAGCCGCAGTCGCCGCGCGAGGCTCGCGAGCCGCCATCGCCGCGCGAGCCGCCGTCGCCGCGCGAGGCTCGCGAGCCGCGCGACCGCCCGGCGGAGGCTCGCGAGCCGCGCGACCGCCCTGCGGAGGCTCGCGAGCCGCGCGACCGTCCGGCGGAGGCTCGGGAGCCGCGCGCCGAGCGGCCGAGCGAGCGGCGCAATGGCGCGGCGCGGCCGCGCGCGCCCGCCGACAAGACGGACAAACCGTCGGAGGCCAAAAACGCGAACAAGTCAGTCAATTGCTTAAGGCAATCTATGATTTGAATTTTTTAAGAAATGCATTCTTTGTCCATTGACCAAGGCACAATGTTGCACGGCGACTGCCATGAAAATAGCGAAATTATCTTCTCAGCCCTAACGTTTCCCTATCCCTAAACTATGTTAGAATTGAATTAAATTTTATTTATCACTTGAGAAAGCTACATTCTATGTCCAAATGTTTTGATTTTTATTTGTAAATATCTGTATTTTTCAGTAAAAAATTTTTTTTTTTCAATGTTAGCCAATATTTTCCAAACTGAAAGATATATTAAAAAAATTTAAACATACAGATATAGATTTCTATAATACATTTTAGAATCCAAAATATCAAAAACCTAGTATCACATTAAGGGCATGGAAACAGTTATCTCCCGTAGTATGGAGAATTGATAGGGTAACGACTCTTTTAAGGAACGGGCTATTGGTTTTAAAGTGAGACTTGCCCATAAGATGTGCCCATTGTGTGGCTAAAATACCTATTTATTTGTTTCATTCCTTGCCATGGATTAAAATATTTTCGCATCACGATCTAGGCAAAATATAGACACTCAACTGCAACGAAAACTGGGGCTAGTCAGAAAACCAATGCAGTTACAAAAACTGGCCCTAGTCTTTGTACGGAGTGCATCGCGCCACAGTAGGTATTGACATTTGCAAGGAAAACGTATGTGGGTCAAAATGCAATGTGTGGCATAGGGTCATGCCGTTTGTACATATGTTTGGACAAAATAGGGACTAGATTGATAGAGTAATTGGTGAAAATTAGGTTATGTACCTAATTTTCACCAATTACTTTGTCATATCAGCACCCATAATCTAGCTTTTATGAGATTTCTATGCTTATAGTACTTTATAATTTATATTTGCCTACCTCTGCAATCATAACTTTAAAGTCAACAAGTACTGCTATTTAGTAGCCCGGATATGGAGAAATGGGTTCAAGTCGGAATTCATTTAATGTTGAAGAGCAAGAGGAACTTCAGTTACATCAGGAATCTAGGCCGCTAAGCTCACATGTAGAGAGCTGCAAATTCTTCAGTTTACTGGCACCATCCACGACCCCACTCGTGGCAACCCAGCCGCAACAGCAGCTACAATCGTTTCCGCAACCATTCATCCTATAGAATATGGATAGGTATAGAGAGTGATGTCATGAGTGGGACTAGTTCTTCTCTGCGTCATAGTCTCCACAGACTAGTTGTAGAGTGTCCTTCGCAAACGAACCGAGATTCTAGCGCCGAGAAGCCTGCTCTACTGCCAATGGGCCCGGAAAGATTCAGTGGAAGCCATGCTCCAAGGTATTGCCAAAGTCTGTCTCACCAATGCCTGATGAATTGTACATTGCAGTGTGCCCGCTCAGCGGCGGGCCGGCGGCGTGCACGGGCAGCAGCGGCCCGTGCCGTCCAAGGCGGAATCCCCGCCGAGCCGGCCCGTGGAGCCGCCGAGGGAGGTGCCCGCGGACAGGGAGCGACACACTCCGGTAAGCACATTTGCAGACAGATATCTTATGCAGCATAGAGAAGGTCCGGGTATGGCACTAAGGTCCCATGTGGTATGTTAGGTTCATGATATTAGGTGTGTGGTTGGCCATATATGTCCAAAAAAAATCATGATACCAAATTTGAGAATGTGAGAATGTGTTATGAGTTGACTCGTCCAGTCAACTTGTGACACCATACAAATGACTTTCCAACAAATAATGTTACGTCTATTTTGTATTGCGTATTATTTAAAAAAAAAAATTAATAATTCTTTTTTTGCTTTAAAGCTTTGAAAGGTTTCATCAGTAAAAATAAATAACAATTTCATTTATGCATACAAAAAGGATTCCGTTTCACATTTCTAATTTTTGTTTGAAATTTTCAAACATTGACCTGCTTTTTTGAAGTCTTTTTTTTACAAAAGAAGCATTTTAATTGATAGAAGAGAAATCATTTATTTTAATAAGGCGATTTGTGATTTTCACACTATACGCAAGTAAGCTATTTTACTTGCGTTGCCTCGAGAAACTTCATATTTTGCCTTGTACCAGTATGTTAAACTTGTTCTCAGCCGCAGAAGCTACCCCAGACCGCGGCGCCGACAGCGAGCAAACCCGCTCCACCACAGCCTGCACAGTCAACGCCACTGCAGCCGACCCCACTTAGTGAGTGTTCCGCTGAATTGTTTCAGTCCGAAGCTCTGTTGATCTTAAGGTATAGATTATAGCAAGCAACTAAGCTGCTGTTCGGGCCATTTTGTCCATACAAAATGAATCAAAGTGACGTCACAAATTACTACTTTTCATTAGTGACAGTTTTAGTTGTAACTCTTTCAGCCTAAGCGTATATCAGGTAAGAGGAGAGGGGAGGTGTCTTCCCTTTAGGATTGTACCTACCTATCCTCTATATATAAAATTACAGTATTCGTAATTGTTATCCAAAATGGCTTGACCAATTTTGATGACAATTTTTTTTTTGTACTTGTCACCTGAGTTCCGTACCCAAAGGGTGAAAACGGAACCCTATTACTAAGCCTCCGCTGTCCGTCCGTCCGTCCGTCCGTCCGTCCGTCCGTCCGTCTGTCACAGGGCTATATCTCAGTAACCGTAACAGATAGACAGCTGAAATTTTCACAGAGTGTGTATTTATTTTGCCGCTATAACACCAAATAGTTAAGATTTAAAGATAATTCAAATTAAAGGGGGCCCCCATACAAAAAACGTGATTTTTTTGTATTTTTTTTTGTACGATGGTACGGAACCCTTCGTGTGCGAGTCCGACTCGCACTTGGCCGGTTTTTAGGTATTATTGGAGGTGTGTAGTCAGTAGATGGCGCTGGTTTTGAGATCCTTTTTATTTTGTATAACACGCTTCCGAAAGTTTCTGCGAATATTTTACCGGGTAGATATCCAAAACGAAATGAACTTTAGTCTTTTTTACATAATTTAAAGTCATGAATGTCAATGCCTAATCAATAGGAGGATTTGGCTTCTACAGATTTGGGCGTTTATTTCTTCCATTATTCCAGACTGCGTTAAATCATTTCATTCACATTTAGTCTCACTGCAAGTTAAGATTGGGCCATTTCTATTACAATTGTGATAATTTCTGGTTTCTGATGGATAACCAATTCGTCAACTTTATTACAGACGAGAACCGCGCCGGCAGCAAGCGCTACAGCAGCCTGCGCCAGCGGCCCCTGACCGAGGGCTACACACCCTCCACGACCCCGCCCGTTGCAACGCAGCCGCAACCGCAGCCGCAACAGTTGCAGCAGCAGCAGCCGTTGCAGCAACCGCTGCAGCAGCACAGATACGTGGCCGAGTTCCAGCCGAGCCAGCCGGCGCCGCACCAGGGCAGCCCCGGACCGCAGATGCACCCATCCCAGCCGATGATGCACCAGGTCATTTTTTAATCACAAATATTTCTTCTGCACGACTGTGACGTCCCCTATCTGGAAAATTTCTATCCGAGCGAATGTCTTCAAAAAAGCTTTGCTTTTAATGTTTTTGTAAAAGGATTGAGCCATGGAACCTTTTTGTCAAAGGCTCTGCTCACACAATAACACCCTGCTCGGCACACTTGTGGTTAGGATCCAAAACCTGTTCAAAAGTATTGGACTTCCGAAGGTTGTTCCTGTAAATTCCTAAATGTTCGGGTCGCCTCACTCCCTCAATGATGGTTAAGGGAGGTGATCGGCAACATATAGTTTGTTATGTACACGAGTTCTCACATGATAAATATGGATTATATTGTGCGTTGCAGGTGCATCGTAATGCGCAGGTGAGCCAGCCGCCCCACGGACCGTCCCCGCCCCACCAGCCGCTGCCGCCGCAGCCACATCAGCAGGTGAGCACGAATCGTGAACAACTCGATCCTATAATGTCGTCCGGCCTGGGAAGGCCTGTTAAAAAGTCAAAGTCGGTAATTTTTGGGTTTCCACACCCAAAGGGTGGCAACGGGACCCTATTACTAAGCCTGCGCAGTCTGTCTGTCAGTGGACTGTATCTCATGTAATAAGGTAGGCATTTGAAATTTTCACAGAGTGTGTATTTCTCTGGCCGTTAAAACAACAAATACTCAAGGCCCAAGTCTTAATCAAACCCCAGAAAGACACCGGGTCGTAAGCGCCTGGAATAAATTATCTGAAAAGGTGATCAGTCAACTCATTCAAAAACAGAATAGACATTATGAAAAAACAACAACAATACAAGTGCACTCATAAATGATCAAACGGAATGCACATACTAGCTTAAAGCTGCTAGTGTAATAAAAACAATGTAATTTAAAACAATGTACGCATTTAACACTAATGAAAGGCTACGTGTCACTTGCTAAAGTTACATCGCACCCAAGCATCAACAAATCCTTGAAAACATTTCCTAACAAACCAGTTGTGGATAATTGGAACAGCCTACCTGAGGAAATAATAAGTTTTTTTTTTTTATGCGACCTGACATGGATGGCTAATACCACACAACTACCGTTATGATATTCGCCCAATACACCACATTCCCGAAGGAATTGGTACCATCGCATTGGATGAAAAGATGGTCGAAACGACAGTGAAAAATTGTCCGTGTTTTCCATCATGTTCAATGTAGCCGTGCTCATAAAGGGAACAGGACCTTCCCTTTATGAGCACGGCTACATTGAACATGATGGAAAACACGGACAATTTTTCATTGCCGCTTCGACCATCTTTTCATCCAATGCGATGGTACCAACCCGGGCGGGCTGAAACCCTACCACCTAGTAGGGGAAGGGGGCCTACAGTTTTACATGGATTCCGAACCATGGAGCAGCTCGCATTCGTAACGAAATGCACTTATCGAACTCGGAAAGAGAAAGACAGTGGTGCATGTCGGTATCGAACCCAGGCCTCTGGTACGCCAGGCCAGTTCCCGCGCCACTATGCTACAAGCCGCCCAATGCATCGTCGGTAAATGTTTTCAAAAACCAACTGGATCTTTACTTAAAATAAAAAAAACCGGCCAAGTGCGAGTCGGACTCGCACACGAAGGGTTCCGTACCATCGTACAAGATTTAACACAAGAAAAAACTTTTTTTGTATGGGGCTCCCTTTAATTTTTATTATTATTTGAATTGACCTGTTTGTTGTTGTAGCGGCAAAATAAATACACACTATGTGAAAATTTCAGCTGCCTACCTATAACGGTTCATGAGATGCAGCCCTGTGACGGACAGACGGACGGACGGACAACGGAGGCTTAGTAATAGGGTTCCGTTGGCACCCTTTAGGTGCGGAACCCTAAAAATTCATAGACAAGAAAATAAATAAATAAGTGCAAGTGCATAAAAAGAAGTGCACGCATCAGCGTGATGCTGCTAGTCCATTACAATAAAATAATAATAATAATAAATATTTAATAAAATTAAATTTATAAACAAACATGTGAAAGTGTATATTTTACTAAAATGTTCATCGAGTTGAATTTTCTATCAGTGGGTGAAAGCGATGTTTGCTCTCGGTAGGTGCGTCTCGGCATGATAGATCAGCAGCAGCTGGTGTCGCATCCGCACCAGCACGCGATGCACCCCCAGCCGCACACCATGACCGGTGCGTATTTTTATTTTCTTTTATATTTCAAGATTGCCAACATACTTTACGCAATACACTTGTAATAACATATATTACCATTTCGGTTACGTGAATCAGCCCAATAATAGGTAAACACAACATGCTTAAATTGGTTTTAGCTAAGCGAATGGGGTCGAGCACTCATCTACCATGAGTATAATTTGAAAGAAATAAAGATAGAAGCGCGCTCACTCCCGGTTTTACGTAAAGTAACAGCAAGGTAATAAAAATTTTGAAGCGCAATAGCAGTAGTATTAATTACACCCTCTGCTGCGTATGTCGGGCATGGCTTGTGCCCGCACCAAGTCGAGCAACGCAGACGTATGAAGGATACGTGCAAATTTGTTATATTCTCATGATTGGAATCGTTCTAATCGATAACCTGTGAACTGTGTAACTGTGTGATTCTTAAAGCTTAACAAAGCATACATAAGGTCTGTATCGGAATATGCGTATCAAGTGTGGAGTCCATATTTCCTAAAAAATATTGATGTAGATAGAGTTCAGAGACGGCATACTAAAATACCAACTGCACTCAAGAACAAGCCTTGTGAAATTCGACTTCCGAAACGATTACACCGTTACCTGTCTCTTTCATCTCTTGTCTTTTTCTTCGTGAAAAAGAAGGTAGGTATTAGTTTCAGCCTTCCGGCTGAAATGCGTTAGGACCGAAATGCAAATGAAGCTCTCTGCACCAGTGTGCATTCATTTCATGAAAATAGGCGTCTAGCACTTTAAGCGTAATGGCTGACGGATGACTGGCACTTGTGAAATTTTATTCTGTCTGACTTTGAAGTATTTCTTAAGGTAATACATATAGAGAAAAGAAGTTCGTCTCTACCAGGTTTCCCACGAAACCCCTCTTAATTTTTTCTTTTATGGTGGGCATTAGGTATTCGTGCGTTTCTGATTGTAGGAACCCATTATTCTGAAAGTATTGCAGGATAAAGAAGTTTTAAAAGTAGAATAATTTTATATTGCAATTCGGTTTCAGCTCAAATGCCGCCGGCCCAAAGTTACGCACCGCCTGCTATGATGCCTGCACAGTACATACAGGTATACAAACTCTTTCGTTTAAGGTGGGGCTGCCCTCTGATCTCCCCATGCTAACATGGATAGAAGTTAATGTACATATTTATTGTCGTAGATCCAGAATTATACTTAAAACAGCTCTATTTAATTTGACTAGCTGCTTGATGACTGCATATGGAATGGACTCCCTGATGAAGTTTTTCCCTCAAAGTGCAACCTGGGATCCTTCAAATATAGTATGAAGAAGCACCTGGCCAGCCAGCATAAAAAAGATACTCACGAAAAACAACATACAGTCGTTTCCTCTCAATTGTATACACTGGAAAGAGAAGGAATTCCAAAGTCCCTTTTACTCTATGGTTGACTTCAGCATGACAGAAAGAGATCTCAAATTTGTCTCTATTTCAGACGAAACGACGTATTCGGTGTATAGATTTCAGACGAAACGACTGTACATACAAAACATGAACAATAATAATATAATAATTATGCTATAAACTGTGCAGCCTATGAAAGTGAAATGCCGCCTGTAATAATCTGTGTTGTTGTTGTTGTTGTCGGCGAGTGGCTGCCGACGCTTGAACGCACTTGACACGAGGCCGTTGTGCTCAGTAACCCGACTTTTGGCTCACTTCAGCCAGCCGAGCTCTTCCACAAAGCGTAGCAGCCCTTTAGGGTCTTTCCACACTTGCGGGTCGCTCCTTTCGAAGCTAAAGACCCCCGTCCAAAATGTCTGTGTTTCAATTCGCAGGGTGGCAACAACCCGGTGTATACGGGCGCGCCCGTGTACGCACCGCCGCCGCCCGCGCCGTACCCCCACCAGCTATACCAGCACCACAACTACACGCACGTGAGTCCCCTCCGTGCTCCTCATAGGCTTAGAATGTAAAGAGTCAACTGACGGATGAGACCAAAATCGTTTCATACAAAATGTACTGGAATTTCTTTTTTTACTCAAAAAAAAATCAAAATTGCTGTGTAGCTTCAAAATAATGATCTGAAGTCATATTTAAAGTTTTAGTTTGAAATATTGAGGAAAAGTTATGAAATTTTATCGACGAAGTATCAGTGGGTCACCGCTTATTTACTATCAAAAAAGAACTAGAGAACATTTCACATTTCATGAGCGCAACTCCAATGTATTGATAACGATTTCAGAAGTTGTCTCATCGGGCAGATGTCTCCTTATACCTGCACCAATTTTTTCTCTTACGAACGGACGGATAGCGGAGGCTTAGTAATAGGGTTCCGTTTGCACCCTTTGGGTATTTAACTCTAAAAAGAGAATATTCCGGGAGGTCACTAAATGTTTGGTCACGATAACGTTAGTGACTGAAACTGCATTCACCGGTCAGATACCAACCCTCTGATGCTAAATGTGTCGGCCCGCCTGCGCTAAGTGGTTGCGTTAGATAGATAGCCACCTATTAGGGAAGGGTAGAGTTTTACATGGATTCTGAAGCATGGAACAGCTTGCGTTCATAACGGAATGCGCTTATCCAACTCGGAAAGAGAAAGAAAGTGGTGAGGATTGTTTATATAGACTTTTAATGTTGTTACACATTATTATTAAAATGTATTTGGATAGACAGTGTTATGAATAGTACTTGTCGAGACGTCGACTTAATTAAACAAGCAAACGATTCATAACACTGTCTATCCGAAAACATTTTAATAATAAGGGTGATATTAACTCAATACGTAAATATACCTTTAAGCCGCTTCCCCGAAGGGTTGGCGAAAATTAATATGATATTAAATATTACTCACCTGACTGCTACCTACACACAATCATGCAAAGTTATCTCCTGTAATACAAAGTTTAGTTTAGGAGAAAACATATATCATGTAAAACCTTGTACATTTATGAATAAATAAATCAATAAATTATTGGAATAATGGGGTGAGGATTGAACCCAGACCTCCGGTGTGCTAGGCAAGTCCTCGCGCCACTAGGCTACGTGCCACTCATCTGTGATGAAACCCTTCCAGCCGAGCGGCGGCGGCGGCGTGACGTACTACAGCGCGGCCGAGCAGGAGCAGCCGGCGCCGGCGCCGCGCGCGCAGCGCCGCCCCACCGCCGCCATACCCATAGTGCCGCCTCCGCCGCACGCCAAGTGAGAGCTTGCCGACGCCGCAGCCCGGCCGATGGCTACTACATTATACACCTCCATTAGATGCTGCAGCCAATATTTGAATTGAGTCCCAGTACCTGTTGGCGTTCTCGGAGTCAATGCAACGCCGAGCGGTCATAGTTGTTGGTGACGCAAAACTCACCATTGGCTTTCGTCTCAGCACAGCCATCCTCTGGTTTTTAGGGTTCCGTGCCCAAAGGGTGCCAACCCAATTACTAAGCCTCCGCTGTCTGTTCGTCCACCCGTCCGTCTCATGAACCGTGATAGTTAGGCAGCTGAAATTCGCACAGAGTATGTATTTATTTTGCCTTCATAACAACAAATAGGTAAAATTTAAATTTAAAAAAAAATTTAGGGGGCTCCCATAAACTTGATTTTTTGAGTTAAATCTTGTACGATGATACGGAACCCTTTGTGTGCGAGTCCGACTCGCACTTGACCTGTGTTTTTTATTCATAAAAGATACTTAAAGTTCTTGTAGTCAAACAACGCTTAGTCATGCTAAACTCTGATTGATCCAAACATTCGATTACCTCAATGAAGCAAATTCTGCAAAGAAACTTCCCTTTTTTTGCATCCAAATTTATGCCATAATACATTTATGAAGAAATAACTAAATGCAACTGCAATACTTGCATTTTTGGTAGAACCGTCTTAAGGCAAAGAACTTAGAACTACAAAGAAACAACAAGCCCCAATGTGATCAGTTTAAGAAAAGCTGCTAGAACACCTGTTAACCAATAATTAACACCTGAGCTTTGCCCTCAGTAGTTAGAGTTACCAATGATTTACACCTGAACTTTGCCCCAGTTGGTACAAGTGCTGATAATTTACATATCATTAAACTAAGCTTAATTCAATATTTTGCCTAGGATGATGAAAACGTTACATTTTAACTATAAAATAAGTAGTATCATTGTAATTAAAAAATATCAAGAATATTCATTGGTTTGTATTTAATGTTACTTTTATTATCTCAATTCAACACTTGTATGACATTAGCAATCTTTCCCTACTATCATTTATCTATGGCCAATAATTTACACATGAGCTTTACCCCAGTAGCTACAAGTGCTGATAATTTACACCTGAGCTTTGCCCCAGTAGCTACAAGTGCTGATAATTTACACCTGAGCTTTGCCCCAGTAGTTATAAGTGCTGATAATTTACACCTGAGCTTTCCCCATTAGCTACAAGTGCTGATAATTTACACCTGAGCTTTGCCCCTTGTGGCTGGAGTTACCAGTAATTGAGTAACCAATAATTAACACATGTGCTTTGCCATCAGTAGCTAGAGTTACTAATATAATTTACACCTGACATTTGCCCCTGGTGGTTAGAGTTACCGATAATTTACACCTGAGCTTTGACCTTTTGAATGAAAGGCCATTATAAAAAGAGGTACACTCCTTTTCAGATCGGGTTCGAACTCGTCGGAGAAAGACAATATCGACCGCATTGTGGACAACATGTTCATACGCAAGCAGCGGCCTGCCGCCCACGCTCCCGCACCAGGTGATTATGTTCTGTTGGAAATTGGTCGTCAGTTGTGGGAGACAATTCATTTCATTTATTTATTCAACTTCTTGGTAGTCAAACGGTACTAAGCCCCGATTGCACGAAGAGACGGCTGAGTTAATCAACGTTCAAACACGTCACTTTTAGTGAACCGCATGGAGTTCCTTCCATACTGTCCATACAAAGTGACGTGTTTAATCATACATTGACTTTGATTTAGATTTTTTGTCGTTTCGTGCACTCGTCCCTAAGCCCCGATTACACGAAGAGACAACCGAGTTAATCAATGTTCAAACACGTCACGTTTAGTGAACCGCATGGAGTTCCTTCCATATTGTCCATACAAAGTGACGTGTTTAATCATACGTTGACGTTGATTTAGATTTTTTGTCGATTCGTGCACTCGGCCCTAAGTTTAGTAGAACGGTCTAAGGCAAAGAACTAAGAAGAATGCTCTGAGATATCAAAAATTTCATAGAACTTATCCGGCCCGCTTGCACGTAGGTAGGTGGTTGCAAGCGAAAAATTGAGAAGAAAACAAAGCTGGTGTTGCATGAGCGACCTCACCTTGGAAACGTCAAAACTGTCATTCCTGTCAAGTTTGAATTACGGACTTTTGGGTGAAAGGTGCAATCCGTAATGCAGACTCTATCTATTAAAACAAAACGCATCAAAATCAGTTGCTTAGTCTTAAAGATTTAAGCATACATAGGGATATAGGGACAGAGAAAGCGACTTTGTTTTATACTATGTAGTGATATTTTTGTGATATTTTCTTTGCCATGACTTCATTTGATTAGCATCATTTGGAACAATTTCTTTTCGGAATAATATCGAGTAAATTGAGTCATGTCTCCGAGATTCGGTCAGGAATATTGAAGGATCGTGAGCATCATTTGGATAGTGCAGTGATGAAAGATTTTTTTTATCTCACTTATTTCCAATTTTACCATTTTCATATTAGATCCATATTAGAACTCGACAATAGACCGTGAAGAACCCATATATGGACGATCTTTGATGAAAGTTTGTCCTCACAAGCCATAAAACACATCGAAAACACCTGCTCATAGTATATACTGATCGCATGGTAGTCAAATAAAAAAAAAAAAAAAAACAATTTTCCAACAAAGTAAATGCATACGACAGTGCGAGCGCGCTCTTACCTCGCGCCGAGTCACGCAAGTCGCGGGGCACGGGCAAACGAGCGATAAACGTAGATTTCACAAGAAGCATATCTACTACATCCGGCCGTCTCTCATTCCAATCACACGTCCATTTGTCCACACATTTGGGTGACCATGATTTCATGCAGTCTAGCGTGCTTTACTTGTGGTAAACATGTATTTGCATACGTGACGAAGTGTGTCTAAGAACGATATGGATATGGTTAGCATTAAAACAATAATGATAAATGCTCGACAAATTAATTGTCGCTCTTACGCAGTCAGTCAGCGTGTTTGCGTCCACTGCTGGACATACGCCTCTCCAATTTTCCTCCAGTCCTCCCGGCCTTCAGCGGTACGGAACCACTGCTTTCCGCCGACTCACTTGATGTCGTCGTCTTACCTGGCGGGTGGTCTTCCCACACTCCGTTTTCCTGTCCACGGCGGCCAGTGTACGCCGCGGTTACTCTAACGGTCGTCGTCTTTACGTCGTCTCTTACGCAAACTTTGACACATATGCAGTTACGTTTTTACTACAAATAAAGCCCGCTAGACTTCGTGGATTGCAAGAACTATATTAATAGTTTTATGCATTTCGATGAATACGCACTCGCATTTACAACGAATATTATGGACTGCGTACATACTACGTGACTTAGAACTAACCCCCCTCCCCACTACCTTGTGACGGATCGTAAAATTTTATTGATAATTTGGTACACAAAAATTATACGTCAATTAACGTAACGAACGGCTAGCTGTTCAACGGTTCGGACCCCATATAAAACTGTAGGTCCCCTTCACCTATTAGGTGTTAGGGTTAAACCCTCCCGCATTGCATGAAACTATGGTTGAAGCGACAGTGAAAAATTGTGTTATCGATCCAGTTCAGTGTAGTCTCGCTCATAAAGGGAATGTCATGGCATGGCACCTAATTCCTTCGGAATTGTGATTTATTGATTTGTTGATCATGAAAAAATTTAATTAAATCGAATTCATAGAATATATGTAGTTGGTCTTTTTTCCGGATAACCTACTAGGTTGTTACGACCAAACGACTGACAGATACGGATTCAACGTTGGGATGTATTTTTCCAGCCCACCAACAGGAGCAACCAACTTGGAACAGTCTTCCCAGTGAAGTTGTAAACGCTGTCTCCGTAAATTCCTTCAAATATAAACTGGACAATCATATAAAATCTAAAAAAATGATAATAAATAAATAAATAAGTGTTGTGATATAGGCGCATCAGCTTAAAGCTGCTAGCCTATCAATAATAATATAATAATACTTCAGTGGAAACTTCCAGTCTGATTTTTTTATTTATGCAACCTGACATGGATGGCTAATACCACACAACTACCATTATGATATTAGCCCAATAACTCGCTAACCGATCCTAACCTGCTACTTTTAGACAAAACGGACACATCACCCTCGGCGAGCCTCACGTCGAGCTCAATATCGAACGACTCGCGGCCGTCGGCCGAGCGGCAGGACTCGAAGGACCCCTCGGAGGCCGCGCCCGCGCCGGACCCGAAGCCCGACGAGCCGCGACCGCTGGACGCGTCGCCCGCGGAGCCCCCCCCGCAGCCGACGCCGGCTGAGGAGACCAAAGCGGAGACGAGCGAGGCGCTCAAAGGTCTCGAGGAGCTGAAACTGCAGGAGCCGAGCGTCGAGGTCTGCGCAGAGACCGTCACGACGGAGGCCTGACTGGTGAGGGTCCGGTATGAGTATTACCGCACGAGCTATCACGAAACGAGATTGAGTTAATTTTTTTTTGTGCTCGAATATGTGGCGAGTTCCGTTGGTCTCCAATCCGATGCACATCTATATGCGTGGTCGGAGTTCTCACCTAAATTGGCGTTGGAAGAACTTCAAAGTTACTTAAAAATGTCACCCCATACAAGTTTTTCAAATTATCCTGAGGTAAAACCACCTTCTTCGACCTATTAAAATCGAACTCGGACTACCGAATTGTATGAAAACGTCTACGTAATCTGTCAAATCAAACTCGGACTCACAAAGTTAGATCGCCGCTTAACTCTCCATAAATTTGAAAACGCTATTCGAACAGCTTGGCGAAAGCGCCAATCTAAGTGACAAGTCGGACTTAGTGCTCTGAAGCTTTATTCTGCTAATTGATAACTGCGCGCGTTATGTTTGTGTTTTCTCAAAACCGCATGTTTCGGCGAAATGATATTCTACTAGCGCAGTTTGCAAAACGCATGCGTTGTATTTGTGTTTTGTTCACAAACACGTAACGCATGCTCCGTGTTCTCGTGGGCCGTGTGTTTTGCCGAAAACTTGCGGTTTGGGAATTGTATTTGTCAAATTAATTGGTATCGGTACCTATAAATCAATGTTTCCTTCATTCAGTTAATAAATTTGTGTTATTGGATTAAAATAATCTTTTACGTACTTATATTTTGTACTACATATGAACGCATGCAAGTATAGGCCAATGAAAGGAGTTGAGCGCCTCTCTCGCAGGTTTATACTTGTTTTGAAGCATCGCGTCGCCGAACTGCAAATGTCACTTTCCTACATTAAGTTGGTATATCTCTGTCTCTTTCTTTTCGTATGTCATATTTAAGAGAGAAATTAACCGTCAAAGTCATGACAGGTTATTTTACCCTTTGGCGGCGCGCAAGACAAACCACTCCATAGACAAAAACAAAACTTGTGAGTGAATTAGCTGAATACCGATTTTTGGAAAGCGCACTCAAAACTTAGCTGTTATGTTTGACGGAAAATGGTTTGAAATCATCACACACTGCATACAGTCTTAAAATTTTATAAACAACCGCACATACTAAAATAATAGTCTAGAACTAATTGTACGCTAAACTGTTATATGGGACTCGCCACAAATAGAAATTCGTGATTAGTAATGTCTAAAAGTGAGGCTGTGCTGATTCTTGAATATATTTATATCCAGAGAAATTATGTCAAAGGTAATCATGTTTCAGGCACTTCCTGAAATATTAGTAGCGTTAGTAGTTTTTTGGTCACCGCCCTCTCTACTTGTGCTCGGTATATGTCTAACTTAATCATGAAGGAAGGAAATTGTATGATTATGGTGAGCGGGTTAAGCTATACTAGATTTACGAAGTGATTCTGCATCTCACATTGAACAACTTTGTTCTACGAGTTCTGCGAAAACACTGGAAAAAAATCGCTCTCTGTAGAAAATTTCCATTTGCTAACCTTAAAATATATTAGAACCTAAAAGTTTTGGCACAACTCATGCAGCCTTAATCTGAGTGGGCGGACTAACTTTAATCCGCCGGACTAAACCGGTTTTTTGTATGGTTAGTCCGGTGCTAATCTTTTCACAGGTTCACAAACACCGGTTTAGTCCGGCGTATTGAAGTTAGTCCGCCCACTCTCAATACCGCTGGTACAGTCTTTTCAGAGTGAACTATCAAAACTTACGCAGATTATCTCCTGATTTACCATACAAAATGCGATTTAGTCTGGAGATGGTGGGCGTATTAAAGTTAGCACGCCCACTCTGAATACTACATGCTGTTGGAATGAAAGTTGTTGAGTTTGGAATGCAGCATCACGTATGTAAAAATAGTACAGCTTTTACCCACTCGACCAGAATGTTACCTTTAAAACTATTATTGTGACCAATAAATGTGATTTTTCTAATTTATACAAATCATATGTTCAGACAAAAACTTATACAACATATTTAAGTTGCTAGTCATCGCTGTATTTTTTACAGCGATGTCTTTTCAATCATATTTAAGCAATCTATTTTCGCAAAGTATCTCACACTTGGAAATAAGTAGTTTGGTTATATATATCGTAATTCTAAGCGTAGTGACCGGACGGACTAGAAAATGTACCCCAAAATCAGTTTACTGGGATCTATTATGGCTATGTCAAAATTATTTTTTTAGGTTGTGCGGATTTTGTAGTATATCAGCACGGGAAGTGCTCTGCCTATCCTATTTATACGGTTATTCGCTTGATGTTAATGAATGTAATTGACATGTGATGAATTATTCGCTATTTCAAGTTAATTCATTCTGAGTAAGAGTATTTATGTACTGGAACGAACAATTGTTCTGGAAAATTATAGTATAGCACTGAATCTCTTCAATAACTTTGCTTGGAGCCATGAAGATTCCTCATTTTTTTTTATGAAAATGGTTTTTGTTTAGAAACCCTCTTTTGCTACCATTGACATAAATATTACTATGTGAGGACAGGCTCTTCCTAACAACATAAATGGAGCATAAATAAGTGGTGTTCTATGCGTCGCGCAGACACCACTTTGTCGCCGGACAGCCGCTCGCTGCCGTCGTGCGCCTGTGCGTCGCCTCTGGCTAATAATGCGCCTGTAAAATGCCCAATTAAGTGATAAAACCGTGCAAGAATAGTTTAGAAATCAATCTGAATCATATGACAGAAAAAACAACTTCATACAACTATACAGGGTGCCGTAATGGCCAGTACATTAAATTTGGGATTTTTTTATTGGGATTGAAACAAACAAAAAAGTTTAATAACTTTTTGCTGAATATCCTCTAAATAAAAAGTTAGACTTTCCATACAAAGTAGTACAATAATTTAGTGCAAAAAGAATCGAATGTTCCGTAAGAACGTGGGAACGTTGAATGTACTTGGAAATGGATGGCTAATATCACACCTACTGTCATGGCATTAGCCTGACTCGCCGCGAGGGATCTAGGTTCCATGCCAAGACCTTCCTTATGCATAGTTACAACGTCGCATCAAATTACACTAGACAAAAACATAAATTTCAAAAATGTATATCTCGATAACTTTACACTTAGAGAAAAAAAAAATTATTTTTTTGCCTCCGAAAAGCATAAGATTTACGCTGGCAAAATTAATGTACTGGCCTGGCGACATACCTGTATTTTTACTTTGGTTTGACTCAGGATTCATTTAATTCAAAATTGCAGACAAAAATATTGATTGACTAACGATTAATAACAACAATTATGTATATTAAAATCAGTGGTTTTGAAACCATTGTCAAACTATATTTGTATTGGGAACGGTTGATCTAAAATCCCTATAGGAATGATGGCAGATTGCATGTTTGTGTGATGGCAAAATTTATGTAAATATATTCCTAGTGTAGCCAATAATGTTAAATAGACTTTCGAAAATGCCGATTAAAATTATTATTTAAGGTAGGCCTTCCCGCTCAACTCCCCAAACAAACGTGGAAAAGATCATGCGCATATTTATTGTCAGAGATCCAAATTTATAGTTAAAACAACTTTATTTGATCGAACTAGATGTCTGATGACCATTGGCATTGCAAAAAAGTGTTTGGTTTCTAAGTTATAAGGTCCAAAAGATCGAATTTTTCGCACGTTTTATACAATAACTTTGGAGTTATAAACAATTTGGTTTTTGTTTGATTTTTAAGTACAGTGGTCGTGATTTACTTTTAGCTATAAATCGTTTTGTAATTAAAATTGTCGTAAATCTTACCAAATCAAACATTATGCGCATTGTCTGCTTTGTAAACATGTTGCGCTCCATGGCTCATCACGGAGCCTGTCATTTTGTTTGAAACAGAGAACGTCCCAGAGCACAATAGCACGGTTTTGTCCCGCCGGGAATGGCCACCTTAAAATAAAACTCACACAAAAAGTTGAGGCATTCTATGTTTTTATTTATGGAGATATCATTGTGTACTTTTTTATTTGATTATTTAGTAAATTTAACGTTACATCACTTTCGTTTGACAATGTTACTCAATATCGTAAAAGTTCCAGTCCCAAGTGTAAGTGATGTGTGTAGATCAAAATGTAAAAACTGGTTTGGATGTGCCCAGAAATGCAACTAGTCTTATGATGCACCGGTCGGTGAAAATTATCTCGAGCGTTGGCTGATCGAAACGAAATAATTTTACCACGTTTCATGTATGATGTTATCACAAGATAGATATATTTATGACATTATATGAGACCTACTTTTGTAAAAAATGGAAAATCGAAAAAAAATCTGTCTAATATTAAGTTGGTTAATTATTTTAATAAACTCTCAAAAACTACGATTGTGCTTATTTATCTGGTCTTTTTGGCGCTCACCCAAATTGTCGGTCTGTCTGCAACATGGTGTTTTCTTATGTTATTCGAGATGGATGGCTAATGCTACACCCAACCTCATGATATTAGCCCAACTCACTGTAATCCTGGAGGAATTAGGTGTCATGCCATGCTTTACGAGCATAGCTACATTGAACTGGATGGAAAACACGGACATTTTTTTATTGCCTTTTCGCCCGTATTCTCATCTAATGCTTTGGCACCGACCCGGGTGGGCTTTACCATACACTTTTACATGGATTCCGATCCATGGAACTAATCACATAAAAAATGCACTTATCCAGCTCAGAAAGATGGAATGCGGTGTTACCAACCCGGGCGGGCCCCTACCACCAATAGGGGAAGGGAACTGTCATGCTAGGCCATACACAGAAAAATAAAATTCTTATAATATTTTGAAAATTACAGTTTTGTATTCCCCGGGAATATTTCAGAGGATTCTTTCAAGACACTAGGAGAGCTCATCCGAGTCGGTTGTTTTATAAAATAAGATATTTCGATAATCCCATTAAAGTTCTGGTTCCCCATTGATTCTTTTAACTGAGCTAGGCTACCCACGAGCTAGGATCGACGTGACAGGGACCTACAGTTTTATATGGGTTCCGAAACATGGAACAGCTCGCATTCGTAACGAAATGCACGTATCCACCTCAGAAAGAGAAGGTGCTGCATGTCCGTGCGAGGATTTGAACCCAGACCTCTTACATGAAAGACAAGTCCTCTAGCCCCTAGACCACAAGCTGTACATTAGTGTCTCTCGTCTCCTATATGTGGTGTTGTAAATTATTCAATTTTAGCGAATTATAATGAATATTTAAAACAATAAAAAGTTTTATTATATAATTGTAATTTAAATACTAAGAAAACATACATTCAACATGAGTACCTATTGATGTTTTAAGATAAAACGTTTGTGATTGTAATATTTGTAAAACCTAAACAATTTGGTAATCAATCAGGTCCATCAGTTTTACAATTTTATATCAATTAACTAAATTTTTTGTAACAGATATTTGGTGTTTGTATGTATTACACATTTATGTGTAATAAAATTGATGTTTATAATTATTATAGGTACACATAACTCTTGAAAACATGCCAGAACTGTTTGTCGTGATTATAACATATCACAAGGGAGTTTTGAGAACTACACAATGTCTATTCATGCACTTCGAAAACATTAACAGTCGTATTCAGAGAGAACCTGTCAAAACTTAGTACGAGATTAGCACCGGACTAATTATACAAAAACCGGTTTTGTCCGGCGTATTAAAGTTAGTCCGCTCACTCTGTACTGTCTGTCCGCGGCTGTAAAATTTCAGAAGGCATTTGTCACTATTAATACTACATTTATCTGCGTGCAATTTATACAATATGGTAAAAAAATCACAAAAATCATTAAGCACACGAATATTGTGTTAAATATTTTTTTATTCTGTAAATGTTTTAAAATATGTTTAAATCTGGTTGAGCAATGAATGCTTAATATTTGCCCATTTTCACCACCTCCAGCTATAAAAATCCCAAAGTTATCTTTCAGTTAAACCATGTAAATATGCTATGTAACCGAAAGTTAACTATCGGATTTTAAGTAGCTGGAGGTGGCGAAATCAGGAGTTTATCGGGTGAAGCAACAGAGCTAGTTGCGCTCGGAAGCTCCGAACGGAATATCACTTGAAACATTGCTAGGAACTCTTGCGAAACGCTGTTCGATTGTCGCTTTTATTTCTTGCATGCTAAGAGATTTATGCAATCTGTGCCAGGCGCGGTGTAGTTCCGCGGTTAGCACAGAATACTCATAACTCTTAGCTTGCAAGAAATAAGAGCGAGAATCCTCCGCAAGAACGTTCCGAGCTATAATCCGTGCGTAATTCCGCTCCAAAGTTCCGATCGGAAATATCGCTGTTTAGGAAACGTACATTTATGGTGCTATAACAGACAAACAGTCCAATATCACTGAAGCAGTACCTATTCCTAAAACTTTTACTTACATGACTTCCATCCATTTCTGTTACAACATTGAAACAGACTTGCGTTTTGAGCCCATTACAGAGCTTGTGGTATGCATTTTTATCAAAAATATCTAAGTAGGTATACAAACTAATTTGTGTTATAAGCAGAATCTTATGTCTAGTTCTCTTTTCATTTATTTTCTTTATCCTCTGAAACTATTTTATTCACTTAAGAATGGCCCGTAAGCAGTGTTCCCCATACAAACGTAGTTTACTAATCATTTGAAAAACACTGTTCCGATTTGCTTGATATTTGGTATCTAACATTCTACAATAAATATCTGTGTCTGCGCGTTTTTGTTTATGCTGAAAAATATAAAGCAAGTCAAATAACAGGCAAAAGAATATCTTCAGACAAATTTTCTTTTCTCTGTTGTGTGACACAGGATATTTTTTTCGAAAGAATAAAACACATGCAGACATAGATATTTGTCGCCTGAGTGGTCAGTCTGAGTTCTCACCTAAATTGGCGTTTACGGCAAACCGATCGACTGGCGTTTTTTTCCAAACTCCATACAAGTTTTTACTAGATATTCTGTGGTTTTACTTCTTCAAGCTGTCATAGTCAAACGCTGACTTCCGATTTGTATGAAGACGCGGAGTGGACGTAAACGGCAACGTCGACGTATTTACGGCAACGTTGAGTAAGCTGTCAAATCAAGCTCGGACTTGCAAATGTTAGTTCGCTTAACGCTTAGCTCTTCAATTTCTCCATACATTTGAAAACGCCAGTCAATCGGTTTGCCGTAACGCCAATTTAGGTGACAACTTAGACTACCGGCTCAGATATTAAGTCCCAAATATCAAGAAAATTGGAACAGTGGTTTTTAAATGATTACTAAACTACGTTTGTATGGGGAGCGTAATTGTCTGATGCTTACGGGCCCACCTTAATCACTGCACTTACTTAGACAGCAGTTCAACAACCATTTTCATTGTTGTGGTAACAATTTTTCACTTAAACTTGAAATAAGAAATAAAAGTAAGAAATTAGTAAAATACTGACACATGTAACCAATACAATGTTTATGTCGTAGAAAATATTTTAAACCCCTACAGTCATGTCATACCTATTCAGAGTAGGCTGTCATTTGAAACGTTGGTTATCTCTGGATTTACCCTGATTATCACGATTTAATCCTGAGATTATTAACAGTTTTAAACACATCACGCCAACTCTGAATATGGCTTCTACAGCCAGCCGCATCTAGAGTTGGCTGTAAAAATTAAAAAGATGAATTGTCTCCAGACTTACCGCGAAAAACTGTATAATCCACGTATGGACATGAACAGGCCCACTTTTGAATATGACATCTAGTTATAAGCCACATCCCGGCAAGTTTTTATGCCGGGATTTGGTGAGCTAAATCATGAAATTTCCTCACTACAGCTAATTGAGGGTGAACTGTTAGAAGGGAAAGACACACTACATCTGGAAAGGTCACAGGTCCAACTTCAAATAATAACAATAATAACTAACAACTTAAACTAGCAACCTTACCTATGTAAATTATAAACAAAACTGCTGACAATGCTGTATGCCATAATTTGGCTAGATCACTAACATTCTAGTTAACAATAATAACTAATAACTTAAACTAGCACCCTTAGCTATGTAAACTGTAAATAAAACTGCTGGCAATGCTATATGCCATAATTTGGCTAAATCACTAGCATTCGTATTAAGAGTTGGTTTCTCACTAATGGTAATTGAGAAGGGAAAAGTCACAATAGATCTGGGAAGGTCGCAGTGACAGCAAGGCTAAAAAGCTCGCAGCCCAACTTCAAAGAATATTAACTAATAACTTAAACTAGCAACCTTACCTATATAAATTATAAACAAAACTGCTGACAATGCTATATGCCCTAATATGGCTAAATCACTAGCATCTCTGGAAAAAAACACATTTTCTACAGTAAGTTGCAATAATCTACGTTTTAAAATTTTGATAGCACACTCTGAATATATGCATTTAACATTTTGACAGCACACTCCGAATATGACTAAGGATTTAGCTAAATCATGTATTTTTCTTTTTCACTGTGATAATATTCACTGCCTTATTGATAATATTTTCACAAGAACGGACTTTTATGATAATCAAAATTACCATTCTAAATCTTTGTTACAATTGTTATTGTCAACAGAATTTAAATGTTCAGTTTTAGTCCAGTCGTAAATACCGCCCCGTTTATTAAATGTATTCACGTCAAAATCTATTTGCTGCATGGCTTTTTCCACACCGACTTTCAGGATCGATTCTGATTCGGCGTAAACATCGCCTTTGTTCAAAAATCGCATGTACTCGTCCAGTATTATATACGATTCCTTCATGAGAGCATTTGATTCAGGAACGAAGCAGTCCAACTGTCGATGCTTGGAACAAAAATATTCATATTGCTCATCTGTGATGACAAATGTTTCAGCTCTGCGAATAGCATTAGTACCTGCATTTTCCGTATCTACAAGCAGGCATTGAAATACTTTCCATCGGAAAGGCCTTAAATTTAAGATAGGTTCAACCATATCTTCGTCCCAGTTGTATATGCATATGACAGAATTTAATTTGAATTTTACGTTATATATTTCACACCAGTCGCGAATATCGATTAGTTTGCTCAGATGTTTACCCTTGCCGCGGCCGATTTTGACGTTGGTTTCTTCATTGAAAGAATCTACTGATATCGCCAATATATCAAGATATTTGGAATAAGTTTTGAACCAGTTCTCGTTTATTTTGGATCCATTCGATACGATGGAAATTGATTCCAATTGTAACTCCTTCTTACAGAATTTCACTAATTCCCCCAAATATTTCGGATACAAGAACGGTTCGCCGCCTGAAAAATTGATTTTACGCATACCAGCAGCCTTCACTAATGATAAACCTCGCTTAGCTTCTTCCAAGTCTGTCACATAACTTGTTTTAGCCGTGTGAAAACAAAAACCACACTCGTAATTGCATTTTCTCGTAAAATGAAAGTTCACAGACACAGGCACTATTTGAAGATTTTTTCGCGTTCGTTTCTTATACCAAACATATAAACAAACGATGAGTAAAACTATTAAACCTGTTAATGAAAACATTGTTATGAAAAGCTATATTAAAAACTGTTATTTCCAGATCATTCTTATAAGAATGAACAAGAACTGCTGTTGTATGAGCACAATATTGAGCGGAATGTAAAAAGAATTCAAAAACTTGATTTGAATGCTACTTTTGTTGCTGATTCCGGAACTGCCGGAGTCGTGATGTGATCTAAGCAGGTTTTTGAAAGTTTATTTCTCTTCTGTAGCTGGAAACTTATGATTATTGAAAATGTTCTGCTTGAACGTCACAACACTAATGTCTGGTGTAGCCCAAGATAGCTACATTGGGAGTTGCATTTTCGGATGCCACACAAAATAACAATTTTACTTGTGCCGTGATGTCGATGTCTAATACTGCTTCAGCAAGGACGATCCCTCCAGAACAGCGGTATCCCATTGAAGCAGGAATGATGGCCGCATTGAACTGCGAATTCAAAATACCACACGTAAATATAGAGGTGTGAACGGACACAATACGAGCCGCTGGTAGTTCAGTGGCGCGGGGACTTGCCTTCCATTCCAGAGGTCATGGGTTTAAATCCCCACCCCGCGCATGCACCACTTTTCTTATTTTATTGTAATCCTGTTAATTCAAATATTTTCAGGCAATCAAAATGTTAGTCAAATGAATAGTACACTGAAAAGAAAATGTTACATACCTACCTAATAGTATTTTTTTCACCAATTACATTTAGTTTAAGAGCAATATTAAGTAACTTCAATATTTATACGATAAAAAATATAGATAAGTACTGACTATTCCAATGGGCATTGTACAAACAATAAATTAAGCTAGATAATAAGAATAATAATTTAAATAAAGATCACCAAAAGCTAAATCTGTCTAGACTATTTCAAATGAAGGTCGAAGCCGTCATTAAAAATTGTATATCTTTTCCATGACATCCAGTTTACGGAGCCGTGCTCATAGGGAAGGTCCTGGCATGGTACTAAAGTTCCTTCGGAAATGCGGTGTGCTGGGCTAATATCCATGAACCGTGCCCAAAATGCAACGGTTTGTAGCTCAGGGGCGCGGCTTGCGTTCAGATAATGTGTTCAATCCCTGCCCAGTTCGTGTACCACTTTCATTCTCTTTCGGTGTTGGATAAGTGCTTGGCTCGGAATCCATGTAAAACAGCCTGTCTGGGTGGGTACCATCGCTTTTGATAAAAAGGTGATCAAAACGGTAATGAAAAATGGCCCGTTCTTTCATCCAGTTCATATAGCTCCTGGCATGGCACCTAATTCTTTCGAGGATGGGTGTGTTGGGCTAATATCATGAAGCTGTGTGTGGCTAGCCAGTTACTTCAAAACAATATTATATTGTTTTCGAAAATCACAAAGAGAACTCACCTTTATATCGTATTGAACTCTCAAATCGCAGGTCTCGGGTCTCAGTCAATAAGATTGATGTGTGGCAAGGTTCTTCAATTCAAACCTCAATAATTTAAAATGATTTGAATATTCCGTGCACTGTGACACCTTTTAATTTTAATGTTATTTTCCACTTTGTCTAATTTCAATACAGCCGAGCAGTTTTCGCGAGCGCCACCTTTTATAGAGACGAAAGTGACGCACTTGAAATATAAGGTCGGCCGCACATTGAAATAAAATGTATTTCAGAAAAAATCTAATAGTCGTATTTAGCCCCGATTGCACGACGAGATGGCTGAGTTAATCAATGTTCAAACACGTCACTTCTAGTGAACCGCTTGGAGTTCCTTTCATAGAGTCCATAGAAAGTGACCTGTTTAATCATACGTTGACGTTGATTTTGATTTTTTGTTCTTTCGTGCACTCGGCCCTTTGAACTGTCAAATGTTAGTTCGCGGACTAGCACCGGTCTAACCATACAAAAGTGCTATTTAGTTCGGCGATAATCTCGTATTAAAGTCGGTCCGTCCACCCTGAAAAGGACTGCAATAGTCGTATTCAGAGTGAATTGTCAAATTTTATTACGCGGACTAGCACCGGACTAACCATACAAAAGTGATATTTAGTCCGGCGATAATCCCGTGTTAAAGTTAGTCCGCCCATTCTGAACACGACTGTAACAGCACTGGATTGAAAGCACCCCTTGCATAAACAAGGTGTTTCGGGATTAGCGTCTTCATGGCATACACTGAAGAGTTGTGCTAATCAGATAATTATTTTATCTTAAATCTCTTTTCGGATCTTTAAGACAACTTTTATCAATACAATCATCGTATCTCTCCGATAGTTAAGGAGGTTTTAGATGTAAATGAAATCGCTATACTTTCTTGCTATCGGTTGGTATTTAGAAACTTTTTCAGGTGTGTTTGACTTTCTTCTTGACACGCCAATAAAATCAACGAGTCGTCATTTGTCGCTTGGAGTGAGCCACTGCACCTGCTCTGTACACTGGTATGAAACCTCGCACAACTATGGCTGCTAGTCGTAGACTGGAATCAGCATTGCCATGGTCCACCCAAACTAAGTGACCTATAAACTCCTGCGGGGTAAATTGTTTGCTTCCAGCTAGCATCAAGGAACTCATTCGTATGACTGGAGCGTAGCCACAAGTTAGTGGAAAACGTCTAACTGTGGTTAGTTCATTTACAAATTCGGGTCTCAAAACATCGAATGTTCGTTTCACTTTCATGTCCTTGGAACTCGATAAAATCAGTAGTAAGCTAATTTGAAAGCGATCTCACTCGTCGGCGGTACCGTTTTTGCATGTAAAAGTGGGAACGCCGCCCCCATACTTAAGAACGGCCCGTAAGCAGTGTTCCCCATATAAACGTAGTTTACTAATCATTTGAAAAACACTGTTCCGATTTGGTAAATATTAAGCATCTAATATTCTACAATAAACATCTGTGTCTGCACGTTTTTGTTCTGCTGAAAAATATAAAGGAAGTCAAATAACAGGCAAAATAATATCTTCATACAAATTTTATTTTCCCTGTTGTGCGACACAGGATACATTTTTTTAAAAAACAAACACGTGCAGACATAGATATTTGTTGCTTGATAGTAAATCTCAAATATCAAGCTAATTGGAATAGTGGTTTTCAAATTATTAGGAAACTACGTTTGTATGGCGAGCGTAATTTTCTGATGCTTACGGGCCCACATTAAGAGTTTGCTACTCCCGTCCACCCATGCTCGCTAGTTACTTCACTGGAAAACTGTGTTCTCTGGGCCAGGCTGACAGTAGGTTGTGCGAATGTGGAGAAGAAGACGAGGATGCTGATCAAGTTCTGTGGCGCCGCAGGAAGTATGAGACAAAGGGATAGAATGATAAGGGGTGTAACAAGTCTGAGGCTGAGATAAATAGTCGTAACAGAAACTAAGACTAACGAAAAGTAGTACTTTGTGACGTCAATTTGCATTACTTTGAGATTGCGTCCATACAAAATGTGTCAAAGTGACGTCACAAAGTACTACTTTTGGTTAGTCTTAGTTTCTGTTACGACTATTTATCTCAGCCTGAGAGAAGTCCTGGTTTTCTAGCCAGACCTCGTGGCGTCGGTACGGGATGCTGTTGGAGCAGACGTGGATTAAGGAGGTATGCTGTGATGATAGTGATATTGTGTATAGTAACTTAGGTTATTGTTTACTGTATTTGGATGTCATTTTGTTGCTTTTATTTTTCATTGCTCAGTTTGTTGGTGTTGATTTGTGCGCTTTGCAATTATACATAAAATGTACATTGTCAAAAAAGACCAAGATAAAAAAACAAAAAATATATATGAATATAAACTTACGCACAAAGAAACATATTTTTATGCTCACTTCCGCTTTGGAACTTATATTGTTTGCTGTGGCATCGTACCTATCGTCGGAGACAGCTGCAAAGGCTGTAGTGACAAGTCGTCGTGTGTGTTGTTCTTTATACCCTAGTGACGGCTGAGATGCTTAGGTTGGAATGCACCATATCTGGTTATTGTTATAGTTATGGTTATTATGCATCCGTCTGTATTTGTGACCTGAAGAAGAAGAAGATAGATCCATAATAACCGTAAGCAATCTTTACTATAGCAAGAGATGTCCTCGGAGTCCAATGCAATCCAAGGGCCTTTCCGATTAGGGCTGGACCGCTATATTTGCCGGCATCCATGTAAAACACTGTCGACAGCAACCCCTATGCGACCCAAAGCCCGGAGGATTGTCGATACCGAGTTTCGTGGTACGAAAGTGCGGCTGCTATAGTCGCAAGGCTGTCGCGATATTGACGGTGGGAAACTAGGCTTGTGTGCGGTTGTGCGGACGATCGTATAGCGTGCGTCAGAATTTTTCCAAAATAATATTTCTGCTAATGTGCGTCTGACCTAACGGTTTTGATCGCGAATGGGTTTGTTATTTTTGTTGTTGGATTCTACCAGTGATATTCTGTGCCAGTGATTCCCCTAACTGAGTTTGCCATATAATACAATTTTAGATGAGCCAACCAAAAGAACTTCGCATCAGTATTTTCTGTTATTTATTTAGAATTAAAAAGAGATTGATCTATATCACTGTAATTACTACAAGCACCCATTCAAAATGAATACACATCCGGTTTTATTCACAAATTATTTTAGTGTTATCGTGAAATTCCTCGATTTATTTCTAATATTTGATTGGGTAATGTCATTATGATCCGCCAAATGTAAATTGGTAATTAAATATCACCGTTTTTAGAAACCGTTAGTCTTTGTTATTTATTTAGTATTCAAAAGAAATCAAAATATCGGTTAATAATAACATAGTGGAATTATTTATTCACAATGAACACACTTTCAACTCTATCTACGGAATATTGCTTATGGTTTCCTGAAACTCCCCGATTGCTTGGATACTTATAGTCTATGGTTATGATGATTTCGTTGTTCATGTTTATTTTCCACATGGAAAGGCCAATCCTTTTGTTGTGCAGCCTTCTCTTTTTGTACCAATTTATCAAAATACATAATTATTTTATGTAATTTTGAAAATAAAAGTTTCTATTTTGTCCAAGACATGTATTGTATAAATGTTTGATTGCTCATAGCTCTTTTCAGCGGAGTACCCTATTAAGGTGGACCTTCCCGGCGGTACTAACTCATTCGCGGCCACGATCGAAAACCGTGCTATTGCGCTCTGGGAACTTCTTTATTTTAAAGGAAAGGACAGGCTCCGTGCTGAATAGGATGTAACATGTCCACAAAGCAGACAATGCGTATAGTGTTAGATTTGGTAAGATATACGAAAATTTTAATTACAAAACGACTCAGAGCTAAAAGTAAACCACGACCGCTGTAGTCAAAAATCAAACAAAAACCAAATTGATTATAAATCTTCATGAAAAAAGCTAGGTCTGATGACTAATCTTTTCAAGATGTTTTTATATTATCTTGAGTAATGCACCTCCAAAATTATTGTATAAAACGCGCGAAACATTCGAACTTTCGAACCTTATAGCTTAGATCCCAAATACTATTTTACATTGCCAATGACCATAAGACGTCTAGTTCGATCAAATAAAGCTGTTTTGGTTATAAGTTTGGATTTCTGACAAGAAATATACGCATAATTTTCTTTCCACTTTTGTATGGAGAGATGAGCGGGCAGGCCCACCTTAAGAGGTTACATTTCAAAATTCAAACGCTTCCTACGTCGCGCCGCTATCCTCCAGAGAAACTGGTTTTATGCATAAAGAAACGTCCGATTTAATATCCTTATTAAGTATTTTTTAAATCCTAGTAGCTAGTCTCCTATGTTTTCATTAAAACAAAAGTTTATATTGACTTCGTTGATATAAACGACACTATTGATTGGTGCAATAATACTGAATGCGTTATTTTCCTCAAAATCAACGATTTGGATTCCCGTATTTTTGTTATTTTTTTTATAGACGTTAATGGTTTTTGTTCGATTTTTGACTACAGCGGTCGTGGTTTGCTATAAGTCGCTTTGTAATTAAAATTTTCCTTAATCTTACAAAATCAGGCACTATGCGCATCCTCCTCATCACGGAGCCTGTGTTTTTCTTTGAAACAGAGAAGGTCCCAGAGCGCAATAGCACGGTTTTGTACCGTGTCCGCGAATGAGTTAGTCCCGCCGGGAAGGGCCACCCAAAACTTTCTAATTAATATTAAGCAAAATAATCCATGTAGTAGGTAGGTTTCATTTTAGTTTAAAGTAGCTACTAAAAAATATTAGAAAAACACAGATTAGCCATCGCCCCCCCCCCCCAAACAGCTTCAACGCCCCCCAATTTCCTCTGAGCCCTTCAACGCCCCCCTGTAGGACTCTAGCGCCCCCAAGGGGGCGTTATTGCCCACTTTGAGAACGACTGATTTAAAGGAATTATCATTTTACAAAATGGATTCAATCGTGCACAAAAGGAAGCAAAGGTAGAAAACTAGTATATAATATATGGTCACACACCTACTGGAGTCGACTCATCAGATTCGTTTTTCAAATTTCGTACTCATGAAATGACAGCCAGGGTCAATCTAGTTTTGTCCCTTTCTAATTATTCTAATTAGAGTGCGATGACAAAACCATAACGTTTTATGTTTTATGCCGTCAGGCGAAAGCGTTTCACTTTCATCTGTGACTCTCGTTTGACCCATTGATCCGAATTGGGTTGACAGTGCTCGATGCAGTGCTCACAAATATATTCCTTTGGACGAGGAGGTTAGTAGGAGGCATTCATTACGGGAGGAGGAACTGTAGGAGAATTCCGAATATTCCGTCGTTGCGAAATTGATAGACGTAATACCCGCGAATGGTATTTGTCGCTGGTTCGGGTCCAGCCTAGCAGTTTATTAAATAATAACTACTTTACAAATTTTGTAAAGTAGTTCATTACAATCTTTCACTTGTGAGCACTGCAGCGCGTTTCGGACCAACTGTATTCACGCTGTCAGCGTTTGAGCGCAATTCGGACCATTGCTAGCACTATTAGTTATTCTGTGCCATAGCCTGATTTCGCTTTCCGTTATGCTAGTGGACTATAATAGTCTGTGGTTATGCTCATAGACCTAGCATGCGCGCGCAGCGCCTATTTCTATGGTTATGCTTTGCCGTATTTATTCGTCTGTCTTGTTTGTTTACGTAAAAACGATAGAGAGAGAACTAGAAAAGATAAATTGACTAGCAGAAAAACATATAAGGCAGTTGGAGTTGAATTTTTTTACTGTGCTTTGCTTGCTTTGACATTTTGAGTAATTTGACATGCATTACTCGGAAAAGTTGGGGTTTGGGAAGGAATTTCTTCGGAAATATTATTTGAATGCTACTCTTAACGCTACTAATGTCTTACGCTCTTAAGTTTTATTATTGTTGACACGCGAAAGTGAGTAAATGCTCTAAAAGACTCCCGAAATTATTGTGGTTACAGAACATATTCTTTTGGTGGTCATAACGGCTCTTAATAAAGGTGGTAGGTTAAAACTGCCTTGGTTCCAAGGCTGTCATTGCTTCCACAAGTGATGGAGGTGGACGCCAGCGGGTGGCAGGCTGGGGCCGGCGAGGAGAGCGGCGAGGAGACCCCGCGGAGCACTAGCTCTGAGCGAGACAAGTTTGCTTACATGAAGGCCTTCGTTTCGGCTGCGAGAGAGTTTCAAGCGACGCACAGCGACACCAGCGTCACCATAATGAGCAGAAACCTTGGGGTAAGTAGCGGACTATAAAGTGATGAACAAACTACGTTTGTATGTGAAACTTTTTACTTAATTTTTAGGGCTCCGTTCCCAAAGGGTGCCAACGAAACGCTATTACTAAGTCTTCGGTAATATCATGACAGCGCGCCCGCTCCATCTCCCCTGCCTCTCACTGAAGAGAGTTTGTTTTCGTTTTGAAAGCAATTAGTAGCTCAAGGTCGGTGGTGTGCATCGGAACTACAAATGTATCTGACGAGAGTGAATTGAAGTAAAGCGAGTGCCGATCGGGCTAAAAAGGATTCAAAAATTGTTAACTACACCAACCAAGAATATTTCGATATGCAAGGAAGATGCATGCAAATGCTTGCGTCATTCAACCTGTAACGCGACAAAACCGTCAAGTTAGTACCACAGATCGAGTAAAAATGCTATAACTAGCAGCTCAATTTAAGGAGATGCACTAAGGATATACATAGCGAAAGGGAATATTACAAGTGACTAATACCCAATGCAATTCCTGAATAAAGCAGAACCTTTTAAGGGTTCCGTACCCAAAGGGTGCCAATGGAACCCTATTACTAAGCTTCCGCTGTCCATCCGTCCGTCCGTCTGTCACAGGGCTGTATATCATGAACCGTGAAAGGTTGGCAGCTGAAATTTTCACAGAGTGTGTATTTATTTTGCCGCAACAAATAGATGAAATAAAAAATTAAAAGGGGTGGAGCCCATACAACAAACGTGATTTTAGGTTCCGTACACTAAGCCTCCGCTGTCTGTCCATCCGTCCGTCTGTCTGTCCACCCGTCCGTCTGTCCGTCCGTTCGTCCGTCACAGTATGTAATGGGGTCCATCAATTTTGGTCAGAAGCCTGAACAACGTTTGAATTTTACCTCTAAGTATTCATCGATCTTTCATTATTATTGTAAAGTAAAGGCAGCAGTATTCACAGTGGGCGAATTAACTTAAGATGGGCCTTCCCGCTCAACTCCCCATACAAACGTGGAAAGAAGATCATGTCCATATTTCTTGTCAGAGATCCAAAATTATACTCAACACAGCTTTATTTGATCGAACTAGATGTCTGATGACTGTTGGCATTGCAAAATTGTGTTTGGTTTCTAAGTTATAAGGTCTGAAAGCTCGAATTTTTCGCATGTTTTATACAATAACTTAGGAGGTGGATTACTCAACGATAAAATAAAAACATCTTAAAAAGATTAGTCATCAGACATAGCTTGTTTCATAGAAATGTATAATCAATTTGGTTTTTGTTTGATTTTTGACTACAGCGGTCATGGTTTACTTTTAGCTATAAATCGTTTGTAATAAAAAATTTCGTAAATCTTACCAAATGAAACATTATGCGCATTGTCTGCTCTGTGGACATGTTATATCCTCCACATCACGGAACCTGTCTTTTTCTTTGAAACAGAGAAGGTTCCGTGCTCGCAAATGAGTTAGTCCCACCGGGAAGGGACACCTCAAGTACGTGTATTAAGGTCGGACTAAACCAGTTTTTGTATTGTTAGTTTAGTGCTAATCCCGTACTAAGTTTTGAGAGGTTCACTCAGAATACGACTGTAGGTGGTTAAGACTTGAAACAAATAAATTAATTCCATGGATATTTTGCGCAGTCGGCAGAGAAGCTCGATATGTGCATACCTACATTGCAGCCGTGCTGAACAAATCCATAGAGAATCAGAGTGGGAAAGTGGCAAAACGGTTTGGGTGGGTAAATAGCCTCTGCCACCGCTTCCCCTCGCCGGCGGCGTGGCGCCTCTCCAGCGAAGTTCGCACGCATTCAATAATTGGAATATTTAATTATTTCTTGGAAATCATCGCCGATAGATTCAGTTTTAGTTTCAGTTTCTTTATTTCCTCCATTAGATGTTTATTACACAATCGGATTTGTCATTTTTTTTTCCTGTCGGTTCGATTACTTCTGGCGAAGAAGAGCCGACAAGAAACTTCGTCAGGTTGGTCATTGTATTATTATTTTTTCCATTGATACTTACAAACTAGTTTACAGTGATTGATTGATTACTACTGCTCACAAAGAACATTATAATAAGAACATTATATACATTGGTGAAGAGCAAACTATTGACTACGATGATGACATCTTATTCTAAATTAATAGTATTTATGATCTAAATTATTCAGATGTAAAAAGCCATCATGATTTTTGATACAAGGTAATATCAAATCAAATATAAGTTAGTAAATATGCAAAGGTTGTTTGCAATACTGGGAAGAATGTACTGAGCCGGTAGTCTCAGTTGTCACCTAAATTGGCGTTACGGCAAACCGATCGACTGGCGTTTTCAAATGAATGGAGAAATTGAAGAGCGCGCGCAGCGCGCGTTAAGCGAAATAACATTTGCAGTCTGAGCTTGATTTGAGAGCTTACTCAACGTTGCCGTAAATACGTCGACGTTGCCGTTTACGTCCACTCCGCGTTTTCATACAAATCGGAAGTCCGCGTTTGACTTTGACAGCTTGAAAAAGTAAAACCACAGAATATCTAGTAAAAACTTGTATGGAGTTTGGAGAAAACGCTAGTCGATCGGTTTGCCGTAAACGCCAATTTAGGTGAGAACTCAGACTGACCACTCTGTTCAAATATCTCAATAATTAAAATATAACAAAAAAAAACACATACCTACTTACATTCTTAGCATAAGTCTGATACTGAATCAAACCTAAAAGGCTTGTAGAAATAATAAATATCACCTCAAATAATAGGAAAAAAAATGGCCACGTGTGCAAGTCCGTCTCGCACACGAAGGGTTCCGTACCATAGTACAAGATTTAACACAAAAAATCACGTTTTTTGTATGAGGCCCCCCTGTAATTTGTATTATTTTTTTATTTAACTTATTTGTTATAGCATCAAAATAAATACACACTCTGCCTACTTATTACGTTTGATGAGATGCAGCCCTGTGACAGACAGACGGACGGGCGGATGGACAGCGGAGGCTTAGTAATAGGTTCCGTTGGCACCCTTTGGGTACGGAACCCTAAAAAATGATGTCAGATGATGTGGACCCGAAAGAGCAAAACACACCATTCACGGGTATTGCGTTCTCCAATTTTGCCGCCTGCTGTATACTCATAATTTGGAATTCTCCTACAGCTCCTTCCGTAATCAATGCTTCCTACTAATAGTTTTTATGTTTATACCTAAATACATCTTCCGAAGGAATTAGGCAGACATTAGCTTTGCTCGATCGGTTGCAGCTGGTGGCGGCGTCGTGCGACCTCTCTGTGTTCTCGCCCGGCCGCCCGGAGGTGTGCGCCTTCTTCGGTGCACTGTGGCGGGTGATGGCGGACGGGCGCGCGCCGCACTGGGCCGCCGTGAGCGTGCTGTCGCACGCCGCGCAGGAGCCGAGCGCCCGTCATGCGCTCACGCACACGTACAAGTAAGCGGGCCGCAACTTGCCAATTGTGACCTTGCTTTAAGAACAGAGAAGTCTGCAACATCCCGTATGATTCTCATTCAATCTTAACGCCTAAGCCTGAGCGGCTCAGTAGCTCGGGGACTTGCCTTGCATGCCAGAGGTCATGGGTTCAAATCCCCGCCCCGTTCATGCACAACTTTCTTTCTCTTTCTGAGTTGGATAAGTAGATGGATAATCAATGAGAATCAATTTCTGAAATTGTGTTGGAGTCGCGCTCAAGAAATGTGAAATGTTTTTTGTGAATTTTTTATGATTTCTCTAGTTTTCCTTAAAGAACGCACGGTGACCTGTGCATTTATAGATTGTTTCAAATATAAAAACCCTTTTTAATGCTAAATAAGGGGTGACCCACTGATATGACACAATATTTCAAAGAAAAACTTATTTAAAATTAGTTATAGATATTACAAGGAGGAACCAATACTTCTTTATTAAATAGTGACATATTTTTGCATGTATTGTAATAAACTTGTCTTTTTGTGTAACTGTTTTATGGCAATTTACTCTACCTAAAAAATTTCCATTTCAGGTTCATACCGATCCTCGCGCGATTACTTTCTGACAACATATCCCTCGACAAGAAGATGCGAATATTATCTCTCATGCAGGTAAGCTTTGTACTTGTGTCAATTTCCATTACAAATTCATGCTTTGGTGAAAAAAAAGCGGAGGTGAACTGGAGGTGTAAAATTAATGGTTGGAGTTTTAAAGAATGTCAGTCAGTCAGTCGGCGTGTTTGCGTCCACTGCTGGACATACGCCTCTCCAATTTTTTTCAAGTCCTCCCAACCCTCAGCGGTGCTGTACGACTGCTTTCCGGCGACGCAATTGATGTCGTCCCATCTGGCGGGTGGTCTTCTCACACTCCGTTTTCCTTTCCACGATCGCCAGTTTAGGGCACGGTTACTCCACAGTTACTCCACAGTTGTAAGAATATAAAACATTATTGTGTAGGTATTAAAAGTTGAGTCAATTCAATATTAATCTGAAAGCTTTGATTCGGCTGCAAAGTTGATTTATGCTTATACTCTGCTTTGAGCGAGAATTTTCTTTCTACAAGATGCTCGGACGGGATGCCAATTAGATAGATAGACTGATAAATTACCTTTCCAAAACCACCATTATTAGTCTGCCCTCAAATTTCCAGGACATATCGTACGGCATCAAGATCGGCTGGCAGGAGGCGTACCTGCCCGGTCTGCTGGCGTTGCTCGCGGGGTGGGTGTCGCGGGAGAGCGCGGCGGCGGGCGGCGCGAGCGGGCTCGGTCGTGCCGCGCTCACCCTGCTCGTCAACCTGTGCCGCGGTAACCTGCCCGCTGTGTACGCGCTGCAGCGGACCGTCGACACCAAGCAGCTCGTGACGAGGCTCATCAGTATGAAGGTGCAGAAGCCCGATTCTGCTATTAGTCCAATTTCAAACCATTCATAATTTTAATACAATAACACAAATGGATTAAATTTTTCAAGAAAACATCTACTTATAGGTGCCGATACCATTAAATTTGACAAATACAATTCTCAAAACCGCAAGTTTTCGGCAAAACACACGGCCCACGAGAACACTCAGCGTGCGTTACGAGTTTGCGAGCAAAACGCAAACATAACGCATGCGTTTTGCAAATTGCGCTAGTAGAATACCATTTCGCCGAAACATGCGGTTTTGAGAAAACAAACATAACACGCGCCGTTATCAATTAGCAGAATAAGGCTTCAGGCCCATAGGCTTAGAATGTAAAGACAGACAGATTCAACTGACGGATGTACTAAAATTTCTATTTCATTTAAATAGTGATCTGAAGTAATGTCTTAACCTACAAAAAAAATTAGTTACGATAATGTGAACTTTGGATTTATTTAGTAGGTAGGCATTGCGGTCGGTAGGTTATAGGTAAGTCACATTTGAGGCTCATTATATGGAAGTGTTCCACTTCATGTGGTAATATGGTCAAGTTTCAAAATTACATTTGTCGAAAATTAAAGTTAATATCACATGGCTTTTGTTTTATTGTTGAATTTGTTTTCCAACCTTTTCATCCGCATTACAAGCTTAGTTATGATGTGAGGGCGAGTGCCCATTGTAAGCGTGTGACTTGACGGCCGCCACAGGAGGACGGCTACGGCGGCGTGGAGGTGTGCCGCCTACTGCTGTGCCTGTCGGGCGGCGCGCGGCACGGCGGGCCCGGCCATCAGCACGTGCACAGCTACGTCGCGTGCGCCACCAACACCATGCACCAGGCCCTCCTGTGAGTACTAACTCCGTCTCGTTCGCTCTTTCGTTTCTCGCTTCCTCTGTTATCCGAGAATGCTCTCGGTCTGTCTTCATCTTTTTCTACTTTGTTCTATAATAAATGTTTTAAACCTTTCATGGTTACTAATTTCTACTCGCTACGGGATATGGTGCGTAACGAGGCAATCCGCCGACGTACCGAAGTAGTCGATATTGGACACCGGGTTGCTAAGCTCAAATGGCAGTGGGCTGGTCAGGTCAGCCGAAGAGAAGACGACCGTTGGAGTAACCGTGTTCTGCACTGGCAGCCATGGACAGGAAAACGGAGGGTTGGAAAGACCACCTGACAGGTGGGACGACGACATCAAGTGCCTCGGCAGTGGACAGCAATGGTTCCGTACCGCTGAGGGCCGGCAGGACTGGTGAAAAAAGGAGGAACATGCTGACTGACTGACGTCTTATGTGAATATATTTTCTTAACTGTGCAGAGAGCGCGACCCGACCCAGCTGCTCCACACGCACATGTTCCTCAAGGACCTCTGCAGCAACGCCAGTCTCAAGAGTCACATGCTCACCTACCCGGACTTTGCGAGCGCCATCGCTGAAGTGATCAAGGTAAACGTCGCATCCACAGAGAGGAAGGAGGAGCGCTATGTGAGCGTGCGTCCATTAATTACGTGAGGTTTTTAGGGCGGGAGGGGTTCGAGCCAAATCTCACAACATCTCACGCAGAGGAGTGGGGGGGGGGGGGGATGGAAAAAACACAGTGTACAAATTATCCTATGGGAAGCCTTTCGTATGCCACATAGTCCAACCATCGCTGCAGCGCGCGAAGGGGCTCATTTAACAAATGATTACTTCTTACTAATTCGATAACAATAAAATAATAATTTTGTTACTAGGAAAACAATAAAAAAAAATATCATCAAATTAAAAAATCATTTTTTGTTTATATTGATATCGGCCCCATGTAGTTTTGTTTTTGAAACAACCGCATTGTTTTTCGATAGTTAGTACTTTCATTAATAGAGTGAATTTGTGACATAACAAATTCGGATCAAACCTAATAGTTAATAAGGTCTATATCTTCCCACCTCCTTCAACTTCCTTATTCAGTCCGAGTTCTCACCTAAATTGGCGTTTACGGAACTTTAAAGTTACGCTAATTCTGTGGTTTTACTTCTTCGAGCTGTCAAAATCAAATTCGTACTTCCGATTTTGTATGAAACTGTTGAGTCGGCGTAAACGGCAACGTCAACCATTAACGGCGACGGTGAGTAAGCTGTCAAATCAAACTCGGACTCGCAAATGTTAGTTAGATTAACGCCTGCTGCCTGCACTCTTCAATTCTCCATACATTTGGAAACGCTAGTCGATCGGTTTGGCGTAAACGCCAAATTAGGTGACAGGTTAGGTGACAAATTGGTGGGACTAGGGGGTCTGGTATCCCAAAACTGTAATCTCTCAGTTTTTGATAGAACTTCCTTGATGGAAGCATGCGAACGTTGCAGGAGTCCCTCGAGCTGTGCGGTGGTGCGCCGGCGGACAGCGCGCGACCCGACGTCGAGCCGCAATGCATAGAGCATGTGTTGAACATACTCCATCTGCTAACAAACCTCGGTACGTATCGACTACTATGATGATTGTGATGCAACGAAGCTTTTTTTTTCTTGACTTTCAATGGCAACACTTTTATTTTGAAAATTTCATATGGTCCATTCACAACAACAACATTAACAAATTGACTTTTCCAGTACTTTATACTTACAGAAGAAAATTGGAGTGCGTACTAGTACAATCGAGGATATGGTGATAAGGAAGGATATAAAGATATATAAGGATAATGTCTTATTAGTAGGGTGAATTCCACCCGGGTTGGCTCCATCGCATTGAATGTAAGATGGTCGAAGCGGCTATGTAATATAAAGCAGGTCCTGGCTTGGCCCTTATTCTTATGGTGTTTTGTGATAATATTTTGACAATAGATTTGGCATTAGCCGTCTATGTCCTGTTATATGAAAAGAAAAAAAAAGTTACCTGTCACGCTTACGCTTCGTAGATCTTGAGCGGAGCTGCCGCTTTACACTAAATCTATGTGAGTGACAGGTTGTGTAATGGCAACACTGTGCCACAGTAGATATACAGCCGTGCGACTGAGCCCACAGCAGGTTCTCAACTCAGGAGATTTTTCAGATAACCTTCCCTCCATCGAGTGTCGGGGTTGTCACTTAAATATTGCCGGAGCACTGCTGGTTCTGTTTATTTAAAAAAAATGACTTTGAAGAATCGTTCAGCACCACGAAACTAAATTCGAGCTCATACAAGAGAAATGTGCCTGTATAGCTGCACGAAATCGGGACTTTGTGAGGAGTTGAGCTACAAGGTGTAATCCTATATGTATTCCATGACTGCGCCTTGCAGAGCTGTTCTCGCTGCGGTGTCTGCACGCGGGCCTGCTGGAGCTGTGCCTGAGGGGGAGCCGCTGCTGCCTCGCAGCCAGCCTGCAGCTCTTCGCCACGGTGCTCTCGCAGTACAGAGGTGGGTGTGCCGCGGTAGCGGGTAGTGTTTGCGAGCGGTAACTCACCCGGTCGACATAGGCGCCCCAAGATGACACCGATGCGTCGGAAGGAACCCCTACCCTAGCCTGGGTACTTTGTGTTTGTATTTATTAACCCTCCTTTGGGACGCAGGGAACACTTGGAATCGTCAAACATTTACAATTACACTTAAATACAATTAAAATTAAAGCATAATAAATAATTGTCAAACAAAATAGAAAATTAAAGAAAATATAGATAGAATTAATATAAATAATAAATTCATAGCATCAATAGAATTGTCAGGATATTTGTCACAGAAATTACAATTACATCAAATACAGTACAGTACAGTACAGTACCCGAAGTTTCAGTTGTTACCTAAATTGGCGTTTACGGCAAACCGATCGACTGGCGTTTTCAAATGTATGGAGAAATTGAAGAGCGCGCGCAGTAGGCGTTAAGGGAACTAACATTTGCGAGTCCAAGTTTGATTTGACAGCTTACTCAACGTTGCCATAAATACGTCGACGTTGCCGGTTACGTCGACTCCGCGTTTTCATACAAGTCCGAGTTTGACTTTGACAACTTGAAGAAGTAAAACCACAGAATATCTATTAAAAATGTGTATGGAGTTTGACGTTTTTACGGAAAACGCCAGTTGATCGGTTTGCCGTAAACGCCAATTTAGCTGAGCGCTCGAACTGACCACTCAGATCTAAAGGAATAGAACTTCTTGCTACTCTCGATAGTTTGTGGAGTTAATCTAACGGACACATCTTGAAACGACTGGGTTAAAGAGCAGTGTCAATTGAAAAATTATGTTGTGACTAGAATCGAGAAAAGAGTGCTAGGATGGTTTGGACATATGGAACGAATGGACGACGAAAATATTACGAAACAAATTTACAGAGCACAAGTGGGCAGCCTAGAAGAACGTACCCCGACCAAATCGATGTAATCGAATGTTAAGCGAGTTTTTTACGTTGCATGAGGTTAGCAGTCTATCCTTACTATTCTTTGTTTATGATTCTTTTTTTTTTTATGCGACCTGACATGGATGGCTAATACCACACAACTACCGTTATGATATTAGCCCAATACACCACATTCCCGAAGGAATTAGGTGCCATGCCAGGACCTTCCCTTTATGAGCACGGCTACATTGAACTGGATGGAAAACACGGACAATTTTTCATTGCCGCTTCGACCATCTTTTCATCCAATGCGATGGTACCAACCCGGGCGGGCTTAAACCCTACCACCTAGTAGGGGAAGGGGACGTACAGTTTTACATGGATTCCGAACCATGGAGCAGCTCGCATTCGTGACGAAATGCACTTATCGAACTCTGAAAGAGAAAGACAGTGGTGCAAGTTGGTATTAAACCCGGGCCTCTGGTACACTAGGCCAGTCCCCGCGCCACTAGGCTACGAGCCGCTGCACAGATATTAATTTTTATCCTTTTTGACGTCATCCAAGCTGGTTTACATTGATTTTTCAGAGGAAGGTCGGCTCCCGTGCGAGCTGAGCGAGGTGGTGTCGGAAGGTCTGCCGGGGCTCCTGGCGGCGCCCGCGCTGGAGCCGGCCGTCGCGGGCCTGCCCTGGGTGAGCTGTCCTTTTCCTGTTATATTTATTTTTTATTTTTTAATTATTTATTTGATGAACGAGCAGCCTAAGCTGATGTGTTCATGTCTGGGTTCACTGGTGCTTTGTTATTACGGATCACTTCCTTTATCTACGAAGACTGGTTATTAAGGCGACCCCAACTATATAATCTTTTAAATGTGTCAGTGTGCACCCATTCACTAACTACATTCCTCCTATAAGACCAACCGACCCTGTAGATTCTTTATCTGTAGCTCCTTAATCTTTTTGGATTCGCAGACCCTTTACGGGATTCAACATTATTACGGACCACTTCCGAACTCACTTGAAGGGAAAGAAGACAAGGCATTTGGAAAAAACGACTTCATATTTAGGACCACTGAAAAACTAAAGACAAGATTTTTTAAATGATTACACGCAGTATTTATGGTCATCGTATCAAACATGGACGCTCAGCACTCATGCCACAGACCCCCAGCACTGATGCCACGGGTCCATAGATCCCAGGTTAAGAAACCCTGATCTATAGGGTTGGTAACTCCATCCTATAAAACTAAAACTTCCGTTAAGATTATTGTGATCCAGCGTCATATAGCTCAGAGGTGCGGTCATTTGTCGTGAAGTAGCTGAGTGTAGTTTGACTACCAAAAGTATAAATAAATGAAATTAAATGAAAATCAAAGATTATTATATCTTCGATATACTGGTAAAACCCGATAAGTTAAGTAATGAGAGTTTCGAGATAAATGAACTTGAAATGGTTCATAATGTGCAGCACAAGTGTGCATGTTTTTACACAACTTAACTTTGAAACTAAACTTCGAATCAATATATGGGTTTTACCAAAATAAAGAGCTTGAAAAATTAAGTAGAACTGCATTATTAACTCATGTTACTAAAAAATGCCACTGAACTGGTTTTACGAGTATATGGTCAATATGACAAAACTGCGGTGACCCGGAAAACTCCCACATAACCCTTCCACTTCTGTGAATATAATGAATGCGTTGTTGTTTGACAGCTGGACGCGGTGGGCGCGCTGTGCGAGTGCTCGGACATGCGCGAGCGGTTGCTAGGCAACGTCACGCCCGCCGCCTTCGAGGAGACGCTCTTCGCCGTGCTGCATCACGCCCAGCAGGTACGCCCGTCACTTTCAGGACCGCGGAGGAGCGTGTGAACATAAGAAAACTAGTGCGAGTGGGACATGCACATGAAGGGTTCTGTACCGACGTAAATGATAGCTAACACAAAAAAATCACGTTTGTTTAATTTGATACTACAAGTATTTGGTGTTATAGCGGCAATAGAATACACACCCTGGGAAAAATTTAACTGTCTACCTATTACAGTTCATGAGATACAGCCTGCTGACCAACGGACAGCGAAGGCTTAGGACCGACCCGGCCCTCAGCGGTACGGAACCACTGCTTTCCGCCGACGCACTTGATGTCGTCGTCCCACCTGGCGGGTGGTCTTCCGTTTTCCTGTCCACAGCCGCCAGTGTAGGACACGGTTACTCCAACGGTGGTCTCTTCGGCTGACGAGACCAGCCCACTGCCACTTGAGCTTAGCCACCCGGAGTGATATCCAATCTAATATCAGTCAACGAATAACTGAACCGAATGTGTTCACGTTTCTTTTTTCGTTTTTCGAATAAAATATTCTGTTTCTATCCACAGAGAAAATAAACTTTGTATTTTGATTTTCTGCATTTCCCTCTGTTTAGATTTTTCAAATAACAATAACGTAACGACAAAAAAAAACAAATCCTTTACTCGTGCATAGGTGGTATCAATGTTAAAATTATTATTCTCTTCTTCTTCAGCCATTTGCTGTCCACTGCTGGACCTAGGCTTCCCCAGACTTTGCCAAGTTGTGCGGTCTCCTGTTATCACCTTCCTTATATCGCTCGTCTACAACGAACACAGACATTTTTTTATTCCGCTTTGACCATCATTTGATGTGATCTTACCAACCTGTGCGAGATTAACCATGGTAGGGTTAGGGAGTAAGTAAGAAAGGAGACCTGCAGTTTTACGTGGAATCCGAACCCCAGCCAGCCTCAACGGTTGAAAATGGTCACCCATCCAGAGTCCAACTGCGCTCAGAGTTGCTTCACCAAACGTATCGAATCGCAATGCATCGTGCCAATGCTCTGCCGAAGCTGACCGATGCTGTTAGTTGAATCGCTCGATCTGTCTGTTGCTCCAGAGCGGTGCGGCGGGGTCGGAGCGTGCGCAGCTGACGGCGGCGGCGGCGTGCCGCGCGGCACTCGCTCTCGCGCCGCTGAGCCGCGCGTGGGATGCGGCGCTGGCGCGGCTGCTGGCGCACCATCAGGTGGGTGCCGCTGAACCGTTTCTCGTGTGGTCCGCCACCTTTTTTTTAATGTAACCGACATCAAACCGGCAAGTCTGCGGTGAATATCTTGTACAAGACTGGGCCCAAAACGGAGCCCTGGGGTACCCCTGAATGTATTGTGTAGAATGGAGATGTAGCATCGCCTTCTCGAACTTGAAATATTCTTTACATTAGTTAGGAGTTTAGGATGCTATAGAAAACCTGAACATAGTACTTAAATTATTGTTATTTTCTATTATTGCGTCGGTGGTTCGTACGAATAGCCGACGGTGCTCTCTGAGCACCGCACACCCTGCTGGATAACAAAAGAGGCTCTGACGACCGAGCCGTGGCGGTATAACCACACACCCAGGACTACTAACAACCAGTTCCAAAGTTCCATCCAAGCCTATTTATAACAAGACCTAGAAGCGCATGCTTAGGGAGCACTAAGGAAACTACAAACCAAATCAGCACACAACCTTCCAAGGAACTAGAACCAAAGCCTGGTCCGCCTTATTGGCAAAGACTACCTATAGCTCGAAATCCTCGAAAAAAAGCGGAAACTATCAAACCCAAGCTCACCAGAAGGAGTTGAAACTTCCAACAGGTACTCGGTACTGCCTGTAGACCAAAATGAGGAAAATAGTCCAAAGGAGGTAAAACCTAAGAAACCACCACCAATCATACTCTATGGAGTCGATGATCTCAACAAATTAACTGAGCTGCTGGAGACAGCTGCAGAACGAACACAATTCACTTATAAAATTGTGAACAGAAACCAACTTAGAATCGGATGCGAGGATGCAGAAGTCTACAAGAAAATGATCCAAGTTGTAAGAGAAAGCGGACTCATAGGCCACACCTTCAACAGAAAAGAAGAAAGGAACTTCCGGATTGTGATTAAAAACTTGCTCCACTCAACACCACATAGTGCTATAACACAAGCCTTTGAAGAAACGGGTAATACAGTTGCTGGAGAAATAATAAATGCCAGGTTTGGACCTGAAAAAAAGCCAACCTCAACGTTCTTTGTCAACCTATTACCAGGGCCCAATAACAAACTAGCCAAAGGTGTCAAAATAATCTATCACCAGAAAATAACTATAGAAGACCCAAAGAAGAGGACAACAGTGGTGCAATGCCAAAGATGCCAGCAATACGGGCATTCTAAGAATTATTGTATGAGGCCATTCCGTTGTCTTAAATGTGCCCAACCGCATAGCACACGGCAGTGCCCCAAGACGGATCGCAGCTCACCAGCAACATGTGCGCTATGTCTTGGTCCACACCCAGCAAACTTTAAAGGATGTGAGGTGTACCAGGAAATACAACAAAGGAAAATTCGTACACGGCCTAACCTGCAACATAAAAATAAAATCCCAACTCTAACGAACACAGATAGAATAAACTCTCAACCAAATGCGAAAAATCAGAGTCTACAACCAACAAATACAGATAGAGAAATTTCAAAAGAAATGGGGAAGCTAAGCTATGCACAAATACTGCAAAACAGCCCTCGTAATGATGAAAAATCCGAGCAAGAAGAAAGTGCGAATCTCACAACAAATGGAACATTGACCGAGATGTTTACCAAACAGGCAGAAAGGATTGACCTTATGCTACAACAAATGAGTACCCTGCTTGGGCTCATCTCAACACTCGTCAACAAACTGCCAAAATGATCCCATTCAAAATAGCCACGTGGAACATCAATGGACTATCACCCAACAAAAGTGAAGTTGAGGCCCTGCTCAACATCCATGGACTAGACATTCTACTCATTTCAGAAACCCACTTCAAAGACTGCAGTGTTTTCAAAATAAAACATTACAATTTATACACAACCCACCACCCAGATCGCACGGCTCATGGCGGAACTGCCATTCTGATAAAATCATCAATCAAGCACCATGAGCTACCACAATTCCGAACAGACCACATCCAGGCTACCACGGTGACAATACAAAGCAAGAATGGAGATATCAATGTCTCATCCGTGTACTGCCCTCCGAAACACAAAATAACAGAAGCCCAGTTCACTGAGTATTTCTCGACCTTAGGAAACCGATTCATCACCGGCGGTGACTGGAACTCGAAACTCACGCACTGGGGATCAAGATTAATCACGACGCGAGGAAGACAACTAAAACAGTGTCTGGAAAAAAATAACCTCATGACCATTTCCACGCCTGAACCTACACATTGGCCATCAGATCCGAACAAACTACCGGACCTTTTAGACTTTTTCATTGCTAAAGGCTTGAACAGATTCTTCTTTAAAGTGGAGGCATGTCTAGATGGTTCCTCCAACCACATTCCTGTTATCTTGACTGTAAGCATTACCATTCTAAACTCCCAAAGACGTCCGAAATTGTACAACCACCGTACAGATTGGGGTCTATTTCGCAACATTGTGGAAGAACAAATAAAGCTAAAAATTTCACTTAAAACAGAAATTGAAGTGGACAACTCTCTAAAAATATTTACAGAAACGATACAACAGGCCTGCTGGAAGAGTACTCCCAATGGCAATACACTAAACACACCAAGGCAAAACGTCATACCATATGACATCAAAGCTAAAATCATGGAAAAAAGGCGGTTACGGCGAGTATGGCACAGTACCCGCCATCCCGTAGACAAGAAACTTCTTAATAAAGCCACACAAGACCTTAAAAAAGTAATAAAAGAAACTGAAAATGCCACCACGGAAGCTTTCTTAAAGTCTCTTACTGCAAAAAGTGACACACACTACTCTCTGTGGAAAGCTTGCAAAGCAACAACTCAGCCCACTAATCCTAAGCCTCCTATTCGGAAAATTAATAATGACTGGGCTAGAACAGCGCAAGAAAAGGTTGAAACATTTGCAGACCACCTTGCATCAGTATTCAAACCCAACGATGCAGATCCTGAAACTGATGAATCGCCAATAGTTCAATTCTGCAACAAGATTTCCAACTCGATGTCCCAATAAAACCAGTAACTCCCCAAGAAGTAAGGAAAGCTATCAACAAAATGGATCATAAGAAAGCACCTGGTTTTGACCTAATCGACAAAATTGTCCTTAAGAACCTTCCAAAAAAGGCAGTCGTATTTCTCACCACATTATTTAACTGCATTATCAGAATGGGGTACTTTCCCTCGCTTTGGAAAGTTTCCCAAATCTTAATGATACTAAAAGCTGGGAAACCCGTCCAGGAAGTAACCTCATACCGACCAATCAGCTTGCTGCCAGTTATTTCAAAGCTCTTTGAGAAGATACTACTAAAGCGACTGCTACAATCACTGTCTGAAGGCCATATCTTACCGGATCACCAATTTGGATTCAGACAGGAACATGCTACAATAGAACAGGTCCACAGAGTGTGTAATGCAATTAGAGGCACCTTTGAAAGAAAGGAATACTGCTCCTCTGCCTTTCTTGATGTGCAGCAGGCATTTGATAGAGTCTGGCACAAGGGCCTGCTGTATAAAATCAAGAAGCTTTTACCACATACCTACTATAATATACTGGAATCATATCTCTCCAACAGAATTTTCCAAGGAAGGGAGGGCGACTGCACCTCGAGATTTCATGACATCCTGGCAGGAGTACCCCAAGGTTCTGTCTTGGGTCCCGTTCTTTACACAATATTTACGTCAGATCTACCAGAAACTCCAGGTGTTATGGTGGCAACATTCGCTGACGACACAGCACTCATGGCTACTGATAAACTACCAGAAGAAGCATCCAAATCCTTGCAAAAATGCCTCAATAGTGTCGACAGATGGCTTAAAACATGGAGAATAAAGGCCAGTGCCTCCAAATCAGTGCATGTAACCTTTACCTTACGGAGAGAAAACAGCCCACCAGTGCAGCTAGGTGAAAACCAGCTCCCCTATAGTGACTTAGTCAGGTATCTAGGAATGCATCTGGATCGCCGGCTGACCTGGAAAAAGCATATACAGACAAAGAGAGATGCAATTAACCTAAGGTATCGAGGAATGTACTGGTTGCTGGGACGTAACTCCAAGCTGACTCTAGAGAACAAGCTCCTTATATACAAAGCAGTCCTCAAGCCAATGTGGACTTATGGAGTCCAATTATGGGGCTCCGCAAGCGACTCAAACATAAGTAGAACCAAAGAACTCAGAACTACATCCTGAAGCAAATCTCCAATGCACCCTGGTTTATACGAAACTCAGAAGTTCACGAATACCTCCACATCCACACAGTCAAGGACGAGATCAAAACTTGCTGCGAGAGATACCAGAATAGACTGAAAATCCACCCAAATCCACTGGCTGCAAAGCTAACAATACAAGATACAATCGACCGCCTCAAACGGCGCAAAATTCTCCAAGACCATAGCTTCTCGAAAGCCAAAATTAAATAATAGAGAGATCTCCACTGGGAAATCCTACTCTTAATGCCAACTTATCACTCATCACATCTGCTCATAGTCAAACGACTGATCGCAAGATTAAACATACAAAAAAAAAAAAAAACTATTTATCTTTATGTTGATGTGATATATGATATCCAAAATGACGATGGCTGTATACACCTGAACATAGTAATAAAATTATTTTTAATTTTTTATTTATCTTTATGTTGACGTGATATATGATATACAAAATGACGATGGCTGTATACCGAACATAGTAATAAGGATAAGTTTGTATGACTATCTTTCTCAATTTTTTTCCTCAACTTTGTATGTTTAATGTAAAATACTCAAAATTGCGGTAGTATTGAAAATGGGGCAACTAAAGCTATTTTTAATTAATTTATTAATGATACTTGTATGTCGGCTCTTCTCCAACTGACAGATTGATAACGTGTCCAAGCGTAGATATCCTACCTATGGATAAGAAATGAAATCCAAAACCCTTAGAAATAACGAAAAACATTCAAAGGAGTCTCGTCTCGCGTCCGATTTTGAAACAAACTAAAACTGTATTATTAGATTTTAAAAAAGGAATCCTGTATTTTTTTTTTAGATCTAACAATGTTTAGTTTTTATCAAATTCGGCCTCGAGGCTCCTTTGCCTACGTCCGCGAACTCCCAAAGGCTTTCAATTATTTTCTCGGGCTGTGAAGACGACTGAACTAAAGTTTGGACGCTTATCTAAATAAATATATTTTTGAAATAAGTAACTAAGTTAACTGAAACCGATTAAGTAAAAAAAAACCGTTAATATATCATTGAACTATGTACTCAATTTTGACGCATCAGCCTAGGCTGCCTGTCTAATAAAACCGGCCAAGTGCGAGTCGGACTCGCACACGAAGGGTTCCGTACCATCGTAATAAAAAACAAAAAAAAACACGTTTTTTGTATGGGAGCCCCCTTTAATTTTAATTATTTTTTAATCTTACCTATTTGTTGTTGTAGCGGCAAAATAAATACACACTCTGTGAAAATTTCAGCTGCCTACCTGTTACGGTTACTGCGATACAGCCCTGTGACAGACGGACAGACGGACGGACGGACGGACAGACGGACAGCGGAGGCTTAGTAATAGGGTTCCGTTTTCACCCTTTGGGTACGGAACCCTAATAAAATAAATAAAAAAAAACGAGTGACCGGCAGGTGTGCAAGTTGCTCAGCTCCTGCCTGTCGGGCGGCGGCGAGCGGCGGAGACAGGTGCTGCAGCTGGTGAAGCACCCACACTTCCCGCCGGACAAGATCAATCAGGTGACCCGTCGGACCTGGCTGACACCTGTCTCCACCACCTCCAGCTACACAAATCACAAAGTTACCGTTCGGTTACACCATACAAATATGCCATGTAACCGAAATTTACTTATCGGATTTCAGGTAACCGGAGGTGGTGAAAACAGGGGTAATTGTTGACATTAGGCTATTGAGGAAGAACCGTTTCTCAAACTCATTGCTCTACCGCACAGCTCGGATATGAAACTGTCTGCTGGTGGGTGCGTTTGCTTATACCTATAACTTGGGAGTTTTTTTTATGGGAATTTCGCCATGTGATGTGGGTTTTAGCTTTTCTGAGTACCTTTTGTCTCAGCACAGGCATCTATTCTAGTTTTGATAAAAAAAACGACTTTTCTACGACGACTATTTGACATTGTCAGTTTTACATGTGTTTTGGTACGCAATAAGTTGGAAGAATTACATTTTAAAAGTATATTGCAAAAAGACTACCACATTAATAAAAAAAATTGTTAGCAATGTAGAAAGTAATATTTAAAATCTATCATTTGTGCTGAAAATCATTATGACACAAAAATATTTATCCTGGGCAAAGATTAAAAAGTATAGCTAATGTCATACAACATACAAAACTAGCCTAAAACGCTGGTTGATTTCTAACCAGCGCCATCTCCCACCACTGCCAGAACCAGTTACTACGTCATTAAATTAAGCTTGAGTCCAAACTTCGGCTAGGCAGGCATGATGAAAATGTTACATTTTAACTACACATTAAATAGACAGTCAGTCAGTCAGCGTGTTTGCGTCCACTGCTGGACATACGCATCTCCAATTTTTCTCCAGTTCTTCCGGCCCTCAGCGGTTTCCTCTTTAATTAATATCCGCGGCCTGCAATGTATGGACGTTATGGCATTCTCCTTTCACTTCTAACGCGAGAGTCTCACGCGATAATTGTCACTGTGAACGCGGCAGGTGTTCGGCGGGGAGGCGGGCGCGGAGGCGGCGGCGGCGGTGGGGGCGGCGGCGGGCGCGGAGTGCGGCGGCGGGGCGGGGGGCGAGGAGTGGAGCGCGAGCGCGGCGCTGCTGCCGTCACACGAGCACGCCGTCGACCAGCTCATCGAGCGACTCGGCCGCGCGCTTGACGACAAGCAGGTACCATCGACGACGTATGGTTGGGTTTGTTTTGCACGTGTGGCGTGCCTTTAGATTAACAATTGCTTACTGGCGTTAGTAGATGGCCCCCCACCATAGTGACGGAAGTTTCATACAAACAAGCAAGCCCGCCATCTATTGCAATAAACGTTGAACTAAGATGGTAACTTATATTCATTCGATCACAACAAAAATAATGTTTGCACCAAGAGATGGCGCAGCTATCAGGCTCACTGCTTTCAATCAATTAAAAAGTAATTTGATTTTATGACTTGTCAAAAAATATGTGTATCGAATAAAAATTGTATATTTTCCACCTTTGAAACAAAATTTTATTAATAATCTATGAATAAATCCTATGTTTATACAGCGCTATCTATTGGCTAAAGTGGCGCCATCCTATCTCCATAGCCATAAACGTGTATCCATGCAGTTGCGCCATCTATTGTTTGTCCCTTCAGCATTGACCTATTGGTGAAACATCTAGGTCTTCATTCATCATCTCGAGCGAGCACTTCAAAGCGATCGCTCTGCGAAGTGCTACTGGACCTTTGAATGCGACATTATTATTATTATATAGTACATTATTTTTTATGCAACTGATCATGGACGGTCAAATCCACAGCTATGTCATGATATTTTTTCATGCAACCTGACAACTTGCAACCTTCAGATATATATTTTTTATTATAATTAACTTACATCTTATTTTATGATTAACCGGATGATATGTTTGTTTTTCTTTCTGAAATAATAAGCCCTATTTTTTTATATTATATGTGAAATGCGGTGCTGGGTACATATCTAGTTAATTAGTATTAAATTGTCTTTTGTATTTTAATCATGTGTGTACCTGTTCGCTTTTATATAAATAAATAGACATGAATTGCTAATACCACACAATTACCGTTTCTACAATTTGTTTTGTACGGAAATAGGTCACAAACATTAACGAAAATAGGTTGACCACTAGACAAAGAATCATATATTATAATAATGAAACTTCTAATGGTAGGACTTAGCTAGTTTACTCAGGGTGCCTCGTCAAACTTTGCGTTTTGTTTAGTACCAGGGTCTTAATAACGGCAATAGGTAGACGTTTTTTTTATTGGCGCTATAACAGAAAGTAGTAAAAATTATAATATATTATTTTACATGGTGTACAGCCCGCTTCGGAGGACTCGTATTAGCCTGGTTTTTTTCTTTAGCTAAACAGCAATAAACTGGACCTAAAATTGAAAGTATTTTCGACCGTTTATTTGTGCAGATAACAGACATAGCGACGTCGAGCGTGATGGAGCTGTACGGCTACAAGATGGCGTGCCTGGAGCAGCGGCTGCACTCCCACGTCACCGCGCTACAGGTCGGTATATCCTTCTTCGATCTTAGTTTCTGTTACGATTATTTATGTCAGCACATGCTGTAAAATATTAGACAACACAAATTAGCCCCCTAAACCCCCTAAACCGCTTGAACGCCTCCCAATTTCTTCAGAGCCCCCCTGTAGGCCTCTAGCGCCCACAAGGGGGCGTTATCGCCCACTTTGAGACGGATTGATTTAAATGCTACCACCTACAGAAAATGAAGGGTATAATGGTTTGAGAGCAGCCTTATCGATAAAGTAAGAATAATATTCCAGTATGAGATTTTGAGCCGATACCGAGAAACAACTCTGAGCGTGTTTGAGCGTTGTGGTGGTGCGTTGTGCGCGCGCAGGCGGCCGGCGAGCACACGGGCTGGCTGCAGCACACGCTGGCGCTCCTGCAGGCGACGCACGCGCAGCAGCAGGACGTGCTCTACTCTACGCAGATGCAGAACGAGAAGTGAGCGACTGAGCCGTTTTTTTTGCACAATTACAAATTGCAAATTACGCTCCCCATACAAACGTAGTTTACTAATAATTTGAAAACCATTATTCCAACATACTTGATATTTGGTATCTAATATAAGGCTACAAATATCTGTGTCTGCATGCCTTTGTTTTTTCGGTAAATGTATTCTGGGTCAAACCACAGAGAAAACAAAATTCGTATGAAGATTTTCTTTTTGCTTTCATTTCATTCGGTTTGGATTTTTCAAAAAAAACAAAAGCATGCAGACACAGATATTTGTTACCTGATATTACATATTAAATATCAATTCAATTGGAATAGCGGTTTCCAAATGATTAGTAAACTACGTTTGTATGGGGAGCATAGCTTACGGGCCGTTCTTAAGGTGGGCCCGTAAGCATCAGAAAATTACGCTCCCCATACAAACGTAGTTTAGTAATCATTTGAAAACCACTGTTCCAATTTGCTTGATATTTGGGACTTAAGGTGGCCCAACCCGCTCAACTCCCTATACAAACAGGGAAAGAAGGTCACACCCATATTTCTTATCAGAGATCCCAAATTTTGTTCAAAAGAGCTTTATTTGATCGAACTAGATGTCTGATGACCGTTGGCATTGTAAAATTGTGTTTGGTTTCTAAGTTATAAGGTCCTAAAGTTCGAAATTTTCGCGCGTTTTATACAATAACTTTGGAGGTGGATTACGCAATGATAAAGTAAGAAAATCTTAAAAAGATTAGTCATCAGACATAGCTTATTTAATCAAGATTTATAATCTATTTGGTTTTTGTGAGATTTTTGACTACAGCGGTCGTGGTTTACTTTTAGTTATAAGACGTTTTGAAATTAAAATTTTCATAAATCTTACCAAATCATACACTATGCACATTGTCTTTTTTGTGGACATGTTGCATCTTACTCATCAGGGAGCCTGTCTTATTCTTTGAAACAGAGAAGATCCCAGAGCGCAACAGCACGGTTTTGTACCGTGCCCGCGAATGAGTTAGGCCCGCCGGGTTGGGCCACCTTAATATCAGGCAACAAATATCTATGTCTCACACAACAGAGAAAAGAAAATTTGTATGAAGGTTTTCTTTTGCCTGTTATTTGACTTGCTTTACATTTTTCAGCAAAACAAACACGTGAAGACATAGAGATTTGTTGCCTGATATTATATACCAAATATCAAGCAAATCGGAACAGTGTTTTTCAAATGATGTGTAAACTACGTTTGTATGAGGATCCTAGCTTACGGCCCTGGTACTTACCAAATCGCAAAGTTAGACGAGGCACCCCAAGTTAACTGACTAAGTCTGACGATTAGAAGTGTCATTCTTACAATATATGATTCCTTGTCTAGAGATCAACCTATTCTCGTTAATGTACGTTTCTTTTTTTCTATACAAAATACATTGCGGAAACGGTGTCCATTTCCGAACTTTTTTGACTAAATGTAGAAATCTAAAAGCATATGGAATTATTTGTTTATGCATATATGCTGTTTTTGCTTATATCTAGAAATCATATTACTCTCAGATTTCTAATGTGAAAAATCTACTTTTGTATTATTATTTAAAGAAATGATGGAATAAAAAAATAATAATAATCCATTATCAGTCTGGAGTTCTATTTGGACTTGCTGAGGCGTTTCACTACATATTATTTCATTTGTATAAAGGTGCAATTGTATGGCGCGAGTAGTTGACTAGTCCTAGCGCCTTAACAAGGTACAGAAGGGTTACCACGGTAAGTTATTTCGCCGGGTTAATAGTGGGTGAACAGGCAAGAGAGTGATTAAATCTGACGTTTAGTTGCTTTCCGTACCATGCTAACTGTCTAACGACGTGTTATTTGGCCAAGTTAACTGAAATCAACCAGTTGTCGTGGTACGAAATTTAACTAAACGTCGGATTTAATCACCCCACCCCTTTGCCTGTTCACCTGCTATTTAATTAGGTCCGAGTGCACGAAAGAACAAAAAATCAAAATCAACGTCAAAGTGTGATCAAGCACGTCACTTTGTGTGGACAGTATGGAAGAAACTCTATGCGGTTCACTAAAAGTGACGTGTTTGAACATTGATTAACTCAGCCGTTTGTTCGTGCAACCGGGGCTTAGCGTGTTATTTATCATGGTAACCCCCCTGGAGTATACCAACATACTGTTGAATGTCCAGAAGGGAGACAAATTGCAATAGAAAAGAGACAAAAAAAATAAAAATTCCAGTAACTTGAAAAAAAAACAACCTTTTCTCTCGTTCAAGTAGGTACTCGTTGCAGTCGACAGACGGGTTCAGAGTCCCTCGCTTCACGAGTCCGTGTCGTGCGCAGGCACAGGGCGAGCGTGGAGCGGCTGAGCGGACAGCTCGGCGACGCGGAGAAGTCGCTGCGCGGCTTCCGGGCGAAGCTGGCGGCGGAGCGGCTCGACCGGGACAACCAGATCGGCACCCTCGCCAACGGGCACCGCGCGCAGATCGCCGTAACTTCTCTTTCACATTATCTATCGGGCCTTGGTTATCTCTTCTTCAGCCTTTTCTGTCCACTGCTGGACGTAGGCCTCCCCTAGACTTCGCCAAGTTGTGCGGTCTCCTGTTTTTCTTCGCCAGTTGTCACCTGCTGTCTCACGTATATCGTCTGACCAATGTGCTGGCGGTTTGCCGACGCTTCTTTTCCCTGTGTAGGGTCTCCGCATCCAAACTTCATTGCTCCATCTGTGGTCTTCTCTGTGACATATGTGACCTGCCCACTGCCCACTTGAGTTTAGCAACCCTATGCATAACGTCAGTGACCTTGGTGGTTTGGCGTGTCGGCGAATTTGGTAAACGGTCACGCTGTGAGATACCGAGCATGGATCTTTCCATTGCCCTTTGGGCTACTTTAAGCTTGTGTGCAGTACCAACTGTGAGCGTCCATATCTCGCAGTCGTAGGTCAAAGCTGGTGGCACGCATTGTTCAAACCGTTTGATCTTGAGAGACTGGGGCATCTTAGAATGAAAGACATCTTTAAGTTTTCCAAAGACGGATCTAACCTAACCTGAGCTAACCTAACAGCGGTTATCTAACCTCCCTCAATGGTTGCTTTTGCATAGGCAGTATTTTAAGGACGGCCCGTTAGCTATAATCCCCACGCAAATGTATTTTATTAATCGTTTGAAAACCACTGGTCCGATTTAATTGATATTTGTTATGATTATTATTAGATGTAATCAAGATGTAATAAAAAATGTCTGTCTGCATTTTTTTGAAAAATCCAAACCGAGTCAAATGAAGTCCCGAGTTGTATCCAAATTCCAGGGACTTAATTATCAAACTGCTTAGAGTGGTCAGGGCCCCACACAGGTGTGTGATGTCAACCGTCAATCCAAACCAACGAAATATCACCAGCGTTTCTTCAATAAATTATCTGTAAAGTGTTTGCTTGATGCTTCAGACCCTCGAGTCGGAGATGAAGGCGAGAGAAAAAGACTTAGCGGAGAAAGAGAAGACGATAGAAAAGCTGCACGGTGACGTCAAGGGGCTCACGAACAAACTGGATCTACAGGTATTTCTTTTTCTTATTAAAATTATCGGTCCCCAGCAGCTGACTAGAACTTGTTGACGGAGAACGGGAACTTTTTTGTCGATCATACAGGGTGTTGACGGAGGTATGGCCTAGATGAAGTGTGGGAGGATGATTTTTTTAAGTTGTACAACAAAATGTTATGTACCTTTTTACTTCAATTATAAACATACCTACGTTAAAACCCGGTTTTTCTAATATTTTCATAATTTCAAGGTCATCCTTTTTATTTTAAATTGATGAAGCATTAACGTGGCATTAAGAGATTTTTATTAGATAAAATAAATCAGTATATTTTGGTCTTGTCAGCTGGTTTTGTAAGGCTAATAATTTAATCCGTCGCGAAATTATTCAAAAGTGTCGCATGCATGTCAAATTATTGCCTAACAATATCCTAGTATGCATACGTTTTTCTCGCATCCCTGGTTCTTCTGTCTGCCACCACAGTCTAAAACTGCCTTTTGCAGACAAGACGTACCTTTTTTTATATATATATTTTGGGATAGCAAACAGAAATGTACAAAAAGTCGATTTATAGGAAAATAACAGGGTAAAAAGATCACAAGCAATACGAAACAGAAAAAAATTAAAGTTAAACAATACAACAGAAAAGGAACCCAGAGAGTATATTAAATGAAATGATTAACATAAACATTATCTAAGGAAACACAATAAAAGAAAAAAGAAACCTATTTATATCCCTAACCAGCTTACTAGAAACATAAGTACAAATGATTGCAATATAAAATAAATATCAAAAGCAAAAATTTAAAATAATAAATCTAGTAGTACTTAGTCTTAGTTTCTGTTACAACTATTTATCTCAATCTTAGGCTGAGATAAATAGTCGTAACCGTAACTAAAACTAACGAAAAGTAATACTTTGTGACGTCACTATGCATTACGTTGAGATTTCGTCCATACAAAATGTGTCAAAGTGAAGTCGCAAAGCACTGCTTGTCGTTAGTGGTTTGTTCACGACTATTTATCTCAATCTTAGGCTGAGATAAATAGTCGTAACCGTAACTAAAACTAACGAAAAGTAATACTTTGTGACATCACTATGCATTACGTTGAAATTTCGTCCATACAAAATGTGTCAAAGTGAAGTCACAAAGCACTGCTTGTCGTTAGTGGTTTATTTTACGACTATTTATCTCAATCTTAGGCTTAGATTAATAGTCGTAACCGTAACTAAAACTAACGAAAAGTAATACTTTGTGACGTCACTATGCATTACGTTGAGATTTCGTCCATACAAAATGTGTCAAAGTGACGTCACAAAGCACTGCTTGTCGTTAGTGGTTTATTTTACGACTATTTATCTCAATCTTAGGCTGAGATAAATAGTCGTAACCGTAACTAAAACTAACGAAAAGTAATACTTTGTGACGTCACTATGCATTACGTTGAGATTTCGTCCATACAAAATGTGTCAAAGTGACGTCACAAAGCACTGCTTGTCGTTAGTGGTTTATTTTACGACTATTTATCTCAATCTTAGGCTTAGATTAATAGTCGTAACCATAACTAAAACTAACGAAAAGTAATACTTTGTGACGTCACTATGCATTACGTTGAGATTTCGTCCACACAAAATGTGTCAAAGTGACGTCACAAAGCACTGCTTGTCGTTAGTGGTTTATTTTACGACTATTTATCTCAATCTCAGGCTTAGATTAATAGTCGTAACCGTAACTAAAACTAACGAAAAGTAATACTTTGTGACGTCACTATGCATTACGTTGAGATTTCGTCCATACAAAATGTGTCAAAGTGACGTCACAAAGCACTGCTTGTCGTTAGTGGTTTATTTTACGACTATTCATCTCAATATTAGTCTACGGGTGTAAAGTTCTCCCGAGAATCGTGTATCGTCGCACGTATAGACCTGCGCGTCGCGTCTGTTCGCAGTCGAGCAAGAACCGCGAGCTGGCCGGCGTGCTGGTGAAATTCGAGGAGCGCGTGAAGGCGCGCGACCGCAAGCTCGAGGAGGCGGCGGCGGCGGAGGGCGCGCTGCGCAAGGAACTTGAGCACAAGGAGCAGGTCGCTACCGGCGGGCGCTCCGGGAACCACTACCGCTTTAGGCTCGCACCTCTATGGAAATTGACGAATCCAAGAGTGTGTGTCACCGTGATATTTTTAGGGTTCCGTACCCAAAGGGTGCCAACGGAACCCTATTACTAAGGCTCCGCTGTCCGTCCGTCCGTCCTTCCGTCCGCTCGTCCGTCCGTCCGTCCGTCTGTCACAGGGCTGTATCTCATAAACTGTAATAGGTAGGAAGCTGAAATTTTCACAGAGTGTGTTATTATTTTGCCACTATAACAACAAATAGGTAAAATTTAAAAATAATAAATATTAAAGGGGGCCCCCATACAAATAACATGATTTCTTGGTGTTAAATCATGTACGACGGTACGGAACCCTTCTTGTGGGAGTCTGACTCGCACTTGGCCGGTTTTTTTATACAACCAGACATGGATGGCTACTACCACACAACTAGCATTATGATATTAGCCCAATACACCACATTCCCGAAGGAATTAGGTGCCATGCCAGGAGCTTCCCTTTATGGGCACAGCTACATTGTACTGGATGGAAAACACGGACAATTTTTCATTGCCGCTTCGACCATATTTTCATCCAATGCGGTGGTAGCAACCCGGGCGGGCTTAAACCCTACCACCTAGTAGGCGAAGGAGACCTACAGTTTTACATGGATTCCGAACCATGGAGCAGCTCGCATTCGTGAAGAAATGCACTTATCCAACTCATCTCAGAATGAGAAAGAAAGTGGTGCACGAACGGGGCAAGGAATTGAACCTGGACCTCTGTATGCTAGCCAAGGCCCTGCGCCACTAGGCTACGAACCGCTCAAATTGTTAATATTGTCAAAGCCTCGATTTTTATTCTATCGCTACTGAACATTTACGGGACATATTGTTTATCCGTCATCAACAGACAGGACACTGCGATTGGATTTGTCATATTTTATCATAATTTAATCGCTAGGGAGTAGCGATCGAAGCCTTCCTTACTCGCTGATTATGCCGCCACTAATAGCGATGGTGGTAAATGGTAGAGCGTCCGCACAGAAAATATAAAGGGTTACATCCAGTAGCTCAACTCCATACAAAGTCCCGATTTCGTGCACCTGTACAGGCACAATTCGCTTGTATGGGCTCTAAGCTAGTTTCGCGGTGCTGAACTGTCGCGAATGGTCCTTCGAGGTCATATTTTTAAAAATAACAGAACCAGCAGCGCTCCGCCAATATTCAACAACAATCCCGACACTCGATGGAGGCAAGGTATTTATCTCAAAAATCGCCTGAGTTGTACTACTGCTGTGGCCCCGGTCGCACCGTAACGACCGTCGTGTCGCAACGGCCAGTACATAAATTTCGCCAGTGTAATCTTCATGTTGTTGCGAGACAAGAGACGAGTTGTTTTTTTCCTAAAGTGAAACCGAGATATAAATTTTTGAAATTAATGTTTTTGTCTAGTGTAATTTGACGCGACGTTGTAACCATTCGTAAGGAAGGTCTTGACATGGAACCTAGATCCCACATGGCATATCAGGCTAATGTCATGACAGTAGGTGTGATATTCGCCATCTATGTCCAAGTAAATACAACATTCCCACGTTCTTATGGAACATTCGATTCTTTTTACACTAAATTATTGAATTATTTTGTATGGAAAGTCTTAACTTTTTATTGGGGATATTCTGCAAAAAGATATTAAACTTTTTTTGTTTGTTTCAATCCCAATAATAATTATAATGTTATCTATTTGATGGATACGACATTACCGTTATCTCATTAATTCGAGTTTCAGCGACATCTACATTTGAAGCATTGTAATCTAAATTTGAAAATAATCTGAAAAAGTATACTTTTTCAGATTATCTGGTCAACAAAAAAAAAATTTTTTTTTTGGTGCCGAGAATACGTTAGTGGTTTTGTGTTAGGTATGCATTGGCAACAGTAAAAATATTTTTATATTATATTATATTTTTTTTCCTACGTGTGGATTTGGAACTACCCTTAGTTTTCGATATTGGCTGTAATTAGTACTTTCATGTACTTGGTTTGCTATCTTGTTGTATCAATGTCAAATTGCTTATTTTTCTGACTTTAAGTTGGAAATTGTGAATGAATACAAGATGTGGATAGCTCAAATTGTTTGTTAAATGTGTTATTAACACTTGAGACAGTGGGTCAGTAGACAAATAAACCGTATGAGGTTCTTAGTGCCTAATGCAATGGAAAGGAAAAAAAAACATATCAACGACTATAACTTCTGCTTTTGTCAATTGCGTGGCGTCAACATTAAAAAATATTCAACCAGACTTAGAATCAGCAAGAAGACCTTTACCACATTTAGAGAAAGAACCTGTTACAACATTCTGCACTTCCCACGAAACATCATTTGAAGGAATTGTTAAAAAATTGAGTAGCGACAGGGCTTTTGAAGAAATAGCGTCTACAGAGCGAAAACCTTTTACCCAAGAACACCAGAATGATTTGAAGAGAGATCTTAAACTACCTTAAGAATCTGCAGAGGTATATAGCTTCTGGATTAAAAGAAAATAAACTGCTTGACTTAAACAAGAGAGCAAGACTTGTTACCATTTTTTTTGTTCGGAAAATCTCGCAAGGCTTATTCTCGAAATGGATTTTTCAGAATATCAGCCAAATTGATATCCACTCTTTATAGATAGTTCGAAACAAAGTCCTTTTACAAAATGGTTACAAATATGGTTCATCTCCCATTGCTTGTACAACAAAATTTAAGGAAGCACATGAAAATATTTTACTTGTGCTAGACAAAATCAAATCACAATCAACAAATTTAAAAACGAACACCAATGGATCTGTGTTGATCTCAAAATGGTTAACATCTTATTCGGACACCGAATACCCGTGTTTTTATTGTCTGTGGGACAGTCGAGCAAAGCATCAACATTAGGAAAAAGGAGACTGGCTCGTCTAGGAAATCAAGGGTCAAGTAACTACTCTGAAAATAAAAACGACACGCTGGAGAACTTTATAAACTTAGATTTTCATATGTCCACCAAACTGCACTACCTTCTCAGACATCTTGACCAATTCCTAGAGAATCTTGGATCCTATGGCAAAAAACAAGGCGAGCGGTTTCACCGGGACCCAAAACCTATGGAAGCGAGGTACCTGGGCCGATGGGATCGGCGCATGATGGTTGACTACTGCTGGGGGATGCAACGTGATTGTCCTACTAAATATCATTCACGTTAGTCGCGAAAAAGAAAGTTTTTTTGGACACAATAATTTAATAAATGCTGTTTTTCATGAAAATTTGTTTTTTTCTGTAAAAATCTAAATATAAAAAACTACACGTAGGAAATCAAAACGTTTGCTATTTATGTAATCATTATAGGGTCCTTAGTTGAAAAAAAAAAAATACAGCTTCTCGGCACCAAAACCAGTGTTGACCTGTGATATATATTTTCAAAATCAGATTACAATGCTTCAAATGTAGATGTCGCTGAAACTCGAATTAACCCAATTATAATTTCACAACTTTAATGTTCTGGCCATTACGATAAGCTCGTAGCCTAGTGGCGCGGGGACTGGCCTAGCGTACCAGAGGCCTGGGTTCAATTCCGACATGCACCACTGTCTTTCTCTTTCCGAGTTCGATAAGTGCATTTTGTCACGAATGCGAGCTGCTCCATGGTTCGGAATCCATGTAAAACTGTAGGTCCCCTTCCCCTACTAGGTGCTAGCCCGCCATGTTTGGTACCATCGCATTGGATGAAAAGATGGTCGAAGCGGCAATAAAAATTGTCCGTGTTTTCCATCCAGTTCAATGTAGCCGTGCTCATAAAGGGAAGGTCCTGGCATGGCACCTAATTCCTTAGAGAATGTGGTGTATTGGGCAAATATCATAACGGTAGTTGTGTGGTATTAGCCATCCATGTCAGGTCGCTAAAAAAAATATGTACTGTGGCATCGGGCAGGCGGTGAAGCAGCTAGAGAAGACAGTGCTGGAGCGGGAGAACCGGCTGTACCACGTGACCGGGCAGCTCGAGGAGATGAAGCGGGTGCAGGAGATGGTCGCCAAGCTGATGAGCAGCAGCAAGGCCGGCAGCTAGCGCCGCGCCCCCCGCAAGTCCGTCGCCGGTGGGGCCGCGCTGGGTACCGCCATTGTATTTTTATCAACTGTCAAATTTTTAGGGTTCCGTACCCGAAGGGTGAAAACGGAACCCTATTACTAAGCCTCCGCTGTCCCTCCGTTCGTCCGTCTGTCACAGGGCTGTATCTCATGATCCGTAATAGGTAGGCTGCTGAAATGTTCACAGAGTGTGTATTTATTTTGCCGCTATAACAACAAATAGGTAAAATAAAAAAATAATGAAAATTAAAGAGGTCCCCAACCAAAAAACGTGATTTTTAGTGATCCGTACCCAAAGGGTGAAAACGGAACCCTATTACTAAGCCTCCACTGTCCGTCCATCCATCCGTCTGTCACAGGGCTGTATCTCATGTAGGCTGCTTAAATTTTTACAGGTGTGTATTTATTTTTCCGCTGCAATAACAAATAGGTAAAATTGAAAAATAATAAAAATTTATAAATATACAAAAAAAACCTGATTTTTCGTTTTAAATCTTGTACAATGTTTTTTATTAGCGTGCTAGATATGTTGTTATAAAGTAAACCTTATAGATTCCTGTTTATACACTGTGGAAATGCATTCGGTACCGAGTTATTATGAACACAAATATTTTTTTCTTCCAGCTTGCACGAGCTGAGAGCAAAGTGAAGTCTCCGAGATGGTGCCTTGTATGTATGATATACATAATGACGTTCCAAATATAAGGACGACAATGAGTTTATTTTGAAGTGATTGTACCCAACAAATATTATTGTGACTTCATCGTGTTGAATTTTCAAGAATAATGTAATATGTTTGCTTTGGATTGTCCTGAAGAGCTTAAATAATTTTATAATTTGTGAAAATATATTTTATACACTGCCTTTGTGTTCTTTTATTGTTTATTCATCATCCACAGGCAGCACACTGCACTCGGATTTGTCATATTTTATCATTAGCCAGTTCAGAATTCACGGCGAAGAACTGGCAAGAAACTTCGCCAAAATTTTTTCAACGTCCACTTAGTCTAAGTTTACAAATTTGTTTGCCACTGCTTACAGAAATATTGTTTTGATTGGATTTTAATTCGTTTTATTAAATGTTTACAAATTCTTGCAAGGCGTCAAAGCGCCATCTAGCAGAAGATAGGGGAAGCATTGTGTCGATTCGAATATAATCGAGAAATTCGTTGGCTGACGTAATTGTCGGGATAGCTCAGTTGGTTTAGAGCAGAGGACCTGTAATCCGAAGGTCGCAGGTTCAAGTCCTGCTTCCGACGAATGTCACGACCAATACTTTTTCAGGTTATTTTCAAAATCTGATTACTTTGCTTCAAATGTAGATGTCACTGAAACTCAAATTAATTCTTGTATATATTTTTAAATGACACTTCAACTATTATGGCCCGAACCTGTCACCTAAATTTGTGTTTACGCCAAACGGATTGACTAGTGTTTTCAAATGTATAGAGACTTGAAAAGCGCACGTATAGGGTGTTAAGAGAACTTTTTCGAGATTGAGTTTGATTTGACAGCTTATGTATCGTCGCCGAAAATATGTTGACGTTGCCTTTTACGCCGTTTCTGTGTTTTCATACAAATCGGTAGTACAAGTGTTTTTACGTTACTTCGAAGTTCCGTAAACGCAAATTTAGACATAAACGTGAAAATTAGGTCAACATTTGATCAAAGCATTCGTTTTTGTGAAAGGTACTGAAGGAAGTAAGATGTCAACTGTTATTCTAATTTTAAGGGTTTCTGCGACCGAGATGAATAAAACTCAGAATGTGTATTCAACACATTTTCATTTTAATATAAGTAATAAAACAAGCTCTACTGCAACATTATTAAATATGTCTAAATACATCTAGCAGGACCAGAAACGTAACTAATGTAAATGTACTTACATTCAAATAAGTTAACTGCCGTTTATTTATTAATCAAATAACCACACGCTCACTGCATTCATAAATATTATAATATATTAAAATAATGCTAACATATGCTCTTTCTTTCCCATAAGCACCATCAATTGAAAGCTTGCAAAATTGAGCCTGTTCCGAGAAACACGCAAATACAAAACATGCGTTGAAAATACTGTCATACATATTTTACGTACACTTTTAAACGACCTTGTTCGCGTTGAACTTAGGAATTCGAGAATTCGTTAGCATGCATGAGTTTCGCAGAGAGGTAATGGTGTGCAGCGGACGCGGGAGTCACTCGACCCTCAGGAGTTCCACGTCAAAGATGAGCGTGGAGTTGGGTGGGATGACGCCGGGGTGGCCGCGCGAGCCATAAGCGAAGTCGGGCGAGCACGTCAACTTGGCGCGCTCACCTACTGACATCTGCAAAGGAGAATGACATGTTGCATGTTATTAAAGACACACTCGTCACCAACCGTTTCCCTGCCTGTGTGAATTTAGCCTCGCCTGCAAAAGGGCAAATTTTCATGCATACCATAAACAGGCACTTATTGATACAATTACACCATACGAAGGCATAGTTTTGCGTATTTGAAGCAATTGTATAAGTATTTGTGGTGGACCAATATTTTGGATTACCCTCATCCATTGGGATGTCGCAGCCTACCCACCGGGTGCAATCTAAGGGGCCGACTGTCGATTGCAGTTTAACAGACAGCGCTGTTGAATGTTGCTCCATGACAGCAGCTGCCCTGAAGCCGCGACGCAGGAGGCAAAGCATGTCAGCAATATCCGATATGGCAGACCGGACAACCGAATTTAAGCGTCATTAAGAACGGCCCGTAAGCTATGCTCCCCATACAAACGTAGTTTACTAATCATTTGGAAACCGCTATTCCAATTAAATTGATATTTAATATCTAATATCAGGTAACAAATATCTGTGTCTGCATGCTTTTGTTTTTTGAAAAATTCAAACCATATGAAATGAATGCAAAAAGAAAATCTTCATACGAATTTTGTTTTCTCTGTGGTTTGACCCAGAATACATTTACCGAAAAAACAAAGGCATGCAGACACAGATATTTGTAGCCTAATATTAGTTACCAAATATCAAGTAAGTTGGAACAGTGGTTTTCAAATCATTAGTAAACTACGTTTGTATGGGAGGCGAAATTTTCAGGTGCTTACGGGCCGACCTTAAGTACAGAATGTGGCACCAGATAAATTCGGAAACTTTTGCCGAAAGTACACGCTGCCCTATCTTCAAAGAACTGTGTACAGCATTGACTGAATCAATGATGATATATTGTTCACGGGACACCATTTTGAGTGCTGTCAGTGCTAACCGGACTAACCATGAAAATGCCTATCAGTAAGGTAAGCTCAAATAGACCACACTGTAGGCATATGTTTTATTCTAAAACATATGATCTATTCAAACATTTTTAAAGGTACTTTTTTTCTATCCAGAAAAGTATAGGTCGTGTAAGTAGTAGTAAGTGTAGGTCGATTAGGAAGCATTCTTCTCTGACAAATATTATTCGATGCACTAAGGAGTTCATTATTTTATTTCTTCTTTTGTTTTCCTCTTGCCTAATATTATTTAGAGTCACATATTTTCAGGGTTTTAGTAAACATGTTACAACTTTAAGGGCATAATTATTTAACAAATTTCCATACTTATTCCTTTTTAACCGACTTCGAAAAGAAAGAAGGTTCTCAATTCATCGGAATCTTTTTTTTTCTGTTTTTTTATGTATGTTTTATACTTTGCTGGCCAATTTATATTATGTATGTGTCTTTATGTATGAAGAAGCTATCCAACCTTCAAGCCTGGGTTAGTCGAGCTAGTTACGGAACTTTTTCAAAGCATTTCACTATGGAGGATGCTATATCAATTTACCTGCTACTGCTACTGTTTTCTATCAACAAATGTCATAAATTATTTCAACTTACATGAGTATTGTAAATGTGTGTACATGCTCATTGAGAAGATTGCATTATGAGTGCGACTAGTACTTATAGATGATTAATAAGAGTAATAAGATTTAATACTTATGATATTCAAAATTACAAACAATCTCATCAATTGTCCTTTGCTTTTAGCCAAAATAGGCTTTAATGTACCAAGGTTTAATGCAAGACGGTCTAACTTGTTCCTTTTAACATAGTCATAAGTAGAACAAAGCTTGGTAAATACTTACCTCTTTCAAGAATTAAACGCAGCCTCAACGTACTATCTAAAACATATGATATTGAAATATTGTCTTCGTTAAACTCATTCAAAAAGTCGTTAAACACATTGCCAAGTTCTCAGTAAGTTCTTAGTTTTTTCTTTAGTTTGCATTTTTGTTTTTTGTTACTTATGTTACTTATGTTTTTTTTTCTTATTATTTATTTATTTTTATTTTTTTCTT